>OY970831.1:23577423-24777423 GCA_963853835.1 Calendula officinalis
CACATATGCAACGGACCTCTCCGAAGCCAACTCTCCCGATATGGGACGTCATAGGTAACTATCAAGGTAATTGGGAACCCCCATCTTACCGAGATTCATAAGCTCTCCCGTTCCCGGGCCGTCATGCTCACTCATCATTGAGTGTCGTAAACTGTGACATTCTACTCTTTGCGCAGGGAGGTACCACCCCAAGTAGACGTCTCATGCTCCCCCATTTCTGGGCGGTCTTATTCCGGATTGTTCATTTCACATATGAGCCTCAGCTCCTTTCATCAAATATGAGCATCAGCTCCTTTCATCACTTATTAGAATACATCTATTCTAATTTATCATACTATTCTCTTTATTATTTCATTTTAAATCTTGACTTTACCAAGTCCTTTACTAATTTAAAACATATTTATCTTTTATCAAAAATCATATTACTTTAACTCTTCTTTGACTAGAATACACGTCTATTACTAGTCACTTTATACTTATTCTCTTAGTAATTCAATAATTACTCTCATTAGTATAATATACTAATCAATTCTTATTACTTAAAAATCATTGTCTCAAGCTTTATTAATTTATATTATAAATAAACCGATTATCAATCTCTTTTAAACCATCATCTTTATTCATACATCTTATTTATGAAAACTCATTGATTACTTTTCATTATTATAATCTCTTTCAAAATCAACAATTGTTTAGATATACTAAAACAGTCTAATACTAGCATTTTCTCATCATATCAATCATATCTTTATTAAAAACATTTATTAATAAAGACTCTTAGAACATCATAGTTTTCAAAATCATTTGCTATGTACCCAGTAAAAGTCTCATGTACTCACCTTAGCCAAGCTAACTCCAAATCGTGTCCAACAACACGAATCCTTGCTTTCCAACTTGTGAAATATTACCAATCTTTAGGCCTTCTTGACCTATCATCCATATCATCATAAAATCTAGTTATTATCCATAACTAGTTACCAATAAACCCATAACAACATTCTTAACCACCAAGTTCATCCAACTTGGTGAAATCTCAAACCCTAGCTCAAGATTTCCATCAATAATCCCAAATCCAACTTGTACACATCGATTACAAGTTTACAATGAGTGTTCTACACCCATAATTAGTCATCTTCCCCAAAGATGACATGGATGGTTCCCCCAAACCACCATTTCTACCCATACAAAGTTCATAACTAGCTAGATAACATCAACAATCAAGAAATCTTACCTTTGATGTTTAGATCCTTCAAGATGGTGAAGATTTGAGCTTGGAATCACCAAAATCGCCACTTCTCTCTCTAGAATCGGCTGCAAGTGTTTTGGAGGTGAAAATGAGCAAACCCTAGCTCAAACCCGATTTTATTCTGCTCGCCCCAAGTTCGCGTCGCGAACATAACTTCGCGTCGCGAAGTTCCCGAGTCGTGACCCCTTCGCGATCGCTAACTGGTCGTGAACTCTGGTCGTCAGATACCCCAATTCTCTGCTTGATGTTCCCGATCGGGAACACCTAGTTCGCGTCGCGAACTCTAGCAGCCAGCAGGGCTGCACTTTTCGGTCTTCGCCTCGACCCGGTTTCGTCCATAACTTTCTCATACGGTGTCCAAACGACACGAAACCAATTCCTACGGTTCTGAAATGAATTATCCTTATTTGTCATATTTTTCCCACATTTTGTTTTATTCAAATTTCGGGTCGTTACAGTTAGTATGTGACAAAGTAGTATGCAGATCACCTGTTCGATGAAATGCCCAAGTCAAAACCTGCAATCAATGGCAATATCAATGGAAATGGAGGTAGTTCATGGTTCTATTAAATATTTTAGTATCTATACCTATATCTATGTCCTATCACTAATGTGTATTATTACAGAACGAATTTTGTATAAACTTGTGTTTTTTTTCTTTGACTAGCGTTGTTAGAAATTCAATCCAATCCAACTTGCGGATATATTTCGTTTCTTGAGCTGTGTCAGAAGTTACCAAATCACAATTAGTTGATAATTAACATGTCTGGCATTATTTTAAGTACTTATAGTTAAAGATCACTGAATATCAGTAACATTGGATATATTATTATTTTGAGTTTTTTTTCAGGTGTAAATTAGTAAAAGAACCAGGGTGGTGAATATTGGGGCATGGTCCAGCAAGCATAAGTAAGCATAAGTTGTAATCATAGGCAAGTCATCTACGTAGAAAAAAAGTGTTAAATGAGTGCAAAATACTCTTATGAATGCCCTTTCCAGTAATGGTTAACAATGTAATGTTACTCACATGTCACAACTTGTGGTTGTTATGCAGATTATATGTAGTTTTTAGGCATATTATGGCATAGTTTTTTGATTAGCTGCCAAAATTTTCAGGTTACTTGATGTTCTTGAATGTGTCACTAGATGTCAGACATCTTGCCAACTACATATGGTCAGCTGAAGCCTTTTTTAGGAAAACATCATCTAAAGGTTAGTTTACATTATATGTTTTTAAATCTTTTAAGGACAAATTTTTGGTATTGATAAATATGGGTTTTGGCTTAAGTGGTACAAAAAGGGGGTCTATATTTTTGCTTGCATATGCGCCCATTTAGTTATGCTTCATCTCTAAGGTTGAGCTAAAACTGAAGCAGTTCAAATGGGTCAATTTAGTTGTGTTTTATCTCTAATGGGTCAATTTAGTTGTGTTTTATCTCTAATGGGTCAATTTAGTTGTGTTTTATCTCTAATGGGTCAAATGAGTTTATCTTAAAAAGGAAATAGGACAATTGACCCAAAGGGTATTCAAGTGCCTAAAACATCCAAAATCACTCTATTGAAATAAAGCATATGCTGGTCTAAGCCCAACCTGGCCTGGTACTTAAAAGTTACTCATTTTGACCCCCTTATATTCTGATTTTTTTTTTTACTTGCTTGAATTTGATAGAACATTGAAGGATTTATGTGGGATAAAGCAAAAGTGAACATAGAGTTGAACAAATACATTGGACAAGGTTTCATAGATGTGAAAGAAATGTGCAAAACACAAAAGTGCAATTTACATATGGGAACATTTGCATTGGCTGTTAATCATGTTGCAAGAGCCACTGTTCTTAGTGGTTGGGAAGGCTAAAAAACACTACTAAAATAAAACCAATTCAAGGCTTTTATACGTATTGTTATGTTATGCATTGGACTTTGAATACTTATTGTTAAAGAAGAAAATTTTAAGCTTGTTTTGATCTCTTATAAAGAGCCTTTTCGGCTTTAGCTAAATTCTCTTTTTTTTTTTCAATTTAGATAATTAAAAAAAATGCGCCCTTAGTCTAAATGAGCTGAGCAGAAATCGAGCTTGTCTTGTTTTGAAACTTGTATGTAAAACTCAAGGTCGGCTCACTATTGTCATGCACCATCATTGTTACCGTTGTTGCCATTACGCACCATCACTATTGTCACCACAACCATTACTATCGTCACCGGGGAAAAATATAGTTACAGGGTACCCGCCGCCGCATTGCGCGGGTACCATGCTAGTAATTTTTATATTTTGTCAAAAAAATATATAGTTAGAGAATTCCTATTGGGAGGCTGGGAGCCCCATCACAAATGCTAAGACAAACTCATCCCGACGGAAATATGGCGGGGATAGTGATAAGGACTGAGATTGGAAATAGGAATAACAATTATCTTTGATCCGATGGATATCTACTTCATGATATTCAACTTTGGTGGATGTGGATGAATTAAATGGGACATAAGGTGATGATGATGATGATGATGACCGGTGGATTTAGGGTGGTGCTAGATGAGAGTGATAGGGTCCGTTTGCTTGGTGAGGTTTGCGGAAGAACACAAAGGCGTGAGAGAGAACATAGGCAGAGGGTGTTTTAGGTTAGGGATGAAAAGAAAAGGAAAAAAGATTAAAATGTCTTCATGTGAGGTGATTTAACGGATCAATTTAGACAGACTTGGATGAAAGTATATAATTTCGGGAAATCAAAAACCATAGGACAAGAAGCCCTAAAAGATATTTAAGGACAAAATCACATAAAAATGAAAACTATGTGAATAATTCATGTAATGTAGTATAACGGACTAGACCTGATCCGATCCGAACCCGCATGAATTATGTGGGTTCGGATCATAGTTTGTAATTCGTTTACCCGTTAATGACTCGTACCCGTTAACCCTTTTATTAACAGGGCCGTGTATGGATCAATATCGATCCGATCCGTTTAAAAAAAAATTCGTTTTAAGGAAAAAACAAATGGGCTCTTTATTCGGGGCTTTGTGCCTTTGTTTATGCCTAACTGGTTACGTATACTGCGGTTGTCTTCCAAAATTCAAATTCGTAGCCATTCTAAAAGTCTGAATGAGCCAATCTGTAATCATGTATTCGTAAATGAGTTTTTAATCACAGGTTGTATATTTTGTTTTCCTTTTAATATTTTATATAAATATGATCGCTCTTATGGTTTGTAATTCTAGAATTTTATTTAAAAGTTAAAATATATGTTTTCTTCTTATTTAGCCACGTAGTCTTCCAAATATGTTATATATGTCCACATAATCACATGTATGTGTTAATGTGTATGAGTTATCAGTCATCACATTGATTTCAATGTTAAAAGATGCGTAGCCATGTAACCGATTAATTGTTTATTCGGTAGTATATTAGAATTTCGTTTATTGTCTTGTTGCTAATTTATTTCTTGTTTTTTTATTACTTCATCAGTTATATTTTTTTATAATGGATCGGGTAAATGGGTCGGATTTCCGTTGATTCGGCGGATAAGGGTATGGGTTTGATTTTCTAGAATCCTGCGAATCACGGAGCAGGTTTGGATCATCATTTGAAAATTGTTAAAAGGGTTTGGAGTGAGACTGATCTGCTCCAAACCCGCTCCATTGTCAGGCCTATAGCATACGCTAAAGCGGACTTGTGGTGATAGATTTATCCGACAAATTAGAAAAAAGAAAGTTTTAAAAAAATCATTTTCTATACATCCACTGCTATACTTTAAAAAAAAAACTACTTTTTTTTTTGAACAGTAAAAAAGGAGACTACACGGGAGCTTCGGCATTGTCATCACCCCCGCAAGGAAACCCACGACATATATTAACCGACTAGCAAGAAACTAGCAAAATTACAAACGTTCATAATAATGAGTCTACACACCCCTACAACATTATAGTTTAACCACAAAATAAAAACCGGGACACCACAAACAACCTTAACCTTTCACACGGAACCCCGGTCCGAGCACCACGGCCCCCAATTGATACTACTCCAAATGCACTTCGACCTATTTTTTATCCAATAAAATGCTTGGGCTTGAGCTTCTTCGATAAGTGTTTGAAAGCATCCAACTTTTTTGTTGAAGATGATATCATTTCGAGATCTCCAAACGCACCATAGAAACGAGCGCAAAGGCAGCCACAAAATGTTGCTTTTTTCATTTGGCAAATCAGCCCGGTCGTTCCACTCGAATAATTGGTTCAGGCTCGAAAAATTACTCATGTCTATGTGCCACCATCTACAAAACGCGACCCATACTTCCCGGACCTTGCAACACGACCAGAATAAATGCCCTGAATCCTCAATTTCCCTTTCACAGAAGTAACACACAGCAGATTGCAAAATAATCCCGTATTTCAAAAGATTAAAACAAGTAGACAACATGTCTTGGAGCCATCTCCACTATAATAACTAGGTAAAAGCAATTGGTTAACATCCTTGCATTAATGCGGTGATACTTTTAGTATTTTGTATTTCAATAAAGTCTAATTTTTTTTTTAACGGCAATAAAGTCTACTCGATTGACTGAATAAAAAAGTTCAATTTTATCTCTACTACTTATAAAGTATTTAGGACATTTCCTTAATTAGAAAATTGAAAATTCAGCCAAATAGTTTCCTTTTTTGTTTTAAATTGGGTTTAAAAAATACATGACCTCAGTAAGATTCGAACTCAAGACCATTAGCACATCAATCAACATGCTAACCAACTGAACTACAAGCTAGGACATTTATTCGTTGCAAATAAAAAAATATAACCTAACATACATTCTCCTTACTTGCCTCTCACGCGTAGATTCAATTACTGCCTCGATTCCTGCACACCGGAAATTAATACTTTTCTCAAGCCACCGTTCTCATGGGCCAATACACTCTCGACTTTCTTAGGGCATGTGAACGGTTCTTTTCTTCGGAAGTTGAAGGAGCCCTTAATCACATCCATAACTCAGATTTGAAATCAACTTTACATAGTTCCATAACGTTGCTCCCTGTTAGGCTGTTACACACGCTTTGAAGACCATTCTTCCGAATCTCTAATTCTTCATCAAATTTGTTGCTTAACGAAGAACACCAACAGATTCAACGATGGAAATTCGAACTTACGGTTTGTTTTTATAAATTGAATCTTTTATGCTATATAATCATTTTGATGGTCCATATATCTGTCAGGGTTCTTCGTTGATTTTGGCGACCGATTTCGTTGTAGGCTAATGAAAGTAGTTATGATTTGTATTTTGTGTAAATGTTTATGCGGATCTCTTATTCGGTTGATGTAGAAATTGACCTTTTTATCCGTAATTTTAGGACTGGGCTCTACCGATTAAGTGACCAGAAGATTTATCCTGGAAGGGGTATTAAGTTCATTAGATCCGACTCACAGGTATATGATTAGATTATGATCATGCTCTTTGTGTCATTTTTTCATTTTAATTAATATGTATGTATTGTGTGTAACTGTGTTGTCAATTTAGGTGTTCTTGTTTGCAATTCCAAATGCAAGAGGTATTTCCACAATAAGATGAAGCCCTCAAAGCTCACATGGACTGCCATGTATCGAAAGCAACATGAAGGTCAAGAAATTTCGTTAATTCTCATGTTTGTTATAATAGTTTTTATATTGATCAATAATGTTTCAAGCATTTGTTTTGCTGCAACAACATGTGTAGATCTTTCGAGCTAATTCGGGTCCAAATGGATTTTGTTGGTAAATTTGGTAAACATTTGTTGCTGCTGCTACCGAACTCATGCCAGAATGTGATGTTAATCGACAGGTGTTAATAACAACAATAAGTATTTTTCATTAAATTAAATGCAACCTGCAACATTTGATATTTAGACGAATCTTGTAGAAAAATATCAATGTTGGCTAATTACTGTTTTACTTTTGGGTTTTACAGGTAATCAAACACCTCCCTTTCATGTCCTTGCTCTTGATGTAAAGCTTAATAAGTTAAAGGAAATTGCTGAAGAACATGAGCTTGATTGGGATCCTGTTACATCTGAAACTGAATTGTTGAAACCACATCAAGATTTGTTGGTTAGCATTTTTTTGGGGATTCTTTAATTAAGTGAATTTATAATTTTTGTTCGCGATTTATTAACTTAATATTTGTTGTTCTTGTGGGTTTTCATCGAGCCGTTTATCCAAAATTATTGATATTTTCATGGTATTTTCTGGTTTATACAAGATCGTAATGCTTAATTTACTTTTGTATGCAGAAGTTGCCGTTTTTTACCTTTTGACTTTTTGTTTGACTTAATGAAATTGATACTATTTGTTACTCGAGTCTGTAGTTGCTCACTCATGATTCAAAAATCTAAATGTTGAACTTGTCACTTAACTCATAAGAGTTGGAATATTGAAAATCACGTCTCTCTACAATTTTTTATCCCATATTCTTATCAGATCTGTAGTGCTGTAGCAACACCACTAACTCATATTGCTTCAGTTGTTAGCCATTAGATTGACAAACAAACAATCTTGGTTTTGACCCTTAGAGAAGCCTGTAACGACCCGAAATTTGTAAATAAATAAATTGTACAAAAATATGTTAAATAAGGATAAATCGTTTAAAACACGTAGGAACTGGTTTCGTGTCGTTTGGAGTCCGTATGAGAAAGTTATGGACGAAACCGTGTTGAAACCTAGACCGAAAAGTGCAGCCCTGCTGCACAGACAGGTTCGCGGCGCGAGCCTGGCGCGAGCAAAACGCGAGGTTGAGCAGAGGGACCAGAGCTGGAACGCGAGCATCTCGCGTCGACTTCGCGGCGCGAGCCAGGCGCGAGCCTGGCGCGAAATCTGGTAAAAAGCGGCAACTAGCAGGCAGACCCGCGTCTTCTCGCGACGCGAGCTCGGCGCGAGCGGGGCGCGAGCTCTTCCGACCAGTGCATTAAATTGGGTTTTTGGCCATAAATGCATTTCCATCAAACCCTAGTTTTCTCTCTTCAAGTGTGTGAGCGTTTTTGAGTGTAAAGCATCGTTTGGAGCTCAATCTTCATCAAATCTTGGTGATTCTTGCTCCTAAGTTGAAGATCTAAGGTAAATCTTCATTCCTCTTGAGTTTTTAGCCATAGATTCAAGTAGGGAAAGCTTAAATCTCAAACCCTAGTTATGGAATCGTTCATGAATGGTTAAAGGGAAGTAATATAACTTAGATCTATGGTATTTGGTCATGAAAAACGTGGTCATGCTATGAATACATGAAAATGTGGTGATTTATGATATTAGGGTTTGGTAATTTGGGGGAAAATGGTGCTAGTAGTTAACTAGCCATGGATTATGTAGATAGTATAGATGTTTAATGCAAACCATTGTATTGGTTTTGTTATAGATTGTCGGTTGGAGGATTTGAGGCATTCAAATCTTGAGAAGTGATATTGGTGTTCAAGGAAACACAACATTGGATATGCTTGGCAAAGGTGAGTACATGTGAACTTTCAAACTGGGTACATAGCTAGTAAATGTTTTTATGATGAAATGATTTTTATCGAGTCCTTAAGTAATTTAATTATTTATGCGATTTATGATGAATTGCTTATATGATGATGAAATGATTAATTGAATGAGAAATGATGGAGCTATAGGCTCATAATGATAAGAGAAAAGTGATGATGATGATGTTGATGTCCCTAGGGCCGTAGTAGATTGGAGGCATTCCGGTTATTACGGTACCTTAAGGTTAGCGGTAGATTGGAGGCATTCCTATTACCCAATACCTATGAGTCCCGGTAGATTGGAGGCATTCCGATTACCGTGGAAATGATGGTCTTGATAGATTGGAGGCATTCCGATTATCTTGACATTGGCCAATGATGAAAGTGATAAAGTGACCCAAAACAAACTTAGTAATATTATTTTAAGATTAAATGATATTGTTTGACTATTTGTTTATCGGGTCTAAAACCCATGTATCTCACGAGGCAATTTTGTCTCACGTACTATGTTTGTGTTTTTGCTATGTACTCAGGTTCGGGATCGAAGATCTAGGAGGCCCGTTTAGAAGAGGCCTTGTTGAGATTAGCTCGGTGTTGATGATTAGAGTCCTTATCCTATGGTTAAGATATAATTTGTAACACCGTTTTTGTAAACTCTGATAATCTCGAACAAGAAACCTTTTCGTTTTTGTAAAACCGGAATTTGATGATGATACAATATTATGTATTTTTGGATTAAATGATATTTAAATATTGTTTTGAAAATTGAGGTGTTACAACTTGGTATCAGAGCTATAGTTTAAGTGAACTAGGTTGAGTTGACCATCCTAGACTTAAACTGAGCTAGTAGGACCGTAGGTTCCATAGGATACTTGTGAAATGGCTATTGAGACCTTAAGGGTAGGTTCAATAGGGTTGACCTTGGAGGATTAGGTCATGTTTGGTTTTGGGACGGTCAATGTTACCGTTACCTTGATAAATTGACTTCTAAATGATTAATGTCTTATTATAGCAAAATGGTGAGAACTAGAAGTACAAGAGGCCCACTTGATCAAGGGCAAGATTCGAACAACATTGCCGAACCAGTGTTTGGTCCTCCACCTCGGGAAGGGGAGGAGAATTCGGGTGTTGATAGGAATACTCACACCCCGGTCACCGTAGAACACCTCCAAACTATGTTCAATCAAATGAGGGACATAGTGAATGAGGATGTGAACCGAATCCTCAACGAACATAAGGCACGTGAAAGGCGGGAGGAATCTCCACCCCGCACGAAGAGCAAGTCGAGTAGCGTTGCTCAAACTGAAAGGTCTTCAACTGAGGAAGAAAGTGACCCCGAGCCGAGGGAAAGAAAAGGTTGTACTTATAAGAGTTTTATGGCTTTCAAGCCCGATAACTACTATGGTAGCTCCGAACCGAAAGTCACGATCCGTTGGATCCATGAAACCGAACAAGTCCTTGAAGCTAGTAAATGCAAGGAAGGTGATATGGTGATTTATGCTTCCCGGTTGTTGAAGGATGAGGCCCTCGTGTGGTGGGATACTTTGTATGAAACATTGGGAAAGAGGGCGATTTACAAGATGACTTGGGATGAGTTTGTGAAACGGTTGAAGGCAAAGTTTTGCCCCGAGAGAAACTTAGAAAAACTTCAAGAAGAATTCGTTCATTTGAAGAAAGGTAACTTGAGTGTCGATGAGTACACTAAGAAGTTCACGGGATTGATCTCGTTTGTGATCAAATTGTATCCGGATGAGAGGTCCCGGATTGTTAGGTATGCTAATGGACTCCCGTGGGAGTACGAGTTGGAAGTAAAGAGGGCCTCCACACTCGATGAGGCTATAGGTGCGGCGAGAAATGTTGAAGAGGTTGGCCAAAGAAGAATCAACGAGAGGCCAAAGTTTGAAAAGGTCGAGAAGAGGAAGTTTGAGGGGAGCTCGGGTTCGGTGAAGAAGGGAAAGTTCACCCCGACCTTCTCTAAACAATCGAGTGTTGGTGCTTGTAAGAAGTATGGCAAAGACCACAAGGGAGAATGTTTGGTGGACTCAAAGTCGTGTTTCAAGTGTGGAAGGCCGGGACATTTGGCAAGGGATTGCCGGGTCAAACCGTTGGATGAAATCGAGTGCTATTCGTGCCATGAAAAAGGGCACTATAGCAATGCATGCCCGAAGAAGGGAAGTGAGACCGTGGCGTCGACCGCTCAAAAGAAAGCGGAGCCGACAAAGGTCAAGGGACGGTCCTTTCAACTTACCCGAGAAGAAGCCAAGGAGGCCCACGATGTCGTTTCAGGTACCCTACTCGTAAATTCTATTCCCGCCCGGATCTTATTTGACTCGGGTGCTACTTATTCGTTTGTGTCGCATGATTTTGTTGTGGTGTTGAATGTGTCATTAGAACTCCTTAATGAAATTTATGAAATAGAAATTGCGGATGGTAAAACCTCCATAGTTCAACATATGTGCCGGAATTGTGAATTGGAAATAGATGGGAAAAAGTTTAAGGTGAATTTATTACCCATGGAAATTGCGGGTTTCGATATAGTTATAGGTATGGATTGGTTGGGTGAGAATCAAGCAAAGATTTTATGTGGGAAGAAGATAGTATCGATTAGGACTCCCGACAATGAAAAGGTTTATGTGTATGGTGAGAGACGACACCACTTACCATGTCTTATGACCGCGGTTAAAGCTAGGAAATGTTTAGCCAAAGGGTGTTCGTCCTTTTTAGCATATGTATTAGATGGAAGGAAAGAGAAAAAGACGGTGGAAAATGTAAAGGTGATTCGGGATTTTCCCGAGGTATTTCCCGACGATTTACCGGGATTGCCACCGGAGAGGCAAGTAGAATTCCGTATTGATTTAGTTCCGGGAGCGACGCCGATAGCTCGTGCTCCATACCGTTTGGCTCCCACCTAAATGCAGGAATTGATGTCCCAATTGCAAGAATTACTCGACAAAGGATTTATTAGTCCTAGCTCGTCTCCATGGGGTGCGCCCGTATTGTTTGTTAAGAAGAAAGACGGTTCAATGAGAATGTGCATCGACTAACGAGAGTTGAACAAGATGACTATTAAGAACCGATACCCGTTGCCTAGAATCGACGACTTGTTTGATCAACTTCAAGGTGCCGACTATTTCTCGAAGATCGATTTGAGGTCGGGTTACCATCAAGTTCGAGTGAAAGAGGGAGATACCGAGAAGACGGCGTTTCGTACACGTTATGGGCATTACGAGTTTTTGGTGATGCCATTCGGGTTGACTAATGCACCGGCCATTTTCATGGACCTTATGAATCGGGTTTGCAAACCATTCCTCGACAAGTTTCTTATCGTATTTATTGACGATATTCTTATTTATTCAAAAACCGAAGAAGAACACGAGAGTCATCTAAGACAAACGTTAGAAGTGCTACAACGAGAGAAATTGTATGCTAAGTTTTCTAAATGTGAATTTTGGATTCGAGAAGTCCAATTCCTTGGTCATGTTGTGTCGCGAGAAGGAATCAAGGTTGACCCGTCGAAGATTGAAGCGGTTATGAAGTGGGAACCGCCACGAACTCCGACCGAAGTGAGAAGTTTTCTCGGCCTTGCCGGATACTACCGTCGATTTATTCAAGACTTTTCCCGAGTGGCGACACCACTCACATTGTTGACCCGAAAGAGTAGTGAGTTCGTGTGGGGAGAAAAGCAAGAAAGAGCATTCGCCACATTGAAAGAAAAATTGTGTAACGCCCCGGTTCTCACGTTACCCGAAGGGATGGAAGACTTCGTCGTGTATAGTGATGCTTCACATAAAGGTTTGGGTTGTGTTTTGATGCAACGGGGGAAAGTGATTGCCTACGCCTCGAGACAACTAAAGAATGCGGAAGAAAGATACACGACTCACGATTTAGAATTGGCGGCGATAGTGTTTGCTTTGAAGTTATGGAGACACTACTTGTATGGTACAAGGTGTACGTTGTATACGGATCACAAAAGTCTTCAATATGTTTTCACTCAAAAAGACCTAAATATGAGGCAAAGAAGATGGATCGAATTGATACAAGATTATGATTGTGAAATTGTCTACCATGCGGGGAAGGCCAACGTGGTAGCCGACGCCTTGAGCCGAAAGGTGTACGAAAAGCCGATTAAGGGAAAACTAACACGTATTGAAGTAGTCTCGAGTATAGTAGAACGAATCAAGAATGCCCAACGGGAAGTGATGAAAAAAGATGAGTTAAGGCAAGAACGATTGGGAAAGAACCAACATTTTGTGGAAAACAAGCAAGGGTTGAAAACCGTTGGTGGTCGAATATGGGTTCCCAAGTTCGGGGGTACCCGAAAGGAGTTACTAACCGATGTTCATAAGTCTAAGTATTCGATCCACCCGGGAAGTACAAAAATGTATCAAGATATGAAGAAGATGTATTGGTGGCCCGGGATGAAGGCAAGAGTGGCAAAGTATATTTCTAAGTGTGCCACGTGTGCACAAGTAAAAGCCGAGCATCAAGTACCTTACGGGGTAGCTCAATCGTTACAAATCCCGGCCGGTAAATGGGATGATATAACAATGGATTTTATTGTTGGGTTGCCAAAGACGAGCAAGAACCACGACGCCATTTGGGTCATTGTTGACCGGTTGACCAAAAGTGCATTATTCTTGGCAATTCGGGAAACCATGCCACTTGAAAAGTTGGCAAAGTTGTATGTGGATGAAGTAGTGAGACTTCATGGAGTCCCGTTGTCGATTGTGTCCGATAGAGACGCGAGGTTTACCTCGAGATTTTGGAGATCGTTGCAAGAGGAGTTGGGAACGAAGTTGCGGTTGAGTACGGCTTACCACCCGCAGACCGATGGTCAAAGCGAGAGAACCATTCAAACGGTTGAAGATATGCTAAGATCGTGTGTGCTAGATTTTGGAGGTAAATGGGATGAACATTTACCGTTAGTTGAGTTCTCCTACAATAATAGTTATCAATCGACCGTTAAAATGCCGCCTTATGAGGCGTTGTATGGAAGAAAATGTAGAACCCCATCATGTTGGCTCGAAGCGGGCGAGACGAAACTCACGGGTCCCGAAATTGTGAAATTGACCAATGAAAAGATTGGGATAATCCAAACCAATATGAAAATCGCCCAAGATCGACAAAGAAGCTACTCGGGTTTGAAAAAGAGACCGTATGATTTGGATGTTGGAGACATGGTGATGTTGAAAGTATCGCCTTGGAAAGGCGTGATGCGGTTTGGTAAGAAAGGCAAATTGAGCCCAAGGTATGTTGGCCCGTTTAAGATTTTGAAACGGGTCGGTTTGCAAGCTTTCAAGTTAGAACTCCCACCCGAACTTCAAGGTGTTCACGATACGTTTCATATAAGTTATTTGAAGAAGTTCGTGGGTGAAGTTGAAAATATAATTCCGTTACAAGAGTTGCGGGTTGATGCCCCGAACCGATTGATTGAGGAACCCGAAGCCATACTAGAGTCAAAAACCAAGAAACTTCGGAATAAAGAAATTGAATTGGTGTTGGTCAAGTGGAAGCATTCACTTGGGCCGAACTTTACTTGGGAAGTCAAGGACGAGATTCGGAAAAGATACCCGAACTTTGTAAATTATGATGAGATTCCGAGGACGGAATCTCCTTAAGGGGTAGATAGTTGTAACGACCCGAAATTTGTAAATAAATAAATTGTACAAAAATATGTTAAATAAGGATAGATCGTTTAAAACACGTAGGAACTGGTTTCGTGTCGTTTGGAGTCCGTATGAGAAAGTTATGGACGAAACCGTGTTGAAACCTAGACCGAAAAGTGCAGCCCTGCTGCACAGACAGGTTCGCGGCGCGAGCCTGGCGCGAGCGAAACGCGAGGTTGAGCAGAGGGACCAGAGCTGGAACGCGAGCATCTCGCGTCGACTTCGCGTCGACTTCGCGGCGCGAGCCAGGCGCGAGCCTGGCGCGAAATCTGGTAAAAAGCGGCAACTAGCAGGCAGACCCGCGTCTTCTCGCGACGCGAGCTCGGCGCGAGCGGGGCGCGAGCTCTTCCGACCAGTGCATTAAATTGGGTTTTTGGCCATAAATGCATTTCCATCAAACCCTAGTTTTCTCTCTTCAAGTGTGTGAGCGTTTTTGAGTGTAAAGCATCGTTTGGAGCTCAATCTTCATCAAATCTTGGTGATTCTTGCTCCTAAGTTGAAGATCTAAGGTAAATCTTCATTCCTCTTGAGTTTTTAGCCATAGATTCAAGTAGGGAAAGCTTAAATCTCAAACCCTAGTTATGGAATCGTTCATGAATGGTTAAAGGGAAGTAATATAACTTAGATCTATGGTATTTGGTCATGAAAAAACGTGGTCATGCTATGAATACATGAAAATGTGGTGATTTATGATATTAGGGTTTGGTAATTTGGGGGAAAATGGTGCTAGTAGTTAACTAGCCATGGATTATGTAGATAGTATAGATGTTTAATGCAAACCATTGTATTGGTTTTGTTATAGATTGTCGGTTGGAGGATTTGAGGCATTCAAATCTTGAGAAGTGATATTGGTGTTCAAGGAAACACAACATTGGATTGGCTTGGCAAAGGTGAGTACATGTGAACTTTCAAACTGGGTACATAGCTAGTAAATGTTTTTATGATGAAATGATTTTTATCGAGTCCTTAAGTAATTTAATTATTTATGCGATTTATGATGAATTGCTTATATGATGATGAAATGATTAATTGAATGAGAAATGATGGAGCTATAGGCTCATAATGATAAGAGAAAAGTGATGATGATGATGTTGATGTCCCTAGGGCCGTAGTAGATTGGAGGCATTCCGGTTATTACGGTACCTTAAGGTTAGCGGTAGATTGGAGGCATTCCGATTACCCAATACCTATGAGTCCCGGTAGATTGGAGGCATTCCGATTACCGTGGAAATGATGGTCTTGATAGATTGGAGGCATTCCGATTATCTTGACATTGGCCAATGATGAAAGTGATAAAGTGACCCAAAACAAACTTAGTAATATTATTTTAAGATTAAATGATATTGTTTGACTATTTGTTTATCGGGTCTAAAACCCATGTATCTCACGAGGCAATTTTGTCTCACGTACTATGTTTGTGTTTTTGCTATGTACTCAGGTTCGGGATCGAAGATCTAGGAGGCCCGTTTAGAAGAGGCCTTGTTGAGATTAGCTCGGTGTTGATGATTAGAGTCCTTATCCTATGGTTAAGATATAATTTGTAACACCGTTTTTGTAAACTCTGATAATCTCGAACAAGAAACCTTTTCGTTTTTGTAAAACCGGAATTTGATGATGATACAATATTATGTATTTTTGGATTAAATGATATTTAAATATTGTTTTAAAAATTGAGGTGTTACAAAGCCCAATGTTTGCAAATTTTCAACTCTTTGTTATCAAAATCGTTTGCCAAATTGCCCGCTCTTGAAAGCTTGATTATTATGATATAACCAAATAGTTTTGGGGGATATAGTAGAAAAAACATTTTGATCACACGATAAACATAACTATGCGACATTTGGCTCGACGCTAAATATAATTACACAGGGTACCCGCCGCCGCATCGTGCGGGTACCCTGCTAGTATTTATAATTACTCGTGATAGTAATAGATCTTCATAATGGTTATTGTTAATAACATTATTTTTTATGTTCGAAGAATATCAAAATAAAATAGCCCGTAATCATTACAGTACTTTTCATTATTTTTTATACAAACAGTGTTATTGGTTCGAATAAATGCATTTTGAGTTTATCGTTTTATATACATTTTCATAATATTTAAAATTAAGAGCTTCTAAAATATTTAAATATTTACCCAATTAAGTGGAAATATATGAAATAGTTGCAGTAATTATACAAATAAATGTAAAAGATTTGAATGCAAATATTATGGATAATTTTATAAAATTAAACTAAAATAAACAAATTACTTATATAAGGCTTGTAGTGTAGTAGTATTGGAGAGTAATTTAAGGTGTTACCAACTACCCATGACATATAGATCATAGGTTCAAGTTTTGATGTGAATAAAAAAAATAGTAAATTAGGTGTCATTCAAAAAACAAATTACTTGAAATTTGTGCAATGGATTGAGATGTTAAAGATTAATAAAGACAATTGCCAAAATTACTATAAACAATTATGTTACTTGTATATTTAAATCTTTAATTTAATAATTTGGAATCTAACAAATTGCATTATAATACAGTATACTCCAGTATAGTTAACAATAATGATTTATTGGGTCCTGATTCTAAGTCGGCCGCCGGTGGTAACTTGACGTAATAAGCACTCTAAAATAATACTTCCTCCGATTCAAAATAAGTGATACACTTTCCTTTTTAGGGTGATTCAAAATAAGTGATATATTTTGAAAAGTTTCCTTATTTGGCATAAAAAATGGGACCTACACCCACTAACTATCTACTTTAACAAAGTGAAATTACCCTTTTACCCTTATTTTTTACTTTTAAACATCATTACCCTTACTTTATTCAAAAGGTGTGGGACCCATTCTCCACTAACCATCCAATTAATCTAATTTAACCATCATTATAATCTTTTGCCTAAAAAACCGTGAAACCCCAAGTGTATCACTTATTTTGAATCGGAGGAAGTATTAGAATCTCCTTTGCATATTCCTTATCCCAATAAATAAAACGTAAACCCGAAAAAGAAAAAAGAAAAGATGGAGTGGGAAATGCATGGTCAATAGATGTGACCGGTGACCGGGAATTGCCGGTAACAACGAGTAGGTGGAGTAGGGCAGTTCGCACGAGGAAATTGCTTGGTATTCATACTACTCACAGCTGACGCGGATGTCTTGCGTTTTCCCCATTTTATCCGTTATCACCTACACATCATGTTCCATGCGTCTTTTATTTTATTAATATTTCTTTTGGTCAATTATTAAAAAACACACAATACATTCATTATCAGTTGTTATTGTTATTCACTTATGTTAGAAAATTTTATTGATTTCGTTTGCTTGAATTCTCTTGTCATGAACACTTTTAGATTAAAATATTTTGTCAGTAAGAACAGAGAATTAATATGTGTATTATGATTTGTGTACCATAGATTATGACCAAAAACGAAGGTTAATACCATCATGGAAAAATACATCGGGGCGGTAAACCGAGTTTGAATTTCAAAATCCGATTTTTTGTTTTTTAATAAAGGAAGAACATCCAATAATAAAAATTCCCTAGCTGACCTGGCAGCCAGGAACTCTGCCTGTTAGACCCCGTTATCGATCCGGGGCAAAATATATATGTTGTAAATTATACATGTATATCTTTGCAAACTTGCAACAAAACACAAATATATTTTTGTTTTTTCATTATTTTGTTTATTAATTCAAATAAAATATATATATTTATTAAGAATGTATTTGTAATTTACAACTACCCATCGATCTGATAATTTCATTAAAATCACCAAAATAAGTTGGAATTAAATTAAAGATTTAATAAATAAAACTTTTTATTTAGTAATCGAGGTGATATCAAAATACAAAAACTACTTTTATCATAATAATTTATAAGTTTTAGAACAGACTTTATAAATATATCATAACATAATTTGTAATATATATAGTCCTCCACCCCCTCCATGTCAAGTGTCAACCATCATGCTGCATCGCTACATGCTTCTTTTCTTATTTTACAAAAGAATTTTTTAAGCTTAATAAATTTAGTCATAGATGATGGTGATATATGAAAAGATAACTTTCCACCCTCATCCCAGGTTTATGCATCCTGATTTCAGGCTACATGCAAAATGAGTGATTACCTTCAAATTAGCTGACTCAAATATAAGCACTTTACAATGAACTGCTGTTCTATAACTCATAAGTGAATCCAAACTTAATGTATTTTTTAATATTTTATAAAGTTTCCGTTAATTTATGCCGCACAAGCTAATAAACAATTGTTTAAAGGAGACAATATTTTAGGAAATTTCACGTGAATTAAGTGTTGAAGACAATGTATTTATTTGTTTTCCCTACTTCAAACCGAGTACTTAATGGAAATTTCACGTGAATCAACTGTTGAAGACAATGCATTTATTTGTGTAACGGAACAAGATTAAGAGGACTTAGTTTTGGTGAACATGTCATTAAAGCGTAAAGAATAACAAGAACTAATATAGGACATGAAACTTTAATACCATGTTTGAAACTTAGCCATTCGGACAAAAGACTACTAGTGAAGATAATTAAATAGACGTCAGTTTCCACTTTCACTTTGTTTTCCTAGTTATGACTATCAATAAAAGTCAATGACAGTCACTTTCAAATGTAGGTATCTTCTTACCTCAGACTATCTTCACTCATGGTCAACTTTACGTTGCTGTGTCTAGAGTTAAAAGCCGTAAAGGCTTAAAGATGTTGATATACGACAAAGATGGAAAAGTGACTAACAACACGTTAAACGTTGTTTAACATGAAGTTTTACTAAAAGATTGAAATTATTTGTAATCAACATGTATTATATTATATATATTGTCTACGCTTTATACGATAAAATGAGATGCAATTATCGTTAAAATATTGGGTTGTTTTTTATCCACCTCTTGCGTATAATTTTGTTTTCAAACATATATCATTAAATTATTACAAGTCACCCGTAATATATGTATCACGATTCATGAATTATAGGCTAGTTAATTAAATAAGAACAAAGTCTAAACGCCATTTATTACGACTTTTTTTTTTTTTTAAACTTTTGGACCACTCTTATTAATGGGCCTTATTAATGTCATTTTTGTTCTGTTGTCACCAACTTTTGTAAAATATCCAAAGTATTGGATTTGGATAAGCTCATTCAGTATTTATTCGTTGGGCTAAAAATCTTAATAAACTATGTGTGTTAATATTAAATAATTTTGATAACGACAATCCTTAGGACTGTCATTAAGTGCATAAAAAATTATACATTAGTTTATGATGAAGTAGTTTCTTAAATACAGGAGTCAGTTATGGATGAATGTACAAGTTTTTTACGCATGTCTTTTGACAGCCCTTAGGGTTATCATTATCAAAACCCATATTAAATATAATATTAAAGTATTATCTTATAATTTAAATATAAAAGAAAATTCTCAAAAAATCAACATATTATGCTTCATAAATATGTTGTGTACTTTCTATAAGTGATATAGTGTTTTAGCTAGACGATCTACGAATCTACGATCCAATAATTTTTAAGGAAATTGAAATTACATCAAAAGCGGCTCTGATGTCGAAACCTCATGATCCACCTTATGAGATTATAAGGGCTAAAATTAGTAAGTAGTAACATAGATAAAAGTTTGAGATTAATTCATCATACAACAAGAGTTAAACGTGAATTAATTAAATTAAGTCGTAACTAGATTAGTAGAGGGAGTGGTTCATAGTAAATTGATCATTGTAATAACTTTGCTTATAATAAATTGAAAGTAGAGGGAGTGGTTCAAAGTAAATTGATCATTGTCGTCAAATTTATTCTGTTAAATTCAAGTTCCAATTTACTGTTTTATTTATTAAATTTCATACATTGGTAGCGGTTATCTACTAAATTGTAAAAAAAAAAACCTCTATTTTACTTTTAAAACATTCTTAGTTTAATTAATAATTTATTTCTAAATAATATTTTCAGTTTATGTTCCCTGAGGAAACAATTTTGGTCTTGCCAGTTTAGTGCTATATGATCGGGTGCGCTTACCCGTTGTTTCAGTTGAATTTAATTAAACTATTTATAATATTTACGACGGATATTCGCGTATTATGACCAGTTGATAACATACTTGCTGCTGATACATTTTAATTATTATTGTATTTATTGGCTAGAAAATAATTAGTTGTTAGCTAATTTGTCTTATAAATCACTAAGTTATGTTTGGGACCCAACACAAGCTGATTAAACTAATCATCCATTATGAAACTATTTATATTCATAGACCAAGTGTGAAAAAACCCCAACAAGATCATGAATGTCTCTAAGGTTGGTCGGTGGTATGATTACTACTAGTTACACCAATTTTTTTTTTTTTTTTTGCTATGTCAGATTTTCCCTATGTAATTACAACACACAATTTTAGAGGAAATACTCATCACACCCACCAATATGTGGATGAGGGCCCACTCACACAAGGTACCCTCCACCGTGTGAACCATCATGACTCCCTGCACCCATAAAACCCCTATGGCGTGAGGACGGGGAGGGGGTTGTTGATGTTGCTTCCACAATGTGGAAGACATGCCACATAGGAATACCACGACGTGATGACTATTCATACCTATTAATCTAAAAGACAATAGGATTCACCCACTTAAATAGACTTATGAATGTAACATTATTAGGGAAGAGGACCTAATCAATATCAACCTTTCAAGGCTTGCACTAAGCCTAGAAGAGATTAAGGGTGTTCGTTTCAAATGGACAAACACCAAGTCTCCATTAATACTTAACTATGAGTGAAATATTTTTGATGATTTAGATACAATTTTTTTTTTTCTTTTCATTTTGCATATTTAGATAATAATAAAGAAAATGGGAGATATTCCATATCATCAAGGAAGCCAAATGTGCCAATAGGAAAGAAGCAATCTCAGCTTATCCACACTCCCACCACAAACCCTTTTAACATCGATCAATCAATCATACCCACAAAACTTATTTAATTTTCTCGTTTATAAAATCCCATCAAAATCATTTCTTTTAAAACATTATGGCCACCTCAAGTGTACTGGCCTGCAGCTATGCAATCTCCGGCGGTGTTGGTTCGCTGGAACTGAACTCAAAGCCCTCCTCCGTCAGCTACAAGTTGCCGGTGATCAAGGCAAAACAGAGCGTGAGATCATCGTCTGATTCCGACGGCCAATCACAGCAAGGCAGAAGAGCCGCCCTACTTTGCCTCGGAGCAGCACTTTTCGCGACTGCCACCTCGTCTGCCAACGCCGGCGTCATTGATGAGTATCTTGAGAAGTCTAAAGCTAACAAGGTTTACTTTCTTATTCTGTTTGAACTAATACTACTTTTATTAAAACTCGGTCATTTATTGTTTTAATTATGCCAAAAATGCATTTTAGTATTATGTGAGTATTCTACTACCTTTAAAATTAAAGATGTATAATAGGTATTGAACTTGAAAAAATAGTCAATTTAGTAATAATTGATAACTCGCTAATTTCTCACTTGATTTGTTTTTCTAATTTCAGTATATTAAGATAAACTTATATTGATCAAATTAACGAGACATGATAGTAAATTGACCATTTTTGTAAGTTGATGGTGCCATGTTGCACCTGAACTATTGGTAATATAAGACCAAGTCAACCAAATTCAGGATACTAAAATGCATTTAGCCCCTTTCAATTATGTGTTTTCGGGCATCTCTTTCTATACTTATTTATTTGCTTATATTGGTGATGGTGATTAGGAACTGAATGACCAAAAAAGGTTGGCAACAAGTGGAGCAAATTTTGCAAGAGCATACACAGTTCAGTTTGGAACATGCACATTCCCCTACAACTTCACTGGCTGCCAAGATCTTGCCAAGCAAAAGGTTCTAATTCTTATTTTTTATTTATTTAGAATTACTAATTAATTTTACCAGTTTGGAATTACTTAATGACAGCATTTAACATGTCTAGACTAGTTTGAATGTTTGAAATTTTCTATGAATAACGTTTGTGGCTGTCATGAGCTTGAAAACACTTGTAGAGTTAATTGGTTTCAATTTTAGGTTTCGAGTAACCATCTGGTGATGACTAGTGGTAAAAGCTCCTGAATGACTTCCTAGAGGCCACAAATTCAATCCCTCCCTGAGTAAATATTTACCAAATGGTCAGGGAAGGTTTGAAAACCACTATGGCAATAGTTATGTCGCGTACATCACGACCCTGAGGGAACCATTATAACAAGAATATCCTTTAGAAAAATTTAGGTTTCGAGTCCAATTATTACAGGCATTCTCAACATTTAACTTTTGTTTGAAAGATATATCTAACTTGCAGGCTGCACATAATTGGTCTGTTTTAGCAAAAGTATGCGAAATAACAAAAACCCTTATAAAATTAATGAGAATAATAGATTGGTATTACATACAAAGAAGGAAATCGTTTGCATTTGGCTTACCATTTTTACTAATTTGAATATGAGTTTAATTGGATTAATTGTGGTCTTGATGCAGAAAGTGCCATTCATATCAGATGACCTAGAGTTGGAATGCAAAGGGAAGGACAAATTCAAGTGTGGTTCAAATGTGTTCTGGAAATGGTGATGCAAGAAATGTAATTTGAGTCTTTGTATTTATGTATGAACAACTTAACTATTTTTCTATGTCCATATTACATTCTCCCATTCTTTTCATTTCAATCTTGCTAGGTTTATTACTCCATATTTTCAATAACCTACCATCATGCAATCAGCCAATCAGGTTCCATTCGTCCACAAATAATTAGTTGTAACTCGCATAATTCCTTTCAATGACCCTGCTGCAAGATAGTGAAACCCGAAAACCCTGTAAGATAGTGTATATATTGATAAGTATAGCAGGGTATCCGCACAATGCAACAACGGGTATCCCGTGACTATATTTGACGACGACCCATTGGTGGGTGGTGGTGATGGCTGATAGTGATGGTGGCCACGGATAGAGGGTGGCGGTAGTAATTTCAACTTTTTAAGATTTAAGGGATTAATAAAGATAAATTTGTGTCAAGTAATGAACGGTACTACCTCAATTGGTTAGAGCATTGTGTTAATAATGTAGAGGTTACAAGTTCAAGTCCTGCATGATATATATTTTTTATAAACATAAATCTGTACCGAAATAACAAGGTTATGACTGAAATCAGGGCCGGTCCAATCAATCTGTGTGCCCTGGACAACATTTTAAAAATGGGCACCGCAAGTAACTTTTTTCCAAATAAATAAAAAACTTCCGCCAAATTAAAAGTGTCACCCCAATCCCGAAATAAAATGTTCAGATTGGATCCTGTAGTCCGTTTATTTTCAATATTTCGTTGCACTTACCTTTATTCAAATGAGTTCACACACATGTATACATGGGCTAATTTTTTTTGAAAGTAGCCCCTAAATTTTGTGGGCCCTTGTCGCCATGCCCAAGGACGACCCTGACTGAAATTAAGCATTGTTGATTTGGAAAGTACACTAAAGATTTATAGAGGTGTTTTCACGTGTTTTCACTCTCTTGCACCATGGAATCCAGATTTTATCATCTCCAACTGACTTGCTTGCTTACACATCGATCAAGCGGGTTGTTGAATCCCAACAAGAATGACGTACTCAAGAGATGTATGTTAACTACAACCCTAACTCCTAAAGCCTTTTATTTATAAGAGTTTAACCATAATATTAATTAGGATCCAACTCTAATACATATTAGCCCACAACTTATTAGCCGATTAGATTGATCCACTAATTAATCTTTTCAATTAATTACAATATAGTCCTCTTATAATTGTGTTCAATTGCATTTTAAGGGTAACCCAAATAGAAGTATAATTTATGTTATAACAGCCACATCGGTCTTCAGCTGCATAATTTTAAGCCTATCCTCAGCAGCAAGATATGAATATGACGTCGAGTGATACTTATAAGTTATAAGAATTTACACTAATCACAAAATTTCGAAAGTTAAATATCTATTTTATTAAGTACATATATCTAAAAATATATTTTCAAAAAATATTCAATTTAAAGTAAAATGGAAACATGATTAATCATTTCGAAAGTATAATATTTTTAGAAACAATAAAAGAGAAGGATGAAAGAAGTCCAATTATACCGTCCTAAATTCACAATGACTTATTATTAGGCTTGTTTTCGCCGACAAATACGATACCGTGAAAATGTCGGTGAGGGCAAAAAAAGAGCGTCAAAAGTCATAAATAAGACCACGTTAGAAAACCAAAGTCGCTCGCTCTTTATGTACTTTCTGACGCTGCTACTCCCTTTCAATCCAAACTCACTTACATCCCCTTTTTGATTTAATACTATTTTCATCAATTTATTGTACCCAAATTCATCTTCACACTGTTACATGTAACTAATTTTGATTCTTTTTTTTTGTATTTTATCATCTGGTTTCCACTCAATCTGAACCTTTTGCAACTGGGTCAGTTGAAATCGTGAGAATTTTACATAAAGTTATCATCTTTGAGTATTATCGCATCTGGGTTTCTCTCAATTTCAACTTTTGGTAGCTGGGTCAGTCAAAATTGAGAGAATTTTGCAGTAAGTTTGAATCTTTTCACCAAACGATTTGCTGTAAAGATCTCATCAAATGCACGGTTACAGTCGTCTCGGACGGCCAAGTAGCGGAAGTGGGAGCATCTCGCCGTCTCCATCACCCCCTTCTTCCCCTCGATTTCGCCGGAATAAAGGCGGCGGCGGCGGCGGCGGCGGTTTCCGGGGCGGCGGCGGCGGTGGGGTAGACGTGAAGCTGCAGAGTTTTGCGGAACGGTGGTTATATGTTGTGATATCGGCTGTGTATAGACGTCGAGGGGTTTTATTATTTGCTCCCCTTCTTTATATATCTGCAATGTTGTTGTATATGGGTACACTAGGTTTTAATGTTGGTATTATTACTCAAAATAATGCAAATTCTGGTAAATCAGCTCCTTTAGGTTCTTTGTATCGAAGCCCTCAGGTTTTCCAACACTTGTGGCCGTATATGGAAGCTGAAAATAATCGAAGTAATGATTTGGTAATGTTATTTTGAATGTTATAATTATGCAATGAATTTGTTTAAACATGTTGGTTTTCACATGGAAAGTGTGATCCACATGCCCATTTTGATTATATCATTAGGTAAGTGTTGGTGTTAGATTTGGAATTTATATTTAGGTCAAAAATAGGATTCAAATACACGATATTTAATCATTAGGGGTTGGGAAAGCTACATTCTTGATGATGATTATGCAGAAGATATAATTAATTTCATGGTTTCTAAACTTGTAATCTTCTTCATGGATGTTACAGATGTCGAATGTCTGGAACATGAAGATACGTCAATCTTGGAAGCCTTGTATTAATCTTCAGAATTCACAATCAGGTTTGTATTTTTCAATTAACCCGATCTTGAAAAGTTAAATAGAGTTGTAATTTTTTTAAAGTTTGTATTTTATTAGCTATGTGACAGTAATATGTGTTCATTAATTCCAATTCCAGAACTACCAAAATCAAATGGGTTCCTCATAATTGAAGCAAATGGCGGACTGAACCAACAAAGATTATCGGTACTTTTTCTAACCTTGGGAGTTGGGTATGATGGTCCAGTAATTCTATATAACAATGTTTATAAAGTTTCTTTTATGGATAATGTATATATATATGTATATATGCACATATTTGGTTTATAAACTTATTCAGCTAGTATTATGTCAAAATCAGATATGTGATGCAGTGGCAGTGGCAGGGTTACTGAATGCTACACTCGTCATTCCAATATTTCATTTGAACAGCGTGTGGCGTGATTCAAGGTAATTTTTTTAGTTTTATTTTCTAAGTGATAATAGTGAATTCAAGTCACCATATCAGTTTTAAGTGGTTGGTAAAGTTGGACTATGTTTATCAATTTCTAATTATTTAGGGTCAAAATAATATAATTTAGACTAAAAAGAATATAGGAAGACAACTAGGTGCTGATTCATATTTTATTAAAGCACTATGATATATATGGAATTTAAAAAAGGTTGAAATTGCAGCAAATTTGGGGATATATTTGATGAGGAGTTCTTCATATACGCGTTGAGAAATCACGTGAATGTGGTTAGAGAATTACCAGAAGATGTATTGGAGCGTTTTGACAAAAACATAAGCAACATTGTCAATTTGAGAGTCAAAGGTTGGTCAAGTCCAACTTATTACCTCCAAAAGGTCTTGCCAAAGCTTCTAGACTTAAGGTAACAATCTTTATACAAACCATTCAACATTTAATGACATTTATTATTAATGTTTTAATAAAAAATTTATGTGACATTATTAATTGATTGTGCAGGGCAGTACGTATAGCACCATTCTCCAATAGATTGGCTCATGCTGTTCCTTCAGATATCCAAGGGCTAAGATGTTTATCTAATTTTGGGGCGCTTAGGTTTTCAGAACCTATACGCACACTTGCAGCCAAAATGGTCGATAGAATGATCCGGAACACTTCTACAAGTGGCGGAAAATATATTTCAGTTCATCTCCGTTTCGAAGAGGTATTAATTTACATAAATCATCCCTGTTGTTTGTATAAAATTACGGATTTCGTCCCTCGACATTAATTTTTTTATCATGAAGGACATGGTTGCATTTTCATGCTGTGTATATGATGGTGGTGAGGAAGAACAACGTGAGATGGATATTGCTCGTGAAAGAAGTTGGAGAGGAAAGTTCCGGAAAAAGAACCGTGTAATAAGACCAGGTGCAATTCGGATGGATGGAAAATGTCCTTTAACTCCCCTAGAGGTACCCTACCTACCTCACAACTTTATTAGAAAATTAAATAATCAAAATCGATAAAACGTGTGATAAAAATCATAGGTTTGTAGATATTAAGATTGAAACATGTGTTGCTAAAATGTAGGTTGGAATGATGCTAAGGGGGATGGGTTTTGATAACAATACTTCAGTATATGTAGCAGCTGGAAAAATATACAAGGCTGAAAAATATATGGCACCACTTAAACAAATGTTCCCACGCTTAGAAACCAAGGATACATTAGCTTCACCCGAGGAGCTCGCTCCATTTATGGTATTTGTATTTCTCTACCTTTTTTTTTTAATTTTTTCTTTTTTTATAAATACAAAGATTTAGTTATTGAGAGTTGATTTTGGTGCAGGGATATTCATCTAGGTTGGCTGCTCTTGATTATACAATATGTCTGTATAGCGAGGTTTTTGTGACAACACAGGGTGGGAATTTCCCCCACTTTTTGATTGGTCATAGACGGTTTTCCTATGAAGGGCATGCTAAAACAATAATACCCGACAAGAGAAAATTGGCTCAATTGTTTGACAGCCCCCATATCAGGTAACATCCCAATAATAATAATTAATATTAATGTAACTTTTAACAGAATGAAACATGTAAAAAAATCATCAACTTAGATTATATAGAAACCGCAAAAGGAGGTGCAAAGCACTTGTTATAAAATTTAAGAAATATTTGCAAGTAAATGTTGTGTCAATATGATTGCAAAAATTATATATATTAGTCTTCTAATAAAGTGATTTAAGAGGTTTTATGCATTAAAAATATGCCAAATTGCATTTTAGTACTTTGAACTTCGGGTCTCTACTACCTTATTATTAATGGTGCAACATAATTGGTACCCTGAACTTGTAAAAATGGTCAATTTAGTACCCAAATTCATTAATAGGGTAGATTTAGGTGCCATTTTTGCAAGTTCTCGGTATCATGCTGCAACTTTAATAGTTCGAGGATCCGGTCAATTATACTAAAATGTATTTTGGCATTTAGGGTGCCTGTTTGACTCATTCGACATGTTTCCTTTCGGGCTAATAATACGGTTTGCTTGTAATCTTTTTAGATGGGAAAGCTTCCAAAGGCAGTTGCGGGACATGCTTCATCATAGTGATGTAAAGGGAAGTGAAGTGAGGAAACCGAGTGCCTCACTTTTCACATATCCCATGCCTGATTGCATGTGTAAGCAACCACCTACTAAAAACTTAACAAAACTAACAACATAGACCAACTTCACTTCACTTCACTTGCACAGCTATATTTATACTTTTTACACGTGTAGTTTGTTACTAATACATTTTATCATTATTAATTTGTATTTAAGTGAGCGTTTTATTTACACTTTAGTTGTTTATATAGAGAATTCAGACCCAAGTTTGCTTCCATCATGTTTAATCTGTAGTTTCTTATTTCTGGATTTTTTTAATGTAAAAATAGAAATGAAAACAAAAAGAAGAATTGTAATGATCGTGTGTAAGTAAAAATTCTTTGGTTTTATTTTCTTACAAGAATCCTACACTTATCATCAAGTGGGACTTTTACCTTTGTGGGGAAAATTACATACACGTACGGTTTTGGTTTTAATTTCTAAGAGGAAGGGATGTGGTCACCTTGCACTATTTATTTACACTATTGGAACAAAATAAAAGTTCAAGTTTCTATTTTGCTTTGTCGATATACCTATTCAATTTTTATAAATAAATTGTTATAGTTTTCCAAGTTTTAAACTATCTATATTATATCAATATTTATATCCTCAACCTAACTCCTATATTAAAACTTTTAAACCTAATTCCAATTTTAAAATATCTGTCATATCTATTTACTCATGCAACAAAATCACTATATACCAACATAAGAATAACCAAGGTTCTAAAAAACGCGCGATGGCGGCGCCAAGGCGTGAGGCGCGGCGTCGACATTACGAAACAGACCATGACGGCTAGGCTAGGTGTGGCGTGAGATAAGGCGCGACTTATGACGAGTTTTTTTGTAAGGCGGCTGAGAAAATTGAATTTCTTTTAGATTATCTAATCGTGTTTGATCGATCGGAATTTTGGTTGTTCGCAAGAAATAAATAATGGATTTAAAAAGTCGTTCTTCCACTGCAATTTTCCACACGGCATACACACACAAATATTCCACAACGTACTAATTACGGTCGTCTTTTCCACGTAGGTCAAGTCAACCCTGTTGACTTTACTGACTGGCTTATGTAGTTCAGTTTCGTGCGAATTGAATTTGAAGCAGAAACACCTACTGATATACGTTAACAAGATTACTCAAGTTTCAAATAACATCAAAATTCGCTCGTGAAAAATGAGGTATCATCTGTTCTTGTTGTTGTTGACTATTGAGTATGCTACGTGTGAGTTATCATCTGGTGAGTTGACCACCATGAACAACCTCCATGAACTGCTACAGAAGAATAACACCTTGAGTAAATGGAATTCTTCACAAAACCCATGTTCTTGGCCAGGTGTTTCCTGCAGCAACAATTCCGCCATAACCATGCTTTCTCTCTCCTCTTTCTTCATATCCAACTCAAACAACGATTCTTGGTCTTCTCTCGTTTGCCAGATTGAAACCCTGCAAACCCTAGATCTCTCCAACAATCTCCTCACCTCAATCCCACCACCTTTCCTTTCTCCTTCTTGTGGAGATTTGAAAATTCTCAACATTAGCAGGAACTCATTGACCGGAAACTTGCCCGATTTCAACGCTTCTTTACACGTTCTAGATTTGTCGTATAACTCGTTTGATTCGGTTTCAATCAGTTCCCAATTTGAAGGTTTGAATGAACTTAAAAGTTTAAACATCAGCCACAATTCCTTCAAGGGTTCTATTCCTACTAAAATAGGCAATCCAATGCTTCTAGAAGAACTTCAGCTCTCCATGAATCATTTCGAGGGTGTCATTCCTGATCAAATTACAAAATACCCAAATCTTTCTCTGCTTGATCTAGGTGGCAATCGACTCACAGGAATCATTCCTAACGATATCGGTAAACTCTCTAGTTTACAACTGTTAGTTCTCTCTGTCAACAAACTGTTTGGTGAAATTCCACAATCCATCTCAACCATCGTTAATCTTAAACGATTTGCAGCCAATCAGAACAGTTTCACCGGTGCAATCCCACAGGGAATTACTAGGTATCTTAGGAATTTGGACTTAAGTTATAATTTGTTAAACGGGTCGATTCCGAGTGATCTTTTATCCCAACCGAATTTGCTCACCGTTGATTTGTCGTTTAACGAACTAGACGGTTTTATACCTTTAAATGTATCCGCTAGTTTGGTTAGGTTAAGGTTGGGAAGCAATTGGTTAAAAGGGGAAATACCATCATGGTCCTTTGGGAATGGTTTTCCATCATTAACTTATCTAGAAGTTGATCATAACCAATTAAGTGGTACAATTCCTCCCGAATTGAGATTATGTAGAAAATTGTCGCTATTGGATTTGTCGCATAATAATCTGGTCGGTATTGTTCCTCCACAGTTGGGCGATCTTGACAGATTACAAGTTTTTCAAGTTCAGCATAACAATTTGTCTGGACAGATTCCAAACGAAATCAACCGGTTACAGATTCTGGTGAAATTAAATATGAGTTGGAATTCATTGACCGGTTCCATCCCGCCATCACTTTCAAACTTACAGAAGCTTACTAATCTTGACTTGCAAGTCAATGGATTGACTGGCGAAATTCCTGATTCGTTTTCCACCATGGATTCATTGTTGGAGCTTCAACTCGGGATGAACAAACTTGGTGGTGAAATTAGGTCATTACCAACTAAGCTTCAGATTGCTCTTAATCTTAGTCACAACAACTTTCTAGGGCCGATACCAGGTGTTATCTCGAGATTACAAGCAATCGAAGTTTTGGATCTTTCAAACAACCGATTCTCGGGTAGTATTCCAAGTTTCTTGAGTCAAATGAAAAGTTTGACACAAATACTACTTTCAAACAATTTGCTTACAGGATCTATTCCTCAATTTGGTCAAAATGTTGTGGTGTCAACGGATGGAAATAACTTGTCACGCACAACAACACCAACTGGAAATAACGATAATGATAATAAAAAGCCGGTTTCAGTGGGAATTATTGTGGCTTCTAGTACAACTATTGTCGTTCTTATTATAGTTGTAATTGTGGCCCTTATATTCAATTCTAGGAGAGTTGATAAAGTGAACGATGAGGAATCACATTCGTCTCGTCCACAAGTCATCAAAAGCAATTTGTTGACTTTAAACGTGATTCATAGAACGAATATTGACTTCACCAAAGCCATGGAGGCCGTGAGTTACCCGTCAAATATCGTATCAAAGACACGATTTTCTACTTACTACAAGGCTGACATGCCCTCGGGCAAGACTTATTTAGTCAAAAAGGTCAATTGGAGTGACAAAATGTTCCAACTCGGCAGCCATGATTTGTTTGAACAAGAGCTAGAAATCATCGGGAGATTGAGAAATTCAAGTGTCATGATCCCTCTTGCATATACCTTAACTACCGATAACGCGTATCTGTTTTACGAATTGACTGAAAACGGGACACTTTTTGATGTTCTTCATGAAAGTGGTTTGGATTGGACAAATCGGTACAGTATTGCTTTGGGTGTTGCTAACGGGTTGACTTTTCTCCATGAATGTCCCTCAGGTCCAATCATTTTACTTGATCTTTCCAGTAAAGTGGTTATGTTGAAGTCCTTAAATGACCCTCAGATTGGAGATATCGAGCTTTCTAAAGTGATTGATCCTTCAAAGAGCACGGGCAATCTTTCTGCAGTTGCAGGTTCTGTTGGTTATATCCCGCCAGGTATGTATGTATGTATATATGCAGAAATTGATTGAATCCTAAAAGGTGTTTTTGGGTTTTCAGAGTATGCTTACACGATGAGGATGACAATGGCGGGAAATGTGTATAGTTTTGGTGTGATTATGCTTGAATTGTTGACAGGAAAGGCGACGGTTAGCGAAGGGTCTGAATTAGCAAAGTGGGTGGCTAGCAAGTCAAAGCAGCAGGATTATAAGTTTGACCAAATACTTGACTCGACTGTGAGTAAGAAGTCAGCCGCCATTAGAGACCAAATGTGTGCGGTCTTAAAGATTGCGTTAGCTTGCGTGAGTGACTCACCTGAAGCAAGACCCAAAATGAAGAGTGTGCAACGTATGCTCCTTAATGCAAGAATATAATAAGTCTACACTCATTTTATTTAGTATTTTCAAGCTTTCTCTCTTAGTGTTCTTTAGCAATATACATATACAATATGATATATATACGGGTCTTTTGTATACTATGTGTGTAATCAAACACCAAAACAAAAGAGACTAGTATCACACTCAACATATTTTAAATTTAATTTTGGATTAAAAAACCGAAAACAGAAAACTCACCTGCAATCCACCTCTTTTGGTGATGACAAATTCGTTGACAAGCAATAACCTCATTTTACTAAGTAAAGTGTGAAAACAATATAATAGTTTGAATGATAAAATTAGTCTAAAATTTCACAAAAAACTGGTGATGCAGCAACGGGCAGAATCTCATGTAGAAGAAAAGGAAAGAATGTAACTAGAATGTGAGATCTTTAGGATCCTCAATGATTTTTGCTAAAGTCTGCAAGAACTGAGCAAGATCTGCTCCATATATTACACGATGATCAGCTGTAACATTTACCTGTCAAATTATTCACATTAAACACCCACTTTTGCTCAAAACAAATCATGCACTAAAATACCAGTTTTGACCCATTACCTGCATCTGACTCTTCATGCCAATTCGCCCATCCTTGGTGGCAACAACAGTGGGTTCAGAAGCCCCAACAGCCATTATTGCACCCTGCCCACAAATTGGTTACAAATAAATTAATCAACTGAAAAAGGTGATAAATTATCCGTAAAAAAACTCACAGTTCCAGGTGGCAAGATGGCATCAAAGCGGTCCACTCCAAACATTCCAAGGTTGGAAAGAGTAAATGTACCTGCACCAGATTTAACAATAACCATAACCACCAGATTTTACTCAACCCATAAACAAAAAATACAAGATTTATGCAGTAGATTAGGGTTTCAAATTTGCCCTAATTTATCTCTGTTCTTTCTAATTTGTTGGATTTTTCATGTTCCAGGGATAATTAGGGTTTTTGAGCTAGGTTTGTTTATATAATTTGCCCTATTTTTATCTTTTGAATTGCTTGAAAATTTAATTAGAGTTTTCAAACTTTTAATTATGTAACCATATTAGGGTTTCAAATTTGGTTTGGTGGTGGTGTGTTCAGTTTGTGGAAGAAATATATTGAACCAAGAGATGCCTACATGTACTTCCACATAGTATAACCGGCTTAGTCAGCATAGCTAAGGGTAACCGGGTTGCATATTACCCCTTTTTATTTCAATCCCAAAAATATGCAAGGTTCCCTATATCGAGTTTTTGGTATACCAAAAGTAAAGAAATACCTGTGGTATATTCCTGAGGTTGCAACTGCTTTGCACGGGCCTTATCCACTAACTCTTTCCATTTTCTCGACAATGAATAAATATCAACCTTAAACAAACAATACATGTAACTGTAAATACATATTATAATAAACACTAGTAATCAAGTAAAATAAGGCACCTTATCTGCATTCTGAAGAACAGGAGTAATTAGTCCACCGTCTACTGCAACCGCAACAGCAATGTTAATATTGGTGTTATATGTAAAGCTTTTCCCATCTCTACTGCTTGAATTCACAACTGGGTGTTTAGCCAATGCAAGTGCTGTAGCCTTTGCTAATAATGCTGTCATAGTCACTCCCTTTGACTTAATCTATAAATTTAAACAATTAATTAATCAAAATTGCATCTCAATGGTTTAACAGTTCCAATTAGGGCAAAAGTTTCACCTTTTTGTGCAGAGCATCGAGAGCATCAGTGGTAATTGTATAGCCCACTCTGAAGGTGGGAACTCCAAGACTCTCGACCATGTTCTTGCTAACAGCACCCTGCATTGTAGTAAATGGAACAACTGAATCCAATTTAAGCCCAGATGATGGCGGTTCAACTGCAGAAGCAACGGCGGCGGCTTCAACATCTTTGGCGACGATTCTGCCCATGGGCCCACTACCAGCTACAGTACTCAGATCGAAATTCAATTCCTTAGCAAGCTTCTTCGCATACGGAGAAGCCACGATTCTCTTCCCACCATCAGAAGCCGGGTGTGTAGAAGCCACCGCCGTCACCGGAGCAGGCTTTGTTGCAGGGGCGACGGAATCAGGTATCGTCAATTCCACCGGTGGAGGAGGCGGTGGGGAAGAAGAAGATGATGGTGATGATTGTTGTTTGGCCTTTGATACAGCTTCGGAAATTTCGTCTTCCGTCTCGGCGAGAAGGGCGATGGCGGAGCCTACGGCGGCTACACCGCCTTCTTCAACCATAATGGCAGCCAAATAGCCGTCGTAGAATGTCTCGACATCCATGTCGGCTTTATCGGATTCTACGACGACAACAGATTCGCCTTTGGAGAGCTTGTCGCCTTCAGATTTGACCCATGACACGATCTTTCCTTCAGTCATGGTGGAACTTAACGCCGGCATAAAGATCTCTCGGATCTTGGCTTGAATTTGGGTGGATTTTCGGGTGGGTAGAGCGAGAGATTGACGATGACGGCGGAGGGAAGCATTGGTGGGAGTGAAAGAGGAATTCAGGAGTTGGGCCATCATTGATCGATTGATTGTGTTTGATGGAATTGAATCAACAAATGCACAAGAACAGGAGGTGTTTTTATTGTATGTGAGATGAGAAATGGTTCTTCGAATGTATCGAAAGAGGGCGGAGGTCTCAACCACCTTACCAGTAAAATGGCGATGAAATGTATGTTGTATTTTCAGGGTCTTTAATCGCGATTTGAAATAAGTAAAATTACGAGTAAATTACACGAATGGTCCCTGTGGTTTGGCAAAAGTACTGGATTTGGTCCCTAACTTTAAGAAATTACACTCGTGGTCACCGTGGTTTGGACTTCGTATTGCTTTTGGTCCAAAATCCTAACGAATGTTAAATGTGGTTGTTAAATATTTTAAAGTGACCAAAATACCCTTTACTTCTTCCTCTCTTTTTTATGTTCTTCCCCGGTTGTCATTGTGAACTTTAAATAATTTACGAATCAAGTTCTAACAATTCAAACCAGATCTCAAATGAAATACAAAACTAAAGCATTGAAATCAATTTCCCGTAAACTTTGTCTAACCACATGAAGCAAATGTAATTTACCTCAGTAACAACAACGAATTGAACTAAAGGTTTCTTATTACTGAAGAAAATCATTGGCATCAAAGAACAATGCTTGACCAAGGGATATTTTTCTGGTAATTAAGAATTTAATTTATTTTGTGGGAATTAAGAATTAAGAAAATCATTGGCATCAAATAACCACTTCGGTCATTTTCTTCTCGATCTTCTTCTCGATTTATGAGTTTAATAGTTGTATCAAAACACATGAACAAATCCAAAATCAAAATCACAGCTTCTTCCATCTCAAGGATTTCATTGCATAAATATTAGTTCCAAATGATTTCACAAGAATCAGATCAACACCATCATCATCGAAGAATCAGTTGTAGAAAAAATCGAAGAATCAGAAAAGATCGAAGAATAAAAAAAAATCAAAGAAAAACTCTAATCAAAAGAAGGATTTCATCTGACCGACGGAAAACCCAATCGAAGAACCCTAAATCGTCGGCTGGTCTTCTCCGATGGTGGTCTGTAAACACCCAATGGTATCAGAACGCCCATATCCGTCGTTGTTGAACTCGTATTTAATTTTACCAGAAACCTAATTGTTGAACTCGATAAAGATGATATTCATGTTGGTGTTCTTGATACAGATCTGTGATCCTTCTTCAACCCATAAATGACAATGGGGGAAGAACATAAAAAAGAGAGGAAGAAGTAAAGGGTATTTTGGTCATTTCAAAACATTTAATAGTCCAATTTAACATCCATTAGGATTTTGGACTAAAAGCAATACGAAATCCAAACCACGGTGACCACGAGTGTAATTTCTGAAAGTAATGGTTTTATTTGGTTAATCTCTCCGTCCCATAAAAAATTCCTATTTTTTTTGGCAAATGTACAATTATTTAGAAGATACCCCCCTCCGTCCCACAAAAAACTTCTCATTTTACTTTAAACTTTTGTCCCACAAAAAACTTCCAATTTCTCATATTTGATGGGCTCTACACAATAAAAAACTATTATTACTAAAAACCCCACCACTAATATCCACTAACTATCTTTCTCTCTCTAATCTAACCTTATATTTTAATCAAAAGTATTATTAATGACCCCACCACTAACTATCACCTAAAAATTTGTGCAAAAGCCAAATGGGAAGTTTTTTGTGGGAACGGAGGGAGTAGTTACTAGTAAGGTCTTTAATACTACTTTTAATTAAAATATAAAATTAGATTAAAGAGAGAAAATATTTTATTAGTGGAATCATTGATAATAATATTATTTTATTAAATGACCCTCTTAATGAGAATTTTTTGTGGGACAAATTTTTTAAGAGAACTATGAACTTTTTTGTGGGACAGATGGAGTACATAATATTAAGAAAATCACTCCTAGATTTTGTTTATCAAATAGGATATCCGCGTAATACAATACAAATCAGGTTTCCAAAGTCGTTATGCGGTAGTTGGTCGGTCCATCTCGCCTAGCGACTAATCAGTCTAGGCGGATTGATTAGTTATTATAAACTTTTTATGTTGTATTTTAAAGCTATAAATATATGGAAAATACTAACAATTGCCATAAGGGCAATGGTTAAGAGATATTTTACGCTTAAAGTTGTAAATAACTAATAAAAGCCATCCCATGAATTTAATTAAACTACCTATGCTTATTTAATTATACCTTAACCATATAAACTATCTTTAACCAGTCCTTAGGGCAATGGTAGCAAAACCCTAAAAATATATACTCCGTAATATACATGTAATTTACTTAATTAGACACATTTGATAATAGAATTTAGAGTAAATTACACAGAAGATCCTTGTGGTATATCACCTAATATAACCCATCATTGAACTCCGTTTATTACACTGAATGTATATAATTTATTACACTGATGATCCTTGCATCAACTTCTGTTAAATTGGGCTGTTAAAAAAATGTTTGAATGATAAATTTACCCTTGTAAAAATTACATATGCAGTATTTTCCCTTTATAAGTGAATAAAATTTGAAAGTAATGGTTTGGCATATCAGTCTGTCACATGGTAAAGCTAATAATAATGATAATAATAAATACAGATAAACTTATCTTGAAATTGCACCTAGCTTGTTGAAGAAACGATGATCCTACAAACACGAATTTCACCTCCTCTGAAGCAATTCCCGTCTCACCACAAACTTCCTATCAACATTCCACAACTTTTCTCCCTTCAGGTTTCTCTAATTTTCATTCTACAAAACTCTCTTTCACTAATCGAACTTGACTGTCAATCTTACTTTCGTGATTCAAGTTCACTAAATATGCAACTGATTGTATGGATTTTTAGCAATAAAAACAATATCAAAATTCTGTACCATTTTGTAGTGATTTTCGTGGTTTCTGATTTGCATTTAAAAATCATTTTTCAGTTAAAAATTAAAATTATTTTTATTTTTATTTGTAGTACAGGGTCAAAACGAGTTCTAGTTGAACCGATAGTACTGAGTTGAAAGGGGACCCAGGTTGGGTCGAAAACAACATTATTTTCACACGGTAAAACAGATATGTAGAAGACAATTGGGAACTTTTCAGACACTTACAATTGCAAAACTCGATGGTAGTTTCTCCTAAACTTTATATTTCAACTGGCTTTTAGCTAAATATTTTAATTAGAGTAACCTAAATCGACCCACTCACAAGTAACGTTGTGTTGTGTTGCAGAATTAGCAAGATGCGAGAAATTCAAAGAAGGATGTTTTCAAGTGGATCAATGAGTTTATTTACATGTGTAAAACCGGCGGTGGGAAGTGAATATATGAAAATGAATCCTGTGTATGAAGTTGGGGAGTTATTTGAATTAGGGATACAATTATCATACCTTCTATTATTATTAGGGTTGCTTGGTGTTGGCGTTATCCGTCAAGTTCTTGTTCGTAGAGAGCTTGATCTTTCTGCAAAAGAGTTGCAGGTATTTATTTTTATTTTTAATTTCTAGATTCTTCCTTTTTTTCATTTCGGTTATTTTTTAATATATATCCTTTTTAATTTAAATACAAATGTCAGGAACAAGTTCGGAGTGGTGATGCAAGAGCTTTTTGAACTTGGGGCAGTGATGTTAATTGTATCCAGCTGCAACAAAGTAGTTGCTTCAGGCTATCGATAAATGGGATGGTGATGACCTGCACAGGTATTAAAACTTTACATTAAATTAAAACTTTGATTAATTAAAACGCTGACCATATTTATTCAGGTTTACAATGCATTAGGTGTGAGTTACGTTCGTGATGGGAAAACAGACCTCAAGCTGTCAAAATTCAACCCGGGCTTGTAGGTACGAGAAGAAAAAGGAATATAAATCTGCTTTAAAAGCATTTGAGGAAGCCTTGCTGTTTGATCCCAACAACAAGGCGAGATGCCTTGAAAGAAAAAGTGCAAATGTACAAAGGAGTTCCTCTCAAATACATCTTGTTTATTTTCTTTTTTACTTGTTCTATAATAACATAAGTTTATTTTGGATGATGCTAGTAAATTTCAATTTATTTAATAAGCACAAGTTCTTTACCTTGCCTTACATGTAACTTGAGTAGTTTCGGTTTCTTCCTAAACCAGAAGTAGAGGGATACGAGGGTTGTCACGAGGGCAATATAAGAAAGCATCCATGTTGATCTTCTACTTTGTGTAAACAACCGATCCAACCATTTAACAATGGCAACTGGTCTGTCATCCAACGGCTTAGGCTTATCTTGTTCTACATCATTCACTAATGGATCTTCTACGACATGATCACTTGATGTTAATGCACCAACCATTCCATTTGAAACGTTAATGTACGGGCCCTGGTCAACATAAGACACTCCAGAATGTGGATACCATTAAATCATTTTTAGTGTTAACAAGTGAAGATAATGGACTCAGGGACGAAATCCATAACTTAATATAAACCACATTTATGTAATTTACTCTAAACAATAAAGTTCACCTTCTTTTGTGAAGGGGCTGGTGTGCAAAACACCAAGGAATTCATTCACAGCTCTCACCCACCTGAAATAATCCCAAAAAAGTTTAGTAGTATAAAAATACAAGAATAAGTTAATTACTTAACTAAGAGAATACATACCATAAACTAGATCCAGTAAGACCCTCAAAGAAAGCAAGATGTCCTCCGTGCTGTGTTACAGCTAGCACAATATTTTTATTTGCTCTATTTCGACCAACATATATGATTACAGATACAAGATTATTTTAACAGTATTCTGTATATTTTAATAAAATGATTTAAGACGCTAAAAGAAAAAAATATAGAAAGAGCATACCTGCACTCATCCCAAGGAATTGCCTCGCGGGGGGGATCATCTAAAGCACTTATACATAGTAATGGAATTGCAACTTTCGCACATACTGACCACTGCTAACTTGCCTATAGTATGTATCCGCAGTCTTTATTACAAAAAAAAAAAAAAAAAAAAAAAAAAAAAAAAAAGTTGTGATTTTTATAGGACAAAATCCATAATATCATAGAAACTATAAATACGACTTATGTAATTTAGTCTTATGTTTAATGAGGTTTACCTCAAACTTCCCAACCAGACAAGTAGCATAATTGTCAAAATCCCGTATAGTACGTGACTAGAAAGGGGGAAAATGTCACTAAATGTTCCACATCACCACAAAAAAAAAGTAAACAAAATATTTACACTACGGATACCTTTACTATACCATCCCAATCCGCAAGCCGAGAATAAAGAGTTTGATGCCTGCAATAAATAAATAAATAAAAACTAAAAAAAAGTAGCACATTATAAAATGATTAAAAAAAAGGAAGTGATCGATGACATACTGTTGTGCATACTCTTGAAGACCAACAGTAAGAGCCCTATCATAAAATTTTTGAACAGTCCTGCGACATATGAATCTAGACCCAATCTGCCACAATATACATACATACTCAATTAATACACAATTCTCGCATGCACAAAATAAATGTCTTATAGAATTTGTACTATGGTTTTTAATATAAGTAGAAACCTAACCAAAAGGTCCCAAGGAGAGCAAATAGCAACGGCACCAGCAATAGGAACATCCTCACCATCTTCTCCAAGATATTTCACCTAGTATTTATTACAAAAAAAAAAAAAAAAAAAAAAAAAACAACTTAAATTATCATAATTTTCACCTGATTATGAGAATATTTATTAAATGGAATATTAATTGAACCAGAATGTTGGCACCAATACTAGTCCCAATTGCAAATAAAGGTGCATTTGGGTTTTCATGATGAAGGTGGTTAATCACATCTCGTGTGTCCTTTGTCCATCCAGCATTATAGAAGCAATCTGACTGCATATATAAACCACTAATCAGCTGTCACTAAAAGTCAAAATTCAGTCACAAAAGTGTATTACCTACACATAAACAAGTGTCACTAAAACTCATATATGTAATAAAGTACTAACCGTAACAGAAATTCCTCCAAGTCCTCTATGGTTGCAAACAACAACATTCCACCCGTTTTCTGCTGTTGAGAATGCAAGATGCTTGATGTACTAAAATATTAAATCATCATATTGTCAATACAAGAACAGATAATATTCTCAATTTATTCATTTTCTCAAGTAGAGTCTTTAAGGGATCTTTATTTTAGGTATAGCCTTGAATTATTTTCGTATTATTGTGATGACTTGTGAACCAAGCAAAAGGGTATATGGGAAGTTTTAAATATAAATAGGGATCGATTTATATTATGCATGAGATTTTTATTATAAATAGTTTAAAGTTTGAACTTACAGCTGAAGACGAATCACTAGTTAATCCAGGAATTACAATTACAATTGGGGTTTTATCATCCTCATATGTTGAATCTCCCAAAACTGCAACCACAATAAATGAATACAAATTACATTTTACAAGCTTTGATCATGGAATACATTATTAGTGGAGCAACATTTGACAACAAAAGTTCTCTGATGTGATAAATATTTATGATCAGGTATATATATTATATATATAAATGTCATAATATATCAATGTTACCATCAGAACTCTTTAGCCAATCCAGAGCAAAAGTTCCACCATCAGATGCATGAAATATTTTTCTGACAAGAAATACATTATAACAAAAGTTTTCATCAATAACAAACATATTAATTACCCCACTTATATTTGATTGTGGAAACAAACATTTTCTTTGTCAACATTTGGGTATTTATGGCTTAAATCATAATAAACAGCATGTTATTATACCTTAACTCTGTGGCTAGATAATGTAGCATCTATAACATAGTTTTATCAACCAGCACTTCAATCGAAAGGTTAAAATGGCAAATTTATGTTATATAGATGGTTCATTTACAGATAGTACTTTTTTGCTGAGAATGATTTATGGTCAGGTCCTTTAAATAATTCACAATCCTTGATCATTTTTTCATTCAGTTGTAACAAATATGACAAATGTGATAGTCAAAACCTTGCCTCAATAAGAGAGCAGGACATTCAATATAAAGAATAATTTACATCAATTACTCCTTAGATTAAGGAGGAGGAATAGAAAGTCTATAATTACAATAATAACAAATAAATGAATAATCTTAACGGCTAATATCCCCCGTCAATCGAAAAGGTGGCGGTCCTAAGCGTAGCATTTTGCGAAAAGTCTCGAATTGTGAGCGAGGAAGACTTTTTGTGAAGATATCGGCCACTTGAAGATTGGTTGGAACAAATTTTGTGATAAGTTGATGTGAATTTACCAGTTCCCGTATAAAATGATAATCCAAGTCTATGTGTTTTGCTCGTTTATGTGCGACGGGATTTTGAGTCATAAATAAAGCACTTTTGTTGTCACAAAGAAGCGTTGGGCGATCAGGCGGTAATGCGTGCAACTCGCGCAACAAATGAGTAATCCAAACGAGCTCCGCTGCGGTGTTTGCCATTGCCCGGTATTCTGATTCACAACTTGAGCGGGAAATAGTGGTTTGTTTCTTTGCACTCCAAGAAACAAGATTCCCGCCTAAATAGATAGAATAACCATAAGTGGATCTTCGGGTGTCCAAGCATCGGGCCCAATCGGCATCGGAATAGCCAATGATTTTATTGTTTGTTGGGCATGTATATGTGAGACCAAAAGATAGTGTACCCTTGACATACCGTAAAATGCGTTTAACCGAGTGAAAATGATCATTAGTCGGTGCTTGCAAAAACTGAGAAACTTGGTTTACGGCATATGATAAGTCCGGCCTAGTGATCGTTAAGTATTGAAGAGCTCCAACAAGAGAACGATACATGGTTGGATCAGAGAAAGGTACCCCGTCTTTAGTAAATGAGACATGTAGAGACAAAGGGGTATGAGCGGGTTTGGCATCATAAAGTTGAGCTCTTTGAAGAATATCGGCCGCATATTTTGCTTGAGTGAGGAAGAGACCATCTTTTTTATGTATTACTTCTAAACCCAAGAAGTAATTTAAATCGCCAAGATCCTTGATGGCAAACTCACTATTAAGGGCCGTGATAAATGATGAGATTTGAGTTTCATTATTTCCGGTGAGGATAAGGTCATCTACATAAACCAATAAATACATGATGCAAGAGTTACCCGAATATATGAATAAAGAAGTGTCGGCACGACTACATTTAAACCCATATGAATGAAGAAAGGAGCTCAATCTTTGAAACCAAGCACGAGGTGCTTGTTTGAGGCCATAGAGAGCTTTAGAAAGTTTGCAAACATGATTGGGATGTTTTGTATCCACAAAGCCCGGAGGTTGTTCCATAAAGACGGTTTCATTTAAGTTGCCGTTGAGAAAAGCATTTTTAACATCAAGTTGATGTAACTTCCAATTATTTAAGACCGCAAGAGATAACACAATACGAATGGTTGAAGCTTTGACAACGGGACTAAACGTGTGAGAAAAATCAAGTCCCGGAATTTGAGTGTAACCTTGAGCAACGAGACGAGCCTTAAACCGTTCTATTGTTCCATCCGATTTATATTTAACACGATATACCCACTTGGAGCCTACGATATTGGTGGATGTAGGTCGTGGAACTAATGTCCACGTTTGATTTTGGTGAAGAGCTTTGATTTCTTCAAGCATGGCCTCAACCCATTTTGGATCTTTAGATGCACCCTTATAACTCCGAGGTTCAATTCCATTCATAATTTTCGGTTCTAAATCATTACGATTTTCATTATGTTTGTTTTATTGAATTTTTACGTCTGTTTTGCGATGTTTAGCATGTCTATGTGCTAATCATTTATATTCACTATGATTAGATGAAATCTAGGCTTTAGGTTTGGTATTTTTAGGATTTTAACGTTGGTTTTGAACACTTGTTTATTTATATCAAAGATCCTTTCGGTTAATTCTTGAATTTTTGATTGTTTTAACTATTGATTATTAATTATTTTGTTGAGTGACCACTAGCATTTATAGTTAATAATTATTTCAACTTTTCACCCCGGTGACGTAGTTGGCAATCCACTAGATCTAGGGATTTGAGTTTAAGCATCAAATAACTTAGGTGAAACTGAAAGTCTAATCTTAGTAACGACCGAATTCGAGATTAGAAGGTGACGGAAATCCGGGCCTAGATATAATTAACAAGCCGAAGTGTGACCATAGTATGATTCTTTAGGAAAACACTTCTTAGGAATGATAACACGGCCATTGTAGGAAGCTAGAGACCACTGCTTACCTGACTTCTAGAACACCAATTAAATCGGGACTTAACCAACCAAACCTAGAACTAGATGGAATCGATCATAGTGAATATTCCCTCTCATATTTGAACACAGTTTTACTACTTTGTCAATTTGTCTCAGTTTTCAAAAGTTCACAGTTACTTTTAATCAGTTTCTTCATTTAATTAGTTTAAAAACAAAAACCTCTACTTTATGCATTCAATTAAATTAAATCATTAGTTTTAGACTATTTAGTCGGCTTAACTGTTCCCTGCGGAAACGAACACCCGAATTACTTACCTGAACTATATTGCTCACGATTAGGTCATACTTGCCTAAGAGTGTGGTAATCTAGAGAAGGTGTATTTTAGATTATTAATTTTATAACTGGTTTTATCACATCAAGTTTTTGGCGCCGCTGCCGGGGAACAGTTGCCTGATTAGTTATTCAAAACTAATCTTTTAATCGATCCTTGTCTAGGGATTTATTCTTGGACAAGTTTATTTTAAATTGTTGAATTACTTTATTGATTGTGTTAAACAGTTGCGTTTTTAACAATTGCTTTGAGTTTTGCAGGTGTATGACCCGTAGCTCTGACTCTGATCCGATATCACCGTATTCTGAGCCAGAGAGACTTCTTCGCCAGCGACGTAGAGCAGTTTTAGCAGCGCAATACCTAGACTCGATCAATTTTCAAGTTGTTGAAAATCCCATTTTCGATATGGGAGATCAACCACCACCAGAGCAACCCATGTGGAGTACTAGGCAGACAGCACCAACTGCCCCTACTCCATCCATCACAGTTCCCGAACTGAACAATATAAATTTCGAGATTAAAGGACAATTTCTTAGTATGGTGCGGGATCTGAACGTCGATGGCAGATTATGCAATGATCCCAACAGACATCTCGAAAACTTTTTGGAAATTTGTGAACTGTTTAAACAACGAGACGTAACGTTGGATGCCATGAGACTAAGATTGTTTCCTTTCAGTTTAACTGGGGATGCACGAGATTGGGTTAAATCGTTAGAGCCAGGCTCTATTACGACTTGGGATGAACTCCGAAGTCGCTTTATTACTCGTTATTTTTCACCAGCTAAGGCTGACAAACTTAAAACTGATATAATGGCTTTTATGCAGGATACAGGTGAAAAGATAACAGAAGCTTGGGAGAGATTAAAAAGTCTATCGAGGAAGTGCCCAAATCACGGTTTCGAGAAAAATAATATAGTACACATTTTTTATAGGGGATTGGATCACACATCGCGTTCCCTACTCGATTCATCAAGTGGTGGGCTGTTCATGTACAAAACCCCAACTCAAGCATACCAACTTCTCGAAGACATCTCTATGAACAGTCTAGAATGGACATCTGACAGACGAATCGGGCAGAATCAAGCCTCTCTGAATGCAGTTGATGATCGACGAAATGATGAAGTGGCCGCAATAAAGAACAACCAACAGGTATTTGAACGAAAATTAGATAAAATAACAAGTTGTTTACATGCCATACAGGTTGGATGCGATAAATGTAGAGGACCACATCTCACTAAAGATTGCCAACAACATCAACCGATGATGTCTGCGGAAGAAGAGTTGAACTACATCAACAATGGGTACCGAGGTAATTATCAAGGAGGAAATCAGGGGTATAACAACAGCAATCAGGGGTACAATAACAACAGAGGTTATAACAACAATAACCAAAACAATAACTATCCCCCGAGAAACTCGAACCCCTCTGGTTTCCAACGTGATAATCAAACAAACCAACCACCTCGAGAGAATGCTGCAGGTCAAGGATCAAAGTCATCAATGGAACTCATGCTCGAAAAATTTATAGAAAAACATGACAAGAAAGCTGAGGAACAAGATCAGATTAACAGAAATCAGCAAGCAGCAATTCAAAGCTTAGAAAGAAATATGGGCAGGATGGCTGAAGCATTACAAGAACGACCGCAAGGCAGTCTACCACCCAGAACAGAGGACAACCCGAAAAGGGGATTTGAAAATGTTAAAGCTATTACTACTCGAAGTGGTAAAACGGTAAGTTCACCTGTATTAAATACTAACGAAAATTCTTCTGATGTACAGGTTAATGAGGAGACTCCAGCTGATGAAGAGGAGAGGGCCATGCAGAAAGTTGAAACTCCAACTGAGCCAGAAAAGACAAAACCGAAGGAGACGCACAGGTCCAACAAAACAGATACAACAAACTCCTACACACCGAAGGTCCCCTTTCCTCAACGTTTGCGGAAAGAAAAACTTAAGGAAAAATATGGTAAGTTTGTTGAAATGATTAAACAGGTGCGCATTAACGTTCCTTTGGTTGACATGTTAGCAGGGATGCCAAACTACGGGAAATTCATCAAGGACTTGGTTTCAAGCAAGGAACACACGGAGGAGGTGTCGTCAGCAATATTAAGCGAGGAATGCTCAGCTATCCTCCAACCAAACATACCTCCAAAGAAGGGTGATCCAGGGAGTTTTATAATCCCTTGTCTCATAGATAATTTACCGCCCTGTAAGGCGCTAGCTGATTTAGGAGCTAGCATAAGCTTGATGCCATTGTCCTTGTTCCTTAAATTAGGAATAACATACCTTAGACCGACTAGGATGACTGTTAGATTAGCAGACCTATCGCTTACATACCCCGTGGGCATAGCAGAAAACGTTCTAGTTAAGGTCGACAGGTTCATATTTCCCGCTAACTTTGTTATCCTAGATATCCCGGAAGAGCCAAATGTCCCTCTCATCTTAGGAAGACCCTTTCTGAACACTGCCAGTGCCATAATCTTGGTTGCTGAACAACAGCTTAGTCTAGGTGTCGGGAATGACCGAGTCACTTTCTCCATTGAGAAAGCGATGAAGCATACCTCTGCCTCCGATGACACGTGCAATTTCATCGACATCATCGATGTGTGCATGGAGGAGGAAATTACTTCATTTCTAGATCTAGATTGCGATGACATCACTACCTACGGTGATGTCACTCTAGACTCTCCCGAATCTATCCAAGATCTCTCAGAGCTCGAGGAATTACTTCACCTTGATGAAGAGGATTCGGAAGAAAATGAAGATGATTTCGAGAAATTCGATCCTGAACAAAATCTCCGAATCAAAACATCTTTAGAGGACCCTCCTTCCCTAGAACTTAAACCGTTACCTGGCCATCTGGAATATGCTTTCTTACAAGGAGAATCTGAACTGCCAGTCATCATATCTTCGAACCTATCCTCTACTGAAAAAACCCAATTAGTAACAATCTTGAAATCTCACAAACGGGCTCTTGCCTGGAAAACCGCGGACATACCGGGAATCAACCATGTTTTCTGTACACACAAAATCCTCATGGAGGACAACTTCAAGCCAAGTGTACAAAGACAAAGGAGGTTGAACCCGAATATGAAAGATGTGGTTAAGAAGGAGGTTTTAAAACTACTTGATGCAGGTCTCATCTATCCCATCTCAGATAGTCCATGGGTGAGTCCGGTCCAAGTGGTTCCGAAAAAAGGAGGGATGACAGTTGTCCGTAACGATAAGAACGAACTTGTTCCAACTCGAACTGTCACGGGATGGCGAGTGTGCATTGACTACCGAAAACTCAATGATGCGACTCGCAAGGATCATTTTCCTCTGCCTTTCATTGATCAAATGTTAGAGAGACTAGCCGGAAATAACTTTTATTGTTTCTTGGACGGTTTCTCTGGCTACTTCCAAATCCCCATCGATCCCGAGGACCAAGAAAAAACCACCTTCACATGTCCGTTCGGCACCTTTGCATATAGAAGGATGCCATTTGGGTTGTGCAACGCGCCTGCTACATTTCAGCGTTGCATGACATCCATCTTTCAAGACATGATCGAGGATTGTATGGAAGTTTTTATGGACGATTTTTCAGTCTTTGGAAACTCGTTTGATTCATGTCTTGCTAGTCTCGAGAGAGTCCTTATTAGGTGCGAGAATTCCCATCTTGTGCTTAATTGGGAAAAGTGTCACTTTATGGTGCGTGAAGGCATCGTATTGGGGCATAAGATCTCTAAAGAAGGGTTGGAGGTCGATAAATCTAAAATCGACGTTATTGCTAAACTCCCTCCCCCCTTAAATGTCAAAGCAGTGAGGAGCTTTCTCGGTCATGCGGGGTTTTACCGTAGGTTTATCAAGGATTTTTCCAAGATAACCCGACCCATGACTCATCTTCTTGAGAAGGACACACCCTTCGTGTTTGATCCCGACTGTGTGGAGGCCTTCAATCTTTTGAAAAACCGTCTCACTAATGCTCCTATCATGGTATCCCCCGATTGGGATTTACCATTCGAACTCATGTGTGATGCGAGTGACTACGCACTCGGTGCGGTGTTGGGACAGCGTGTGAACAATCACTTCCAACCGATATACTACGCTAGTCGAACACTCACCGGTGCTCAAGCGAATTACACCACCACCGAAAAAGAGCTTTTAGCTGTGGTATTCGCTTTTGACAAATTCCGTCCTTATCTAGTTTTATCTAAAACCATTGTCTATACGGATCACTCTGCATTGAAGTATCTCTTCGCCAAGCAAGATGCTAAACCGAGACTCATTCGTTGGATTCTTCTCCTACAAGAATTCGACATTGAGATCAAGGATAAAAAAGGGGCGGAGAACCTTGCTGCGGATCATTTATCCCGTCTCGAGAACCCTCACCTTGAGGAGTTTAATGAGAATGAGATTAATGATACCTTTCCCGAAGAATTTCTCGAGGCCGTAAATGCTTTACAAGACACCGAGGAAGATGACCCATGGTTCGCCGACTTTGCAAATTATCTAGCGGCGGGTGTTCTTGTGAAAGGAATGACCCATCAACAAAAGGGGAAGTTCTTTTCTGATCTTAAGCATTATCATTGGGAATCCCCATATCTTTTCCGAGTCGGTGCTGATTTCATGCATAGACGTTGTGTCGCCGGTGATCAAGCAAAAGACATTCTCAACGAATGTCATAAAGGACCTACCGGGGGTCACTTCGGTCCAAACTACACTGCTCGAAAAGTGTTAGATGCGGGATTCTATTGGCCTACCATCTTTAAAGATGCTTACACTTTGGTCAAGACATGTGACGCATGTCAACGAACCGGAAGCATCTCCAAACGGGATGAAATGCCCCAACATGGCATCCAAGTTTGTGAGATATTCGACGTGTGGGGAATTGACTTCATGGGACCATTCCCGAGTTCTCACGGCAACAAGTACATACTTGTAGCGGTTGACTACGTCTCTAAATGGGCCGAGGCCAAAGCATTACCAACTAATGATGCCCGAGTTGTAGTTAACTTTGTGAGGACCTTATTTTGTCGTTTCGGATGCCCAAGGGCTCTTATTAGCGATCGTGGCACTCACTTTGCAAATCATCTTATGGAGAAAACCCTCCAACGATATGGTGTCCACCATCGGTTCTCAACGGCTTATCACCCACAAACGAGTGGTCAAGTTGAGAACACTAATAGAGCCTTGAAAAGAATTCTTGAAAAATCCATTGTGAAAAATCCCAAGACGTGGTCTCAACGTCTTGATGATGCTTTATGGGCATTCCGAACCGCCTTCAAAACCCCTATCGGATGCACACCATACCGAATGGTGTACGGAAAAGCTTGTCACCTTCCTTTTGAAATTGAACATAAAGCATATTGGGCCATCAAGGAATGTAACATGGACGCTATCTTAGGAGGGACGGAAAGGCGTCAACAACTCAACGAGCTTGATGAAGAAAGATTCCATGCTTATGAGAACTCCCGGATTTACAAGGAAAGGAGTAAACATTGGCATGACATGAGGTTGAGAATTCGTAAGTATTTTGAGGCGGGTGATAAGGTTTTGATATATCAATCTCGATATAAGTTTTCGCCTGGAAAACTAAAGTCAAAATGGGTTGGTCCGTACACAGTTGTCAAACAACACCCATCGGGATATGTCGACCTTGTTACCGAGAAGGGTGGCCATTTTAGCGTAAATGGTCACCGCCTTAAACAATACTACGAAGGAATGGATGAAGAAGAGAAAGAAGGAGAGGTTGTGCATTTCGCCTCGATGAAGAAAAACAAGTAAGAAGAGCAACACCGAGTCAAGCTCTAGACTCGTAAATCCATGAAGCGCTTCTCGGGAGGCAACCCGGGTCTTTAGTATTTTGTTTCCTTTTTTCTGCATATTTTATGGTTATTTCTGCATTTTAGATTTATTAAAAAAAAATAATAATAAAAATAAAAAAATAAAAAAAAACAAAAAAATCGTTTCTTTTTTCCAGATATTGTCGAGTTCGCGACAATTCTGTCGCTCCGCGCGACCAGGTCAGAAAAAACGTCTTCAAAAACAGAGGACGTCTCGCGTCCGGGATCTATTTGTCGAGCCGCGCGACTACATCTGGTAAACTTTGTCGAGTTCTCGAGTCACGCGAGCTTCCTGTCGAGCGGCGCGACAGCCTCTGGTAATCTGTCGCGTCTCCGAGCCCTCGAGCCAGTACCCGTCGCGCACGCATGCCGCCCGAGCATAATCCGATCCGGACTCCAGACCTTGTCACGTGTCCGAGGTCGCGACGCCCATTCCGTCGCGTGTAGCATCGACGAGGGTTTAAAACCCTTGTCTCTTTTCAGTCGCGTGCCGCAGACCCCAAAACCCCACCGTCGCTTCTTCTCCGTTCGTTCCCACCACCGAAATCCATCGTTCAAACCCTAATTCCGGCCGAATCTTCTTCCTTTCTTCAATTCCATGGCATCTAAGGTGAATTTACTCTTCTTTTCATCTCTTAATCATCTTTTAGGAGTAGAAATTTTAATTTTGCTAGGGTTTTAGACCTAGGTCCGAAAATTTGAAATTTTTTCAAATTGTGTGAATTTTGCTTGTAGTTCTTGGTAGGTTGAAGTGATAGACCATAATATAGTCGAATTTGTACTATGTCTTGGTATCAAATCCGAATTTTTTGAACTTGAATTGATTTTTGTGAAGAAACTTCATGAACTAGGGTTGAAATTGAAACCAAGAATCCGAAAATCATGTAGTTTAGGGCTTACAAATCACCACATTATGATATACAACTGATTTTCATAGAATTAGTAGCAATACTAGTTCAATTTTATACAATGTGGCTAAATTTTCATCTTTACATATGGTTTTTGATCTTAAAATACAAATGTTAACAATTTGATGGAAAATTTTTATTGTAAACACAATTTTTTAAGTAAAATCTATATGAACCTCCACGTAAAATTAATTTTGAAGTGTTACATTAAACCACACTTAGTTAAACACAATTGTATAATTATGTTTATAACTAAGTGTGGGTAAGGGAAAACGGTATTATAAACTAGTTTATATCTTTTATCGACTCCCTTAATTGTTTTGAAAATTTTCTGTTATATAACACTTCTAATTAATTAAATTCTTATGTGATTGTTTGACAGAGATCAAGAGGTGCTGCCGGGTCATCCAAGTCCACTTCGGTACACGAAGATGGCATGCCCCGAGAATTAATTGTACGGGGAAAACATGTGTTCATGAACTTCAACACCATTCCTAACCCCGATACAAGAGAGAAAGTTAAAGCTAAATACGAAGAAATCAAAAACAGATCAGTTGAACCGGGTAGAACTTTGGATTGGAAATATATGGAAGATGTACGAAGAGTTCAGAACCTACGGGAATACTATCCCCGATTTCTCCTTGATGAAAACGATGTACCGATAGTGAAGTGTAATGCATGGGAAGTGGCCTTAGAAATGAGAAAACCGATCTACTCAGAACTGGTTTACCAATTCCTGTCATCTTTCCACTTCAACAAAGCAGACGCCAAAGAGGGTTTTGATGTTCCTTGTATGCGATTCTGGTTAGGGGGTGAATATCGGGAACTATCTTTGAAAGGTTTGGCTACACGTCTTAAGCTTTATAAAGCAGATGAGATGGAACAACCCGAATTTCACCGTTACTTATCCTTATGTGAGATGGAACCCGCAGATGATATCCGTTATGGACCAATTTGGGCAGAAATTGGTGCTGGCGAGTATGAAAACGCCAATACAAAATCATCAAAAATGTACTCAACCGAGGATAGAGTCCTCCACCGGATAATTGCCAATACTATAAACCAAAGGAAAGACAGCAGAGAGAAAGTGAGTCAAATGGACCTTTGGCTATTAAGTCGGTTGAGGGATTCACGAGCTTTCACTCACATACCATACGTTATCGCCCAATTTCTGAGTGAAGCCACGGGAAAAAAAACCACCAGTGGTCTGTGTGGGGGTCAGTACATCTCCCGACTTGCAAAAACCTACGGTATACTTACTCCGCGAGTTAAGAATTCTTTAACAACCCTAGAGATGGGTTGGCTCGATAAAAACACCTTAAAGGGTATGCATGCAATTAAACGAATTGATAAAACCAAACATTATGAATGGGATTTCGGGGTTGAAAGAGAGAAAGAGCTAAGGAGGCAAGAAGAGATCAGGCTAAGAAAGAAAGCAAGACGTGAACAGGGGTTAGCAAGTGAAGACGAAGAAGTGGCGCCGCCACTAAATCAAGAGGCGATGCAAGTGGATGTGGAAGATAACATTCAAAGTCAAGGTCAAGATCAAGCATCGGGTTCTCGCACAACACCATCCGCATTTGACCCGTTTCAATCTTTCCAGCAACTCGACACGCGGATGGGTGGTTTTCACACAGATTTAGAAAATTTGCAGGTACACATGGCGGGCCTACAAACTGAATACGTTGGAGTCAGGCAATATATGGGAGACATGAAATTGCAACTTCAACGAAATTATTATCAAGGCCAGCGGTTGCAAATGTCTCAGAATTGGCAATCTCGGGCCACAACAGCATCATTTGGGTCTCAACCCGCCTCACCAATTGACTACAACCCAATGCCATACTGGGCCCCGAGCATGGCAGCACCACCGAACTTCGATACTTATGACGCATGGTACCAGCAGCATGACTCGACACCGCACCGCGATGATCTTGACCAGTGATCCATCTGTTTGTCTTTGAATTTGAACCATTTTAGTTTATTTTCCTTTTATTTCCTTTCGTTCGATTGGGTTGTACTTTACTATCCGACTATGTTACTGTTTTACTTTATTTTATGTTTTCTACTTTTATGTGTTTCTGTTGGTTGTGATGTTTAGAACAAAATTCTTGTTTGGAGTTGAAACTTGGAATTGGAGCATATTCTTTTGGACCACAAAAGCATGGAATCAACACAAAGCACCCCCAGGGAGTACCTTTCTTTTACTCTTTTATTTACTTTTTCCCGTTGGTTTAAAATATTATTGCATTGGGGACAATGCAAAGCTTTAAGTGTGGGCATGGGGGTGAGTTTCACCACTTGGATAGTTCTCTAGGAAATCATCATCTAAATACACGAATTGTTTTAATCAGCAAATTTTTTTTTAGACACATCTCAACCTTAGAAAACAATTTTTGGACAATAAAGTTCACTTTAAAGGGCAAAATTTTACCTAGCTTTTATGTGTCAATTTTTGTGGCTTTTCGCCGATCTAATTATCTTTTTAATTCGTTAATTAAATCACTTCCTAACTTGGAAAATTTGAAATGTCTTGTAAAATCTATAAAAATTGTCTTTTAGAAAATTAAGATTAGCAAAGCTAGCTCCCAATGATATTAGGTTGAATTAAGGGCTTTTAGTTTACGTGAATAAAGTGCTAAATACTAAATATAAAAGAAAAATTTGAGAATCGGTGAGAATATTCATCCGGCCTTGTGCTCCCGACAAGTACGCCCGAGGGGTCCTTCAAACCTAGCATTCTAAGGTCAACTGATCTGGACATGTTGGTCGAAAGTCTTTTACGCGGGTTCACAATGTAAGCTGAGGTTCAAATCGATTCTTGAATAAATACCCAATTAAATACTTAGAGAGAACAATTAGCCGACCTTGGGTTCCCGACAAGTAAGCTCGCGGGGTCCTTTAAACCTAGCATACTAAGGTCAACTGATCTGGATATGTTGGCTGAAAGTCTTTTACGCGGGTGCTCAATGAAAGTTGTGGTTCTCTCTTCCAAACAAATAAAATAAATAAATTAATAAACATGCAAAGCATGTATGAAAGAAACAAAATTAAATAAATAAAACAAATAAACATGCAAAGCATGAATAAATAAATAAAGCAAATAAGCTTTGAAATGAATAAATAAACTAGATTTTCTTCTTTTAACCTTACTAATTGGGTAATTTTCATAAAGATGGTATTTATAGGTTATACAAGGGTGGATTAGGATCTAAGTTAAAAGCAGTATGATTAGCATAGTTAAAGATTTGATTAGATTTGTGAAAAGTTAGCTAATATCTTACACAAACTTGGGCATAAAATATAGTGAAAATTTTAACTGCTAAATTGGACTAGGTTCTGAAAGTTGTTGTATTTCTATGAATGAAATTGAGAAAAGTGTCTATTGTGTTAATTCATTATCTAGTTAATTAATTTTTCGTATGATAATTTGCTTGAGGACAAGCAATGTTCAAGTGTGGGCATCTTGATATCGACGGATTTATACATGTTTAAATCCGTCAATATTGTGTTTTTTAAGCTTGATTTATAGTAAAAATAAGTGTTTATGCCTAATTTATGATGTTGTTGATAAAATGCAGGTCAAAAGTCCAAATTATAGAAGAAAAGGGCCAAAAACGTAAAAATTCAGCAAATTCCGAAATTCAGACATGCTCGAGCGGCGCGAGCAGGCCCCTGTCGCACCCCGTGGAGCGCGAGTGTCCCTCTGTCGAGCGCGCGAGAGACCCCTGGTCGAGTGCTCGAGCAAAACGAAAATAAGGGTATTTAAGCTAAAATTCAGCCATTCTTTTGGGGATCTTTTTGGCAGCCGATTTTTGACCTAGGAGCAGCTGTGGTGCACGAATTCAAGGGGTTTCAAGATCAAGATCTTCAATTCCATTCATAATTTTCGGTTCTAAATCATTACGATTTTCATTATGTTTGTTTTATTGAATTTTTACGTCTGTTTTGCGATGTTTAGCATGTCTATGTGCTAATCATTTATATTCACTATGATTAGATGAAATCTAGGCTTTAGGTTTGGTATTTTTAGGATTTTAACGTTGGTTTTGAACACTTGTTTATTTATATCAAAGATCCTTTCGGTTAATTCTTGAATTTTTGATTGTTTTAACTATTGATTATTAATTATTTTGTTGAGTGACCACTAGCATTTATAGTTAATAATTATTTCAACTTTTCACCCCGGTGACGTAGTTGGCAATCCACTAGATCTAGGGATTTGAGTTTAAGCATCAAATAACTTAGGTGAAACTGAAAGTCTAATCTTAGTAACGACCGAATTCGAGATTAGAAGGTGACGGAAATCCGGGCCTAGATATAATTAACAAGCCGAAGTGTGACCATAGTATGATTCTTTAGGAAAACACTTCTTAGGAATGATAACACGGCCATTGTAGGAAGCTAGAGACCACTGCTTACCTGACTTCTAGAACACCAATTAAATCGGGACTTAACCAACCAAACCTAGAACTAGATGGAATCGATCATAGTGAATATTCCCTCTCATATTTGAACACAGTTTTACTACTTTGTCAATTTGTCTCAGTTTTCAAAAGTTCACAGTTACTTTTAATCAGTTTCTTCATTTAATTAGTTTAAAAACAAAAACCCCTACTTTATGCATTCAATTAGATTAAATCATTAGTTTTAGACTATTTAGTCGACTTAACTGTTCCCTGCGGAAACGAACACCCGAATTACTTACCTGAACTATATTGCTCACGATTAGGTCATACTTGCCTAAGAGTGTGGTAATCTAGAGAAGGTGTATTTTAGATTATTAATTTTATAACTGGTTTTATCACATCAACCGTATGCTCGGAAATTTGCATAATTTGGAGCTTGACCAAAAAGAAGTTCAAATGGTGATTTTTGATCTAATAAGGGTGTAGGAACCCTATTAATAATAAATGTAGCCGAAGAAAAAGCGTCAACCCAATAAGATGTCGGGATGCTTGCATTAAAAAGCATGGCTAAACCGGTTTCAACAATGTGTCGGTGCTTACGTTCGGCTCGACCATTTTGTTGCGGAGTGTAAGGACAAGAGAACCTATGAAAAGTTCCATTGTCCTCAAAAATTTTGCGAACCGTTTGATTCACAAATTCCGTGCCACCATCACTTTGAAAGGTTTTTATTTTTCGTGAGCACATTGTTTAAGCAAGGTTAATAAAAGTTGATAAAACCGGATATAAACCATTTTTGGTTTTTAAAGGATAAAACCACGTAAACCTGGAAAAATCATCAACAAATATAACATAATAATGATATCCATCTTTAGAACAAATTGGAGAAGGTCCCCATAAATCACAATGAATTAAATCTAAAGGATGCGATGATCGAGAAAAATTATTGTCAAAAGGTAAACGTGTACTTTTGGCTAGTTGGCACGAAGTGCAAATTATTGGTTTAGGTAACAAAGACGAAATAAATAAAAAACCTAACTTATTCAAAATAGAAATAACATCAAATGAAACGTGACCCAAACGGGTATGCCATAGTTCATAGGACTCCTTTTTAAGATTTTTAGTGGCAACAAAAGCTTGGTGATCATCTTGAAGCACATAAAGTCCATTCTCACATTTACCACTAGCAAGTACCTTTTTGGTTTTCCGATCCTGAATATTAAAAAACGGTTGAGAAAATAACACATCAACAGGATGATCAGTGGTTAATTTGCTTACTGAAAGTAATTTCTTGGTGAGATTTGGAATAACAAGAACATTATGTAATGAAATATTTTTAGTAATATGAGAAAGACCCGTATGAGTAATAGGTAGAGATTTACCATTACCAAAAACCACTTGAGAGTTACCTTTGTATGGACCCGTTTGATGAAGATGTTCACATGAGTTAGTCATGTGATCCGTGGCTCCCGAATCAACATGCCAATCGGGTGAATTAGTAGTGACATGACATTGAGCATGAAAAGCTTTAGCCAATGAGTCATCGGTGGTTGGGGATTGTGATGCATAAGTGGCAAAATTAGGGCATGATGAAGCATAATGACCATTTGTGCGACAAAGTTGGCAATGAGGTGATCTTCGATTTGCACCACGACCCCTACCCCGTGAGTTTTGGCCACGATAATTAGTGGACCTTCTTTGGTTACGATTGGCAGTAGGCATCTCCAATTGTTGTGCATTAAAAGACACACCGGAAGTATTTGTTCCATGCAATGAAACTAAAAAAAGTTCATGACTCTCCGCTTGTGCAATTAAATCTCGGAATTTCGGAGCGGGTTTCGTTGCCCGTATGGCGGTAGAAAATGTCTCATAGGCAGGACCTAAGCCACATAAAAACCAATGAACCTTATCAATCTCGACAACGGGATGACCGATTGCCGATAGTTGATCGCAAATAGTCTTGAATTTGCGAGAGAATTCCGAGACGGTGGAGTTCCCTTTAGTAAGATGTCGAAGAGCATCCCGTAAAGAATGAACCCTCTCGACAGAGGCGTTACTGTAGGCGGCCTCTAAGGCTGTCCAGATTTGGTGAGCCGATGTGATACCGAGAACTTCCGCCGCGGATTCTTCGGTAAGAGAAGATTGAAGAAGTATTACCGCCCTTTGGTCAGTTTCGAACCAGGAAGAGGCTGCTGGGTTTGGGACTGTTTTATCATCGACGGTGATGGTCGGCGGTGGAGCGGTGGCGGTGCCGTCGATGTGTCCGATCAGTTTCTGATAAGTAAAGATAGGCAACATGTTGTTGCGCCAAAGGAGGTAATTGGAAGAATTGAGCTTAATGGTCATCATATGAAGTAATGTATTCATAGAGAAAAGACTTTCAGAGTATTTATCGGCAGACATGGTGGAAAAGTGAAGGGAAGCGATGAAAATTTTGGTTCCAGGGAAGAATTTTGGGTGGTTGCCAAAAAAGAAAAGAAAAAATAGGGTTGCAGAGATAATTTTCGAAGAGGGAGAGAGAATCGAGGTGCTAGGCTGATACCATAACAAATATGACAAATGTGATAGTCAAAACCTTGCCTCAATAAGAGAGCAGGACATTCAATATAAAGAATAATTTACATCAATTACTCCTTAGATTAAGGAGGAGGAATAGAAAGTCTATAATTACAATAATAACAAATAAATGAATAATCTTAACGGCTAATAAGTTGAATGTAGCAACATACCTTGTATAATCTACTGCAGGAGCTCTCCCATGTAAATTCAAAAATGCTGTTTGAACATGAGGACTTGAGAGCCAAGGTGTAGCCATGTACCTTATTGTAAAAAGAAGCAACAACAAACAAAATTAAACAACAATAGATTCAAGGCCAAAATGCATTTTAGTACCCTGAATTTGGTTCACTAGGTCTTCTACTACCATGAACTACTGAAAGTGCATCACGATACTTTGAACTTGGAAAAACAGTCATTTAGTACTCTAAGTCACTAATTGGTCATGAATTCTCACGTGATTTACTTCTAATTTCAATATATTGAGATGAACTTATGTTTTTTAGTTCGTCAAAATTTATAAGGAAGGTAAATTGTGTAAGAAAACGCGATCAAATTATGTTTTTTAGTTTTTTAGTTCGTCAAAAGTTATAAGAAAACGCGATCAAATTATTAAGTCATGTACTAAATTGACCATTTTTGCAAGTTTAGGAACACCTTTATTCTGTGTACCAAAATGCATTTTGGCTTAGATTCAAAATTCCCCTAATTTTATAGGGTTTTGTTTTCCATTATTATATTTAGTTTTTTAAGAAATTGATACAATTCCGAGTGACAATCTGATAAAATGAAAACAATCAATCGCGCATTTACTCGTGTATGGTATTTTGATTGATTTACAGCTAGGTACTTGTCACAAGAACATGCAATCACAATTCAGAGACTGTAAATACAGTGAAGAATAAAATTTGGAAGCTGATTCACCTGCCATGAAGAAGGCGACAGTTGGAAACGACGCCGTGGTAAATCTCAGAGGCAGGATTGTAGGTTAGAGAGACCGGAGAGCCTCGGAAACAAGTGAGAAGGTCTTGAATGAAATGGAATTCTAAGAAATTGTAGATGAAAATGGTGAAAAAACAGAGTAAGCCGATTTGATAATGGCTAACGGGTATCAATGTCAACGCCTCCAGGATGAGCTCCAAGGAAGATGATGATGATTCATACGCCATTTTTTGCTTCCGATCAAACCCGCTTACTATACCTATTTGAATGAATCAACTACTGTATTTGATTCGTGATTTGAAATCGATTGCACTGTTGGTGAACTTGTTCAGCAGACAACCAAGGTTTGACTATTTCTTTAATCCCCTCCGTCCAATTGTAAGCTTTTCATGTTCAATAAAGCATTTTAATATTTTATTAAAATTCCTTTTTTGATAAAAGTATCGCGGAAGAACATACCCTGTATTAACTATATCCGGGTATTTAACTTATATTTTGCAGTGTTAATAGTATGGTGGTGGTGTGTAGTGGAAAGTGATGATCAATAGAAAATATGGATTTAAAGATCAATAAAGGTAATATATTATATAAAGTGAGTGATTTCTATACTACAACTTTTAATGAATCTACCACAACTTATACTTGGTATACTTGTACAGTAGCTGTAAAACTTATACTGTGTGGTATAGAAAGTAAAAGTTGTGGTACAGAAATGAATTCCCATTACATAAGCAATTGAAGTCAACTAATCAATATATGTCATAGTAAGTCGGTTGTTTAAAGCCTCTTGCTAATAACATGAAGGTTGCATGTTCGAGTCATAGAAGATTTTTTTGAAACACAAATATTTCTCGAAATAATAAGTGTGTTTGCTGAAAATTAAGTTATATTAATTTGAGAAGGTCTAAAATGCATTATATATAGTAAAGATCTTCGTACTTATTGAAATCTCCATCTTAAGATGATAATAAGTCAATAAGAAGTTTTAATAAAGACTATCAAACATGTTGTAAGACTACCCGTAACGCACGACCTTTTTTTCGGTCACGACCGCCACCTCCCCTCCGACGACGCGTCCCTCCCCCTTACTGCCTTACACCCGTTTCCGGCGACGCGTCCTATTTGCCGAATGGTCGACTTCACGACCGTTCATGGTTGTTGGTCGTCTGCACCTCTTTCTTTCTATATACACACACACATATATATATATATAAATATATATATATATAATATTATTAAATTATTAATTTATTAATATATATATATATATATATATATATATATATATATATATATATATATATTAATAATCTGCAAAAAAAATAATAATAATAATTTGGTCGCCGATTTGGTCGCCCCTTACGGGCTATAGGTCGCTGTCTGGTCATGTGTCTGATTAGGAGAGAGAAAGCTGATATGGTGCAGAGATGACATGGGTGACCAAACTTAATTTGGTCACCCATTACGGGTAGTCTAAGTAATTCTTCTTAACGCTCCACCAAGATCGTAAATATTATAGGAATTTCCTGCCACCCAAAAAAGTTCTAGCAAGGATAGAAAAATAAAAATACAATTATTGATGCATCAAAAGTTACGTTGGGGGAGCAAAGCTACAAGGAAGAGGTAACTGTATGGATGTAATTTTGGTTCTAATAGCGTCAAACTGTATATATAATACTTCATCCGTATGAAAATAAGTGAATCATTTCGAAGTTTACGTTTTTTAAGGTAAAATAAGATAATATGATATTAGTGAAATTAAATGCGATAATTAGAAGGTGAAAAGTCAAATATAGGAAGATGACAAAAATGGATGGGGCCCCACACCTTTAATAATGTTTAAAAGGGGATAAATAAGGGTAAAAGGGTAATTTTAAATATTACATCTGTATCAAAATAATTGATACACTTCTTGAAATACGGATTTTGAGGCAAAACTTTTAAGTAATGATTAAGATTGATTAAGTGCGTTCTACAACTTTTTAAACACTTTTGGTTAGGAAAGAGAAACTTTGAAACATGATTTTTTAGGCAAAAGTATAATATTAATGATGTTTAAGAAATTTATGTATGGGTAAAATGGTAAGTTCTCATACAAAAACTTTCCAAATAAAGTAAATTTTGAAAGTGTATCACTTATTTTGTTCCATCCCTTTTAGGAAAGCGTATCACTTATTTTGATACGGAGGTAGTATAAAAACTTACCAAATAAGGTAAATTATTAAAGTGATTCACTTATTTTGATACACCCCGAAAAGGAAAGTGATTCACTTATTTTGATACGGAGGAAGTATGAATTATTATATACATACTCACTAGACTAAGATAAGTGTTAAAATTAAGAAATGATATGAATAAAAAGAATTAATAGATTACATATGTAATCTTATGGTGAATAGAAATATGAAATAAACACAAATTACATGTAATAATACCATTTCTTGGGTGATAACTCATTCCTCCCTTACCTACTTCAGTAGAGATACTAGCCAATAGGTAGATGTATCGGGGTGAGCTAGGCCGCAACGTGTGCCGCGAAATTACTTATCATCATTTGTGGGTATTTATTTCTTTCTAGATGAATATTGAAAACCCATTACCCTATCAAACTCACCACAAAAATGACTGAAAATAACATGTTGGTCCACAACAACATCTAATGTTGTATTATGGCCTAAGTTCACGAACGTTAGAATGATTAGCAGCACATAAGTTTTCAACAATCAAGTTTATTATCATAAAACTTTAACATTATAGATTACGAAATAGTAACAAACTAACTCTAACCTATAAATCTACAGATCAAATGACAAATATCAAATGATAAATATATATGTGTATTAATGCAATTAAGCTATATGTGTCAGCCGGGTAGGGGGAAAAGTAGCTAAAAAGGAAATGGGCTCAACCGTTTGAACGGATCCGAAGTGTTTTTTAATGTATACAATCTTCGCAATCACATTAATGAATTAAATTTATATTTTTATTTGAAAATAAATTATTTTTGTGCTCATATTTGATTTACTGGTTTTTAAAATGAATTCTAATAATATTGGACCAAAAGGTCCAAAACTGTTTCGGTTTGGTCAACTCCACCTGTTTTTAATTTTTTGTTACTATGAATATAGAAACTTTAAAATTACTAACCTGCAAAATTTCTTAAAGATGCATACAGATCAAGTAAACAAAACGTATTGCATAACGACTACATTATCAGTTGCAATTAGCAAATATATCGTCAGTGGTTCAGAGGATCATTGTGTCTACATTTAGGATTTACAGGGGAGAAATTTGATACAAAAACTAGAAGGGTATACCGATACGGTTAATTCTGTTTGTTGTCATCCAAAAGCAAAAACATTATTGCAGCTTTTGCAGGGCTTATTGATGATTGAACCATTAGAATACGGGTTCAATGAAGTTATTGAATGTTGTTACTAAGGTGTTTAGTTATACTTCGTATATATTTAAACTTTTGTATTATTTGATCCAAGATTTCTTAAAGTTGCTTAATGAAGTCTTAAAAGAGGCTCTATTTCAGGCCCAAGACCAACATCGTATAAAACTTCTAAGCCCAAAAATGTAGCACCTCAATTTTCAAAACATCATTTTTAACATATTTTTAAATAAAAATATTACAAGCCCAATGTCTCAAAATACGGTTTAACAAAAACCTTTTAAAAAGTTTATCAGAGTATTAAAAACAGTGTTACAAAGCAATATCATAACTATAGGATAACAGGATCTACCTAAGAGCTCCCGAGCTGATCAACACTAGGTAACTTCTAACGGGACTTTCTAATCCATCGATCCTGAACCTGAGTACATAGCCAAAAAAACAAAGCAGTACGTGAGACAAAATAGTCTCGTGAGATACATGGGTTTTCGACCCATTCTCAAATATGTTAAAAAATCATATTCATTACTTTTCTTTATTCACTTATTACTTATCAACTTATATTCTTATTGTTTACTCGTATTTACTAGTAAGCTAACCGTAAGCTTACCCATCACATAATCACATACATGTAAGCTATCCATAAGCTTACTCATCACATACGCAACGGATCATCCCGAAGCAAACTCCCCCGATGTGGGTTATCGTCACAAGATCACATGGTAATTGGGGTTCTCCCAAACTTACCAAGATATCCAACTCCCCCGTCTCGCGGGTTATCGTAATCCCCCTTTTTATCGGGTTATCATAGTCCCCCTATTGCCGGGTTATCATGCACATAGATATACTACCCTTGCGCAGGGAGGTACCGCCCCAAGTAGTAATCTCAACTCCCCCATAAATGGGTTATCGTTATCCGGATATTTTCTTTACACACATTGAATTCATCAAATACGGGCCTAAGTCCCACCAATTCATAATCAAACATAAATTAGAATACATCTATTCTAATTATCTTATTATTCCCATTTAGCATAGTCATATTTCATTTATCTTTTCTTATCATTATCGTCATAGACTTCATCATTTAGTCCACTAATAAGATTCACCTCTTATTACTCAAAATCATAAATATTTTATCTCTAAATCGACTAGAGTATATAAGTAATACTAGTCACTTATACCTATCTTCTTAACAATTCAGTCATTGCCTTTATTAGTATAGTTTACCAATCTGTAACACCACAATCTAGAGCCATTTTTTTTTTAAATGCATACGGAAGCGATTTAAGAAACCATAAATCCTAAGTTATTACACATCATAAAAACTTTACATATTAACTAAATATATAAAACATTTAAAGGTGTTACTAAAACAGGCTCGACCCGGTATATAAAATCAGAGTACGGTCAGACTTCCAAAACCCGACTCTAATCAAGCCTAATCCACAACCTGAAAAGAGTCAACAAATGAGGGATTAACACAAAGCTAAGTGAATAGAATTAAACATCAATTTGCATAACCACAACAAATTAGAAAATCGAGAGAAATCAATAGGGAAAACCCGTCCAAACTTCCACAAGCAATTGGACGTTATAAGAGGATCGGCGGTCGGGCGAGGACCTTCAACTGTTGTCGGCCAACAACAGTCAACCGATGGCTTCTTTACTAGAGGCACGGTGATCCCTCCTTACATAACGAATACGAAGGAGTCCGATCGCCCCCACCAAGAGTAACGAAGCGTAGCCGAAAACCACCATAGCTAACCTCTAAAAAAAACATGTGCACATACTACCATTAACCACTAGACCAAGTATAAACTTGTAAAAAGAATTGCAGCCAAGAATCTGTTCCTGACAAAGTTCGCGTCGTGAACTCAGAGTTCGCGTCGCGAACTAAGAGTTCACGAATCGGGAACTACATCACGACCAAACCCCAATTTCTCTGACTCGAGTTCGCGATCGCGACCACAAGTTCGCGATGCGAACTCCCTCAGATACCAAATTCCTGCACTTTTTCTCAAAACTCTACCATTCCCTAATTTTGTACATCACACAAGAAACAAGGTTAAGTCCACTCACCTTAGCTTCCTTTTTCGTGCCGAGCTCAATGATCTTATATCACTGAGGCTCCTTCCCTTTTCCTGTACAAAATGAATACCGAATTAGTTACCCGAAATCACCAAATGTTTAATAAATAATACAAGCTTAAGGCCACATCTTGCAACCACAACTTACAACCAATTACTTGTATTTTTACACATAACAACTACTAAGGTCTAAACTTCATCAAGTCAATTCATTATGCCAATTGGCCAAATTGCACCTTAGGCCCAAACGGGTTAAAACAAGAATAAGGAATTGGAAATCTCTACAACACTTTCCAATGGGATATCCTACTTGATCAACATCAAAATTACATACTAACAAGTTACTTGCATCCAAATGTAAGTTTCACCAACTTTGACCTTATTTAGGTCAAATTGCACTAATTACCAAACAAACGGGTCAAGACCCGAAACCAACACAATCAAGCTTACAATTCATTCAACTAACACATTTCTAACATGAAATTGACAATTAGAGTTTACAAGCCATACAAGACTAAAAGTCAACTCCCAGGTTTGACTAAAGTCAACAATCTACAAATTTAGCTAGTTATAACTAAATTTCCATCTAGCCAAACACTACCATTTCTTAGGCATTATCTCAATAGTTAACTAGAAATTCTTCATAACTAACAATCATCATTTAACAAACATAATTAGCCTAACACAACATTAAGAACATCAAAATACACAATTCATCAAATTAGGGAAAAAGCCATCTTCTTCCCAAATCCACCATTGATGGAGCTTTATGAAAGCTTCACCATATGAGTTATAACTAACAACAATTCATACAATACTTACAAGAACTCAATTAGACACCAAATCATGCATCAATTCCAGATTACAAGCAAGATTCACCAAGAACTTCATGAAAACCCACTAGCTCAAGAACCCTAGTTCATCCCTACATCAAGAACATGAAACCCTAGCTTAAGAAGGAGAGAACTTACTTAGTTTAGCTTCCAAAAACGAAATCACAGAGATGACAAGCAAGAGATTAGTCTATGGTCTTCAATTTTTGAGAGAAAAGGCTTCAAGAATGTGTGTGTTGTGTGTGTATGTCGTGTACAGGCAAGAGAGCAAGAGGGAAAGACTAAAATTGACACCTGCCTAGTACAAGGCCACGCACCCCCTTCCCCCACAACAGGTATTTTCATTTAAAACGCAGTATAGGATATTGGGTTCACAGATAATTAATTTAGACCTAACTAACTCCAATTTTAACAACGAAGATATTTTTAGAACCCCGGTTCAGAAATGAACCCAAATATGTAAAAATCATATTAACATTTAAATATCTCAGTTTTACTAATTTTTAACCCCATAGTTAAAAATACAAATAATTCAAATAAATCAAATAAAATCATATAAAATAATCAATAATAAACAATAAGGTATTACTTACCAAAAGTAATAAAATATTAAGGGTCGGGTCTCGGGATGTTACAAATCTCCCCTCCTTAAAGAGATTCCGTCCCCGGAATCTCACCTTGATCAAATAAGTTCGGATAACGATTCTTCATATCTGATTCGGTTTCCCACATCGTATCGGCACCCAAACTATGTTTCCACTTAACCAAGACCATCGGTATCTGTTTCTTTCTCAATTTCGTTACTTTTCGATCCAAAATTTCAACCGGTTCCTCGATTAACCTTTTTCTCGAATCCACCTTTAAATCTTTGATTGGTAGAACCGGAATTTCATCTTCTACATTACACTTCCTCAGATAACAAAAATTGAATGTGTCGTGAATACCCGACAATTCCGGAGGAAGATCAAGTGTAACGGTTTGATCATTCACCACTTTACGAATAGAAAATGGCCCAATAAATCTCGGTGCCAACTTTCCCCGTTTCCCGAAACGAATAACCCCTTTCCATGGAGATACTTTCAAATAAACCCGTTCACCCTCAACAAAAGTTACGGGTCGACGCCGTGGATCCGCATACATTTTCTGTCTATCCCGAGCGGCTTTTAACTTTTCACGTGCAGTCGCCACCTTATCGGCCGTTATCTGAACAATCTCGGGACCCGCAAACTGTTTTTCTCCCGCTTCAAGCCAACATGTGGGAGTTCTACACCGTTTACCATACAACATTTCATATGGTGGCATTTTAATACTCGAATGATACGAGTTGTTATAAGCGAATTCGATCAAAGGCAAATGAGAATCCCACGACCCACCATATTCCAATACACAAGCCCTTAACATATATCTTCCAAAGTCTGGATGGTTCTTTCTGTCTGACCGTCTGTTTGTGGGTGATACGCCGTGCTCAAATTCACCCGAGAACCTAATTCTCTTTGCAAACTCTTCCAGAAATTAGAAACAAACCGTGGATCCCGATCGGACACAATAGATAATGGGATACCATGTCGGGAAACTATCTCATCAATATATAACTTAGCCAATTTATCGAGTGATGCAGTTTCATTTGTGGCCAAAAAGTGAGCACTTTTGGTCAACCGATCGACAATTACCCAAATCATATCATGATTCTTTTGAGTACGAGGTAATTTCGTGACGAAATCCATTGTAATATTTTCCCATTTCCACTCGGGTATCTCTAACTGTTTTAACGACCCATACGGTTTTTGATGTTCGGCCTTGACTTGTGCACAAACATGACATTTTTCAACAAATCGGGCAATATCTAACTTCATAGAGGGCCACCAATACAAAACTTTCAAATCATTGTACATTTTTGTACAACCCGGATGAATAGATAAACGTGATTTATGTGATTCAACTAATATTAATTCCCGTAATCCCCCAAGTAACGGTACCCAAATTCGTGACCGAAACGTTTTCAACCTTCGTGAATCATCAACCAACTCATCTTTCCGCTTTAACATATTTTCCGATTTCAAGTTCTCATCTTTCAAAGCTTCTATCTGGCATATTCTTAACCTATCAACAAGATCTGACACGATTTCCATACGCATGAATTGGATCACTTCCGATGATCCCTTACGGCTTAAGGCATCGGCAACTACATTAGCTTTCCCCGGGTGGTACTGAATTTCACAATCATAGTCTTTAATGAGCTCTAACCACCTTCGTTGTCTTACATTCAAATCTTTTTGTGTGAAGACATATTGAAGACTTTTATGATCGGTACATATAACACATTTGGTTCCATAAAGATAATGCCTCCACAATTTTAACGCGAAAATCACCGCCGCGAGCTCTAAATCATGGGTCGGGTAATTCTTTTCATGGGATTTCAATTGACGAGAGGCATAAGCAATCACCCGGTCTCTTTGCATTAGTACACATCCCAAACCCGAATAAGATGCATCACAATAAACTATAAAATCATCTGAGCCCTCGGGTAAGGCAAGTATTGGAGCTTGACACAATAATTGTTTTAACAATTGAAACGTCTTTTCTTGTTCATCACCCCACCGATATAGAACATCTTTTCGTGTCAACTTTGTCAACGGACTAGCAATCTTTGAGAAATTCTTGATGAACCTTCTATAATAACCGGCCAAACCTAGAAAACTTTTAATTTCGGATGGAGTCTTCGGGGCACTCCAATTCATCACCGCGGTTATCTTAGACGGGTCCACTTTCACCCCTTCTTTACAAATTACATGCCCCAAAAACTGCACCTCACGGAGCCAAAACTCACACTTCGAGAACTTAGCATAGAGTTGTTCCCGTTTCAAAGTGTCTAAAACTTGTCTTAAGTGATTCTCATGATCCAAATCGGTTTTGGAATATATTAGTATATCATCAATAAAAACAATTACAAATTTATCGAGAAACGGTCGACATACCCGGTTCATAAGATCCATGAATATAGCGGGAGCATTCGTCAAACCAAACGGCATGACTAGAAATTCGTAGTGACCGTATCTCGTTCGAAACGCGGTTTTTGGGATATCGTTCTCATGAACCCGGACTTGATGATAACCCGACCTTAAATCAATCTTTGAAAAGTACGAGGCCCCTTGTAACTGATCAAACATGTCATCAATACGTGGTAACGGATACTTATTCTTAACCGTTCTCTTATTCAACTCACGGTAATCAATACACATTCTCATAGTGCCGTCTTTCTTTTTAACAAACAAAACTGGTGCACCCCAAGGCGAAGAACTCGGTCTGATAAAACCCTTATCCAATAATTCTTGTATCTGTGTCATCATTTCTCGAATTTCTGACGGTGCTAATCTGTACGGAGCCCTGGCTACGGGACTGGCTCCCGGAACCAAATCGATTTTAAACTCTACCTCCCGAATAGGAGGTAACCCAGGCAACTCATCGGGAAAGACCTCCGGGTATTCCGATACCACCCGGATGTCTCTAACAACCTGCTTTTCTTTTCTGACATCAATGGCATAAGCAAGAAACGATTCACATCCTTTGACTAGAGATTTTCTAGCTTTCATGAACGAAATAATAGGGAGAGATGTACTAACCCGATCCCCACGGGCCACTACGTGTGTCCCGTCAGGCAATGGAAATGAAATCAATTTCTTGTCACAATTTATTAATGCTTTATCTAAACTAAGCCAATCCATTCCAAGGACCACATCAAAACCAGATATTGGCATTAAGAGTAAAAACATATTAAAACATGCTCCTTCTATATCAATATTCGCCCCAGTCACAGATGTTGTGACTGGCACCACATAACCATCAGCTACTTCCACTTCCAATGGATTAGTTACCACAGATGTAGGCAATTTTAACTTAGCATAAAAATCCATAGAAATAAATGAGCGATTAGCTCCAGAATCAAACAATACACGAGCATCAATGTTATTTATCGGGAACATACCAGTAATGACATCGTCAGTAGTGGTAGCCTCTTCGACCGTCATTTTGAAGGCTCGACCCTCTGATGTAGGACGGTTCTTCCTCTTTTGAGGAGATGATGCCACCGATCCCCCAACCGACCCAGAACCCGAACCCGATCTCCTCTCCGAAGGACAATCACCGGCTCTGTGCCCTTCTTTATGACAATTCCAACAAACACTTCTTGGGAATTTACAATCATTCATCTCGTGCCCATACTGACCGCACCTGACACACCGCATCGTTTGGGCCGTACAAGCCCCACTATGAGAAGATCTACATCTAACACACCACTGTGTCTTTTGACCCGAATTTCCACCCGACTGTTTACGATTCGGACTAGTAAACCTTTGATTTCTTTGCCCCTTCTTGCTTTGTTGAGAACCCGATTGTGTGGACTTGAACTTTTGATACTCCGGTCTATCTTTGGTCACCCAATCACGAGAATTTAAATCGCCTTCAACAGTTTTGGCCAAATCAAAAGCCTGTGATAGTGTGGTAGCAAGCCTTGCAGTAGTTCGGTACTCGGGTCGCAAAGCACCAATAAAATGCTTTATTTTCGATGGCTCATCGGGAACCCATTGTTGCACAAACCTCAGCTTTTCATTAAATTGCTCGATCAAATCATCAACTGTCATCCTTTCAGTCATCCGCAAATTTAAGAATTCCGATCGAATTCTATCCATCTCAAACGAATTGCAATAACGCTTGCACACTTGTTCTTTAAATTGATCCTATGTTATACTGTTTTTGACTTCCTTGGGTAGGTGTTCAATCAAAGTGTCCCACCAATTCATAGCACCACCTACTAACTTCCGTGTGGCATACATCACCCGGTGTTGGTCATCACATCCGCAAGCATCTAAGGTTCTCTCCATTTCTCTTAACCAGTTCATAGTGACATTGGGATCCCTGCTTCCACTAAACTCGGGGGGTTTACAGTCTAAAAATTGTTTGAAAGTGCAACTTGATTTTAAGCCAAATGGGTAAGGTTGATTGGTAAATTGATATTGAGGTAAACCCTGGCTTGGGTTAACATAATAGTATTGTGGTTGTGACATTATTGGATGAGGTTCGGGTGTGGTTGACATTAAGGGAACCGTCATGGTAAAGGCGGGAGTTGTGGGAATTTGCATGGTAGGAACGGACATTGATGGAGTAAACACGGGAGGGAAGTTTGGTGGTTGGTTGTTTTGGTTCTGGCTCATGCTATCAACCAGATTTTGAAGATGTTCCAATCGACTTTCCATTCTTATAATATAATCTTCTCTATCTTCATTCGTATCCCGGGAAGTACCAATGATTCCTTGTTCGGGGTTCGGCATGGTTATCGGCGGATTGGGATCGTTATCTGTCATATTTGTAACAAACACAACATCTCACGAACTATTAGTTTAAATCGTTAGTACCTATCTACTAACTACTACAAACACACAATTCATATTCACTCGACTAATCCACTCCCATAATTAAGGAAGTTTGACCAACTCGAGCCAAGATTTGGGAATGGTACACCTAAATGTGCAACCATCGCCAAACCTAGGCTCTGATACCAAATTGTAACACCACAATCTAGAGCCATTTTTTTTTAAAATGCATACGGAAGCGATTTAAGAAACCATAAATCCTAAGTTATTACACATCATAAAAACTTTACATATTAACTAAATATATAAAACATTTAAAGGTGTTACTAAAACAGGCTCGACCCGGTATACAAAATCAGAGTACGGTCAGACTTCTAAAACCCGACTCTAATCAAGCCTAATCCACAACTTGAAAAGAGTCAACAAATGAGGGATTAACACAAAGCTAAGTGAATAGAATTAAACATCAATTTGCATAACCACAACAAATTAGAAATTGAGAGAAATCAATAGGGAAAACCCGTCCAAACTTCCACAAGCAATTGGACGTTATAAGAGGATCGGCGGTCGGGCGAGGACCTTCAACTGTTGTCGGCCAACAACAGTCAACCGATGGCTTCTTTACTAGAGGTACGGTGATCCCTCCTTACATAACGAATACGAAGGAGTCCGATCGTCCCCACCAAGAGTAACGAAGCGTAGCCGAAAACCACCATAGCTAACCTCTAAAAAAAACATGTGCACATACTACCATTAACCACTAGACCAAGTATAAACTTGTAAAAAGAATTGCAGCCAAGAATCTGTTCCTGACAAAGTTCGCGTCGTGAACTACATCACGACCAAACCCCAATTTCTCTGACTTGAGTTCGCGATCGCGACCACAAGTTCGCGACGCGAACTCCCTCAGATTCCAAATTCCTGCACTTTTTCTCAAAACTCTACTATTCCCTAATTTTGTACATCACACAAGAAAGAAGGTTAAATCCACTCACCTTAGCTTCCTTTTTCGTGCCGAGCTCAATGATCTTATATCACTGAGGCTCCTTCCCTTTTCCTGTACAAAATGAATACCGAATTAGTTACCCGAAATCACCAAATGTTTAATAAATAATACAAGCTTAAGGCCACATCTTGCAACCACAACTTACAACCAATTACTTGTATTTTTACACATAACAACTACTAAGGTCTAAACTTCATCAAGTCAATTCATTATGCCAATTGGCCAAATTGCACCTTAGGCCCAAACGGGTCAAAACAAGAATAAGGAATTGGAAATCTCTACAACACTTTCCAATGGGATATCCTACTTGGTCAACATCAAAATTACATACTAACAAGTTACTTGCATCCAAATGTAAGTTTCACAAACTTTGACCTTATTTAGGTCAAATTGCACTAATTGCCAAACAAACGGGTCAAGACCCGAAACCAACACAATCAAGCTTACAATTCATTCAACTAACACATTTCTAACATGAAATTGACAATTAGAGTTTACAAGCCATACAAGACTAAAAGTCAACTCCCACGTTTGACCAAAGTCAACAATCTACAAATTTAGCTAGTTATAACTAAATTTCCGTCTAGCCAAACACTACCATTTCTTAGGCATTATCTCAATAGTTAACTAGAAATTCTTCATAACTAACAATCATCATTTAACAAACATAATTAGCCTAACACAACATTAAGAACATCAAAATACACAATTCATCAAATTAGGGAAAAAGCCATCTTCTTCCCAAATCCACCATTGATGGAGCTTTATGAAAGCTTCACCATATGAGTTATAACTAACAACAATTCATACAATACTTACAAGAACTCAATTAGATACCAAATCATGCATCAATTCCAGATTACAAGCAAGATTCACCAAGAACTTCATGAAAACCCACTAGCTCAAGAACCCTAGTTCATCCCTACATCAAGAACATGAAACCCTAGCTTAAGAAGGAGAGAACTTACTTAGTTTAGCTTCCAAAAATGAAATCACAGAGATGACAAGCAAGAGATTAGTCTATGATCTTCAATTTTTGAGAGAAAAGGCTTCAAGAATGTGTGTGTTGTGTGTGTATGTCGTGTACAGGCAAGAGAGCAAGAGGGAAAGACTAAAATTGACACCTGCCTAGTACAAGGCCACGCACCCCCTTCCCCCACAACAGGTATTTTCATTTAAAACGCAGTATAGGATATTAGGTTCACAGATAATTAATTTAGACCTAACTAACTCCAATTTTAACAACGAAGATATTTTTAGAACCCCGGTTCAGAAATGAACCCAAATATGTAAAAATCATATTAACATTTAAATATCTCAGTTTTACTAATTTTTAATCCCATAGTTAAAAATACAAATAATTCAAATAAATCAAATAAAATCATATAAAATAATCAATAATAAACAATAAGGTATTACTTACCAAAAGTAATAAAATATTAAGGGTCGGGTCTCGGGATGTTACACAATCGATACTTGATACATGGAAATCATTTGTTGTTAGCTTAATTAATACATATTACTCCCTCCGTCCCACAAAAAACTTCCCATTTGACCTTAATTTTTTGTCCCACAAAAAACTTCCCATTTCATTTAATTGATGGGCTCCACATAATAAAATACTATTATTACTAAGGACCCCACCACTAACTATCCACTAACCATCTTTCTCTCTCCAAACCAATCTTATATTATAATCAAAATTATTATCAATGACCCCACCACTAACTATCCCTTTAAAACTTGTGCCCATATCAAATGGGAAGTTTTTTGTGGGACGGAGGGAGTATTAATAAGCCAAATATCATGCTTTCTTAATCATTACTCTTAGTCAAACATCATATTAATAAAGGATTATTATTTACTTTTCATTATCATATCTCTTTCAAAAATCATTAGTCATTTATACATACTTAAATAGTCTATTACTTGCATTCTCTTATCATTTTAATCATATCTTTATTAAAAATATTTATTAATAAAGACTCCTAAAAACATCATAGTTTACAAAAATCATTTGCTATGAACTCAGTAAAGTCTCATGTACTCACCTTAGCCAAGCTAACTCCAAATCGTGTTTACCAACACGAATCCTTCCCTTTCCACTTGTGAAATATCACCAATCATTAGGTCTTTAAGACCTAATCACCATTTACACAAATAATCCAGTTATTATCCATAACCAAACATCAATAACCCATGCTAACATCCACAACCACCAAGTTCATCCAATCTTGGTGGAAAATCTCAACCCTAGTTCAAGATTTACACCAAGAAACCACAGATCTAGCAAGAACACGTTGTTCTTAAGCTAACTATGAGTGTTTTACACTCACCATGGTCATCTTCCCCAAAGATTCATGATATAAAATCCAAAACACCATTTTTCCCCAAATAATGCTAACCAACTAGCTAGATAACCAAGATGATAAAAAATCCTAACATTTGATCTTTAGATCCTTCAAGATGGTGAAGATCTAAGCTCCAAGACACCAAATCGCCCACTCTCTCACTAGAAATCGGCTGCACACTTTGTGGTGGAGAGAAATGAGCAAAACCCTAAAAATCCGACTTTTAAACTGCCAAGACACAGTTCGCGCCGCGAACTCCAAGTTCGCGCTGCGAACTTCCATCCCGCGACTTTTCGCGTCGACCGATTGCGTCGCTAACTCAGTCGCTATCTCAAAATCGCGTTCCAACATGCCGCTATTTCGGGTCGCTGTTTCACCCGAACACGGTTCGCGTCGCGAACCCTCAGATCGCGTTGCGATCTTCCAGCTTCAGCTGCACTTGGTTTTTCCTTCTTGTTCACATGCTCAGCTTGACCCGCATTCGATTCCAACGATTGACACAACCTTTAAATTCCTTCAATACCCATATCTAACTGCTACACAAATCGATGCTCGTCATATAAATAGACTCATGAATCATTTATTCCCCGAAATAACACATATATCAATATTATTCCCGTTTAATTAGTCATTCGAAATTTCCGGTCGTTACAAAAAACGTTGTATTTTAAGAGTTATTTGTATTTCAAGGGCATTTATTTTTAGTTTTGAACTTTGTTCACGAGTCAGTTTTTGATCCGTTTGTATTTTTATACTTGTTCAAAATTATGGGCATATTTTAGAGTTTCATACATTTTGATGTTGGAACATTTAGTTTTGGTTTTTATGGATACATGATTTCCATTTCCATAAAAAAAAGAAAAAGAATAGACATTTTACATAAATGCAAAATCATACAACAAAAATTATAAGCTTTGAATTCAGCTAATAAGAAGAAGATGCATTAATATAAGGTCTAAACTCGATGCCCTCAACAATAATTCCTCTAAAACTTCCAACTAATTTTGATAATCTTATCTTAACGGTCGAATTATCTCCTAAGTTTTGTAACGGTTTGCTCAACATGATCTCCATCCAACCATCCTTCCTTTCTCCCATCCAACTTTCTACGTCATACTTAGTGTCATCATCACCCGTTATGTAAGTTGTTTGTTTATTCTTTGATAACGAACACATATGTGCAAGAACTTTACCTAGAAATTGGTACCCCAATCCATATTCGGCTGTAAACAAACGATTGTGGTTGGGTTGTTTGTGGTTGTCTTCAAGTTTTGAACACAAGATAGCATGCATATGTAGTTCGAGGTGAGATCATGAGTGATTGAAATCTACAAGTGAAAATATAGCAAGATGCATATCCTAGTTTTCTCACCTCATGGAACCTACAGATGAATAAGTATCAATATATGGGTTGGTATTATATGAACAAAAATTGAAATAAAAGGGGAAAATCATCAAATAAAAGTTTCAATATTGTTTTTCGCTTAACCTTATTCATAACTGCAAAACCAACTCAACCAACTGGTCTAGATCAATTGGTCACCAAGGTTTGCCTTGGGGGTTTGCTTTCAAAAGGTCTTGGTTCAAGACATGCTGAGAGCACTCCTCGGGAGATTAAATAAAAGGTGGGGTTTATTCCCCCCAAAAAGAGATATGTTAGAGGAATGCATACCGCCCGCTTGGATGTTACTGCATATATCGAACCAATAACTTACTAACTTGGCGTTCAAAAAAAATTGCAAAACCAACTCAAGTTTCAATATTGATCTTGGAGAAATTTTTTGAAACCGGTTAAAAGTCAAAACCAAGTAACCAATGCAAACCAACTCAAGTTTCAATATTGATCTTGGAGAAATTTTTTGAAACCGGTTAAAAGTCAAAACCAAGTAACCAATAGTCAGTTTTCCTCCAAAATGGTGTTGTGTGTGACAATTTTATTGGGAGAAATGAATCAATGACATTGTTGCATATCGTCTGTGGCTACTTAATTATGTTTTTATCCACTTAATAAGATGACATATGTAATCCACTAATTACCTATTCAAATATCATTTTTTAATTTTAACACATATTTTAATCAAGTGGGTAGTCAAATAAATAAGCACAAAAAATAAGTATCAAAATCATTACTCATTTTTTGGTGTGGTAACATAGACCGACACCCACAGCCTTATAATGGAATAATATTGGAACTTAATGGTTTTGGTTATTGCAAAAATGTATGGCTGACTCTAATGCAACGATGATGAAAATAATTTGTTGCCGCTGAGCGTGCAATTATATCACAAAAACAAATTTTGTAACGCAAATAGTTGAGAACCTGGATTCAAGTAGAGTTAGAGCATCTAAACGATCATATTCGGTGTCCTCGCATAAGATTTGTGTAGTTGGTAGCATTGAACATATACCTCCACTTGATTTGCAAATTGAAAACCACTATTAATTAACCAAATAAATTCACATTGTTAGATTATGAATATAAGAAGTATATGATATGATCATGACATTGAAACTAAGATTTTACAAATGTTATCCCACATTATTATGTTCCAACACAATAAGAAGATTTTTATTTTTACTTTTAAAAACTATTCCTATTTATAACGGACTGCTTTTATCGTGAAGTACACGACCTAAATGTTAGCGTATCCGAACTTTCCACTGGCCAACTGGAAAATCTTATCTATGTAAGGAATTGAACTCGTGACTGTTGAGATGTCCCACATTGGACAAGATAAGAACCAGTAATGTGCTTATAAGGGTCATGAGCTACTCCTAAAACCCCATAAACTTAAAACCCCATAAACTTACAGTGACTTCTAAAAGGATATTTTGAATATCATTACCGTTAGATTATCCCAAGATAGTTACATAGCACTATAAAACCACTCGGCGTGGTAAAGTTAAATGCTCTCCAAACCCACTTTGGCGACCGCCAAATATGCAAACATGGGTTTTCCTTTCTTTTTTTCTTTTTCTTTTTTTTATAAATTGTGATTGGTTTGTGTTATTTTTTTTAATCCAAAATGAATGTTATATTAGGATGTTAAACTAGATATGGTAATTTTGATGTTGATGTTAAAATTATGTTAAAAGAGCTAAAAATGATTTTAACATGACTTGAACTTGAAATAATACCTAGTGCTCTAAGAAGAAAAATATTCAATTACCAATTGGCCATTATCACGAAAGGAAACCCTCACAAAGACGTTGGTAGAGCTCCATTTTGTTGGTGTAGCGCAAAGGTATGTCTGTGTGTTGAATATAGTGTTGATAGTCCTTTGGCAACTTCTTCTCCCAATATAGATCGTCATTTATATCCTCTTCATGTAATTTCGAGAGATTTTTAAATCTTTTAATTTCTTCGTCATGCATTATTGATTTAAAGGGTTAATACACTAAGGTGATGTTTGATAGCATTTGAATGATTAATATCTGAATGATGCAGAAGTCTGAATTGACATCTGTCCGATTAAGATGTATAACATGTTGAATTATTGATTCAGAGGTTGATTAAGAGGTTTTACCAAACGCTCTGAATCTGTCCGATTAAGAGGTTGGCCTCTTAACTGAATCATTAAGAGGCTTACCAAACAACACCTAAGTAGTAAAAATTTGTATCCAAGTTTCTAATGATTAAATGACGGGTTTAATAAATACAACGGTTTTAATAAACGATAAAAAAGTATAAATTAAAGTTAACTTTTTCGAGAACTGATAACTAAGGAATGCATTAGCCCCAATTTTTTAAACCACAAAATATATATTGGCGATCGATAACATTTCACAAGAATAACACAACCATACACACACGCGTACCATTTAGTTTTGCAAACGTTAATGTTTAATAAATTCAATATAAGGCTAAATTAGGTGTTCAAATAAGAAAAAAATGTACAAACTTGCTATACAAATGATACTTTTGTTGGAGTGATTAAAGGTTACGATGCTAGCTAGGAGTAAAAATTCAATTTTTGTTTTCTGAATGTTTCATATTTTGTTTATATCTCGAGTACAGGAAGTCGTGTAAGCTTATAAGGCATCACCAAACCGTGACGTGTTCTTTAACTCGTTAGTAGCGCCACATCGCCCTCTTTCCTACCGATGAGTTACTGACAAAGTCGTGTCAAGAACAATTTAGTACTAACTCATCCCCACTTAAAAAGAAAATAAAAAAAACACATGTCTGCCAATGAGGAGTTGTAACTCGTCCCCACGGAGACAAGCTAGTTTGCTAGTGATGAGATTGGTGACGCGTTGGTGCTAATAGTGTCGGTGAGTGAAGAGCTGCTGACGAGCTTGTGATGAGAACGGCAGGGGTCTAAATGTGTCAATTTATAAACTTGCACTATAAATATTCCGTGAAAAATCACTTTCAAAGTTTTCATATACGTAATATAAAAGATGGAAGATCGTAATGGAACTTTTTTTCCCCTTGTTAAATAGCATGTGGTGAAACTGCTTACACACTTACAACGTGTCTTCCCATTCTATAGCAAAGTATAGGTTTTTCCCCTATAATATTGTTATACTAATATTAATCTTAAAAGCATCTTCACTTTTGTAACATTAATATAACATTTATTCGGGTACAAAAAATACATTCAGTTAATTATGATATATTTTTAAAGGGTCCTCCTATTCAAACACCCCTTCCTACTAAAAACACACCTTAGTCAAAGTCCACATTATTTTTATCTTGGAAATGTGTTCAAAAGTAATAAATTACATTGGTATTACAATATTTATTGAAGCTAATAATTCACATAGATTTACTTCGTATTAAAGATAAATTGATTGATACAATTCGTTTCTACAAAAAAATTGACTGATACAATTCTCATATAAATTAAAAATTAATAGAAAGAATAAGATATCACTTGGAAAAACAATCAAGTAAGAAACAGTAAAAAAGTAAATAATATATTTATTGTTTATATATCGTACATATCCAACTACCATTGCCCACGGAAACAACCACAACTGCCACCAGAATACAACTACCAGTGCCACCTGAAACAACCATTACCACCACCGGAAACAACCACTAACCACCCTTTTACCTTTTATAACCTCTGAATGAATGTCTACAAATGGGTTATGGGTATTTTTACAAATGATCATTTTTATGCATTTTTTACAATGGGCATGAGTTTTTACATTTTTATTTTAAATCTTTTATCAACTATTTTTTATTTATTTTTATTATAAAATATAAAATAAATTCACTAATTAAAAGTTACAAAATAAAAATATTTAATAAAATACAAATAATTAACCCCATAATATATAAAATAATCTATAAAAATAATAATAATTAAGTAATCATTGGGATCTTTAAATATAATAAATAAAGTAATTAAGAATTAAGTAATCATTAGATTAGGGTGTTTGAATAGATCAAAAGGAGTGTCTAAATAGGTAATCCCTTTTAAAAAAAGAAAAAACCTTTAATATCGTGACATAACAATGGTGGAAGACATTTGACGAAAATCATGGTTTCGTTTGTTGGTCAACATAGGACCGTAACGCGTCTTAGACTATCCCTATTAGCAACGCAACTCAACCTAACTTTCTTAATAAAAAATAATTTCTCTTTCTTCCACCTACACAACTCAACCTAACCTTAACCCAACACGAACCCAACACGAAAAAGGTCGGGTTTGGGTTGATCATAAATGGGTTCGGGTCAAAAACAGGTCGACCCATTCAACCTGTTTATAAATCAGGTTGGGTTCGGGTTGTCTTGTGTAAACCCGGGTCGACCCGTCAACCCGTTTAGTTTTTAAAGATTTTTCAAAAAAATATGTATGTAGTAAATACCATAAATAATATAACACACATCTTCAATTAGTTATCCTACCTAAAGTATTTCTCTTTCTTTTTGACCTTTCAAATTTGAATTTGTCCTTCAAATCTCACGCAATTAATTTCTAGCAAGTTTTCCCCGACCAAAAGCTTGTAGATTTGGGACACGAAAAATTTCTTATTTTACAATCTCAATTTTGAACTAAATTAGGTTGGTATATTATGTATTTGAAATTGAACTTATTATCAATTTTTAAATGGATTGAGATTAACCTTGTATTTGAGTTCATTTTATTTGTTCCTAACCCGCCAACCTGTTTCTGACCCGCTAACCCACTTGACCCTCCAACCTGATAAGTTTATGGGTTAAACAGGTTGGGTCTGGGTTACCTTGGTTTATATGAGTCCGGGTTAGGGTTGCTTTTTCTGACCCAAAAATCTAACAGGTCGGGTTTGGGTTTAGTGATTCCAACCCGTCAACCCGCCAACCCGAACCCGCTAACCCAAACCCAACCCAATTGCCACCCCTACTCATTAACAACCCAACCCAACCTAATCAAACCAACCAATCACAATAGTCCACACCATATTAAAAAAATATAATAATAATAAAGAAGGGGTGGCCCTTGTTGGTGACCTAGTCCTCTCCACCAACCTAGGTCACCTCTTTTAGTGACCCTCTCTCTTTTTTTTCCAATATAATATTAGGTGACCCCAACCCCAATCTTACCAATGGGAGTAGTCTTATGGCACTGCGTACCCGCACCTCTTATAGTCTATAGTTAGAAGAAATGACCATATCTCCACATTTTTAAGTATCTAGTAACGAACTAGATTGATCTTAAAGTTTATAATGTAAACAAGAAAACTTTATTATTTTTATACACTTAAATAGAAAGGTTCAAGAAAATATAAAATATGATGTGGCAGCATCATCAAGCTCGTCATGACTTTTTTTTATGGCGTGACTTGAGATGAAAATTGTTTTATATAATTTATACTACATCCGTATCAAAATAAGTGATACATTTGAGGAATCACGGTTTTGAGGCAAAAAATTAAAGTATGAGTTAAAATAAATTAAACTGGATAGTTAGTTGATAATGTGTCCCACTTCTTTTGAATAAAGTGATACTAATGACATTTAAAAGTAAAAGTAATGGTAAAAGGGTAATTTTACTTTATTAAAATACTAGTATATAGTTAGTGAAGAGTGAGTCCCACTTTTTTAACAAATAAGGTAAATTTTGGAAGTGTATCACTTATTTTGATCCACCTCTAAATAGAAAATGTATCACTTATTTTGATACGAAGATAATATATATGTATATCAAGTTTACAAAAAATTGTACTTCCTCCGATTCAAAATAAGTGTTACACTTTCTTTATATATCGGTGATTTAAAATAAGTGCTACACTTTGAAAAATTACCTTATTTGATAAAAATAGTATGACTCACACCAACTAACTATCTACTTTAACAAAGTGAAATGACTCATTTACCCTTACTTTTTACTTTTAAACATCATTAACCCCGCTTTATTCGAAATATGTGGGACTCATTCCCCACTAACCATTCAATTAATCTAATTTAACCATCATTATAATCTTTTGCCTCAAAAACCGTGAAACCCAAAGTGTAGCACTTATTTTGAATCGGGGGAAGTATATCTATTGATTTATATGATAATTCATATATCAAGTTTTAAAAAAACTTGTCCTAAGGAACACCGCTTTATCGCGTCTTATCTTACGTTACGCCTTACACGACCATTATTGTCTATTTCATGACGTACATGGGTTGCGTCTTGGCGCGGTCATGACGCGCCTTTTATAACGGTTCTTATAAATATGAAGTTGCTATCATTTTTGAACACTTGTGAAGTTACAAAAAATAATTACCTGGATTTTCAGTGATTCTTGAAGCTCTTTTGTGACACGGTCCATTGAAGGCCGTTGTTCTCGATCTTCTAGCAAGCATGCATAAGCAATCTCTGCAAATTTATTCATGGACTCTACACTCATTTGTTTTCTTAAACTAGCTAGGATCAATAATCTCTTCCAATCTCTTCTTTTTATAATAATCTTTAGCCAACCGGCCTGAAAACCTGATAGCATCATGATCATCTTTAACCAGGCATAACCTCCCACACAAAACCTCAAATAGCACCACACCAAAAGAATATACATCGGATTCTTTCTTCACTATGCCCGTAGAAACAGATTCTGGTTCGATGTAGCCCGTCGTGCCACAAGCATTGGAAATAACAAGACTTCTATCTAAATCTGCTAAACATAATTTAGACAACCCGAGATCGGATATTTTACCAACCCATTTTTCGTCTATTAAAATATTCACGCTTTTTATATCGCGATGGATTATGGTTTGATGCTTTCCGACATGATTATGGAGGTAATCCAACCCACGAGCTGCATCGATACATATTTTGAGTCTTTTTAACCATGTAAAACTGCTATTCCTATGCCTTATATGATGATCTAAACTTCCGCGTTCTGCAAATTCGTAGACAATAATCTTTTCCTTGATCTCGTCGCAATAACCGACAAGAGTGATGAGATTTGGATGTATTTGACATGTGACAACCCTAAAATTTAGACATTTAATTCGACATTTATTGTAACCCTAATAGTGTCCTAGAACCCTAAATTAATTTATGAGAGCATTGAACTTTATTTATGTCTAGCATAAAACCTAATATCATTTATGATAACAATTAGTGTGCATTTAAGTTTGATGAAACCCTAAAAATCATGTATGTTATTTGTGCATGTCAGTTAGTTTCATTGTTAGATTCATTAGTCAGCGAGTTCATGACACAACAACATTATAAACAAATAAAAATATAAATTTTATATATCATAATGAAACATTTACTCAACCGAATCAACTCGTACGAAAAAATGTACAAAGCATCATACACGATTAAATATACAAATAAAACAAATTAAGACTCGGTATAATACGAAAGTACTGAAATTAATCAAAGATACACATGAACTCGTAAAGTTCAGTCAAGAATTGTTAACTATTAAAAACCGAATATAACTCCGGTTAAAATATTTTACCATACAAATGTACTAGCAACCGCGTATCACAAATACTTCCTCCGTATCAAAATAAGTGACACAAATTAGCTTACACATTTTTTGAGGTAAAAGATTAAAGTAGAAGTTAAAATAGATTAAAGTACATAATTAGTGGAGAATGAGTCCCACTTTTTTTGAATAAAGTGATATTAATGAGTTTTAAAAGTAAAAGTAAGGGTATAAGGGTAATTTCAATTTATTAAAGTGGAAAGTTAGTGGGTATGGGTCCCACTATTTTTACCAAATAAGGAAAGTTTTCAAAATGTGTCACTTATTTTGATACACCCCAAAATGGAAAGTGTGTCACTTATTTTGATACGGAGGAAGTACCAGTAAAATCACCATTTAAAAATTTAAAACTTCCTTTACCCGTATCTCCTCACTAGAACGAATTTTCTCATAATCTAAAGCAATGACAATATTTAATTTCCTAAATTAATATTTGTGTTTACCTATAATAAAGTTGAAAACAAATTTCAACCCTACCTCCTTTGAAACACAGCCTACGCAACACCCTTCTTCTCCACTTATTTTTCCGGCAACAACCCTTCACTACCTCCCCTTGTGGAGTCTGCTTCTTCCCTACTTTTCCGGCAATACCCCCGACGACACACAAGATTTCCGGCGCAACAGTTACATCTCCCGCGAACACGGCTCTAATTTTCATCCAGCCATAACCTTTCGACCACCGGCAACATCAACAAGGCCCAAGAAAGAGAATTCCGGCGACCACCGAATCTCCAACGAACTCAAATCTAAGGTATAAAACTCTTCTAAATCTTGTGTTTTATGTTTAGATCATTCACTCCTAATGATATACCACTTAAAATATAAAGTATACAGTTTAAATAAGATATAATAGACTTTGAAATCTCAAAAACTCGAAATCAGAACATCCTCCGTTGACTGTCTTTTTCATACCAGACCTTGTCGTCGATCGATTTACATAGATGTAGTCTGCGTCTATAGCATAAATCTGATCCTATCCCAGGTGGTTAACACGTTGTTTCTTGAACAAGAGGTCCAGGTTTCGAAACCTTGCTGCTCCCCCTTCCCCATTCCATTTTTTTTATATATTTTGTCTGTCCTTTTTGCTGGCCTCACCCCCTTCTCGTAGACCAAAACCCTTTTATTAGTTATTCTAAATTACTTATTCAATTAAGGTTAAATCAAATTAGTTATTTATTTACCGTTTAATAAATTATTAGTTAATTATATAATTAATATTTTTCAAATATCAGTAGTTATTTAATTATTAATTTATTTAAAATATTTACTTCTGTAATAATGATTCATTATTTATAATTATTTAAAACTCATATTTTATTTAAATAATTATCAAAAGTACATCTACCCGATATATTTTATCAAAGAAACTATTTTTCAAAACCTATAAATATCTATCAAGTAATTTAACATACAATATAAGTTCAACAACGTCACCAACGTATCGCTCATTAGTCACTTATATGTATTTAGGTCACTAGAAGTTGTATGGTTGGATTGCATTTTGCTTATTTGCATTTTTGGAAGCTCTGCATCAGGTGAGTCCACAGCACCTTTTTACTATATTTTTACTATTTTACAACTTTGGGGTGAAAAACATATCAAATGCTTTTATAAATGTTCTATTACTTATCACTACGTATTCACTAAATCTTACTGTGACTGTGAGTCCACAGCCCCACTTTTTATCGTATTTTATTTACTGCATTTACAAATCTTTGGGGTGAAAAACATATCAATTGTTTTTATTAAATCCTTACATTATTTTTATTGTAATGATACATTATTCAAAACATAACAAACAATCTTTATGCTCGGACTAAGTAGGTGTAGTGCATAGGTAGATGCTTACATGCCATAATCTTAGCTAGTTGCGACTAGGCCCTGGATATGCAGATGATACCATTGGCTGAGACTCTTCCTCCCACATTTTTGTTGTTACTTAACGGTTCTACCCAACCGTCAGGGGTGCATATCTTAGAGAACAGAAACATTACACTTAGAGTTGCAGTTTGATTATGGGCTTAGGGTCGGCATATTAACTCAATGGCGTAGCTAACTGTTGGGGATACCAGTCATGCATTTTCAATATTTACTACTCTTTACAATCTTACTATTTTGTTTGCTTAAATGTTTTTACATACCAAATTTTATTACAACATTTCTTTATATCAAATCATTTTTAAACATCTTATCATCACATATATTTTTGCCACGTTGACACATAAACATTTTGGGTAACTCAAATCTATATTTTATTATACAATTTATGCCGATTGGCATACAAAAACGTTATATTTCAAATCATTTTCAAATAACATTTTACTACACGATTTTGCTATATTTGGCTTACAAAACCTTGTATTTCAAAACTAATATTAAACGTCATGTGGATTCACTCAACAATTTTGTTGATTGTTTTATATATGTTTTCCAGGTAAAAAGGAGAAGCATTGAGTCCTTAGACTTTGGATCATGAGCATGCATATTGTCGAGATGCCACGAACGTCTTTTCATTTCTAACATTTATTATTATTTTAATCTTTTCCAATTACATATAAATTTTGAATAATACTTTTTTTTTCAAGTATTTAATTACGTTTTTAAAACTATTAAATATTTGCAATAATCATAGTTGTGTTACTCATGAATGTTACATCTCGTTCTTCCGCAAATCATTTATTACTATAAAACCATTTTTGGCGGGGTGTGACATGACCGCAGAGCAACTCGATCTCGGTCAAAAACTCCTTTAACCCTTGCCCGAATTGTTCGTTTAATCTTTTTACCGCCACTTTCGTGTATTTTCCCTGAATGGGAAGGTATCCTTCATAGTTCATAAACTACGCCAGATCCACCCTTTCCGATAGACTTTTTGAAGTTTTTCGTCGCTATTTCTATCTCTTTAATAAGCGAAAAAACATTTGAGTACATCTAAATTTAATTTTTACTGGGTTCTTTATTATCTTAAACTATTAAAAGAGTGGTATGGTACTTTAAACTTACAATAAAGATCAATTAAGTAATTATTAATTTGATCACATTTTCTTAAATTGATATACTTCATAAAAAATATAAGTTTATTTCAATATATTCAAATTAGAAGCAAATGACGTGAAAATTCAAGAACAAATTATTGAGTCAGTATACTACACTGATTATTTTTCCAAGTTCGAGGTACCATAATGTAGTTATAATCATTCAAGATAATAGAAGACCCAACCAACCAAATTCAGAATACTAAAAAAACATTTTTACCGATCTTAAAACAAAATTACAATGAGCAGAGAGTTTGAAACACAAACAATTTAGAGAGAGAAATAAGATCGGTCAAAAAATCATCTTTGCTCACCACACAATTCCATACACATATCTCCTGACTATGACACAATTACAAATTACACCATAAACTTTCAATTATACTATACATGCAAGAAACGCAAATAACATAATAACTTACCAGTCCCTCATCTTTTCTTGCATATAGCAATAAAATATAATCTTAATTAAGGCCTTATTTCCAAAAAGTCGCAAGTAACTAATTAAGATATCAAAGGACTTTGGGATTTGGCATAGCGGTATGGTATTGTCCCTATCTTTATGATCGGGGTTCAAAGCTTATTGTGGACGTGCACATGTGGAATTTAAGATTTGCCGATAAAAAAAAAAACTAATAAAGGTTATTTTTCTTACTATTATTTCGTTAAAGGGAAAACAAAGAGGTATCCCTATTCAGGCTACACAGGGAAAGTCAATTGTTTAACTCTGATATACACGATCTAACCGGTATTATGGTGACCATTTCCAGACTTTTTCCCCTCTAAATCCGTACTTTTAATTGATCACTGATGATTTAAGCATACCTGATATTTGGATGCGAGAAGATGTGTGGATGAAAACAAGAACTGAAGAAGGTTGTGAGCACAGAGAAGGATATAATGAATACGTTATTGATTGGAGGTAAACACTTTGGTGATGTGCTAGTTGGTGAAGGTATTTAATATGAAATTAAGAGACAGAAGAATGGGTAGTTGAATCTGGAAATTAATAAGTTGATATAAAAGTCACATGATCTAGTGTTCCCATGTAACAGTGCAACACACCTGTGGGGTTACAAACTAGATATATGGAAATTCGAATAGTGAATTTTGATGTGTGAATATGTATCCAAGTTTTTGGATATTCGGACACATGAATTTTTTGAAAATTGTCAAAGTATCCAAATTTTTTTGTAAAGAATTCAAAAATTCATAATTATTTTGATGATTCAAGTGTTAAACACTTAAAACTCATTAAAATTGTTTGAATTGTTAATATTTACATGTTTTCGTTTCATATATCTGTTAGAAATATAAAAAGTAGAGAAAAATATTTTTCAAATATTCAATATTTTGAAAATCATTATCCTAATCCGAACTCAAACCATCCTTGTAATTTACTGTTTTTTCATTTAGAGAAATGATATTTAGTCTTATCATTTGATCATATTAATAGTCATACTCATTTAATAGGATAACATGTGTAATTCACTAATTCTCTCTCTTAATATTATCCCTTAATTTTGACACATGTTTTCATCTAATGAGTATGACTAAATGGTAGAACTAAATATCATTACTATTTCATTTATATTGAACTAGTTTATGACCCGTGAAAAATCACGGATTCTCGTCATTTTGTTGAGTATAAATTATATAAAATATAAATATGAATTGCTAATTGCAGGATTTTACATATAAGATAAGACATTATAAAGTGTATCTATAATGTACATTGTTATTGTAACTCCAAGGGTTCGTGCCATGGTTTATTCCAAACTCTATTCTACAATACTTAAAGAAAATTTAGTAATATTTGGGTTAACATAAACAAATAGATCAAATGGTTCAGTTTTGGTTGAGTTTCAATTAAAACATGTCAAACCGACACATGTATACTTACAGATAAAATCATAAACATATTTGACTTTAAAAGTCAATTGTTTTGAATATGCAGGGAAAGAGAGTATATAAAAGTCTTAACATATTTCACTTTAACTACTAATAAAGTCTTACTTTTATTTACAAATATTTAAAAAAAATCAATAAAAATATTGAAATGTGTTTTAACTATTACTCAAGTCAAACACAATATTATTTAAAGTAAAATATGTTAAGACTACTAATAAAGTCTTAATTATATTCACTAATTCAAAAATAGAGAATTGTGTCTTGACTACTACTCAAGTCAAGCACAATACTAAAACCCGTGAATTATGTTAAGAATACTAATAAAGTCTTATTTTTATTTACTAATAAAAAAAACATTAAAAATATTAAATTGTGTTTTGACTACTACTCAAGTCAAACACAATACAAAAACTCTTGAATTATGTTAATAATACTAATAAAATCTTATTTTTATTAACTAATAAAAATCAATTAAATTATTGAGTTTTGTTTTGACTATTACTCAAGTTAAACACAATACAAAAACACGCGAATTATGTTAAGAATACTAATAAAGTCTTATTTTTATTCACTAATAAAAAAATCAACAATCTAAAAAAATCAATAAATATATTGAATTGAGTCATGACTTCTACTCAAGTTAAACACAATACTATTTAAAGTGAAATATGTCAACACTACTACTACTAAAGTCTAACTTTTATTCACTAATCTGAAAAACATTTAAGTTAATGTTAAGTAAAATGTTACATTCAACCAAAATCAACAACTCACCTATAGTTAAGTCAAATATAAGGTTAAGTAAACTACTTCCTCCGTGTCAAAATAAGTGACACACTTTCTATTTTGGGGTGTATCAAAATAAGTGACACATTTTGAAAACTTTCTTTATTTGGTAAAAATAGTGGGATCTATACCCACTAATTATCCACTTTAATAAAGTGAAATTACCCTTATATCCTTACTTTTACTTTTTAAACTCATTAATATCACTTTATTCAAGAAAAATGGGACTCATTCTCCACTAACTATATACTTTAATCTATTTTAACATCTACTTTAATCTTTTACCTCAAAAAACGTATAAGCCAATTTGTGTCACTTATTTTGATACGGAGGAAGTATATAAAATTTGAATAAAATGACTAACCATGCATAAATTTTCATGAGTTATAACCTGATAAAAATATTAAAAGTCAAAATGCATATCTACTTAACATTTTTTATCATAACCAAATTTGTTAAAAAAAATTACATATTTTGAAAAATTCACTGTATAATAATTATTTAGATGTAAGGTGTATTATCTTATGATTGTTGGGTTGCATTCAAGGAAATCCTTTATTTTTATGAAGTCTCAGGGGACGAATCTAAACTATTGATTAATTATAAGCAATAATCAAGATTAATTGCATATTGTATACATCGAGGAGTTTTTTGATCATTTAAAAAAAGAAACTTTTTTATTTATTTTTCAATTTTAATTTTAATTTTTTTTAATTTTTTAATTATTATTTTTTTTAAAAATTTTCATTAATAAGTCATAATGTGATTGCATACTGATTCATATGTGATTGCGCACTGAATCACATGTGATTGCGTACTGAATCAAAACATATTTTTATGAAGTCTCAGGGGACGAATCTCAACTATTGATTAATTATAAGCAATAATCAAGATTAATTGCACATTTTATACATGGAGGAGTTTTTTGGTCATTTAAAAAAAGAAACTCAATTTTAGTTACTTTTTAAATTTAATTATTTATTATTATTAATTTTTTAAAAGAATTTCATTAATAAGTCATAATGTGATTGCATACTGATTCATATGTGATTGCGCACTGAATCACATGTGATTGCGTACTGAATCAAATGTAATTATACTAAAACATCATATGTGATTAAATATTCAATCACATGTGATTTTACACTAAAATCACATTAGATTAAGTATTACACGTAATTATCAAATAAATATTATTTTTTAGTGAAAAATAATAAAAACTAATAAGAATAAAAAAAATTTAAAATTTAAAAAAAATCAAATTTTTTTAAGTGCCAAGATGACCAAAATAAAATATGTGATTAATCTTGACTATTCGATCTTATTGATCAATGCTTGAGATTTATCCATCGAGACTTTGCAAAATTGATGGATCTTGTTGAACGTTTCGCTATGATTGTTATCATAATTTCTTTTTATAATAATAGACCATTACTGAATCACTTATGTTTACTCAAAATTTTATAATAACTTGAATTTTAGATGTAGTTAATATTCTGCTTACTCAAATTCATGTTATCACATATCTATGGTAATTTATTACGTTATCATATACAATTACCACTTAACAAATATGTTATGTAAATGTAAAGAAATTTTAAAAAATCACAAAAAATAGTAAGTTATAAATTGTAAATACAATATTGAAATTAATAGAATTATAATCAAATTGATTTCAAAAAGTCAATATGTTTTGATTCAAGTAGGGGATAATTAAACTTACTTAGAGATGCTCAGGGTATATATTATGTGCAATAAATGAACATCAAGTTTCCATTTTAATTAAGAATCATATTTATTATATTTTCTAAAATGGTAATTAAAAATTAAAGATTATTAATGCTATTCAAAATGTATTAGGAAACCAAATAATTCATTAATTGTAGTTAAGGTATGCCCATAGGGCATACATTAGAAAAACTATAAAATTAAATCTAAACTATAAAATTTAAGAAGGCGGATATGTTTTGGAAATTAATTTTAAATCTCTGACTTAATAAGAACGAATAAATAGGAATAATAATTAACAGATAAAATTTTAAAATATTTTTGCATTTAAATGCGTTATAATTTTTTTAAAACAAAAAAAATATTAAAAACAAACAAATATAAAAACAGTTTATATGACATCAATTTGAATTTGAAAATATTTTTATTTTTGTTAATTTAATTAAATAATTTGAAAGGAATTATGGGATAAACAACCTTACGAAATTAAAGACTTAAATTAAGGAAAACTATTAAAACAATAATAATTAAATTAAATTAGTGGAATATATGATTTGAACGAAAAAATAGTTCAGGAGGCTTAGAAGATTTAATTAATCTTTAAAATTTTAAACTATAAATTCGGTGGTCTCTAAGGCTGCCATGTGGCAATAGGAGGCTTAGAAGACGCCACGTGGCCATATAGGCTTTGATTTATTATAGTAGTAGATTGGACCAAAATCATATTAAATCTCGAAAACATATGTAAACTTATTATAAAGAGAGCAAATTTAACATATAACATTACACTCATCGGCAATGTTTTCATAATTAAAAGATCTACATACATGATTATGACATGTTTTTTTACCAAATTTAGCGATTGTTTATTTAGAAGGTTTTTAAACTTATTAGTTTATTAAGTTTTACTAAATTTAAAATTGTAAGCTTATTGAGACTTAATAAGCTAATAAATTTAAAAGTGATCTAAATAAACAACCTCTTAATTAAGAAATGAGTTTTGATAATGACAGCCCTTAGGGCTGTCAATAACATGCTTAACTCACTTGTATTTTTCACTTGGAGGGGGAATTCCTCAAATGTAGGAGGACGGTTATTAGTTAGGTTATAACATTTTATGCATGTCTATTGACAGCCTTAAGAACTGTCATTATCAAAACACTTAAGAAATATATGCAACAAAAACGATTAAAAGGAAGGATAAATGGTATAATAAGTTTTAATTTTCGAGAAAATGTCAAATATAAAGTTGCACAAAACACGACCTGTAAATAAGATCGGCATTTGCGTGTAATGAGGGTAGTTAGGTCTGTCTAATAACATGGGTAGCAACAACAACAACCCCAACACCGTCCAACCACCACCGCAATACGCCCCCTACCGCCTGGTCAAAACCCTAACCGCCCACCAATCCGCCGTCTCGTGCGTCAAATTCTCCAACAGCGGCAAAATCCTGGCCTCCGCCTCCTTAGACAAAACCATAATCCTCTGGAACGCTGAAAACCTAACCCTAATATCCCGCCTCCTCGGCCACACCGATGGCGTCTCTGATCTCGCCTGGTCCTCCGACTCGCACTACATTTGCTCCGCCTCCGACGACAAAACCATCCGCATCTGGGACGCACTCGCCGCCGAATGCGTCAAAACCCTACGCGGTCACTCCAATTTCGTCTTCTGTGTCAATTTCAGCGTTCACTCCAATCTAATTGTTTCCGGATCGTTTGATGAGACGATTAGGGTTTGGGATGTGAAAACGGGGAAAGCTAATCATGTAATTAGAGCTCATTCTGCACCGGTTACTTCCGTTCACTTCAACCGTGATGGATCGTTGATTGTTTCCGGTAGCCATGACGGTAGCTGTAAGATTTGGGATACGGCCACCGGAACCTGCTTGAAGCCGCTAATTGATGATAAGGTTCCGGCGGTTTCGTTTACTAAATTCTCACCTAATGGAAAGTTTATTCTTGTGGCAACACTTGATGACAATCTGGTTAGTTAATTTGCTATGAAATTGGGTTAATTTACATTGAATTTTGCCTAATTGCTTAAGTGATTATTGAAAGTATTATTGAATAATTAGCTTAAGAGAACTAATTTAATATTAGCTGATTATCTAATACTAGATTGAAGTTACCCAACATATGTTTAAGATTTTTATCCCTGTGAAATCAGATTGAAACCAAAGATCATATGAACTGAAATTAGTATATGCTTATTTGGCATTTCAACTATAAATGCAGAAACTTTGGAACTATTCCACTGGAAAATTCTTGAAGATATATACAGGCCATGTAAACAAAACGTATTGCATAATGCCCACATTTTCTGTTACAAATGGGAAATATATTGTTAGTGGTTCAGAGGATCATTGTGTCTACATTTGGGATTTACAAGGGAAGAATTTGCTACAAAAACTAGTAGGGCATACGGATACGGTTATTTCTGTTAGTTGCCACCCGACAGAGAACATGATTGCTTCTGCAGGGCTTATTAATGATCGAACAATTAGAATATGGGTTCAACCAAATTAGTGAATGTAGATGCATAGTTGTAATTAATGCTACCTTATGATTTTGCTTTTGGAGAGGTTACGAGTTTAATAATACATTTCAAATTATGAGGTTTTAATTTCAAATATTGTGAAAATACATATGAATTTTGCTAATGCATGTCCCATGGACATACGATAAAGAATGTCTATTAAACTAAAATTTCCTTAATTAGATTATAATGATACTCCTTCTGTCCTGTTTTTATTGTCCACCTTACTATTTTAGTTTATCTCAAAATAAATGTCAATTTTAAATTACAACCAATCATATGAATTATAAGTGGTTAAATATGAAATTTTATTGGTGGATAGTGCAATAATTGCATTTTTTTAAAACTGTGTGCATTTTATCTAGTGAATAATTAATTTGGGACGGAAGGAGTATTAGTTTAATAATAATAAAACACAACTGACAAGTTCACCAGTAAATTGGTTAAAACATCGCTCTTTCTTGTCCTTGTTTTTATTATCATTTTTTGCTTTCATAGTTTAAACTTCGAACACATATGCAACCATAGCACTTCATTACATTTAACCGTTCTACATTAATGTCGATTAATGTTTTGTTTAGATTAACCGAGTTTGTATTCTAATGTTCTATAGATGAAAGGAGTTAAAAGTGCCATGTTGGCTGCATGATCGATAATTCGTTACTGCTATATGATCTGAAAATAGTTTCCAATTTACATACCGGAAAATAAAAATTACTGGCTGTTTCTTAAGCCAAATGTGTCTTCAGCACCAGTAGTAACTTTCTTCCTTCGTTCAGCAATCATTTCCGTGTATGCCTGAAATAAAATCAATTAAATAATAAATAAATATGTAGATAGAATCTAGTTTGACATCTCTCAACGACACTCTCTTCACTTCCTTCATCATATGTGTCAATTCAATGCCACGTTAACACTTCCAAACTGACATACCTCTGCCAACAATACTATTTCACTTCCTTGGTCACTTTATTTTACACACACACACCTACTTATACATATATACACACACATAGACCGATAAAGGAAGTGAAGAACCCATGCTAACAGACTAACAGTGTCGGTTTGGAGATGAGACCAACGAGCCAACCGAAGTCGTTGGCACATGCCTTATACCAATTTCTTGTTTTTGCCATTTTAATTTTTTTGAAGTTGTATAGTCGTACCTTTGGGTAAGAATAAAGAAAGATGTACCACCAGGTACCGATTTAAACAGAAGCAGCTGAAGTTGCTAAAATATTGTGCAATATTAGCCAGCTGCCAGCAATGACTGATGCTCCGGTTAGGGTTATTGTCCATGGCTGACACCTGATGAAGAAATTTAACCAAAGAAATATGGGTTATAATATGAAAATGTATCATGTTTTGTGTGTGGTTTTTTATAAAAGTATGGCATAAGAAACATAGGTAACACATAAGTTTACAAACCATCTAATCAAATTCTAGCAATTATTGATTGATTATTTATATATAATTTGAAATGAATTTATCTCACGCAAAACTTCGTGTCATTTACACAAACAGCTGGACCAATCATTGAATTTAACATGATTTAGTTATCATGTTCCAAATTCTGAATCAAGATCTCAATGCAACAATAACTCAAACGAATCTAGCTCAAGAGCAACAACAAACAAACGGAATTGAAAACAAATTAAACAAAGCTGAATTAACATTTACCATGAAGGTTTAGTATCCCAAACAGAATCGTACTCCAGAGAGAGATAATTCAGATATCCGTCCATATCTTCCACCACTCCATCTTCATTCAGAAATCTGCTCGCGCTTGAATTAAGTTCCCCGTTATTTGGTTTTCCATTGGTGGAATTGCTGCTGTGAAGACGTAGAGTTTTATTGCGGAAAGTAGATGTTCGAAAACGGATACTCAGATCCGGCCGGAACAGGCCACCGGAGCGGTTAGATTCCAGCGAAACAATTACAGGCGAAGGAGTAGAGCAAAGAGTGTAGAGAGATATAGCTGCCATTATCGCCTTCTCGTAAAAATGAGCTTGTGTGCTGCAAATCGGTAGCTTCCCAGAAATCTCGTATCCGAACTGTGTCGTTTAATGAGTAACAGTGAAAGAAGAAGCAGAAGCACCCTTTAGTTTTGTCGTAACTCAAAAAGATTACTCATATCTTAATATTAGTTCAAATCTAGTCCTCCAAGTTTATGATAAGATTAGAACAATGACCAACAACAAAAACATACTCAATCTATTCAAATAAGCAGTATAAGATAGATAAAATATAGACAATCATACATATATCCAGAGTTAGAGATTGTTTCTATGGGGCCTATGGAGAAAGTGTTAATGAGAGATTATGAATGTGAAAAAAGATGTGTGCGCATGTTTATAATAACACACACAAGTAAATATATGCGAGAAAAAATATATACGAAATATATGTGCGTAGGTGTGAGCAGTGGCGGATCCACCTTATATTAAGGGGGTGCATGGCCTCCTCTTGATGAGGTACCCATGTGGAAAAGATCTAGTTAAAAAGAAATTTAGTATAAAACTTTTTATATGATTTCCACTTAAATTTGTATGAAAGCCCCGATTGATTTTGATTATAGATTCGCTACTGGGTGTGAGAGTGTGGTGAGTGTGTAAAATAACATGTAAATGTATGTTGTGTGTATGAAATAACATGTATTAACTGAAAGTATCAATCATTTATGCATACATGTATAAGTAGACCATTTTGGCAAATTTATGTATACATGTATAAGTAGATAATACGTAGCTTGTGGTCTATTTTTAGTTTGTATTATCGCTTCAGTTTAATAAAAAAGAAGCGTTTTTCTACCCAATAACAACATACTAATGTGTATTTGTTTTAGAAAATATATAGCTAGCGAAGAGATCGAACCGTTATTATGATCATTTCTAGCTAAACCTTCTTCTAACCAAATATTGAATGGATCAACTTCGCGACTTTTACATTTTACAACATCATTTCATGCGCCCTTATCCTTATGATTTACTTTGTTAGCATCCCTATCGTTAATATTTAATTTGGAGAGAGATGTAAGACAAGATAATAAAAGTTTTACCTAACTCGAGTACAACTCATATTAGCGTAAATATATCAAGTCAAAACAAATCAACCAACCACGTAGCCAGTCAAATGTAGTTGAACTCCTAAAACCACCATCACTCCAACTTAACAACTTATAAATTCGCTACAAAACCTAATTACAGAATCATCGTTTTCATCAACAATGAAGCGTTTTTCATGTTTATTGGTTTTAATTCAAGTCGTTTCGGTTATTATAGTTAACGGGCAAATTAACACACCATGTACACTTTCAATGATTGCAAGTTTCACTCCGTGTCTTAATTTCATAACCGCCAGTAGTGCGAAAGGGCGGTCTCCAACCGCCGGTTGTTGTTCGGCAGTTGAATCGCTTATGAATACAAGCATGCAATGCACGTGTCTTATTGTTACGGGAAATGTAGCGTTTTCGTTACCGAGCCCGATTAATCAAGCGTTGGCTATAACGTTACCGAAAGCGTGTAATTCTAAAAGTGTACCCTTGCAATGCACAAGTAACGTTTTATTTGAAGTTTTTAATTTTTTAATTTTTTTTAGTAACGATGTGAATTATTTTTATTTTTGCAGCTAGCGCGGTTCCTCTACCTCCTGCAGGTAACTTTTTTTGCTAGACTAATTGGATATGACAACTTGACTTATTTACGTAAAAATTGGTTGAGTGGTTCTGGTAATTGGATATGACATTTTCTCTGCACTTTTTAAGTTCTAAAAGTAACTAATGTGTTAAATAAGATTACAAAAGCTATATTTATAACAAGGTATTAAGTAACATTCTCTCAAACTTGTCAAAATGGTAAAGTTTAAGAAACTAAGATAAAAATTAAACGGATCAAGCGGGTCGAAAGTAGTCTCAATTGCATACAAATGCTTTCAACTCATATTAAAGAGTTATTCATTTGAACCAGTCTACGTATTGGACATTTATCAACCCATTTTTATGACGAGATATCAGACATCTCTACTTCTATCTTAAACGGGTCAAAATGGCAAAGTTAAAACCTAAGATAAGAATAAAACAGGTCGAAAGTAGCCTAAAGTGTATTCAAATGCTTTCAACCCAACCCATACTAAAAAAATTCCCATTTTTTTACCTAGCCCGTATGAACCATTACCCAACCCACCCGACACGCTCATTTAGCACCTCTAGTAATAACAATAAATCATACCACATATCACGAAACTCTGTAACTGATCATGTAATAATTTAATTTTAGGTCCCGCATTATTCGTTCCACCGCCACCCAAAACTCCACCACCTAGAGCTCTTCCACCGGCCGCCGATTCTCCCGACTTGCCGCCAGAATTGCAGCCAACGCCAAGTCCTAGTGGTAAGAACTATTGATTTTACACGAACCAAATAAATTCAAAACCGATTTTTAAAAAACTCAAATATTTTCAGGTTCTGTGACAACAGAATTGGCACCAACACCATCTGAAACGACTCAAGACGATTTGCCTAGACCAAGCCCACATGGGTCTGGGTCCGGGTCCGAACCGGTTGTCCCCGATGCACCAGCACCGGCGGCTCGGCACGGTTCAACCACCGGTTCGGGTATCAGACCGGTTCTTACACCAGCATCGGATTCAAAACCGTTACAGATTTCACCATCTCTTCTTCTGATAATGTTTGTAGCAATTTCGGTGACTAATTTCCGTGAGAACGTTATTTTCCGAAACATTCTCTGATGTTTTCCCCTGTGGTCAGAAACAAAAACGAAAAAGAAACCAAAGTATATATACACAAATATATGTATAATGTATGTATATGTATATACACATACATTGCGGATATAGTGAAAGAATGATGTATTGATGCATCAGGATCATATTTGTTATAATACTTTCGAATGTTTGGAATCTGATGTAAATTTAAATTGTTAAGCGTATAAAAAGAAAATATACCAAAAATAAAAAGGGTTCAAAATACTTAAAATGATAATGCATCGAATATAGTCGAAGTCGAGATAAATATGTTTATCAAAAACATCACGAAAACGTATTAATGAAAATTTCATACTTCTATTCGTTTTTCCAAGCACACAACATCAGAGAAAACCCTAAACCTTGCGAATGTGGATCTCTACGAAACGAATTTGACCAAGAGGGATGCAAAATAGATTGACTTTGACTTTGACTCGTCCACATTTTTTCAGCCGATAAACACGTTTGAAACAAGAAAATTGCTTCACCTGTTAACTTCCCGAATAACCAATTATAAACATCCCAATAAACTTCAACTGGTAATCCATCCACCAAAATCGTGTAATTTCCCCTAAATTTCCATCTTAAATGCTTAACTTGCATTAAAGTTTTACCATCAACACGAACCAAAAGACATGGATCATTTGTAGTCACAAGATCACATTCGATCAAAATATCGTGTATTTCCCCTTTTCCACAAAATTGAGCTCTAGTTGAATAAATTTTTTTCCCGAAAATATGTTCTTTTTTCGAAACGAACACGGCATTTGGGGAAAAACTAGATGCGTCTATCTTTTTTTGGATTTCTTTCTCCATATCACCTAAAATCAAGATTAAATCTTGATTCACAACAATTCCAAAATAGAAACCCTCGATTGGTTCGGGCGAAAAACCGAATTTTGCAGAGGATAAATCCCAATAAATATCGATTGATTTAGAACCAACTTCAAGATTCTTGAAACCTCTTCTTTTAGAGAATAACCATGGTTTAATTTCAACTTTACATAAACATTGGTTAGTTGAATCATCGATTTGAACCGAAAGGCCTTGACCCATTAGGTTTTTAGTCCAAGTAATTGTGATGATGAAACAAGAGAAATTTCGCAACCGACATTGATAAACACAAGTAACAAGATTTTGACCAATTTTACTACTTGATGTAGTAATTGAACCATTTGATAAAGAAGCAGCATCAGCAACTTGAACGCCATTTTCACTAAAACAAGAAAAGTCCCTCATTTGAAAATGAAATTTTTTGCTACTTTTTTGTAGTTGAAGGTGAATTATAAAATGGGTATATGACAATTATACCCCTAAGTTCAAGAAACAACAGAAACCCTTAAAGCATCAACAACTCGAACACCATTTTCACCAAAATAAGAAAAAATCGTCAACTAAAATTGATAAATTTTGCTACTTTTTTCTAGTTGAAACTTGAAAGTGAATTATAAAATGGGTATATCACAATTATACCCCTATGTTAAAGAAACAACAGAAACCCTTAAAGCATCAGCAAGTCAGCAACTTGAACAGCATTTTCACTGAAGCAAGAAAATCCCTCGTCAAAAAATGATAAATTCTGCTACTTTTTGGAAGTTAAAGGTGAAATATGAAATGGGTTGAACAATTATAACCCTAGATTCAAAAAACAACAAAAACCCTTACCTCCAGAGATCAATTTGTTGGCGGGTTCTTAAATTACCCAAAAGAAATCAAGATTTCTTGAAATTGAACGCGGATTAGGTCAAGATTCTTGAAACAGATTCTAAATATGAAACTTTGTGAGGAAATGTTAGGAAAAATGGCATCCCGTAGGGAAGATATAAGCTTTGATAGGCAGTTCTCTTTCTCCAACTGAGACAATAATTGTTGTTTTATTATTGTGGCTCATTGAAAATGCATGGAAGTCATAGTTGAAGGGGTCAAAGTGTGTATTCTGTAATTGCCAAAAAATATAAATAAAATAATTATTAATAATAATAAAATATACTTCCTCGATTCAAAATAAATGATACACTTTCCTTATATGGGTGATTCAAAATAAGTGATATACTTTAAAAAATTACCTTATTTGGCAAAAAATAATAGGACCCACACCCACTAACTATCTACTTTAACAAAGTGAAATGACTCATTTACCCTTACTTTTTACTTTTAAACATCATTAACCTCACTTTATTCAAAAGGTGTGGGACCCATTATCCACTAACCATTCAATTAATCTAATTTAATCATCATTATAATATTTTGCTTTAAAAATCGTGAAACCCAAAGTGTAACACTTATTTTGAATCGGAAGAATTACTATAGATTTTTTTTTATTTTCTATTTTTAGGATTTTGAATCTTAAATGTGCAGCGGTTTACTGAATAAATGCAGAGGAGGTGAAGGGGAGTTGTGATGTATGGTATACATCTTGTTTTTCCTTATTTATTACACTGTGTGTCTCAAAACGAACTTACAATATTGTAGCATCATTTGTAGGTGGGGTAAAATATCCCTAACCTGGTTTAGGTAAACATATTGTTAGAAATCTTCTAAAAATAGTAAGATACCCATTTTTTTTATTATTATACTAGCTTATAACCCATGATAAATTACAGATGGCTTATAAAAATTTTCCTAATTTTCTACTACTTTAAAAATACTTTATTCATTGGAAATTTTGTACATCTGAAATAAACTCATAGTTAAAAGAATTATTTTCATATGTTTTTCAGAACATCAACTATAACGATTACTAATTTAGTAATAGTAAAAAATGTTCCCTAAATCATCAGTATAAGTAAAAATTAAAATAAGTAACAAATGATTAATCGTAGAACGGTATTATGCATCTTCAGCTAAGGGTTTCCAGCATTTTGTGACGGCTGGTGTGAATCGGTTAGAGCATTGTGCACAAGTAACAAATGAACACACAAAAACGGTTAAAGATTGGCAAATAACTATTTAGTATAATTTGACCTCAAACATGAAACTTTTTCGTCAAAACTAAATTTCTATGGACAGATATCATAAATGAGAAATGAAGAAAAAAAATACACATTACAAAGCAGCGTATAACCGGTGGTGGTGTTAAAAAATATATATAACCGACTGGTGTTAAACCCAAATTGAAAACTTGAACATCATGCGATCACGATAAGGATCAAAAACTTGAAATCAGCTAAATGAATAAACTGAACCTTACATGATGTGATTTTAAATTGATGAAAATGATGCCTATAAATGACCTCTGAATTTGCTACATACGTAAACACATAATTGATATAATGATGCCTATAAATGACCTCTGATAAAGATGACTATCTTCAAGTGAACACCTTTTGCACTGAAATAATATACTTTAAACTCCAACACTTTACAATCACCACTTATAAAAAAATAAAAGAACATGTTTATTAGCTTGTTTTTCATTTAAGTTCAACGATTTCATATTTTTGTATGGGTAGTTTCTCTTTCGGCTATTAATCTTACTTCATTTTCTAGTTCACCGACTATTGTTAACTTGATAAAAAGTGAATGCATTAATGTGCCATGGCCCATGGGAGCGTTGTTAAATTGGTCATTCACATCTATGCATGGGTTTGATTGTTACATTTGCAATTTGGCCTATGGAAAACACTATAAACCAAAATGATCACATACATGTCATGTGCACTATTTATTTTTTGAAAGCTACATGCCATCTTTTATAGATTAAATTCTAAGTCACAAAATAGATTACATATCATATAACTGTATAAGTCATGACATTTTTCATATGACTTCATTAACATCCAAAATCCATAATCTCAAAGGTATTTTAGTCATTATAGAGCTTGTCTCTCTCACAGAACTTATGCATCACGAACAAGCACTCATGATTCTGAAAAACGTGACACTGACAATATTGGTAATAATGCGTTCATGTAGTAAGTAGAGTGAATCACTTTCACCCTGTTTATTTGTGAAAATGACTTCTAGCTAGTTGGGTGAGAATTCAGTTCGGTTTCACAGGTTCATGTTCTAAGTTGGCGGGCCAGAAACATTTAACATGAAACCGACTTATTATATAAACGAGTCATATATCTCAACCCTAGGCTACTTACTTTCAAACCGAACACGACACATATAACATGTTTAATGAAACATGATAAACATGTTAACGGTTTGAATAAGTAAAACGGGTTGACTTAATAAATATTATTCATATCAATTTATTTTAAAAAAGTAAGACGCATAATCCACTATCAATTTTAATCCATCTTTTTTTTTTTTGAACTAAACTACTCATTTTTTCTTTCTAACAGAGGGACTTGAACCCATTATCTGTTGGTCATGAGCAACATTTTACACCAATTTTCAATACCACTAGACTACAAACGTTGAATAACTTCAATCCATCTTAACACTCATTATAATTGTTTCGCCTAAAAAACGTCAAATTCTACAATGTATCACTTATTATGATACAGAGGTAGGATATTTTTCAAATATATCTATAAACAACTAATATATTAATATATCTCATTATTTAAATAGGTTGGCGGTGTGACCCATTTAGATAATCACCAACCCTGGTTAAAATTTATTTGGCTCAATCATTTATTTTATTTTAGGTCGGGTTAGAAATTACGAAGCATACTAAAAGTTAGAGTATGTTGTATCGACTAAAATAAATGGTGTAACATTGCTGTCAGTAGGAAGGATGAACCTTTGTTAACAGCCCAGCCCAAACAAAATTTTTAACTAGCCCACTAAAAAGCATACGCCCCTTGCTCCATCACACCATTTATATATCGACAATTAGGGCTTCTTCCCAGCCGATTACTAACAGAACGATCGAGAGGCAAAGCCGCCGGCCATCGGAGTAAGCTAATACAAGGTTTGTATGTTCAGCTACCCCTAGGGTCTGTCTATTCATCGTTTTTGCTTAATTTCAGTACAATGATCACGTGTTTCACATTTGTAAGATATAAACAGTTATCGATTTGTACAAATCCGTCTGTATAATGGTAGCCTATTCGCCATTTCTTACCAACACTTTCAATCACTTGAAAACTGTTTATATGTTCGAACTTTTATCGGTAAAACTGGGCAATGGGATCAGAGGCCGTTAGTAATTTTGCAAATATTTAACTGCATACCTCATCGTGTTAAAATACAGTATAAGCTTTGTTTAGAAAAAAAAGTGGATTTTTTTTTTTTTAGGGGTTTAATTGAGCTTAAAACAAGGATAAATTAGTTATTTATATTAAAAATGCTTAATTATTAACTATTATCAGCATTTTATGTTGTATACATACATCTTCTGTGGTTGTTATTGGCTAAATTTGCCACTTTGTTTTAATGGTGTACTGTTTATTTGAGTATCGAATAGCAAAACGACTGTATTTCTCAATTTTAAGCCTCATTTAGATAGCGTTTTTTTATATTAGGATATTGATATAGCTTAAACCATTTTGTTACAAGAGGTAATTTTTGTTTTAAATTTTGTAGTGAAAATGGCGGACACTAAGGCAGTGACAATTCGGACCAGGAAGTTCATGACAAACAGACTTCTTTCAAGGAAGCAATTTGTGAGTTCATTTTTTCTTTTCCTGTTAATTATATTTATCGTTGTTCAATCCGCACCTTTGTTTGATGTAAAATCATCTTTTTTATTAATTTAGGTGATTGATGTTCTTCATCCTGGAAGGCCTAATGTATCCAAGGTTTGACACTCGTTTACTACCATCTTGTAGCACTTTTATTGGTATTTGAATTTTGTTTTAACATAAATTTTGTTTATTATTTTTTATTGAAGGCTGAACTGAAGGAGAAATTAGGAAGGATGTATGATGTTAAAGATTCAAACGCCATTTTTGTATTCAAATTCAGGACCCACTTTGGTGGAGGTAAATCAACTGGTTTCGGATTGATTTATGATTCTGTTGAGAATGCAAAGAAGTATGAGCCCAAATACAGACTTGTCAGGGTAAGTGTTTTTTACAAGATTTGACAAATAATATTTTAATGTTTTTTTTTTTCATTTTATTATCGTATTTTGGAGAGTCGGTGGTGGGTATGTAAGGATGTTTGAAAATTTGACCAATTTCTTTGACCGATTTATGCCAACTCGACAAGGCACACCACTTAATTCATGGTACTTGCGAGTATTCTGCCGAGTTGACTGAGTTTTACAATACTTATCCTCTAAATGCATATTTTATTATCATATTTTTTTTTGTTTTTATCAATAAATTTCTGGTTTTTGTGCAGAATGGGTTGGATACAAAGGTTGAGAAATCAAGAAAACAGTTAAAGGAACGAAAGAACAGGGCGAAGAAGATCAGAGGTGTAAAGAAGGTAAATATCAACATATTTAATTTACAAAGTTTTAACACAATATTATAATTGGTTTAATATTATATTCACTTTGAATATTCAGACAAAGGCTGGAGATGCTGCCAAAAAGAAGAAGTAAACTTTGACAGATTATATTGCAATTTTCAAAATTATCGTAGCATTGATATCTTGGTTTTGACTTTTTATTACTTCTTTTAACTATGATCATATCGGTTATTATAATCGTGTTGAGATGAACCGAGTTTCTTAGAGCTTGATAATGTGTAATTTTTGTTCGACTATTTGTTTAATTGAATGGTTTGTTGCTCTCAAAGTTGCATAGACTTCTTTAGTCCTTAAAATAATTAGTTTATAATGTGATTCAAGTCGAAAAAGTTCGGTGATACAAAAAATATCCTGAAATATGTGAATCCATATTATATGAACTGAAAACAGATACAAGTTTTTATAGTCTTGCATTAAACTTGAGTCAAGTTTACTTTACTAGAACACTTGCAGTCATGGCATGTTTGAAGAGTAAGATAGTTATAATTTGATGGCTACACGTTAACAAAGTATTTCCAGGTTTGCCATAGTAAATAGTGTAATGACATAAACATATAGTATTACGGATGTGATCATCGCTGGCTGTTAATACATATATGTGTTATATTATGTTTTATTTGTGTTCACTGATTGAAAATCATTCAAAGACGTACATGTTAGTCGTAGTAAACAGTGTAATGACATTACACTTTTCAACCCGTATGATTTACTTAACGCAACATTCGGCGTGTTAATCTCTCACGTTAATCGTCATCCTTCAATTTTCAAAGTTATATAACATGCAAAACATGGTGAACTTCATCAAAGAGTTAATTAAAAGATGAATGGTGTATTAAAGTAACAATATACGGTTGTAGAAACTAATTCACTTCAAGAACCCTTTGGAGACATGAAAAATCGAAATGGTTCTTCAGGTGCAACAACTATTAACCAATTTATTGAAAAATTTAAATTTAGTAAAAGATTATTGATATGCAATAGTAATTAATATTTTTGATATTATTGTGACATTAAATTTTCCAATAACTCTACATGAGAACATGATAGTTGCTATCATCAAACAATTTTTTTGTCTAAAGTTTGAATGTTTACTTGATGAAGGGAAATCCATATATATATATATAAAATTTTAGAATCGCTGAAACCCATGGCACTCTATTTTTGGTTGACAATAATAACAAAATTAACTTTTTTAGATCTACTCTCATCAAACTCTGTGACGAATACAGTGACCCAGTTTATGAGTTCCGTTTCAAAAGTTTTTATAACACCGTAAATTTAAAACCCGATTTTTATTTTTTTTAAATAACGGAAGCGTATTAATAACCATCATAAAAACAGTTAATATAAAACAAGCCTTTTACAATAATTTTCCAAAACACTAAAGTAGTTTAAAGTATTAAAACATCCGGCGGTCCAATTACTACTTCATCAAAATCAGAGTGTTAGTCAACCATTCCTAAAACACCCCTTGACCCGCCCAAAAGATAAACCTGCAAAAGAGTCAACGAGGTGGGGAATTAGCTAACAGCTAAGTGAATGAACTCAAACCGACAATAAATTAGAACAACCGAATGATAAATCTTGTTATCCCAATTAGTTAATTTTGAAGAGTAACGGTGGTTCTGCCGAAACCTTAAATCATTGTTGGCCTAACAATGATAACCGATAGCCCTTTACTCAATGACGGTGTGTACCCCCTTAGAACAACCAGTGCTTCTAAGGGCGGTACACCGTATCATTAGTAAACATATGCTCAGTAGAATGTTCCAATTACTGACCTCTTCCCCAAATGTGCACTTAATTAATTAACTTATTAATTATACCGAAGTGTAGGCTTGCAATAACGATTGCAGCCAAGAAAACCAAACCTGAGAGAGTTCGCGTCGTGAACTAAGAGTTCGCGTCGCGATCTCGAAGTTCACGTCGTGAACTAAGAGTTCGCGTCGCGATCTCGAAGTTCACGGCCCGCGAACTTCCTCACGTTCCAGCCCTCAACTCACTGTCTCGAGTTCGCGTCCGCGAACTCAAGTTCGCGATGCGAACTTCCCCAGGTACCAAATCCTGCATCTTTTTCTTACCAAAACAACCCAATTTCCTACCAAATTGTACACCTATTAAATGAAGGCTAAATCCGCTCACCTGAGCTAGCAATCCAGTCCCAAAACTCAGTATTCTAACTACTGAGTTCCCTTGCCTTTGCCTGTATGAAATGCAACCGAGTTAGTACTCGAGTCAACCAAGATAGTTAAAAAAATGGAAATTCATACATAATCAAAACTTGCACATTTCATGCAACCAATTCACCATAAATCTAAGTATGGTAATAACCATGATCTAAGCTTCCCAATTCAAGTCTTGCACATAAACATGCATTTTATTTGGTTCTAGTTATCTAGGCCAAACGGGTCAAAATCCAAACTAAACTAACAATACCAACAATCAATCAAATTTCCCATAATTATAATGTTAGAATGATTTACAACCATTTGATATCCAATTCTGACCAAGATATCTATTTAGGTTGACTTAGGAAAGTCAACAATGCTCAACTAGCTAGAAATAGTCAATTCTAGACAATTAGCTAAACACCCTTCAATTTAGCATCAATAAACATACAATTCAATCAATTTACATCTAATTATGATTCTACACTAAATAAAACATCAAGAACCCAATTTACACAAATATCAAATTTGGTGGGTTTTGGTCATGTAACACCGCAAAATTTAGGAAGCGTTTTTTTTTAAATGTCCGAAGGCGATTAGGTTATCCTCTAGGTTAGTTTAGTTTAGTTTAGTTTACAAACAAGGTCCCACAATAAACTTCCACATAAACATTTCTTAAACAATACATTAACGGTGTCACTGAAACGACATGGCTCATTTTTAAAAACATATCAAACGGAGCTTGGTCAATCATCCCGTCCAAAGCACCGATCACCTGAAAAGATTCAACGAGGGAGGGATTAGCACAAAGCTAAGTGAATGAATATAATCTACAAATTCTGTAAAGCCCAACAAGCTGGCATAGACATCTCTACTATCTAAAGGCCACCTAACCACGTATCACTGTTCCCTAAAACACGGAAGTTATAAAACATCTCCGGTTGGGTCGCCACTTAAACCCGGAAGTTTACATAAACATCTCCGGTTGGGTCATCACTGGAACACGGAAGTTTAAATAAACATCTCCGGTTCGTTCAAGAAGATCGGGGTCCTGCCGGAGCCTTAAACCATGGTCGGCCAAACCACGGTAACCGATAGCGGTTCGTGACCAACACCCGGGCAACTCCCTCCCCTTGACCATGCAACAAATACAGGTAAGGTCGGATACCCTTTAGTCGACACCCATTGCCCAGCGCACTGACTTCTCAAACCTCGGTCACCAAGTCAAACCGAGTTGTAGCTACCCGTCAAGCCAAGGTCTCTTCACATAAGTGCACCTAATCATGTATGGTATACCCTAACACTAAGCATACATACCAAGTAGACTAGCTACGAAAAACACCGCGAAAAAACGTCACGGCAGAGTTCCCAATCGCGAACTCCAGTTCACGATCGCGAACTAGAGTTCGCGACGTGAACTCTGATCGTGAACTCTTCGCGACGACTAACAAATTTCTCTGGACTGACTTCCCGATCGCGAACTAGGTTCGCGTCGCGAACTCCCCCCGTCTGGTGATTTCCTGCATTTTTACCAAGTATGCATATACCGAACCAATTGTGACCGAACACAAGTTGGAGATTAAATCCACTCACCGTTACTTCCACTTGTCGAACTCAGAGGTCTAATGTTTCTGAGTCACGATCCCGATTCCTGTACACCAAAGGAATACCGAATTAGTATATAATTCCACCAAATTATAAACAATGTTAAATATACATTTAACACTAACACTTGCACTAACTAAATAGCCAAACACTTAAACCATCATATGAACATGTCATGACCATTTACACTTACATAACAAGTCAACTAGTCATTTGCAAGTCTTACATTCAAACGGGTCAAACCGGGTTATTAAACAATAATACATCCTACAATTGTAAACATAACATCAACTTGCAATTCACCAAATGTTACCAATAACATTGCTAATCACATAATCCTAACAAAATACTTATACTTTCACAATCCAAGTTACTTTAAGTCATTTTACCACTAAACGGCCCAAACGGGTCAAAAATCACATAATTGTCAACATGACCAAATATTACCTCTTTAATCTTACAATGAACTTTACCATGTCATTAAACAACATTTCATGTTAAAACTCTAACAAGTCAAGTCTAATGGTCCCTATGACCCATATAGTCATTTTAGCACAAATTACCAACTTCCAACTTATAACATAACAATTCATCACTTTCGTCCATAAGCTACCACATTTAGCAAGACATAACTAGTCAATCAATCCAACAAGTTCATAGCTATTATACCTCAACTATATCTTACTTCAAAATCATAAGCTATATCTTTTGACCCAAATCATCCAAACACTAGCTATCAAATCTCACCAAAACTTGACATAATCCATAACTAACATATTTGACATATTATCACTTCCTACATATTAATTCAACCCACATTGACATTAAGACCCATATTAAGTCTAGTTAGAAGCATAATCCAAAACCACACAAGTGATACACACACACACACACACCGACACGCGCACACACACACACACATGTGTACATTTTGCTAAAAAGGTTGTACCTTGTGCTAAAATACTTGTACCCATACAACAAAACATGCCAAACTTTGTATATTCACTTAACCTACCATCTAACACAATAATCACCAACCAAATCTCAAGAACACATAAACCCTAATTTATCAACTATCATGAAATTGAAAATGAACACATATAGGTTGAAGCTTACCTCAAGAGCTACTCAAAAACGTGTTCGGATTAAAGATTGGCCAAGAAACAAGCTATGGATCTTCACCAAAAGCTCAAGAACACTAATGGGGTTTTTAGAGAGATGTTAGAGAGAGAAAGAGAGATATACGTATGGAGAGGGAGAGAGAGTGAGATGGATGAATGACAAAAAGATGGGGCATTCCCCATCACTAAAGCCGTCCAAATGGGGAGGGGTGGGACCCACTTGGCTTTTTCCATCTTTTAGCAAATACAATATAAAAAGTCCCTTTCGTAGTTAATTTATTTAAAATAGCAAACGGACTCCAATTTTAAAAACGAAAGCATTTTTGGAGACGAAATCTGACAAGGAATCCAAAGATATAAAAATCACATTTTCATTTAAACATTTCAGACAACAGATATTTTAATCCCTTGATTAAAATATCACAAAAGGACAAAAGGTCAAACAATCACTTTAACATTTAGTCAATTTATTCCATATAGGGTCAAATAGATATTTATCAATATCAATATATACCTAAAACAACTAGGCCAGTTTTAGGATGTTACAACTCTACCCTCCTTAAAGAGGATTCCGTCCCCGGAATCCAACAACAATAGTCAAATAGCAAGTATTTATCACAATAAGTTTACGACTCTATTCCAATCACTTTCATACATACATGCTTAAATAAAATTACATTCAATTTGTCATACACTTCATAGTATACTTAGCAATTCCAACTTTTCCATATTATGTTCCCGCAAAAAAATCGTCATTTCAATTAACAATCAATTCATTTCTGTAGTCTACACTTACTCCAAATAATCTTATTACTCATATAGCATTTACCATTCATAACAAGTTAGCATTCCTCATGCCATAAAAGTTAATCAACTAGCACAAGTTACAACATAATTTCCATACACGAGGTCACACAATTATTTCAAGTCTTAAATACCTACTCGTTTTTCTTCTTTATTCTATCAAGACTTACAATCTTGCACAGTTTAACTCGTTACACGACCCATAATTTTAAGAATTTCCAATAAAATTTCCAGTCTTAATCAATTAATTCTCAAAAATACCCTTTCATACATAAAGTCACATTAATTTTGCATACTAAGTACAAACTGATCAAAATCGAGGAATTTTTCGTGACACTATCAAAGTCCCTAGTTAAACATACTTCTAACAATCATATACTATTCCATGCTTAATTGCCATATTACACGGATGACAAAGTTTCACAAAGTCAAGTTGCACGTTTTGACAAAACTTGTCACAGTTTACACAAGTCAAGTCTACCCCACATATCTCATTACAATCATGGCAATATAAATAGCAACATCTTTTATACCAAATTAGTCATACTCGTTACCTAACGGATCAAAACAAGTTTTTTTTTTTAAATCCAAAATTGTTCCATTACATCCATTGCATGTTAAAGTACTTATCAAAACCAACTTATACAATTAACAACCATTATCATCATAATCAAGGTCTAGCAACCAAAAACATCCAATCAAGTCTTGACACTATTTACCTTTAACTGGTCAACATTGAGAAATTTATCATAACGATTTCAAACATACAATTCACAATTCATTAACATGTCAACTTTTACTTAGACTTCAAGTCAAACAATTACCATACAACTATTTCTTGGCTCTTCCCTATCAAACATCCAAATAACATGTTACTTTTCGTCAATTCAATTCACAATTAAGCATAAACGACTTTTATTACAATCAATAAGACATCATCATCACTTTGAGTAGTTTTTAAAAGTTTCCAATTTAAACTATGATCAATTTTATCAACATAAATCATTTCAATAAAATCATTAAATCTAAACTTGGATTTAAGCATAAATCACAATTTCAACACTTTTCTCAAATAATTTCATAATCAATGCAATCACTTACAACCTCTTTTATCTTCAATTATTACTATCACAAGTCAACTCAAAATAGTCTACACATACAGTTCCCTAGTCTCTTTTCAGACTCCAAATTCAAAATAGGAAACCCATCAGGATTTCATCATAAACATTTCAGGTCATTCAAATATTTACTACTGACTATCTGTCATAATCAATGTCTATAACAAAAGCAAGCATCAATTTATTCACTTTGGACATGCATTTCCGACTCTTACTATACAAGTCACTACATGTGACCCGACAAGTCACAATAAAAATTTCAACTTTTCACATAACCAACACTAGTCCTATTTGGACTATTCAATTCACGCATACAATTCCACCCATTTTAATTACAAGCACCGCATTCCCACAGTTTACAATAATTACCATCATACTCAATTGAATCCATGGTCACATACGTTGTGACCGAAACCGACATACAACCGATTCTCTTCGCTTCTCCAAAAGTGAAGGAACAACCAAACAATTACAATCAACTAATCACCAATTTGCACGATATGGAACAAGAAACTTTAACCACCGAGACGCTATGTGTGTCCCGACAAACAAGAAAAGAAGCAATCTTTTATAACTTTTATTAACTAGACTAATCCATACATCATATCACTCTAAACTTAGTCCAAGTTTCAACAAAAGGGACATGTAAGCATACATCACTTATATCTACAAAACTCCTGACACATAAGAGGTGTCCTAAATCAAAAAGCAATCAATTATTATAATTCAAGTGACATAACACACCACGGGTAAGCAGTTCAGTTCATCACAACATTTCACAAGTCCTAATTAAGCGATCTACCCAATTACTAATTTTACATGAACACAAGTATTGAGTTTGTAAAAACATACCCGAGTAGTCACTGTCAGTGACGTCAGCACTCTTTCTTTTCCTTTCAACAGTTGATGAAGATTCCCCGACCACCACCGCACTTGACCCAGAATTCACTTTCTTTTTCAAAGGACATTTACTCTTTTCATGTCCCTCACTTTGACAATTCCAACACACAACCCGTGGAAACTCACAATCCATACCTTCGTGCCCAAAGTGGCCACATCTAATGCACTTCATGGTCTGGGTTGTGCACGTCCCCGAATGAGCGGACTTACATTTACGGCACCATGGGTTCTTCTGACCTGATCTACGAACAGTCTGTTTACGACTCATGTTTCCCGGTGGTTTATAGGCACCTTGGTACCCTAACTCTAGATGTGACGGGATTTCCAAGTGTGGGTATGGGTAAAGTCCCTGAGGTGGTAGTGGATGATTTATCTGAGGTGGAGAGGGTTGGTTCATTTGTGGCGGAAATGGATAATTTGCTAGTGGTTGTGTTGACGGGAGAGTAAGAAGCAATGGGGCGAGGATCGAGGGTGTCATTCCTTTGATTAGTCGTTGTTGTTGTTGTACCTGATTTCTCAACTCTTGCACTTCGTTTTCCAACGCCTTTATATGTGCTTCCCGGTCAGTCTCCACATTGTTACTTGAGGTAGCAACTTTTTCTGGGGTCAAGGGGGTCGGATTCTCTTTATCTGTCATATCTGTAGCAAAACACAACATCTCACGAAAGCTTAGTTTAAATCGTTAGTAACTACATACTAACTATAAACTAACTTCATTCACATTTGCTCTAATCCCACTCGTCCGGAATGCTTGACCAAACTTGAGCCACGATTTGGGAATGGAACACCAACCCCGTGTATCCATCGCCAAACCGAAGCTCTGATACCAAGTTGTAACACCGCAAAATTTAGGAAGCGTTTTTTTTTAAATGCCCGAAGGCGATTAGGTTATCCTCTAGGTTAGTTTAGTTTAGTTTAGTTTACAAACAAGGTCCCACAATAAACTTCCACATAAACATTTCTTAAACAATACATTAACGGTGTCACTGAAACGACATGGCTCATTTTTAAAAACATATCAAACGGAGCTTGGTCAATCATCCCGTCCAAAGCACCGATCACCTGAAAAGATTCAACGAGGGAGGGATTAGCACAAAGCTAAGTGAATGAATATAATCTACAAATTCTGTAAAGCCCAACAAGCTGGCATAGACATCTCTACTATCTAAAGGCCACCTAACCACGTATCACTGTTCCCTAAAACACGGAAGTTATAAAACATCTCCGGTTGGGTCGTCACTTAAACCCAGAAGTTTAAATAAACATCTCCGGGTGGGTCATCACTGGAACACGGAAGTTTAAATAAACATCTCCGGTTCGTTCAAGAAGATCGGGGTCCTGCCGGAGCCTCTGCATTTTTACCAAGTATGCATATACCGAACCAATTGTGACCGAACACAAGTTGGAGATTAAATCCACTCACCGTTACTTCCACTTGTCGAACTCAGAGGTCTAATGTTTCTGAGTCACGATCCCGATTCCTGTACACCAAAGGAATACCGAATTAGTATATAATTCCACCAAATTATAAACAATGTTAAATATACATTTAACACTAACACTTGCACTAACTAAATAGCCAAACACTTAAACCATCATATGAACATGTCATGACCATTTACACTTACATAACAAGTCAACTAGTCATTTGCAAGTCTTACATTCAAACGGGTCAAACCGGGTTATTAAACAATAATACATCCTACAATTGTAAACATAACATCAACTTGCAATTCACCAAATGTTACCAATAACATTGCTAATCACATAATCCTAACAAAATACTTATACTTTCACAATCCAAGTTACTTTAAGTCATTTTACCACTAAACGGCCCAAACGGGTCAAAAATCACATAATTGTCAACATGACCAAATATTACCTCTTTAATCTTACAATGAACTTTACCATGTCATTAAACAACATTTCATGTTAAAACTCTAACAAGTCAAGTCTAATGGTCCCTATGACCCATATAGTCATTTTAGCACAAATTACCAACTTCCAACTTATAACATAACAATTCATCACTTTCGTCCATAAGCTACCACATTTAGCAAGACATAACTAGTCAATCAATCCAACAAGTTCATAGCTATTATACCTCAACTATATCTTACTTCAAAATCATAAGCTATATCTTTTGACCCAAATCATCCAAACACTAGCTATCAAATCTCACCAAAACTTGACATAATCCATAACTAACATATTTGACATATTATCACTTCCTACATATTAATTCAACCCACATTGACATTAAGACCCATATTAAGTCTAGTTAGAAGCATAATCCAAAACCACACAAGTGATACACACACACACACACACACCGACACGCGCACACACACACACACATGTGTACATTTTGCTAAAAAGGTTGTACCTTGTGCTAAAATACTTGTACCCATACAACAAAACATGCCAAACTTTGTATATTCACTTAACCTACCATCTAACACAATAATCACCAACCAAATCTCAAGAACACATAAACCCTAATTTATCAACTATCATGAAATCGAAAATGAACACATATAGGTTGAAGCTTACCTCAAGAGCTACTCAAAAACGTGTTCGGATTAAAGATTGGCCAAGAAACAAGCTATGGATCTTCACCAAAAGCTCAAGAACACTAATGGGGTTTTTAGAGAGATGTTAGAGAGAGAAAGAGAGATATACGTATGGAGAGGGAGAGAGAGTGAGATGGATGAATGACAAAAAGATGGGGCATTCCCCATCACTAAAGCCGTCCAAATGGGGAGGGGTGGGACCCACTTGGCTTTTTCCATCTTTTAGCAAATACAATATAAAAAGTCCCTTTCATAGTTAATTTATTTAAAATAGCAAACGGACTCCAATTTTAAAAACGAAAGCATTTTTGGAGACGAAATCTGACAAGGAATCCAAAGATATAAAAATCACATTTTCATTTAAACATTTCAGACAACAGATATTTTAATCCCTTGATTAAAATATCACAAAAGGACAAAAGGTCAAACAATCACTTTAACATTTAGTCAATTTATTCCATATATGGTCAAATAGATATTTATCAATATCAATATATACCTAAAACAACTAGGCCAGTTTTAGGATGTTACAGGTCATCTTCTCCAAAACTCCATAACTAGGTTTTTAAGGTCCAAAGCTTGAACTTACACTACAATCCAGAATTAGCCATCTAGAACATACAAGATTAGATATGAACTTCATAGAAACCCTAGCAATTCATCAATTTCATAATTTGGGACAAAGAAACTCCATAACCCAAGAACCCTAAGTTTTTCCACCAACAAGAACACAAACCCTAACTACAATGAAGCATTTCTAACCTTGAGCTTGATTAAATTTCGAAATTGCAGCAAGAAGAAGGAAGATTCAAGCAAGAAAGATCCAAAAGTAAGAAAACCCACAATTCTCCTTTGGTGTGTGTGTGTGTCGAGGTGTGCAGGGAAAAGAAAAGGGAAGAGGGTTTTTTTTGACACCTCTTAGGACACGTGCTCCATCATCCAAACTCAACCCATAATTAATAAAACACAGTGTAATACTGAAAATATAGGTCGCGTTTGATTTAATTAAAAAATACCTATCTAACTCAGATTTTAATAACGAAGATATTTTTGGAACTGTAATTCAAAGTTTAATAAGAAATGAAATTTACTCTTTTATACTTGATCAAATCAGTTAATACATATTTTAATCCATTGATTAAAATATAACAAAATCCAAGTAAATCACGTAATTTATAATAAAACTAATAAACAGATAGAATTACTTACCGAAAGTAATTTAAAATTTTAGGCCGGATCTCGGGATGTTACAGTTTTGAAGCATTACTACAAGAGGAACAACAATCGTCAATTCTTATGGTAAGAATATAGTTGTTCCTCTTGCAGTAATGTTTCAAAACTTTTGATACGGAACCCATAAACTGGGTCACTGTATCGTCACCGAGTTTGATGAGAGTAGATCTAAAAAAATTAATTTTGTTACTATTGTCAACCAAAAATGAAGTTTCATGGGTTTCAACGATTCCAAAGTTTTCTATATATACGAATTTCCCTTCATCAAGTAAACATTCAAACTTGAGACAAAAACTTTGTTTGATAATAGCAACTTTCATGTTCTATGTAGAGTTATTGGAAAATTGAATGTCACAATAACATAAAAAAATATTAATTACTATTGCATATCAATAATCTTTTACTAAATTTAAATTTTTCAATAAATTGGTTAATAGTTATTCCATTGAAAAATCATTTCGATTTTCCATGTCTTCAAAAGAGTTCTCGAAGCAAATTAGTTTCTACAAGCGTATATTGTTACTTTAATACACCATTCATCTTTTAACTGAGTTAACTCTTTGTTGAAGTTCAACTTGTTTTGCATGTTATATAACTTTGAAAAATGAAGGATGACGATTAACGTGAGAGATTAACATGCCGAATGTTGCACTAAGTAAATCATATGGGTTGAAAACTGCTTACTATGACTAACATGTACGTCTTTGAATGATTTTCAGTTAGTAAATACAAAAAAACATAATTTAACACATATATGTATTAACAGCCAGCAATAATCACATCAGCAATATATGTTTATATTAATGTCATTACAGTGTTTACTACGACTAACCTGAAAATACTCATCAGTTGCAAAGGAAAGAATTGATTCACATGTGAGACTGGTTTGTTCGAAGTTATGATAATATTTATATGAGGTTCGTGAGAATACTAAGATTTGTAACGATTTTGATTGGAAGATTCGTAACGTTTGCATCATCAATTTATGAATAATAACACGTACAAAACTATTGAAACGGTTTTACATTGATTACATAATTGATTATAAAAGTATTGAAACGTACATTGATTACACAGGTAACTGGAAAGTGAATTGGGTAATATTAAATCACGACTGATATTAAATGAATCATAAATAGTTGTAATCGCAACATAACCAAATCAATTGAGTAATCGGTCAACCTCCAAACGGTTTATGCTTGATTGGTATAGAAACTCCTTTACATTCTCTCTTTAGGCTGCTGGTAAATCAGAGGCATGATATTAGGGATTCAATTCTTCAAATAGAAAAAAATTAGGGTAATGTGCTGCATCTCAACGTGACTTCTTAATGCAAATGTGGCCTTATACGTGGCATAATGAATGAGGTGGCATTATGACATGGCTTATAGATTTGCCCCACATCTCATACTAGCCTATAATAATCCGTCATAAATCACGGGTGGCTTGTAGAAAATTTTCATAATATTTTCATAAGTTTAATAATCTTTGTACCAACATAGAATGAGATAGACACAAATTTAAGGTTGCAGGGAAAACTTTTCCTAGGTTGGCCAAAAAACCAAAAAACCAAATAAACAAACAAACCTTTTCATACAAACCTTTTCATGAATGCAGACAACCAAATCAGCTTTGTGGGAGTTAATGTTACAGTTAGAAGGGGGCAGGGAAAGGAAGAATACTTCGACATGAGGTCAAAATGGCTGCCTTTTTATAAATGTGGTGACCCAAATCTAAGTTCTGATTTCCTAATATATATTGAATTAGATTAATGAAGTTTATTTGTTACGATTTTAGTAGATGCAATAAATACAATTCTTATTTTAAATGGAAACTTGAACTCCATTAAATGCACCTAATGTATGCTCCAGGGCATACGCTAGAAAAAATCCATCATCTTACTACTTACTAATGCATTTTGGACTACCATATTTAGGAATTTTAAGGAGCTCCTTAATTTTAAGTTTAAAGAGATTTCCACTTTTAATAACTTCTTCAACTAAATTAAAATCAAATAATAAAAAAAAGTTGCTTGTAGGATTCGAACACAAGACCTCCTCTAAGTAGTTACTATGTGTTAACCAATTGCTATAAATGAAACTTTATACCAATACCGCAAAAACAAATTAGAAGAAGCTGTATATCATCGCTACCCTCACAATCACTACCGAACACACCATCACTACTGCCACCATCGCAAAATCACTATCGTTATCGCAAAATATAGTTATAGGGTATCCGTCGCCGCATTGCGCGGGTACCCTGCTAGTAATCTATAATACTTATAAAGTATTTAGGCTTTCCTCTTATGGAAGGTCTTAATTTTCCCCTTGCTTCTTTGGGAAATATCTTAACCACTTAGCAACCCAAAATATTAAAACGCAACATCCGGGATTCGAACCCACAACCTCTCGCCCAATGCTCCAAACGATCCACCACTGAGCTAGGGGAGATTATTGGTTCAATATCAACTCTATGCTATTAACACTATGCTTTAAGCACTTGAGACACTAGACCATATGCTGTTTACTTGACATAGAATATCTTTATTAACCTTTTCAAAATTAAAATTAACATCACCTACCATCCGCACGAGTCACGACCACAACCAGCAGCCACTATAACTACCTTCGTCACCACCACTACTTGATCGCCGTCAAATTTAGTTACAGGGTATCCGCCGCCGCATTACGCGGGTAACCTGCTAGTAAGCATATGAAGAGAACAATTATACTTTTAAAGCAACAAAGCTAAGGTCAATAGTGACAATAAATATAAAGATTGCTGACTAACCTGAAATTGATCAAAGGACGAATATAATTTTGACCAAAGCAGAAAGTAATTAAAAGGTTCTCGAATAGCTTCATGATATGAGCCACACAGCATAGAAGCCAGAAAAGTAGTATTAGTACATCTGATTCTCGTGCCCCCACTACAAGAGTTACAATTTCTAGAAGAAGGTGAGCTTTTTTATTTTAATATTTATTTATTATTATATTGACCTGCCCATAATTAAAATATGAAGTTGATGGTTACTGGTTAGTATGAGCTTGTTGCAGCAGTTAGTGGATGGGGTTGATGAATGAGGCTCTCTAAGCCTCCTGTTGGTGTTCTATTTTAATTTTGTTGTAATTATTGTAAGAGAAAATGATACAAGTAAATGGTGTTCGGTTTAAAATGTGCAAGTGTTCATATGCTTTGGTGTTGTTATCTTGTGGCTTTAGTCATAGCGATTGAAATATTTTCACAGATGTTTATTTTGGCTACTAAGTTGACTTTATCGAGTCAAATAATCAGAGCTGGAAAAAGATGAACAATTCCTAATCAGTGAGGAACTTGATTATAGTCACCTTTACCCAAAATATCAAGATTTGTCTAGTAATTTCATAATTGTGTATAAAACCAGAGAAATAAAATAAAAAATATTTATATAATGATGTTGTTGAACAAAAAAGAAAGATGCTGCATTTTTTTAGGTTCTGATACAACTCCTGCATTGTTCTAGCAATGTTTTTTAGCATCCTACATTGGAAGCTTTGTATTTCCGAACCCCAACAGAAATGGCACAAACGGGTTAAAAAATCAACTTAGATTCATAATCATAGATATACATATACAAAGAGAGGCATATGCATGGAGTTGCTTAGTTCCACTGATGTAAGTTGTTGGAAGTTTTCTAAGTGATATGTACAAAAGATGTCATAAAGAAATCATACAATAACTAGTAGGGTACCCGCGCAATGCGGCGGCGGGTACCCTGCGAACTATATTTTTTCGGCGATCAAAATGTTGTTTGGTTGCATTTTTTTTATTACGATTAGAGTACAACAATATGATAATGTGTATAAAAGTAGAGATATAAATCAAGAATGATCATCGACGTGTAAAATTTGTTCAGTTACATGCTTTGATATATAATAACACAAATGATGCATCTCCAATGTTACTGGCATTAAAAATAAAAAACCTAATTAAGTACAAATAGAGTTATAAAAAATCTTACTACTATATGATGCATCTTACTCATCATGTAGAACCTCTCGATACACCACGTTTCGCGTGTAAACTCCATCAAGATTAAAGTTTTTTGCTGGAGCTACTAATACTTTTGTTGTATGACGTGAAATTCCTCTTGACAGGGCAACGTAAAGTTGCCCATGCGAAAACACCGATTCCGGAAGATAAACGCCCACGTTTGGAATTGTCTGTCTTTGGGCTTTGTTGATTGTCATGGCAAAGCTTTGCCTAACCGGTATATAAAAAGTGTAATGGCGTAAATGGTATGTAAAAATCGTTGACCATTTAAATTTGGGAATTTTGAGGTAATAAAAGTGTAAGACGGTTAGCATTTAATATGAAAATGAAATACAGTAGATACGTTTTGATGTAAATTCGAGTTTGATGCAAGGATATCGCATAATTAAAAGGATATCTTTTTGGTAACCAAACAACAGTAATTAGGAAAGTTGAGAATTTTATATAATTTTGCTTGACAGGATCATAAAAAAATTTCATTTTATTGTTGCATAAATGCATTTGGGGTACAGTTTATTAGTGGTGCTGAATTCATTGATTGTGTGTTTAGATGTTGCGGTGGTAAACGTGAAGACGTTTATTTCCAAACAACGAAGTTCTTGAGCGGCTGAAATAACTTGTTGGCTGAGGCTCGGGTGGCACTTCGGGTTCTTCACCACTCATACCGATATCATCGACGTCTCGTACTATCGGATGGATAAGTTGAAGTGCAAATGCTTCTAGCATTACAAGATTGAATTCAATGTTTGTAACGTCGGTAAAAACAAGAATGTTGCCTGAAATGTAAAAAAAAAGGGTTATCAATAAATTTTGTATAAAAACCGAAAAATGCATTTAATTTAACCGTTGACATTAGAAAATCATTTCCCTTAAAAAAAAATCATCCGTTGAATTAAGGGTTATTTAAAACCAATCTTTAATTAGTTGACCATCTATATAAACTTTTTCTATTTAAAAAAAAATCATGTATTTAACACATATGTTAGGGGTGTTTTTTACATTAATTACGTTTTAAATGTTTAGTAGTAAAATGTTGCTTAAAATGAGCACTCGATTAATTTTGTTTAATACCTCCATCTATTCGAACCAGTTTAACGCGCGCTGCGTATACAGTTATGTTTTCTATAGATGATCTTCCAATCATGGTGGCTGTGGATGCTGGTATATGATACAAGATTATCTTTATGTGTTTGCCCCTGCGGGAGACAAAATTACAATGAGTTAATTCCAAGTTCATGTACGCATGTAAAGTATTTATAAACACTTACCGACAATCATGTAAAAGAAACGCGCACGATATCCGACCGTTGGTAAAAAAAAAAAAAGCAGCGCGACATGTTCCCAGCAACATCTATGATAGCGGTATTAATGAAAAGAAGATGGTTAAGCAAAAGATATAGACAAGTTATTAAACATATTATTTTTAATTAAAAAAAGGTATACAAAATAGTTGTACCAATCAACATTTGTCGCCTTGAGTGATCATTCAAGAGCCATGTGGGAGATCTGACCAACGGGTACCTAGGAAACCAGACATCTTCTCTATTCGTAGACTCGGCAAGGAAGGTCTTTATGTTGAATATTATAGCCCATTCATTGCGAACAAAGCTGCAGTTGTCTAGTCGTCGAAAGTCATCGACGTCGTTGTAATCAATCTTGAAATTTTTCAGTGAAAACAGACCACCTTGTAGTTGCCGTCCTTCGATAGGCAGGTATTAAAGTGGAGGGAATTACCGCTGCAATTTTGTGTCTCTAAAAAGAAAGAGTTATTAGTAATACATATTTAACGCGCACAATTATTGATAACTTCTTGTTAAATAAATTTGAATATGTATTACGTCATTGTGCACTTTAATTCAACGTTGCTAAAGATACGAATACTTCCTTATTTTTTTGCTATAAAAAGAAATGGTTATTTAATACATAAGTATCTTGCATAATTAGCGGTTACTTACAAATCTGTCAAGCAAAAACAAATACAGTTTGTTTTGTTTGTGGTCAAACCAAACATATTCAACCCGCACGCATCTGAATTTGTACCAGTACTGAGGTTTCCAGAGGTCTTGAAAGTTTTCAATTGTCTCGTATGGTCCAAAAGCCTTGCAAAAATAGAATGAATAAATTTCATTAGAATAAAATACCCCTGATATATACACACCTATTGATCACAATGCTCCATAATAGTATTTCTAAATTTGTTATGAAAGTTGTACCTCTTGAGCCTCAAAAGTTGAATCCCCTGCAACCGGATGAGGTGGTGCAGTGAGCATTGAAGTACCAATATGTGTGGTTGAAGACATTTTAGTAAGATTAGTATGAGAAGATAACAATCGGTTGTTAATATATATATATATGACCGCAAACCGACAAGAAACCTTAACATCGGAGCATATGTCATGGGTAAAACGTCGCCTGATTTGTAGTATCGTTTTTATGCGTAGGTTGTGTTTATGTGTAGGTTGTGGTCGAAAATAAAAAACGTAGGTTGGAAATAAAAGATGGTAAGAAAGGTCAAAATTGATTAATAAAAGATGGTAAGATAGTTTCCGGAAATAAAAAGCAACACGAAAATAAAAGATGGTAAGAAAGGTCAATTAATTAATTTCCGGAAATACAAACAGAAACCGAAAAGCTCAATTAATTAAGTTCTGTATATACAAGGGCAGGTCAAATGTTTGGAATTACATCGTATTATAAGGAGATTTTCCGGAAATACAAACCGAAACCGAAAAGGTACATTAATGGACTTCCAGAAATATAAGGTGTTGTGGTCAAATGCTCGAATTACACCTTAAGGAATTTAGTGTTGGTGGTTTGAAATAAAGTGTAAGTTATAGCAAGTGGTTAACACATAGTGTCTACTTAGGAGAGGTCTTGTGTTCGAATCTTATAAGCCACACTTTATTTTTTTTTAGTTAAAGAACTTACTAAAAGTGGGAATCTCCTTAAAGTTAAGTTTAAGGAGCTTCTTAAACTTACTAAAAGAGGTAGGCCTAAATGCATTAGTAAGTAGTAAGATATTCCCTTTATAACAAGAGAGATATTAAAAACTCTGATTTGTGTAGCGAGTCATACTATGGGTGTCAAACTACAATTTTTTCAGCTGGGTTCCGACCAATTCGATTCGATTATTGGATGATGCACATACATGCGTTAAAGACTTAGGTGCTGTTTGGTAGCATCTGGATGCTTAAGATCTGAATGATGCAGAGGTCTGAATGATTAGACTTACCCTTACATCTCTCCTATTAAGAGGTAGAACATGTTCAAATTCTGATTCAGATGCTGATTAAGAGGTCTTACTAAATACTCAATTTATCCGATTAAGAATCTGTTCTCTTATCTAAATCATTAAGAGGCTTATCAAACAACACCATACTTTTCCTTTCAATCGTCCAACTATTAAAATGACTCCCTAAAGCGAAAGCTAAAAAATGGGCCTCTTAACATATTCATAACTTGATTTGGACCAAATTAGTTACGGCCCAACTGTTAGCCAAGAGCAAGCCCAAACTAACATTAACACATGATATATAAGGGTCTTACTTGAAGTTAGGGTTTAGAACTTCTCGGCGATTAGAGTATTCCGGAGCATCAGCCGCCAACTCCTGCAACTCGGACTGCAATCATGGTGAACTAGATCCTTCAAAATCACGATCTTGATCTCTATCTCCATCTGTTTTTCGACTATTTCAGCTGTTCATAATTTGTCTTTTTTTTTCATTTCTGATGTTGTGATTTAATAAATTACGCAGTCTCTGGTCGCAAATGAAGACTTTCAGCACATTCTTCGTGTTCAGAACACGAATGTTGATGGAAAGCAGAAAATTATGTTCGCTATGACCTCTATTAAAGGTATTGGTCGTCGTTTTGCCAACATCGTCTGCAAAAAGGCTGACGTCGACATGAACAAGAGGTAATTGATTTTTCGTACTTTTAATTTCATGTACACTTCTTTTAGATCTGGTTGTAGAATTTGTCTGTCATATAAGTGATCAATTGGGACCTTAATGCTGCTTCGATTATGTAGATAATAATTAAGTCATATAAACTCTATGGTGCTATATAAATATAAACCATGTGACAGTAAACTGTTATGTTTTGATGAGCTAATAGCTTAAGCTTGTTAGCTTATTCCTTGCATAAAAGCTCATTAGCCCTAAAATAAGCTTAGCATAGTTCTTAAATTGGGATTTTGACCCTCGTAATAGCAAGCCTAAGCCATAAGCTTATCAAGTAAGCTAACCCTAACAACCCCTTGGCTTTTAATGGCTGATTATACAAGCATTGAAGTTGGAGAAAGCTTATGACTGACATCCCTGAGCTATTGTACTTGTGGAAATTGATTTTTTTGACACTCAACCTTTTATATGATAATCTTGTAGGTTATATTTTAGTCCTCTGGATTATGTTACTTCTATTGATTTAAGTTTTTGGGATTTGGTATTTGCAGGGCTGGAGAACTTTCCAATGCTGAGATTGATAATCTGATGACAATAGTGGCTAATCCCAGACAATTCAAGATCCCAGACTGGTTTTTGAACAGAAAGAAGGATTACAAGGATGGTAAATACTCCCAGGTTACCTCCAATGCCCTTGACATGAAATTGAGAGATGATCTTGAACGTTTGAAGAAAATCAGGTTGGTTTCCTTCTTTTTATGGAAATCCTCCTTCTAATGTATTTACTCTCTTTCAAATTGACAACAATGATTAATCGGTGAACCCGAAACGATTCATATCAGCATGTATTAATATTGCATTTTTGTTACAGGAACCATCGTGGTCTTCGTCATTATTGGGGTCTCAGAGTTCGTGGACAGCACACCAAAACCACTGGGCGTAGGGGAAAGACTGTCGGTGTCTCCAAGAAGAGATAGAAAAAATCATCATGTTTTTAAAGTTAAGACTTGCGTTCCTGTTTTAGACATTTTTATCAATCTTTTTTCCATCAATTTTGAATGTTAGGGCCACACCTCTCTATGTCTTTTGAGTTTACTGGATAATTGGTGAATTTTGTTACACATTGTCAGCTTAATTCATCCCGTTATGTTAATTTGGTAACCTTGTGATTGACACCTGGCCAAGATAACCGCCTCACCAAACCAAACTATATATCATTCTGGTTTTTAGTTCTAGTTCTCATGCAAACTTAATTCTTTATTTAATTTGATCTGGTTGTAACTATCGAACTGCAGTTTGGTGTTGTTTGATCCCGTCCCTTGGGTCTGACTGAAAACATTTTCTTAGAGGGTGTTTGGGATTGTGTTTTCAAATGGATTATCTGCTTCAATAATTTGCTTTGTAGTGTTTGGGTAAGGAAATTGAATAATTGATTTTTTTTCGTTTTCATGTCTTCAAAACGTGGTTTTCAAAAAGCAGGTATACACCTACTTTTTGGAAACGCCAATCCAAAAGTAAAGCCATCAAGTCTTAAATTACCTAAATACCCTTCTAAAAAAAACACCCCCACAGCTTTTCTTTGCTTGGTAAGCAATTCATGGACGTAACTCAAGGTTTTTATAATATTGTTTTAATTAATTCAACCTAAATTATAAGATTCCTTGCTATGTTTGTGGCTGCAACGATGTCTAGGGTATTTTTTCTTGAAACAATTACTGTAACATGTTTTCTTGAAACAATTAATGATATATAATTTGCAATTTTTATCAACAGATGTATCAAATTCTTGAAGTTTTTGTAATATAAGGAAGGTCTTATTTAGTTATTTTACCTATTAACTAACAAATAATCAAGTTTGCCAAACATTATGAAAATATATTATCTGATTATTACGATTTCAAACAAAATAATCAAATCTAAACACTATTTTTCATAATCACATTTTGTAATCGCTGATTATCTGATTATTCATTTTCAAAACGCATAATCTATTTTCAATAAGCAATCTCAAACACCCCTTTCTAGTTGGCTTTGAAGCAATTTGGTTTGGGGGACAGTGCACTAACTTATTACCAGGTCAATTTTGTTACCTTTATAAATTGTGGGCAGGTAAATTTGGTAATATCACCATTTTGCGAAGTAACATAGAATTAAGGGAAAACATGTAGTTGTGCTGTTTAAAAACTCAACTTATTTTATCCTGAAATTATTTTACATTAACACACTTAACCCTTTTATATGCCCATCTTAATATATTTTTCCTATAAAATACAACTATAGATATTACCATCATTATCATACATAGTAAACCACTTATGTTTCCTTTTTATATTTCTCTTGGTTAGCCCGCAGAGGCTACACCGCCTGGGTACGTTCCGGTTTATTTCTCGTCTCCGCCGGCTTCAGAATCAACCCTGGTTTATCTCCTGGCAGTAATGATTTCGCATCCTGAATTTTATCTAGGGTTATTTATATCTAAATAATCAACATAATTTGTTCTATGTATGTTTAGATTTAGACATTTTAGGCAACCAAAAGATCATCAACTGAACAACACTTGCCTTGACGACATCTTGTAGCTTTATTTTGTCCTCGCATTTTGGGCGGCTGAGCCTTTGCAGCTACACCTCCTGGAGTGTGAGGCCGGTTGCTCTGCCTGGATTGCCGCAGCATCACCGTCATCCACCACTTTGCCACCCGCGCTTGCCTCCAATGCTTCACCTATGGTAACCGCATCACCATCTACTTTTGCGGCACCCGGAGAACAAGCTAAGTTTGGTCGGACATATTGTCCCACCACCTGTCAAGATTTGCAATATAATTTCATCAAATATATTTATAAGTCAAAACTCTTAAGTAAAAGGGAAACATTATCGAATTTAAATTCATAACATATTACAGTATCTTTCGATATTACTTTAGGTGGAAGTATAGAAAGAAAGAAAAAAAAAAAAAAAAAAAAAAAAAAAGTCAATTAGCAGCACGCTTAGTAAACATTATCGAATTTAATTAAATTTAAACTTGCCTCTCCACCCACGGACTCCGTTATGATGCGGTGGCCGGAGACTTCAGTGTCAGTAATGGCGACTTCAGGTTTTTTATCATCGTAATCTCCGACAAGTCCACTATTCTTGTTGACGGCGGCGGTTGAATGCATGACGGCAGCAGGGCCGCCTTTTTGAGTCTCGCCAAGAACCAAGGTTTCGGCGGCCTGCAGGTCGGCGGCTGCTTGTGGGGTTTGTTGGCCAACTGGCCGGAGACATTAAAAACGTCGCCGAATTTGATGGGCTCCTGTTGCTGTTCTTGAGCTTGTGGTTGTTGTTGGCTCATTTTCGCTGTCTATTGCGGGCGTACGGTGGATGTTGTAGCACATATTAGATTTTATTGTACAAAACAGTGGCAGATGCGTGACACGTGTAAGACGAGTATCAGCTTTAACATAAAAGATTTGTCATCGTTCATATTGCCAGGTGCGTCTACGTGGCTCACATTTGACATTTTTCACTACTTTTAAACAATAAAAATATTTTATTTAATAAGATAACGATGTGACTTTTATAAGGTTTTAGTTTAAATTATTTTTTATGATTAAATTTTATTTTGAAAGATAAATATAATTTAATTTATTAAAAAGACTAAAAATGTAAAAACAATACAGTAAAAAAATGCGACCAACAAAAAGATGGAAAGAAAATACAACCAAAATGTCTAATTTAACTTAATAAGGTATTAATTTAATTTGTACTATTATCTTTCTTCATTGGGTATATAGTTCAATACGATTCGAAAAAGGGATGCTTGTTTGGTTTACAATCAACTAGTTGGATGTATCCCGCGTATTGCCATGAAGATTTTCATACGATAAACAAAAGATTGTTTCATACTGAATCATGACGGTTGACAATACACAAACTCAAATCATATGAGTCAATACATTATTTGTTGAAATAGGTCGATTTGGGTTGTGTTATCCTAAACGATGAAAAATGGGTAAATGTTGGTTGTATTATCCTACATAGTCTTAAAACACAAAGCAATACATATTGTCTTATCAACTTATATCAAATAAGCCCAATTCCAACTCACAGAAATGGCCTTCTTTTACCATTTGATCTTATTGCATCAGAAATATAAATTACAATGACTAATAATCGATTCAATTGATTCTCCCTCAAATAAAGTCTAATATCTTTTAGCTCATCAAAGCTAAATATTTACCATCTAATAAAACCTAAAAACAATTCCATAAATATATAAATAAGGTTCATAGGTAACAATTAACCATGCTATACCTCTGCTCTCAGAAAAATCATGAATATAATCATTCCATAGCTCAGCAGCAATCATCACAAAAGACTACTTAGTAATGTGTTATCTTGGTATTTTGTTATGAATTTGTGGAATAATAACAACATGTTTGACCTGTTTGGCATGTCTAACATGTTTGACCTGCTAACATATTTAACCCGTTTAATTAAACAAGTTATATGGGTCAGGTTCATATTGAAGGTAAACATGTTTGGGTTGAGATATTGACCCATTTATATAAACATGTCGGTTTCAGGTCGAACATTTTTGACCCGCCAACCTGTTAACTGAACCCGCCAACCCGAACCCGACCTGAATTGCCACCCTAGTGGTCGTGACTTGAAACACATGTGATTCGAAGTAATATGTTCAACTGTATTTTGGAACCCCCTTTTTTAGTGAATCACGTGTGTTTGAAACACATGTGATTCAAACACATGTGATTCGTAGTTCGTATGCTCCCTGTTTTTAAAAACTCATGTTTTTAATGAATCACATGTGTTTCGTGACATGACACACATGTGATTCGAAGTAATATGCTCGTCTATATTTTAGAACACCTGTTTTAGTGAATCACATGTGTTTGAAACACATGTGATTCGTAGTTCGTATGCTCCTCTAAATTTAGAAACTCCTGTTTTTTAGTGAATCACATGTGTTTCGTGACTTGAAACACATATGATTCGAAGTAATATGCTCGTCTGTATTTTGGAACTCCTGTTTTTAGTAGTGTTTTAAAACCCAGGTTCGACCGGGAAATGGGAATATGCCGGGTCGAATCGACATGTTTAAAGTTCATTTATGATCCGCTTTGAACCGGTCGGGTTAACTGTGAACTCCGGTCGGACCGGCCGGTCGAACCCGGGTTTTCGTAATTTTGGTAAATTTTTGTTGGAAAAATAGTTTTTGTAATTTTTTAGATTTTTATAATATTTGTTTTATAATTTTTTTTGATTTTTTGGCATTTATGTACCTTTTACATAAATAATTTAATATAAATATTCAATCACATTATAATCCGGACCGGTTCAACCATTTTTAGAGGATCGCCCGGTCCGATTCAAAATCCGGGTTTTAAAATATTAGTTTTTAGTGAAACACATGTGATTCGTAGTTCGTATGATCCCATGTGTTTCAATACATCAATATCACCACCAGCCCCACCACTACAAAAAAAAAAGACTTTTTGCGGCGACCAAAATCGCCGCAAAAAGTCAAAAAATCGCCCCAAAAGACTTTTTGCGGCGACAAGTCGCAGCAAAAGGATCGCCTCTACAACTTCGTGGCAAAAGACTTTTTGCGGCGACGAGTTTGAGCATTTGCGGCGAGGTCTTTTGCGGCGACATTTTAACCTTTTGCGGCGACCCTTTTGCGGCGACATGTCGCTGTAAATTTTTTTTTTTTTAATTCTGCTTTTTTTGGCAATAATATTTAAAAACATGTTGTATCTAAAAAACCCCAACAAACATCAACACAATCAAATATTTAAAAGTTACAAAATGTCAAAAAAATTAACAAAACAAACATATTTGAAAGTTTACAACATAAACATTTAGATGTCTTACAAATTCTTAAGTGTACTACAATCACCAATTCCATCTAAGATTTAGTCAAGGAAAAAACTGTACATGGAGAGTAAACACTTGAGGTCTCCAATACTTAGTCTTGGTGGCAGCTCCTCGTCATCCTGAAAGATTATTTTACTAAAAGGATTTCCAAAAAGTCATTATTTTGACCCACAAAAAAGTTATGATCTAACCAAAAAAGTCAAAATTCTTTCATGAATTTATGGTACACTCACAGTGCAACCACATTGAAGGTGATATTATCACAAGAAACACCTCTCCACATAAAATAATCTCAAGAAGGTGAATTGGTCCAATCCCTCCTGACAACAATGTCCCTCCCGAATCATTAAAAATCAAATTTAAATTAATTAAGCATATCAACCCAAAGCACATGCTTCAGGTGAGTTTAATTATTTTAAATCAATCTAAAGCTAAATAGTTAAAGAAACACCATTACCACAAACACACAGAAACATCACCACTCCATTAATAAGGTCTCCAGAAACAACAATAACTGTATAAGTATAGTATAAGTGTTTCTGGAAAATCAACTCCAATTTCAACCTTGTAAACTAATTAAAACTTTTAGGTTTACAAAAAAACTACCTGTCGCTTAAGACCTCATAATCTAGAGACGATGAACAACGTTTTCTTCAACCTGCAACTGTAATGATCTTCTCACCTGTTACATGAATCATATTTATCATAAGGAAATGATAAATAAACAGAAATGTAATATTTAAAGAATATTAAGCTACTTGAAAAAACAACTACCTTTTTGTCTTTAAGACATACAATAATGCCAGCAGCATCTGTACGAGAAACATGAGGTCGATCAACAACCCTTTGTCAATATTAAACATTGATCTTCAGCGTTTTCAGCCCTAATTTCAGCTATGGACACCTTTTGCTTCAATTCATCGATTAAAGTCTCCATATCCCAAATTGCGGAATACAGCATGTTTTGTTGTTCTTGACCTGCTTCAGATGAAGCTCTTGAATACTGCAATTGGAGCACTAGTTCTCTCGATTGTTTATCAAGTAAACTCATCTTTACAGAACTGTTTTCATGGCTGCCTTTAAGAAACCCTAATTCTTCACTTAATTCGATGTTTGAATATGTTAATTGCGCTACTTTACCTTCAGTTGTTTCAGCCCTAGTTTCTGCTGTGTACACGTCTTCTTTTAACGATTCAATCATGCTTTCCATTTTGTGATTTACGGTGAATATTAAATCATAAATCAGAACAGTAGCAGAACATGAACATACCTGATTCGATGGTGGTGGATGTCAGCGGTTCTGATCTTTTGTGGTGGTTCTCGGCTGGCGGTAGAGTTGTTGATTTTTTGCGGAGGTTCGTCGATCCGGTAATCACGAAACAAGTAAAAAATCATAATCTAACATATAACAGTAATCATAACAGGCTTTGAATTACATCATTTAACATACCTAATTTGATGAATTTATCGTTGCTAAACCACAAACGCTTTTCACAAACCTCCACTCTCGTCAAATCTGCAAGCTTCGCTGGTGGTTGGGCTCCGGTGGTGGTGGTGTTCCAGAGGAAGTGGTGCTCCGGTGGCGGTAGGGCTCAAGCGGAGGTGGTGTTCGTCGTATAATCGTGTAGAGAGGGTTTGTCGTTTGAGAGGAGATGATAATGCGTAAAATGAAAGCGAACTTTGGAGGGAAATAAACCCGCCTAAATTTCATTGTGGCTCATAAACCCGCCTATTGAAAGTCAAACTCCGTGTTCCTCTTTTTTTTTTGTCGTTTTATGACTATTTGAGGCGTCATGATCGCCGCAAAAAAAACCTACGTCGCAAAAACCATTTTTTCTTGTAGTGCACCACCACTGTCAGCCACCACCACCACCGCCGGCCGCCACCGACCACCGGCGGTGGCGCCCAGCGGCGGCATACAACGGCCAGAGACGGCGGCCGTCGGTGGTCGGAGGCGGCAGTGGCTAAGAAATTTGATCTTGACCATTTTAATCAAATTGCTAAGATTTATCCCTTGAGACTTTACAAAACTCTTGAACTACCTAGAACACAACTCTTATTTTTAAAGGAAAAATAAATAAAACTGTTTGGATCTAATTGTCATTAAAATTTATATATTAAATTATTAATCAACAACCACCATACATTTAAGGTGTCACTCTCTACTATGTTATAAAGAGTTTACCCCTTCCATAATTAGTAAGGCTGAAAATTCAGCTAACACACTTGCTAATTTGGGAAGAATTCGCGTTTACAAAAATTATGTATATGTCTGGAGTCGAACACGGGATCTATGCGTAACTAACACAACAGTTAACCAACTGGTCTACAAATTCATATTGCAAATTTCTTCCTTCTTCAATTGATATACCTTGAACTCAGTAATATACTGAATTACACAAGAATTAAAATATCGGATAATGAACAGACATTTTGTAAAATGGGAACTGAAAAGGCATATTTTGGAACTCGAAATTCATTACACGCGTGGTCTCCCACGTTATTTTATTATATAAAGTTTTGTGGTGGCCGAAGGTATGAAGCAAACCGCTGCCGCCTGCGTCAATGCCCCCTCCCGACGCCCTCTTCCACAACACATCCTACTCTGGCCGAAGTCAAAACATATATCTAAATACCTAATTTTCATCGTCAATCTTGAGCCAAGAATCAAGAATAAATCTTTTTCTTTCATCATCATGTCACATTTTCACCCTAAAAAGGTATGTTTTTTTCCCGATTTATCACACACGACCCATTTCCTTCGTAGAATGTAATTCTCTTTCTCACTGGAGATGTGCTTAGCTTCTGAAGAAGAACTGCAGGGAGATGATATGTTGCTCTGTGGTATGAAGGTGTGGGATTCCATTGGCCGCTGGAAGGGTTTATCGAAAAGTAACTTAGTTTCCCTACACGACTCCGACCTCTTGTCGGCGTTTACATTCGGTTTGTTGCATTTGGTCGTGGTAAGTCTTCTTGCCGAGTAAAACTTTTTCGTTGATGAACTAATTTTGTGCTTTTGGAATATTTTAGGAACAGTTGCTGGTTAATAATCAATGATTAGTTATCTTCTACTTTATCATTGTTAATTTATCTTTTGTTTGATTCTTGGTGATCAAACATTAGTTATATGTAATTGCAGGGAAAAGAAGTTAAGCTCCACTTGAACTCCAACATGTGCCATTAGTGTCAAAGAATGATAAGGGATGTGTTGTTGTTGCGTAGGTTGTGGTCAACATGTTCCTCTGTCCCTTGCATGACAACTTGGTAAACTAATTAGGCCAAAATCATTTAAATGTATCTTGCAGGTTGGTTAATAATGTTTTGAAATTTATTTATTTTTGTTTATACTGTTTTGTATGTCATTTCTATTTCCTTCATTGTCTAAGTATTTGTTTTTTATTTTTGTCTTGATGTTATGGATGCGGATGCACTAGAAGTCTTTCTTTGAAATGTGATGTATATAGTTTTAAAGCATTTAAGATTAACATCATGTTTTTAGTTCTACTAGCAGGGTACCCGCGCAATGCGGCGGCAGGTACCCTGATGACTATATTTTGCTGCGATAATTTCAATCCTGATTTTATATGGTTACATATTTATTCACTTTCAATTGTTGATGACGGCTTGGATGTAATTTCTAAACACCATCATTTCAACCCCTAACAAACTGCAAAAATAAATTAACATCATGTCGAAATATATGCTCAAAGTAATACCAGTAATTTCAAAATATCAAAGATTAAATAAAGCATACTACTAATTCAAAGTCAAAAAAAAAAAAAAATCCCAATTTGACGTAAGGCCTTTTTTATCTGACTTTTGACAAAAAAATCATCTACTAACTAAAGTTTTCTTTAGATTTTAAATATTGTTCATGTTGATTTTTAGCTTTTTGGGTTTGCCAAATTAGCGTGGTTGATCAAATAAGTCAAAGGTATGCATTGATTACGTATCTAGACTTGATTTATATTAAGTTAACTTACAAGTAAAGGAATTTGAGGAAGTCAAAGAGAGTATATAAATTTTCGATAAATTTAAGGACAAGTTAGTTAATTTTTATTCTAATAAACACAAAGAAATAAAGAAATAATCCAATCTTGAGACAAATCCATAGCATAGGTAGGCTGAAATGAAAAGAAAAAATAGTTAGATTAAATAATTTTTGTTAAGAAAAGTATTAAATTTAACAAAAAATATTTACCATTTTTTAAGTTGAATGGATCAACAAAATCAAACGCATGTCAAATGCAATGAAGTCAACTTATGTTTAAAGGGTTTGTTACGAAATGCATTTAGGATAACCACAAATGTGTTTATTTATTCTTAAAATGAAAGAGTATCAATAATCCTTGTAGTTGAGATGGCAAAGCTTGAAAGTTGTAACCTCCAGGTCATGGGTTCGACTCCTAGACCTTGCATTTTATTTTGAGATTGAAAAATTAAGAGGTTTCCTTAAATGACAGGTTTGAATTCAGACATGCCATTTTTAGAAAAGTCTAATTTGCTTTATAAAGTAGTATAGATAATTGTTTGATTTGCTTATAATATTTTTCTTAATTTCAGGCTTTGAAGCATAATGTGAGTCTATTTTCTCTTGTGTTTTTTTGCACTTTCAGTGTTTCCGGTTGACCCAAGTGAACCAGAGTACCAGCATAACGTGTTCTGCACCTTTTCTTTAGACAATCACTCAAAATGGTCCATTCAGAATGCAGACCATTTTGTTACAATATTCCAATATTTTGAATAAAATCATTTCTGAATATTAAAGATAAAAAGTACAACTTTTGACCCGTTTAACCTATTTTTAATTTAAAGGGATGAAATCACTGCCACTAATATATTTGGTATAATCATGTAGTTTACTTAACTAATTTTCTTCCTTTACTTATTTATAATATTATGCAGGGAATTAACAAAGAGACAACATGAATTAATTGAGGAAATTTGGCAAAAAAGAGAAATGTGAAGATGTGTCCAAAACAACAGCCTTAAATTTTGATACAGAAATTGAAGGAACTATTAAAATTCAAATGTGGCCAATATCCCTAGATGCAAAAGATGAGGTCCAAAAAGCTCTTGGTGTTTCGAACATCCTTAACTATCCCGGTGAACTTTTTTGTGCTATCTAGGACCTTTAACTAAATGGCTCGATTGAGACTGTATTTTATTTCAAATGGGTCAAACTGAGTTGTACCTTTTTTGTCCATTTTGCATGACATTATCTCTAATTCTCTATGCTTATTGTTTTTAGAATGAGTTGTAACTTTCATTTGTCATTTGTATCAATCCAAACTACATACTTGCGTGAAGAAGGGTTATCAAGTTCCATTGTACTATTGTTTGTCAATGCCTATAATCATTTCTTTGCTTAAAAGACTTTATCAATTGAGATCATGATAAACAAGTATGTATTAGTAACTTAGTTCAATAACACTAAATCTATCATTTCTACATTTTAACATCATATGTTTCATGAGAACTAAATCCTTAAATGCTTTAAGTACAACTAAAATACGATGGGAATTTGTCAACTTCTTCAAGAAGTATAAAAAAATGTTAACTAAGCATTTTTTTCGTAGTAGTTATGGATGCTTTTTTTATTCGTATTGGTTATACAGAATGTAAGATTATTGAAATATAATCTCCTTCTTGCATTTCCTTTAAAATAAAATATTTCATGTATGACCACAAGAAGTTGCTGTTTACCAACCGAAGGGCTTTGGCCTAGCGGTATGTGTTGGGATATAAACAAGTTATTACTGATGTGTATACATATTACTGATATGCAGAATTAGTACTGATCAATGACTTAATGCTGCTAAGGAGTTGATGCTGATTACAAAGATAATACTGATCTCGGAGCTTAGTACTGATAAACACATTTACTACTGATGATGGAAATTACTACTGATGTCGATATTTAGAGCTGATCATGTCCGAGATCTTCGTAGAATTAGTTTAGAATTCAATATCTTTTTGTAATTTGATTGTAATCGTATCCTAGAATAACTAGGGTAAATAGTTAGGCTTCAAGGACTATTATATATAGTTCCTTATGACTTGTAAACATACGTGTGTATTGTAACTCATTCGATCAATATACATTGAAGTTTTTTGTGATAACTGTGTTCTTATTATTCTTATAATTATTTACAGTTTATCGTTCTTGAATAAATCAACATAGTGTTAATCCGCTGTAACTTCTATTGTTGAGTAGATCATTGTGTTTATTAACTGTTTTGGTTAATCGATCTTGACAAGTGGTATCAAAGCTTTGTACTCTAGATCTACGAATCAAGAACTCACAAAAGTTTTCAATTCCTTCACAAACCAAGTTTTCATCATGTCTGAAAACAATGAAAGCACACAAGCAAACAAAATCCCCATCCTCACTCCCAATAACTTTGGGATGTGGAAAAACAGAATTAAGCAATACATGCTTATTACTGATTACTCCATGTGGGAAGTTGTGTTGGAAGGCAACAAGACCATTCAAATTGCCACAACCAGCACAACAACTGAAACTGATAAGATCAAAAGTGACAAGGAAAAGAAGGACAAAGGAACTGAATTAAAAGCTTTAAGTACCTTATTGGTTGCAATTCCTAATGACTATCAACATCTGTTTGTTGAATTTGATGATGCAAAACTGCTATGGCAAGCCTTGGAGAAAAGGTTTGTGGGTACTAAGAGCACAAAAAGAAACATGAAATCAGTGCTAAAACAAGAGTTTGAAAACTTCAAAGGACAAAAGAATGAATCGTTGTCACAAGTTTTTGACAGGTTCAATAAACTTATTGGTGAACTCAACCAAGTTGGAGTTCAACCAGACAAAGATGATGTCAATAGAAAGTTCCTTAGATCTCTAAGTGAAGAATGGTCTATGTACACTGTAGTATATAGACAAGGTGATGCTTTAAAAGAGAAGGAACTTGATGAACTCTACAATGACCTAAGAGTGTTCGAATCTGAGGTAAGTCAGAAAACTCCTACCTTAAATTCAAACAATGCTGCTTTTGTGTCCACTGCAGGTACAAATCAAGATGCTACATCTGGAAAGACAAAGGAATCAGAAGACATTGCTAGAGAATCCTTCTTCACTAGTCATGTGCATAATGCACTAATTAGTGAAGATCTGGAGCAAATCAATCCTGATGATCTTGAAGAGATGGATATCAAATGGCAGATGGCTATGCTCAGTTTTAGAACCAAGAAGTTCCTAAAAAGAACTGGTAGATCAAGTTTGAGCTTCAACAAAGGTGATAGAGCAGGGTTTGACAAAACTAAGGTCAAATGTTACAACTGTAGCAATCTTGGTCACTTTTCCAGAGAATGTCCCAACAAAGACAAAAGAACAAACTCATCTGCACTTGTATCCCAAGAGGGACTAGGATATGACTGGAGCTTTCAAGCTGAAGAACATGCCTAAAATCAAGCACTTATGGCCTTCTCTGAACCAAAATCCGAGGTAAATCCTAAACCATGCTCTCCTGAATGCATTAAATTATTTAAACTCATGAAAAAGAAACAAAAGAAATCAATGAGGATTTGATTAAAAACAGAAAAAGAAGAATAGAATTTAATGGTGTTATAGCTGACTTAGAAAACCAAATTAAAGTTTATCAAATAACAGATCAAAAACTTAAAGAAGAATTATTACAAGCTGTTTATGATAAAGAATATGCTGAGTAAAAAGCAAAAGAAGCTATAACTAAATTAGAGGAATGTCAATTAGAATTAGAACAAAATAAATTAACAATAAAGAAGTTTGAAAGAAGTTCTAAAATAATTGATGAATTAACTAGCAATCAATCCACTGAAAAGGTAATTCATGGAGTTGGATATCATGCAGTTCCTCCTCCAACAAATTTCATTCCTCCACTAAAAGCTAGTTCAGAAAGAATTTTAGATGAATTAAAAACTGAATCTAGTGAAGAATCTTCTGATGAAGAAAATTCTATTAAATCAAATGATACAAGTTTCCATACAACACAAAGTCAAGAATCTCCAAAATACCATTCTGAAAATGTTCCAACTATTTTAAAAAGGGGAAATCAAAGAAACTTGAATCAATTAAAAGAACAAAGAAAATCAGAATCTTTAAAATCAACCAAACCTAAATGTGTAATTTGCAATAAAGTAAATCATATAGCAAAGGATTGTCACTTCAATCCAATCAATTGCAAAGAATTCAAAGAGTTTAAGGAAAGCAAATTAAAATTAAAAGAACAAAAATTAAGAGAATTTAATTTAAAATAACAGTCCAAACTTCCCCAAGTTGAAACTCCAAAGTTTTGTAGGTCTGCCAAAAGATTTGTTCAAAATACCAGACATGGAAATCCAAAAACACATCAAAATTTTGGAAATAGAATAAAATTTGGAAATTATTATAACTACTCAGCAACTCAGCAAGTACGACCATAAATAGAAACAATCAAAGACATCCTACTGCTCAGTACCCAAACTACAATGCAGTAAGATATGACTACACACATACTACTGATAAATTCAGAAAATACTTTCACAAAGTTACTACTGATTCATCAGTAGTAACCAAATTAAAGCAGAACAATTGGTCAGCTAAAAAGAAATCAGTAGTAACTCCAAAGAGCAGTATTAACCAAATCACACATAGCACATTCCTCATTAAAAAGGATGAACCCAAGACAAAACAAGCTTGGGTTCCCAAAAAGAATTAACTTAATCTTCTCTTGTGCAGAACATCCAGGTGAATACATGGCATATTGATAGTGGATGCTCTAGGCACATGACTGGAAATCTACAAATTCTCAGAAACTTTGAAACATATGATGGTGGCTATGTTGCTTTTGGTGAAAATCCTAAAGGTGGTCGTATTACTGGTAAAGGTATTGTCTTAAATGGTAAGATTACATTTGATAATGTCTTTTATGTTGCTGAACTTCAATACAATCTGGTTAGTGTCTCACAAGTATGTGATAAAAAGAACAAAATTCTTTTTACAGATATAGAGTGCATCATTCTTTCTCCTGACTTTGTTTTAGATGAAAAATTTGTTGTTTTAAGAACACCAAGGAGAAATAATGTGTATTGCCTGGATATAGGGGGAGAAATCATTTCTCCAAATGAAATTAACTGCTTTATATCCAAGGAAAACACAAATGAATCAGAATTATGGCATAGAAGGATGTGTCACACAAATTTAAAAACATGAACAATTTGGTTAAAAAGAACTTAGTAATTGGTTTACCACAAAAACAATTCATGTGTGATCATCATTGTGTTACATGCCTAAAAGGTAAGCAACACAAAACTTCTCATAAGTCCATATCAACCACTTCTATTTCTAAACCATTGCAGCTACTTCACATGGATTTATTTGGACCTACAAATGTAATGAGTATAGGAAAGAAGCAATATTGTCTAGTTATTACTGATGATTTTTCTAGATTTACTTGGGTATTCTTTCTCAGGACTAAAGATGAAACAAGTGAACTCATTAAGAACCTAATTATCAAGCTAGAAAACACAAGAGATCTCAAAGTGAAAGCTATTAGATGTGACAATGGCACATAATTTAAAAATGAAAATCTAATCTCTTTTTGTGATCTTAAAGGTATTGACAGGCAGTATAGCTCTCCTAGAACTCCTCAACAAAATGGTGTAGCTGAAAGAAGAAATAGAACAATAATTGAAGCAGCAAGATCTATGCTTGCAGATGCCAAATTACCAATAACTTTTTGGGCTGAAGCTGTTAATACTGCATGTTATGTGCAAAACAGAGTATTAATAGTCAAACCACACTTTAAAACACCATATGAACTTTTAAATAAAAGAAAACCTTCAATAAGTTTTTTAAAATCATTTGGGTGTCCATGTACTATCTTAATTACAAGAGAACAAATTGGTAAGTTTGACGGCAAAGCAGATGATGGAATCTTTGTAGGATACTCAACTTAAAGCAAAACATACAGAGTGTTCAACAAGAGACTAAGGATCATTGAAGAAAGTGCTGATGTATCCTTTAATGAAAATCTTATAAATGAAAAAGGAAATGGTCCAGATTGGTTGTTTAATATTGATTCACTAACAAAATCTCTTGATGTTAGTTTTAAATTCAATACAGGTATCACAAACAATCAACTACCCAATAAAGGTTCATCATCACTTAATGGAAGTCAAAATTCATTACAGTATATCATTGTTAATACTGATCCTACAGTCAATACTGAGGACAATAACAACTCTGATAATACAAATAACACTAGTGTCAGTAATAACTCAGAAACTCAAAATCCTGAAGAAGCAAGCAATAATACTGACACCAGTAGTAATTCAGAAACCCTAAATAGTGATGCTATAAGAAATGATACTGATACCAGTACCAACTCACAAACACATGACTTCAACAATGATCTAGTTGTTACTGATAACAATATCAATGAAGAAGATCAAGAAAACCAAGAAGAATCAGAAACTCAAGAAGAAAACTGGACAAATGCACAAGTCCCTAAATCTAATGAATAAAATCTTGATAGTCAAATAGTTGTTGACAAAGCTTCCAACTCTAGAGCTCAAAAGAATCATCCTTTAGATCTTGTTCTAACTGATGTCAACTCAAAGATGCAGACAAGAAGCAAATTCAATTCAAGTTTAAACAATAACACTTGTAATATAAGTCTAATATCTAATGAATGTTTGTTTGCATGTTTTCTATCACAGGATGAACCTAAAAAGATCCAACAAGCTATGAAAGATTCAAATTGGATTAAAGCAATGCAAGAAGAACTTCTTCAGTTCAAGTTACAAGTTGTTTGGACACTAGTACCTCTTCCAAAAGGAAAAAGAGCCATTGGAACCAGATGGATCTTCAGAAATAAGAAGGATGAGAGAGGAGTAGTAATCAAAAACAAAGCAAGACTTGTAGCTCAAGGATACACTCAAGAAGAAGGAATAGACTATGATGAAGTATATGCTCCTGTAGCAAGAATTGAAGCAATCAGAATATTTCAGGCATATGCTTCATTCAAAAGGTTCAAAGTCTATCAAATGGATGTAAAGAGTGCATTCTTATATGGAAAAATAGAAGAAGAAGTGTATGTATGTCAACCTCCAGGATTTGAAGATCCTGAGCATGATAATTATGTGTTTAAATTAGATAAAGCTCTTTATGGCCTGCATCAGGCACCAAGAGCTTGGTATGACACACTATCATCATACCTGTTAAAGAACAAATTTCAAAGAGGTGCCATTGACAAGACACTCTTCACAAAGAAGGTCAAAGATGACATCCTACTTGTTCAAATATATGTAGATGATATCATCTTTGGATCAACAAATGATCAATTGTGCAAAGAATTTGAAGAACTTATGCAGATCAAATTCAAGATGAGCTCAATGGGTCCAATGAACTTCTTTCTTGGACTCCAAGTCAATAAAAAATCAGATGGCATTTTAATCAATCAATCAAAATATGTCAAAGACATATTAGAGAAATTTGCCATGAAAGACTGCAAAAGTGCAAGCACTTCTATGGAAACGCATAAACACCTACATCCTGATATTGAGGGGGAGGATGTAGATGAACACTTATATAGATCAATGATAGGTTCTTTAATGTATTTAATTGCATCTAGACCTGACATTATGTACAATGTCTGTGTGTGTGCTAGGTATCAAGCTAAACCAAAGGAACTACATTTGCAAGCAGTCAAAAGAATCTTTAGATGCTTGAAAGGGAAACCATCACTAGGTCTTTGGTATCCACATGACTCACCTTTTGAACTTACAGCATACACAGATAGTGACTATGGTGGTGAATGATTGGATAGAAAGTCAACTACTGGTGGATGTCAATTCTTTGGATCAAGACTAGTGTCATGGCAATGTAAGAAGCAAACAAATGTTTCAACATCTTCTGCAGAAGCAGAGTATGTAGCTGCATCTGCTTGTTGTGCTCAAGTACTATGGATTCAAAATCAACTCATGGACTTTGGTATGTCTATTCTTAAAACTCCTATTTTTATAGATAATCAAAGTGCAATTAGTATTGTGAATAATCCAGTAAAACATTCAAAAACCAAACATATTGAAATCAGATTTCATTTCATAAGAGATTGTAATGAAAAGAAATTAATTAAAGTGGTTAAAATTCATACTGATAACCAATTAGCAGACCTCTTCACAAAGGCATTTGATGTAGGACGGTTTAACTATTTAGTTAACAGTATTGGAATGATTTTTATTAATTAAACTCATAAAAAATCACATATGTAAAGTTTTTGTACAATATTATCTAAGTCTGTATAATTTTACTACTGATTATTCACTTAGTACTGATTGTAGTTTCCAGTTACTACTGATCAACCTTTAAGGTATTAAAATCTCAGTTACTACTGACGTTTTATACTACTGGTACTTAGTTACTACTGATCGGCAGTTTACACTTAAAAACGATAGATTGACTAAACTAACCCCATGAAAATAGCCGTTATGCTATGATTCGAAGGGTATTTGTGACTTTTTACAGGACAATTTCGAAAACTATAAATAACAGAAGTCGGTTAATCTTACATTATCCAAACCTCGATTTGCTAAAACCCAGGATAAACTCTAAAGTCGGCAATCCAAATTAAAACCCTAAAAAGGCAGTAACAACTTCAATTCCATCACAAACTCTCAAAAGAACTTCAAATTTCAATTAAAACTCTCAATCCCAAATCTCAATTCTATTGAAAATGGCAATGATCAAACCAGTAGCTGTTCAAACAGATCTACAATATTGTGAATTCCACAATATGATTGCATTCTTAAAAAATCCAGATGGAACTTAAGATTTTAGGGAGATTGTGATGTTTCTAAAACACTCATCAATCAAATATGCCGTCACAATCCAACCTACAATTCATGAGAGACATATAGTTCAATTTTGGGAAACTGCAGAACACATTAAAGAGGGAGACACATCAAAAATCAAGTCAACAGTAGATGGAAAAACAATCTTCATAACAGAACAATCCATCAGGCAACATCTACAACTTCATGATGACACAGGTATATCTCTACTCTCTAAGGAGGAGCTTGTTGAAAATTTAATAAAAATGGGGTATGAAGGAAAGCAAAACATTGTCACTTTTCAAAAAGGGCTTCTTTCTCCCCAATGGAAATTTTTAGTTCATACTATTCAACACTGCATCTCTCCTAAAAAGAGCTCTTGGAATGAATTCAACAAGACAATAGCCTCTGCTGTTATTTGTTTGAGCACAGACCAAGTGTTCAATTTTTCAAAAATGATTTTTGATGGTATGATTGGAAACCTATCATCCTCTAAATTTTTAATGTATCCAAGATTTATTGCACATATTTTAAATTGTGAAATCCCAGATCTCACTAAAACAAAAGAAATTTACACTGCACCTTCTCTCAATAAAAAGGTTTTTTCAAACATGAGAAGGCTATTTAAATTTTCAGGAAAAATTACTCCTTTGTTTCCCAATATGATCCATGATCATCCCCCAACTGGAGAAGGTTCAAGTCACCCCATTGAACCTCAACCCACTCCATCACCCCAAAAATCAGCCCAAACAGAACCCCAAGTCACTCAAACAACCTCACCTCAAGATGTCCTGAAAGTGTCCCAGGTACATGATATAGAACCTCAGAGTGTTACTCTTCACTCTTTGGTTAACCTACCCAAAAGCCAAATAATTTCCTCCAAATATAAAAGGAAAAGAATTACCAAAAAGGACACCAGGGGACCAATTGAGTCAGACCCCAGACTCCAAGAGTTGACTTCCAAGGAGGAGAGAAGTCATGAGGAAAGGGCTTTCACTACTGATGCACCAAAGGTTGGTGCACAGGCTAGTGAAAACATCATTAGGACCCAGAACTCGGCAACTTTAAGTGATGACTCATCATTTGAGGAAGCACTTAAAGGACCCAGGTGCCAAGAAACCACAAGGGGAGATACTACTGCTTCTTCTAGGAAGAAGAGAGTATCTAAAACTCCCAATGAATCACCAAGCAGTGATGAGGGAAGAGTCGTACCAACTGAATTGATGGAAAGGATGGAAAACCTTAAAGCCAATGTACCAACCCAACCCGAGGATGTTCCTAGAAGGACTGAGGGTAGTATGCAACCAAATGAATTGATGGATAGGATGGAAAACCTTGAAACCACTGTACAAAACTGCCATACACTTATCAACAATCAAGGAATAACCATGAGATACATGAAGCACTACATCAATGTACTAAATAGAAGAATGAAGAGATTTGAATACAGACTTCAAAAACAATCATCCACAATAAGGAAATTGAAGAAGAAAGTTGATGGTAGTGATGCACAACAGGTTGAGATCACTAAGGGGGAGAAAGATCAAATCCAAGGAATGATTGACACTTCAATTGCAGCAGCAGCAGCCTCCCTCTTGAATCTCAAAGAAGCTCATGGTGAAACAGGTCAAAGTGATGAAGACTTTGACAGAGGAGTCAAAAATATGGAAGAAGATGTATTTGTGTCTGCACAACAATCACCAACAGCAGAATAAGTACCTTCTCAAATTGCTACTGAAGTCATGGGTACTACTGATCCCATGGACACTACTGAAGTCATTCAAACAACTGAAGTGATTATTACTGATCTAAACCAAGAAGAAACACAAGAAGCAACATCAGTAATAACCCCTTCACCAGTAGCAGACCCCTCAAATCTCCAAATGGTACTTTACAGACCCTTTAACATTCAAGAATTAATACTAGTAGTAACTACATTGGTTACTACTAAGTCTGTAGCAGCAACAACAGTAGTACCAGTTACTACTGATTCACCAGTAGTAACCACAACACCAGCAACAACAACAGAATTAATTGTTCCAGACTTTGATGATAATGTAAATTGGGAAGAGGTAGATGAGTGTGAATTACCTCCTCACCCAAAAATTCTGGAAGATGATGAAGCACATACCTTACCAGATATTAAATATACACCTCCACCACAATGTATAGGTAAAGGTAAAGAAGAATTTGATGATGACTATCCACACAGAGCACTTGGTCACTATATGGTGAACAAGATGAATTTAGTCAGGCCTCTAAGACAATCACACTGGAAAGTTAAGAGAATGAGGTACCACAGAAAATGTGCCAAAACTCTTGAACTTGAAAACAAAAAGAAGGCTCAAAAAGAACAATCTGCAGCTGAAGCGATTCAAGAAATAGAAGAATATCTTCTAGGAGGTCAACAAGAAGAACTTGATAAAATCAAGAAATGTGAAGAAGAAAGACTGTACCTTCTTGAAGAACAAATCAAAGAATGCAAGACATGCAAGATTGACATGCCTGAAGCATTTGATGAAGAGAAAAGAGATATGATTGAATATCTTAAGTCAAGAGGTCACAGTGCAAACTCTTTTGGAAGAATGAAGCTTATAACATTAGTTGAAAGATTATGTGCTGAGAAAAAGAAAGACTTAAAAGAAGATGTACAAGCTGTTGAACCATCAAATGTAACAAAAAATTGATCCCAAACTTATACTCAATAGAAAAACTGTAGTTGTGAATCTTCAGAACAAGGCTCAAAGAAAAGAAAAGATATAGAAGGTGAAGATTCAGCTACAAAGAAAATTAAACAAGCTCCCCAAATAATTGAAGACCCACAACCAGTTCAACAAGATAACACAATATTAAACTGGAGAGAAAATCAAGGAATCCATGAAATTATTAGAGCAGACAAAAGTGTTCAAAAATTCAAGGCATGGAAACCTATATTCTTATCCTTCAACAGAAGTGATGTCATTGCAATGCTAGAAATTGGAAAACCAAAAATGACAAACAGAAGATGGAAGAATGCTGGAGCTGGATATTTAACTGAAATGATAGATGCTGCATTTTATCCAGAAAAATATGTTGAAAGGATTACAAGTGAAGACAACCTGTTTGCATGGAATGTTCTTCCCACAGTTAATATGTACTTCTTTGAAAGAACTAACAGAAGATGTGAGTTGTATCTAATGGAAAGAGACTACAGTCACTCAAAGAAAACTCTTTATCAAATCATATGATGTGGTTTTGTAAGACCTAATGATCCAGGTATGTATACTGAAAAATACAGACAATTGTTTCAAAAGAATAAAACATATGTGTATGAACAAAGAAGACTGAAGGAGTTAAGAGAAAGAGAAGGAAGAGAAAAGAGAGAAAAAGAGGAAGAAGAGAAAAGAAAGAAACTTGATTAATTCAAACTGAATTAACAAGTTTAGGGGGAGATTGTTGGGATATAAACAAGTTATTACTGTGTGTATACATATTACTGATATGTAGAATTAGTACTGATCAATGACTTAATGCTGCTAAGGAGTTGACGCTGATTACAAAGATACTACTGATCTCGGAGCTTATTACTAATAAACACATTTACTACTGATGATGGCAATTACTACTGATGTCGATATTTAGAGCTGATCATGTCCGAGATCTTCGTAGAATTAGTTTAGAATTCAATATCTTTTTGTAATTTGATTGTAATCGTATCCTAGAATAACTAGGGTAAATAGTTAGGCTTCAAGGACTATTATATATAGTTCCTTATGAATTGCAAACGTACGTGTGTATTGTAACTCATTCGATCAATATACATTGAAGCTTTTTGTGATAACTGTGTTCTTATTATTCTTATAATTATTTACAGTTTATCGTTCTTGAATAAATCAACATAGTGTTAATCCGCTGTAACTTCTATTGTTGAGTAGATCATTGTGTTTATTAACTGTTTTGGTTAATCGATCTTGACAGTATGGTATTTGCACCACGACCTTGAGGTTGTAGGTTCAAGTCTCGCCGTGAACTTATGTGGTGGGGTTTATTCCCCATAGGTTTAAGGTTCAACGGAAGACATATTGCCCCTTGTAGATGTCACTGTCTAGGCTCGAACCACTAAATTACTAACTGGCCGTTCTAAAAAGAAAAAAAAAAGTTGTTTACCTAATTTAAATTATTTTTAACAAAACGACATTTGTTCGCCGTATAATTTAGTTTCAGGGTACCCGCCGCCGCATTGCGCGGGTACCAGTTAGTATCTATTAATGAAAATATAACTTTCTAATACTTTTAATATTTTGGTATACATATTATTATTATCAAAACCCTGAAATTATTATAATTTGAATATCTGACCAATCTTATCCTTTATTGAAATGGATAAAATCTACAATTTTAAGTAAAAACAAGAAAATATACATTCATATTTGTAGTCTTTTTCTTATCTTTAGAGAACCTTTTAATGTGTTGGTCCTTTAATTTGAAGTTCTATGTATTTAAGTAACTTTAATCTTAAAAAAGTCACCAAATGTATGATTGAAATTTGAATTATTTGGACATCAAATCGTACAAATGATACGATTACACAACCCAACACCGTATTCCAATAATTCACGACTCTTTAACAACTCATACATCTAATTCTATCCTTTTAGTTTGTAGATCAATTGTATTCTAATTGCTCAAACCTTGTAGTTTAGTGGTATTAGTATAAATTATAAGGTGTTGCTCATAAATTATAAGTCTTGAGTTTAAATCCACTATGGACAAATGAATAGATTAGGTGCCGTTTAAAAAAAAAAGAATTGTCTTCTAATTAAAGTGCCCTTAACCGATAATTAAAATAAGCTACTTAAGCAACCAATAAGTAACTGATTAAATGAATATTGATTAATCAAGTCGTTTTATCATTTTCAGTTCTTAATAATTTTATTTGGTGTTCGGTTGATGATAATGCTGTCGTAAACATACAAATATGAAAAAATTAGTAAATGCGAGGGAAACTTCAAAACTATAGAAGAAAAGTTGAGTTTGCAATTATGTGCCAAACAAATGATAGTTTCGTAAAAATGTTGATGTCTCAATTTAGTTAAAGAATAACCTTTCTATGGCTATTGTAAAAGAATCAACACGTTATAATAGAAATAAGTCTAAGATAAAAATATTTCATACATTTAAAATTAATGTACCAATACGAATGCCTCGATGCATAATAGTAATTAATAATTTCTTATTATTTTCTAGAGATTTAAAAGTATGTAACCGTTTGTTGTCATTTATTTCTACTAATTTTCATAATGTCAAGACATGTGTCAAAATCAACACATAATATTGTGATAGAAATTAGTAGATTACACATAGGGGTGTTAACGATGAGTCGAGTCGAATATCAAGAAATTTGGGCTCTGCTCGTTTAATAATTACTCGGCTCGAGCTCGACTAGAGCTCGAATAAGTTTTTTAAAATTATGCTCGACCTCGAGTTCGAATATTTATATAGTGTTCGAATTCGAGCCCGATACCCGTTTATGTGTCCATATTTTTTAATGAACTAATTTACAAACTCGAAAAACTCGTTAATTACCCGATTTTTGTGTTTGCCATCCGAATATACATTTTCAGTGCATATTTTCATCTTAGAATATATAGATTCAATATTTTAGCGTATTTTTAATAAAAGTATGATTTTTGCAGGTGTTCACGGGTTGTTTCAAGTAAAATATGTTTCTACTAAAAGCCTATATACCTATTAGTTTGATATATATACATGAAAACTCGTAAACCTACATACATATTTAAATGCCGGTTCCAAACACGAAAAGACCGGAACCGAACCGAGACCGGAACTGGTAAACCCGGTTTGTTATTTTTGATCAAATCTAAGAACCGGAAACCGGACCGGTTAAGCCGATTCCGGTTCGGTTCGGTTCCGAATTTTCGGTTTTTATACACACACCTAGCTCGAGCTCGAGTAGCTCGTTAAAAGCTCGACTCGTAAAGTAGATATGAAGATAAATAAAAACAAATTGTAGGAATAAATATCATTTTTCTTATAAAAATGAGTATATATAAGTCACAATGCAACACGACAATTATTTTACTCACTCCGTCCCACAAAGAACTTCTTATTTCACTCTAAATTTTTATCACACAAAAAACTTCTCATTTCCCATATTTGATGGGCTACACACAATAAATAAGTATTATTACTAAAAATTCTACCATTAATATCCACTAACTATCTTCCTCTCTCCAACCCAATCTTATATTTTAATCAAAAGTATTATCAATAACACCACCACTAACTTATCTCCTAAAACTTATGCAAAAACTAAGTGAAATTTTTTTTTTTTGAGACGGAGGGAGTAATTTTTTTGATAGTGGCACTTCACTTGTACGAATAATCAAGTAAGAGATAAACAAAATGAAGACGTAAACATGTGATTTTCACGTGACCCTTGACATGGACATCTCAAATTAAAAAGAAGTATTTAAACTACAACTAGTACATGATTTCATGAGAATTTTCGTATGATCTTCAAATTAATATTTATCGGACTCGTATTACTAAAAATTCATATTCTCAATAATTTAAATATTATAAATTATTTGAGTAGTAAAATAAAATTACTAAATGTTATATTACTAAGTTGCACATTACATTATTTTGAACAAAAAAAAATTAGTATATTAAAATGAATGAGGTTAAAATATAACTATTCAAAACTTAAATGTAAAATATTAAAAGTCTAAAATAAAATAAAGAAAAAAGAAAGTAAAAATTAACAACTAAGAGTAAAGAAATAAAATTTGACCAGTCTGTCTAACGCTATTTATCCAGTTTGTAAATGTATTTTGCTAAAGTTGTTGTAAACTCACTCATGTTAAACGCATATTAAAAAGTCAAAATATATTTAACAAAGTTTTCGTATTGTAACCTTGTTGTTGTGTGATCTTAAGACTGTGCGTAATGGCAAGGTCGCCAAGCGATCACAACCGAACGTCCCTCCAATTTGGACGCGTCCCTCCCCTTACGCCGAGCTCTCTGCGACGTTTCATGGGCTTGATTTGGTCATCCAAGCGACCACAAACCAGTTGCCAAATTTTCAAAGGGAATGGATTTGATCGAGATTTTTCATGTGTTTAGTCGCAAGTGAAAAAGCTGATTGACGCTATAGTTGATCACCCATTACACATAGTATAGGTGTAAGTGTTTCTTCTTTTCCATATACCTTTTATCATAAGAAAAAATACTCCATCTTTTAACATAAGAAAAAATATCTTTTTAAAAAGGAAAATAACCAATGATTGAGAAACGGGATAAATTGTCTTGCAAAAGGTAAAGTAAAAGACAAAAGCATCAAGGACAATCATAACATCTCAAATAAATCCATATTTAACATCACTATGACACCTTTTATTTATTTATTTATTTTTCTACATTATATATCTTTCTCTCATCTCTCTAAAAAGAGGACACTGATTATATATCTTTCTCTCATCTCTCTAAAAAGAGGACACTGAAATTGGTAGAAAAAATTGGAAATAAAACATAAAATTAACAAAGGAAAAACCAAAATCATCACCTACTTCTAACACTACCTTTTACAAACAAACAAAAACTCAAAAATTTATTTAACTCTGGATTGAAATATCTCTCTGACCGTGGTCAAACATCATGAAATTTGGATTTTATGAAAGTAGGTTTGTAGGGTGGGTTGTTTAAGGGTGAAATTGTAATTTGACCGATGGCTATTAATTCATGAATCCATCCAAAATCATCTCTTGACATCTACATTCTTCACTGCAAAAAGCTTTCTCACCCCTGTTAGCATACAAAAATCCAATATATTTATTCATGAAGAAATCATATAATATAATCCTAGAAAAAGAGCAATTTAAAGGTGTTTGGATGCTCATTTTTAAAGTTATTGAACAAATAAAATTAAATACTTGAAACATAATATGGTTACTCAAAACTTGACTACTTATGAGGTGTATATTTATCAAATTTTAATTACCAAAAAAGTAAAAGAATATACGCAATGTTATAAACAGGTTCAAAACTAAAGTTCAAACACCTCTAAATTTTGGATTTTATATTTTAAAATATTATTTTTAGATAAAAATTGGTTTTTATTAAGTATAAGTAAAATTCACAAATGGGATTATAAATTATTAACCTGTACATGAAAATGTCACTGCCTTCACCAAGATTCTTCTTGCAAGTATGACAAAAGCTTACAATACTCTCGAATGGCGATCCTGAATCAAATGACCCGACCCGAATACCACAACAGCTCTCCACAACACAATTATCGTAAATATGGGTTGTTTTCGGGTTAGGCCCATGAGAGATCACACGGGTATACTCTTCTGAGAGCTCCATCTCCCTCAAAGACAAAGGACCAGTACAAAATTTAGGAGATACGAGTCCGGTTGGAGTCGGGCCACACGAAATCTGAGAATTCCGGGTCTTGATCCCAAAATCACCTGGTGTTTCGGGTGACCCGTTTGGAAATGGTTCAAGTGATGGGATTTGAATCCTTAACTTATTTGGTTTACAAATATAGCCATTGTTAGGGTTTTCTTGAACAAGTACAAGAGCAAGAGCAATTCCTTCAGAATCAAAATTCTCATTTTTGTGTTTAAATTTTTCTAAAATCTTTCTGGGTTTTTCTGGGTTTTTGATGAATCGAAATGGGTTACTTGCAAAACTACATAATTGATTGTTGGTGTCAAGAATTGAAGTTGGTGAAAGATTTTTGGGCGAGAATAAGACATTGAAGAACCTTGGTGAACCAAGAAAAGATGAAATGGATCGGGTCGGGTTTGGTGTATTTGGGGATGAAAGAGATGAAGTTTGGTGATCCGCCATGATCGGTGATTGTTTTGTTACAGCTCTTGATCTGTTTCTCAACATCACTACGAAAGTCGGGAAAAAAAAAACTGACAAAAATCTCAAAAATCAAGAAACCCAAACCCCACAAGATTTAAGCTTGAAAAAAGAGGAAAAAGTTCGAAGTTTTTCAAGAAAAGCAAGAAGTGATTCGGATCAAGACCCAAGTGTTTGTAATAAAATTGAGATTAGATTTCCTGAGATTCAATCTTCCCATTTAATCTCTTTATTTCTTCGAAAATGGCGACAGGATTAGCATCAAAAAAAGAAAGAGGAATAGGGATTTTCATTTGGTTGTCATGGTTTGGGGCTTCTAAAAATAAGATAAGGAAGAGAGAGAAACGTGTGTGTGATAAGTTTAGAGCAATATTTATAATTTTTATTAGTCTCTCCGTCCCACAAAAAAGTTTATATTTCTCACATTTGATGGATCCTACATAATAAAATATTATTATTACTAAAAATCTCACCATTAATATCCACTAACTATCTTTATCTCTCCAATCTAATCTTATATTTTAATCAAGAGTATTACTAGTGACCACACCACTAAATATCACATAAAATCTTGTGCCCAACAGAAATGTAATCTACTTTATTGGACGGAGGGAGTAATATTTATGACGATGTATATTTATAATAAGAATTGAAGAAAACGACAAAGCAAGTATGCTTTTTTACTAGTGAGGATATTACGTGGCTTTTTAATTAGGGATAATTTCATATATGTCCTTGTAAACTTTTAATATTACACATATATCCTTTCAAACTTCATTATTACGTATATATCTAATCTACTCCATTTTCTTTTTATTAGAACTTAAATTTATTATCTTTAGATCATCGACAAGATCATATACATTAATAACATTATATTACAAGTTTTCCATATAATTAAGATATTATGGGTTAGACTTCTAAAATATTTATAAACTCATAAAATCAATCTTGTTAAACTTGAGCTACAGAGAATGAAAATGTACACAATCTTTCTCCAATTTAACTGTAAAGAAATCGATTCTAAGACCGGTGCCAATGGTGGCGGCAACTGACGCCGTCAGTTGCTGCCAACTCAGCGTCACGTCAGCAGACAAACTAACTAACACTAAACTGACGTATACATGCCAACAGCACTCCGTCACTTCACCAACTTTAATTAATTTACTTTCTTTTTAATTAAAACAAAAATATAACTAAAACATAATACTTTTATTAAAATATAAAACATTACAATAATTTAAAAATGCGCAGGTAAAGGAGTCTCAGAGTAAGAAGTTATACCGTCACATATACGGAGGAACGGCGAACGGGCCATACGAAAACGTCGCCTAAAATAATCCAACGGGAACGTGAGATTTTCAGCAAAGTAGTCTGCGTACAAACGCTCACCGGCACCTTCACGATCTCGTGACACATACCTTCTCGGCGCTCTGGAGATCGGAGCGATCTCTTCATCGTCCTCTGTATCAGATGAAAGAGCATTCATGTGACAACTCGATATTTCTGGTATGTAACTTAATTTCATTTCTAAAACTTTCCTTATTTAGAAAGTTTCTAGTTTTAGACATTTCTATTTCTGGCATCCTTATACACAACAAACATACATATTTTTACACCATGCACTAGTGTTTGACTATTTTAGTCAACACAACATTTTTATTTACTTATGGTGACACACTTTGAGCTAAAACATTTCTTAAACAATAAGGTTCTCGATAAAACAATAAACGTAACGCATTAAATAAACGTGACTCGAATGACATCGAACCATGACCGACCACCTAAGTGGCCGGCCATGCACTTGCTTGTGACACACCATCTCGGCCGAACCCCATTTGGGGTGTGTGTGAATTTGTTTTGATCCTTATCTTGATAAACTTATCTTCATTCAAATTCAAAAGAGTCCTTATCCAAGTCTAACACTTAAACCCTTATCTTCCCCTATAAAAGCACCTCTAAACCGAAACCCTAACCTCTTTTGATCCATTGTTCGGCCAAGCATCTCCCTTGTATCCCCTTGTTCGTTCGTCCGATCCCACAAGCATCTCCATTCGTTTTTGCTCGTTGATCCAAGGTATGATGCACTAAAACCCTTGTTTTTCTTTGATTATTCCTTGCTTGTCTTGCATTTTGAACCCGAGACCATGGCCCTAGGCCATATGGTCTCCGTTAGCCCTCAAGACCCGTCGCCTACATGCATGCGTACATACGGATTGAGTGTGTGTGTGTGTGGCATGTGCTTGATCATGATCTTGTTTGTTTTACTCTAGATTCGAACCCTAGATCTACCTAGGATTGTCCGTACACCTAGATCTAGCCAAACACACATGAAAACCCGAACTCTAACCCGATCTAACATCAAACCCGAAGGGTTTTGGCCTCCGGCCAACCCTAGCCGAACCCTTGATCAAACCCGAACCTTAGATGGACAAGACTTGACTTTTGTTGACCAAAACCTATGCTAGACTAAACCCCAACTCGGAACCCTAACCCTAACCGAAATCTAGAAATCCTAGTTGACTTTTGTTGACTCATTTTGACCTATGTTGACTTCTAGAATGGACCAATTTTGACCAATAAGTCAAACCGGGTCAAGGCCGGTACTTGACCCAAACCGTAGACCCAAACCCAAATACCTAATCGGGCCAAGGCCCGTACTTGGCCCATATCGATCTACCTTAGTCCATCGGGCCCAAACTTTAGTTGGCCCATTAGTATCCAAGCCCATTTGGACCAAAGCCCAAACCTTTGGCCCACTTATACCCAAACCGAACCCATAGGGCCCAAGCCCAATCCTTGGCCCAACTCTATTGGACCCAAGCCCAATATGAGGCCCAAGTGGCCCATCTAGGCCCATTAGGCCCAATCTAGGCCCATTAGGCCCAATCCATTTCATTTCGTATCATTTCATTTTAAAACTCATTTCATATCATTTCATTTCGAGAATCATTTCATGTCATTTCATTTTGGAATCCATTTCATTTCATTTTATAAAAACCAATGCATTTCATTTCATTTCATTTTATTAATCCAAGTTCATTCGATGTCACAAAACATATAACATAACATTTAACGTATATCATATTTATGGAATCGCCTGTGTTAGCTTAGTATAATTAGAAAGTCATATTGTTTAGGAAGCTAGGAGCCTTTTAGGGATCCTCTGTCCTAACCGTTGCTAAGCTTAGCCCAGGTGAGTCCACAGACCCCTTTTCTCTTTTAACTATTTTATAAACTTTGGGGTGGAAAACATAAACACAACTGCTACTGTTTTACTATGACTGTACAACATCTATACATTTTCATTATCGCGTTGGCATGACAAACAATTATTATACCGGACTAAGGTTGCCCGCAATCATTAACTAGTGGATCTAGACCATGGATATGCAGATAGTACTATTGGCTGACACTCATCCTCCCATCGAACGTTAGATCATTACTTGGTTTATCCAAGACATCTCCGGGAGTGTATATCCATAAAAGAACGATAACATAATGGAGTTGAAGTGTTGATTGTGGACTTAGGGGTTGGTATATTAACTCAATAGACTAGCTACCTGTTGGGGATAACAATTCATGCGTTGTCAAACATAATAATTTGTTCAACACTTTTTCATAAACATAACACGTAGTTGTAGATATTCTACAACTGCACTAAACATTTCATACTTACTACTCATATCATATGAGTGTTGAACTTTATACTTTTCAGTCTTAAACCATTTTCACAACAAACATTTTGAGTAGCAAAACACTTTACTTTACTTTACTTTACTTACTTTAACCCTGTGGATTCACTCAACATTTTTGTTGACCCTTTTACTATTTATGTTTTCCAGGTAATTAGGTGCAGTGGATTGGAGGATATGAGCATTGGGATTGTCGTGAGCCATGATTAAAATATTAAGTTTACGAACAATCATTTCATTTCAAAACAATTTCTATTTTAGGAAACATACTATTTTTGGAAACTTTCTACTTTTGGAAAGTGAAACACTCTTCTATTTTTCGTTATTGCGTGGTTGTTTGTTTACTTAATTTTTGCTATGTTGTCATGAACGTTACACCCTCGTTCTTCCGCAAAACATTTTAAATGAAGTAAAACTCATTTTTGGCGGGGTGTGACAATTCACAATGGCGACCATTTCCTCGGCATTGTAAGAATTTGCTATCGTCAAAATAGCTTCCAAATCGGAATCATATTCGGTAGAGGAATAAGAAACATTAGACATTTTATAAGTATGGTTGGGTGGGAGAAGAGAGAATTTTTGTTGTGAAAACTATATAATGAAAGTGGGTATTTATAGAGATTTAAAAGGATTAATATATATATATATATATATATATATATATATATATATATATATATATATATATATATATATATATATATATATATATATATATATATATATATATATATATATATATATTAATCTTATATATATATAGGGTTGAATTAGTTTCAGAACCAATTAAGGCTACAGAACCAGCAGAACTCAATCTAAACCTTTGATTTTTGAAATGAAATGATCATGAAAGACACATTAATGTATTTGATGAGGGACCCCCAAATATTAGTTTGCATTGATGTCATTCATGCATGTATACATATACGTATATGTTTTCATGGGTGTATACATAAGTGTTATCTATACATATATGTATACATGCATGAATGACATCCATGCAAACCAATATTTGGAGGTCGCTCATCAAATATATTAATGTGTCTTCCATGATCATTTCATTTCAAAAATCAATGATTTAGATTGAGTTCTGCTGGTTTTGTAGCCTTAATTGGTTCTGATTCTAATTCTACACTATATATATATATATATATATATATATATATATATATATATATATATCATATATCTATATGCGAATAGACGTTTTTTTAGCCCACGTCGATGACCTGCTTTGCCTCCTCAAATAGGAAGATTGTTGCCGCCCTCAACAACCGACTTTATTTGCTTCACCGCCTCCATCTCAACTTATATGACGGACTTCTAAATCAATACGTTGGTTTTCTGCTTCTTGTTAATTTGAAGAACACAAACCAATCCATTGGTTAATTTCATATTTGTAAGCAATTTTGTTTGTTTATTTCTGATTTACTCATGGCCGCCTCTTGTTGAGGAGAACATTCTCTTCTTCTTTCTCTATTTATCGGCTACCGACAAGTCTTTAGCAAGGACGAAACACTCTCTACTCACTGATCGAAACACTCTCCACTCACTGATCTTCCTACTCAGTTGTTGTGTTGCTGCCCTTCTTGGAAAGGTTAGCAAGGTACGCTTATCTTTTACTTCGGTTATGAAATTAGGGCTTTCCCCTAAATAGGTTTTTAAGGGTTTTTGTTGTTTCTATTTGAATTACTGCAGTACTATCTTTTAGACTGAATTCATCACTGCCTTTTACCTGGTTATGAAATTAGGGCTTTTCCCCAAATAGGTTTTTAGGGGTTTTCCTTGTTTCCATTTTAATTATTGCACTGCTATCTTTTAGACTGAATTGATAACTGCGTAATAAATATACTTGTAAATTTAGTTAAAGAAGTTATTAAATATGAATGATTTTGTAATATATATTTGTTTATGTGAAAAGGATGAATCAGCGAAAGCTAAACGTGAACCACAAGAAACACCCGGAGCTACAGATTCTTCAAAGGTTGATAATGTTGAATTAGGTCAAACTGACACTGATAAAATAGCCGATGAACCCTCTGATACTAAACCAGTAAATAATTATGTTTATCTTAATCTTAATTATCCTTATAATAATATTTATTATATCGACAAAGACACTTCAATTGTTTTTAAGCCTAATATTTGTTGTGCAGAATGAGTCATGATATAAAACGCTTGTTGAAGAATCTGATTCTAAGACTGCTGATGTGGCAGATAAGTCTAAGGTTATATGGTTTGACCCTAATGTATTTACTGAATTCAAATTGGTTGGTAATCCTCAGGTAATTTTATCTATTTTTGACCTTTTTTAAAATTTAGGGGTGTTCCTATTTAAGCAGTTTTAAATGTTTGGATAGACATAAATTTTATCTACTTTTATGCAAATTTGAGATACTTCTTTCTCACATATTCCTTACAAGAATGACATTTTTGCTTATTTTATGTATTATTTTCTTAAATAATTATAATATATAATTTATTAACAAACTTGTTACATTTACTTGCAAATACCAACGAACTTGTTATGTAATTATTAGTTATTATAGTACTTAATAATCTGATCCCAATATAGCTTTTATTTGATTTATCAACTTTTAATAACAGTGATTTAATGAAGAAAGTGTATGAAAGGCAGATCATGTTGGGTTAAGCGTTTATTTACCGGTTCGGTAACTTTCCACACTTGAAGGTTCACCAATGGATGGCCAAACACTCACTGAAGCATTGCATGCACACAAAATAAATGTTCGTTATATTGGCAAAGTAAATTTTCTTTTAACAAACTATTAAACTAATAATACTATAAATTCCAAATTACCAATTTTTTGAGTTTCTAGATTAATTTCAGGTAGCTGATGGTACGAAACACTTGCCTCATTTATGGGATTTTTGCTCTAATGCGATCATTGTTAGATGTGCAAAACACATTCTTAAGGTGAATTTCATCATCTAATCATAATTATATTTATTTTCGTAAATGGTTAGATTGTCAAATATAAAAACACAAAATAGTTGTATAATTCCAATAATAATATGTTATCTTTGGAACAAAATGACTTGGGAGTTTTTCCGCATGAAAATACACTATATTTTATTCCGACCCATTTGACCTATCAATTTTCCCCTATTTTTTTGATTTTATCTGTCTAGACCATCAGAGACAGAATATATATTGGGTCAAATTGCATAAAAAACTAGCTTTTGCCCTATTTTTGTTATTGGTATGTGAATGATATGTATTTTTTATTTTAGTTTTTTTATTTTCTGTAATTCTACAAGATGTTTTGAGATATACATCATATCATGATATTGGGTAAGAAGTTGTTCATTTTTTCAACTGTAATTCTACCGGAATTTTACCCACACCTTCTTATATTTAGGTGAAACAGTTTATTCAAATAACAGTGAAAAGTTATATTTTTACCCAATCGTTGATGAATCTAATTTGACTTTTAGTTTTTTTTTTTTTTACTTTAATGACACTAAATGATATTTTCTTTTTGTAGTTTTTGTATTATGTTATTTTAATATGTGTTTTATCTTTTTGCAGTTTAAATTGCCAGATGATGCAAGCAACCGTGTGAAGAAGATTTTAGTTATTCACAACCTTTGCTTGAAGGTTTAGTAATTCCTGTTATTATCAAAAAAAAAGTTTTTATTTTTTTAATGTGTGATAATTTAATTAAAATAATTGGTTTGAACAGGTGGGAGTAACAATTGGTACGAAAAAATATGATCCGAGTGTAGGAACACCTTTTCAAACATCAGATATATTAAATCTTCAACCAGTTGTAAACACTGAATACATGTTTGTTCTGAAGCAAAGGCATTGGTTGAAACAGGAAAACTTCAATTGGGCGAGGGAATGCTTAATGAAGCCTACACATTATTTGCAGAAGCATTTTCAACAAGTCACATATATGCAACCTCACCAATTGATGGCTTTAGATCCCAAGAAACAGAAACATAGCACTAAGTAAAAGTTTGGTTTTGAATTTTTCTAACGGTTTACTAAATTAAACTAGCAAGTTGGGATTTGATATTCATTCTTCTTCCAATGATTTATGGTCATGGAACAATGAACAATAGAAGAGGGAGGTTATTTTGTTCTTTATTTGTAACTTTGGCGTATGGCATGTAAAACTAAACATCATTTGCAGAATACTCACCAAGACCGAGTTGGTATGATGCCTTATATGGTGCTACTTGTAATTGCACTTAAATGCTATTGAAAGGACTTCTTGGAGAGGTACATGTTATCCTATTAATTAGATGGCAAAATGGGTAAGTTATAGATGGGTCGAAACATGTTGGGTTGGTTAGATTGACCCGTTCTATGTTTCCCATGGATTTTAGATATAATAATGTATTAAATATGATCAGTAAAGTATGAACAATGGTAATGTAATATGTTTTGAAGAATTGTTTTTGAGACTTGTTAACGTTGACGACTTGCAACATTTTGACATTTTCTACATGTTTAAATTGATTTACTCTGAAAATTAATTCACATGATCAGTTAGAGATGTCAATAGATTAAGCCTTAAAATACCTCAAAAATAAACTATCATGGGTCGTGCTTAGCACGACCCTATAAACTTACTAGTATATATATATATATATATATATATATATATATATATATATATATATATATAACGGTAATATTACCGTTGGGGGAAAAAAAATCGACCGGCGCTCGCTACCTCTCCCGTCTCCAAACCGGCTCTGCACCCAAACCGGCGGTGCCACCGACGGCCCGTGCCAACGGTGCCGGTAACGGCGGAAAACCGGCGGTGCCAAACCGGCGGACCGTTGATTTTTTATAGATGTAAATGAGGGGGAATTTTTTTTGGACATTTTTTCAAGTTTGGAAGGAAGTATGATTTTTTTGAGAGATAAAGAAGGTGAATTGTGGTGTAAAAATAGAATAAATGAGTGGGTATTTATAGATGTAAATGAGGGGGAATTTTTTATTAATTTTTTCGAATTTTTTTGAATTTATTACCGTTTTTTTGTATTTATTACCATTTATTTTGAATTATTACCGTTTAAAAAAAAAGGTTTTTTTTTATTGGCTCTCGGGTACGGCCGGCCCCACCTCGCACACTCCTCCTCCGTCTCTTCTCCCGTCTCGAAACCGGCTGCACCTCAACCGGCAGACCAACCAGCGGTCCATGCCAACGGTGCCGGAACCGGCGGCCAACCGGCGGTGCCCAACCGGCGGACCGTTGGCACCGGTCTTAACTAACTACTTCCTCCAATTTAATATAAGTGTTATATTTTCCTTATATGAGTGAGTCAAAATATATGCTACACTTTATTAAACATTATTAAGATTACATAATTTACTTTCTCTTTCTTTAATAAAGCCAAGGATTATATTGTGGGATCCTTATTCACTAATTATCTTCTTTAATCTATCATAATCTTTATTATAATGTTTTGCATCAAAAATTGTGAAAGTAAAAGTGTATCACTTATTTTGAATTGGAGGAGGTATTACATTTGTTTTTAAACGCTACACTAATATATACCTAATTCCACTTATATTCATGATGAAACTTAATGTAACACCTCAAATTTTAATACAAAATATTGGCCAAAATAAAACATTTTATAAATAGAAGAACATCCTCAAATTTGGATTTACAAAAACCTTGGTATGAAATCAGAGTATAAAAGTAGGTGTTACAAAATAGATCATAACCAAGCTAAGACTAAATCCAATCTAGTGTTCTACTAATCTAGGTCCCGCATCTCTATCCATGCGTACCTAAGCCTTCGATCCCGAACCTGAGTACATAGCAAAACAAAACAAGGAGTACGTGAGACAAAAACGTCTCGTGAGCTACATGGGTTTAGACCCCAAAGTTAATAATAATAATCGAATGACAAACAAACAAACATGTAAGCAATTACCCATCTATCTAGTCACCCTATTGTGAATGTAATACCTTGCTTTCCTAGCAATCATATCTAGTTGTCGGGACATCCCCAACCAACTAGAACCACATTAATTTATTAACCGGGGATCCCCCGCATTAACAAGCTTCAAGGTAAAGGCAAGAGGGAATCGCCCAATCTACCTATACCTGCCTTACTCGCCGGACTACTTCTAGTTAGCAAGACTACTATCATGGAATGGGCCGATGGGGATCCGCCCAAATGCTCCCCATTCCATACCTCATGACCGGGGATCCCCCGAATCATCACATCATCTCACCATATCATAACTCGATGGTTATGTCAATCTAGCTCTCGGCTATCACGTCTATCATCAAACAAGTTAGTTCAATACAACTATCGGTATAACTAACTACTAGCTACTAGTCTACACAATTAAGCAAATAGACCATAACACAAGTAATAAAATGTATTTCATAGGCTATGTACTCAGTAAATTTCCACACGTACTCACCTTAGTAATAAAGACGCTTTAACCGTATTCCTTCCGCCGGTTCCTTGCTCACAATTCGTCCACTTCAACACTTCACCGAATGTCTAAAACAATTATCACAACAAGGTTACCATCACAAATTACTACTAATGTGTTCATCTACCTCTATATAACACCCATCAATCCATTTCCCCAAATATGATGATTTTACCAAACCCTAGGTTTAACCAGCCCTTAAGATTCTTACAAATCATAATCATACACTTGTTTCCTTTGTTAATATACCATCTATTAAGTGTATACACCATTTATATCACCATAACCCATAACCCCAAGAACTAGGGTTTCAACCCCCAAGCTTCTAAATCCTTAGATCTAAAGCTACAACTACAAAGGGTTGAAGATATACCTTAGATCTTCAACTAGGAGTGAAGAATCACAAGATTTGATGAAGAAATCAGCTCCAAATGATGGTTTACACCCAAAATCGCTCACAAGCTCGAGTGGGAGAAAACTAGGGTTTTTCTTTGCAATAAATGAGTTCAACCCGTCTTTAAAGCTGCTCGACCAGACTTCGCGACGCGAACTAGTTCGCGTCGCTAACTCCGCACATCGTACGCAAACTTAGCGATCGCTAACCCAACGCGAACTACTTCGCGACCCAAAGCCAAACTACCTGGCCCGACTTCCCGATCGTTACCACAAGTTCGCGTCGCGAACTTCCAATGCAACCAGGGCTGCATTTTTCCAATTTTGTCTCGACCCGGTTTCGCCCATAACTTTCTCGTACGGTCTCCAAACGACACGAAACCAATTCCTACGTTCTGTAAACGATTTATCCTTATTTATCATATTTTTGTACAATTTATTTATTTACAAATTTCGGGTCGTTACACTTAAATCCCCCAACATCAAGGTTGTAAGATTATTAGGCCAAAGGCTCTTTAATAACTAATTATTACATACAATTAAGCATATAATTTTTATGGGTTTTGATATAATAGATTTAAAAAATTAATAATTAGTTAAATTATATAACATTAACCCACTTTTAAGTGCATAAGTCAAAATGGTTTCCTTCTTTTTAACAACATTCAAATCCCTCCTCTAATTAAAATCAAATATGCTCATCTTTGTCCAGTCTTATCCAATCTTATTGACAGCTCTAAGGCTGTTATTATCAAAACCCAATTTTTACTAGTGTAGGAAACAATTTATTTAAAATTTTCAGAACAAAGAACTCTCACCGAAGGGCCTTTGGCTAACAACCTTGAAAATTGGGGTTCAAGTCCCATTGTGAATATAGATAGAAATTATGAATAGATTAAGGTTTTGACGTTTAAAAAAGAAATAAAGATCTCCCAAGGACTCCAGATAAAATACTTAGCTGGGATTTAATATGTAATATGCTTAGTTTTTTTTTAGATTTACATATCAACTAAAATGTGTTAAATAAACATGTTAATATGTTAATTCTTAGTTTTTAAATAAACTCGTCCTATTAATGTACCTATGTTTTTATTTATTTAAAAAACAGTAGGTTTGAATATGAATAAATTAACGTTTTTATTAAGTTAATTAATGAATAAATATTCTTCAACCCATTTGCAATGTTATTTAAATATTAAAAGAGTATATTTGTATGAGGGATCATGTAATAGGAAATACCTTCTCTTAATTACTTGTATTAGTGTTTCACGTATCAAGGTAGGTAATTGTTATCATGCTAGTTTTGTTTCAACTAATTAAATACTCCGTAATTCTGAATAGTCGTGTTTTGCTTTCCTTTTATACTTATTTGGATTCTTGTTAAATACAAAATGCCACCCTGGCCCACCCATAAATATTATATTGGCGATACTTTTATAGTGAAAGGTTGATGGTAGGTAGATTTTATGTAGTATTAAGGGATGAATTTTAATACTCCGTAATTGATTAATATTATCTAATGATGAAGATTATTCATATATTTTATACATGAATAGGTATTTTGGTCATTTGATACTTACACAAGAAATTAATTTTTTTATTTTCTATTTTTTTTAAAAAAATATTTTATTTTCAGCTTTTTTTTGTGACTTGAGCATCTTCAATGTTGTCCAATTTGTGATTTAAGAATTAGAGTTCATCAAATGGGTGAGTGAGATGAAAAGGGATAAATTAAAAAAACAGAAATAAAAAAGGACATGAAAAAAGACTGAAATGCCCTCACATGTTTGGCATGTGAGGGGTTTTAACGGCTAAAATTAAATGGAAGTAGACGGAAGGACAAAACTCAGAAATCTATAAAAGTACAGGGACAAAAAGACTAAAAAAAAGTATATGGACAAAAACACATAATCATGTATACTATAGGGACAATTTCTATAATTTACTATATATATTTATATTTTAAATTGATTTTTTTTAATTATTTTTGTTATGAAATAATATTATTTTATAATCAAGTGTGGTACTAAATCACATATGATTTTTAATATTCAAGTTTTTAATTGTTCTCTTTATAACGAACCGTCATTTATTGAACAAGTTAATTTATGTCTACTCGTTTCAATGATTCAATCCCTAGTCCGTTTATATCCTGTTGATTCAGTAACAACAACGTAACTAAAAAATCTAGCAACATAACCCCACTAAAAGACATAAACAGTCTTTTAGTTGATAACAATCTTGTTGACCTTTCAAGAGACGTTCTCTCTTGGGTTTGAATTTTAATGTGCCACAAAAGCCAAAATTCAATTCGCCATTTGGACGTTTTTCTCAAGTTTTCTGCTATAAACAAAATGGCCAATTACAGTTGCAAACAACAATTATATCCAATCTTTTTAAAGGATGAATATGAAAGAAGTAAAATGTAGATAATTATACCTCTACTAAATAGTAGAGAGACTGTTTTCAAAAGACCTCCGACAGAAGAGCAAAAACAGGGAAGAAAAGTGTAAATGAAAGGAGCATGCCTATAAAAACAACACAAGAAAATAAAAGCAATTATGAATATGTATACGAGGACATGTACATGTAGAGTGTATATGTGCGAGATTGTCGTAAGAATGCAAGAAACATAAAAATAAATGAATATATACATGTGACATGAGAGGAAGATGTGCAAGAGTGGAAAATCATGTATTAACAAAAAGCAACAATCACAGAAATAGACATATAAAAAGCATATATGTAGATCATATAATTATAAAACTTAAGAAACTCTTAAGCAAATATGCCCATAAAATTATACTTCATCCGATTTAAAATAAGTGATACATTTTCCTTTTGAAGTGATCTAAAATAAGTGATATGCTTTGAAAAATTATCTTATTTGGAAGAAAAAAAAATAATAGAACCAACACCCAATAAGTATCTACTTTAATATAGTGAAAATGACTCTTTCACCCTTACTTTTATTTTTAAATATAACCTTACTTTATTCAAAATATATAGACTCATTCTCCAGTAACCATCTAACAAATCTAATTTAAATTCTCATGGACACTTTTGGCCTTGTTTATTTTTATGATTTCGTAGCTAGTAGACATAACAAAACAAACGGGTTATTCGGACTAGGCAAAGTGTCAAAATATGTAAACCTTTTTTGTAATGGGTCAAGTTGGGCTAACCCAAACACTTTTTTCTGCACAACTTCTAAACCTTTTTTAAAATTCTCACAGTTGTTTAATTTGACTTGGTAGGTTAATATCACATAAATAATGGTTTGATAGTTGCTTATTGAGTTGGTCTGATTGAATTAGTTGCTCATTAAATTAGTTAATTGAATTAAAACTTCTGACTGAGTTAGCTGTTTTTTTTTCATTTGGACCAGATCAGAAAAATGGTTTAAACCTAGTTAGATATGTGGACCGAATTAAATGAAATTGAAGAAATCAAACGTGCTGACTCCAACCGAGTCTAAATCTGGACCGAGTCTGAAGCAAATCAAACATCCCCTAAACAAGATCCATTAACTAACCAGGTTGGTGGACTGGAATTGACCGGTTTTATCATCTAAAATGTAAACGGTTTGGACCTGAAAAATAGGTGGCAATCAAGTTATAATCTGGTTAAACGGAATAGTAGGTTGAGCTTAAAATTTATATAATTTTATTTTGTTTGTAATAGTCAGTGGGCCGATCTATTTATCCACAACCTAACTCATACACAACCATTATGCTAAACAAGTTTGACAGGTCAACCGTTTGATGGATCATTGAGGCAACTGAATTCTGAAACATGAGATATACATGCTTATTTTTTTCTTTGGTCAAATTATCATTCCTAAATTAATTTAGGGCGAAAATATATTTTAATACAAGTTAAATGGATATTCAACTAGGCTACTAACATAAAGTATTAAATGTACAATATATTAGTCTAAAGGAGTATTGTACTACCCTACAATCCGAATCAATTCATTTAAACTCAAGACATACAAGTTGCGGTAATATCATTTGTGGATTGCCTACAACATCAAATGACTTATTTTTTATAGATCTAGATAGGTGTTCATCAGCAAAAATATACGGTATACAACGTCAAACCAGTAAAATAAAAACATACTACTTTCAGTTTCCGATAGTGAAAACCATCAAGACAATAACAAACGATAATCGAAACCTTAAAAATCGCCTAAATCCTCAACTCGGCACACCCAAGAATTGCTCCCCGACATCGGGTCATTGAAGCCGCTTTCTGCCAAACCGGCCTCTCATTCCCGAGTGTCAAAACATCAACATCCGACATCTTTTTAATATCCCAATTCCATCCTTCAGGCCCGATCACACCACCAATTACATAAATATCATCTCGAAAACCCATCATTGCAAACCCGATTCTTTTCTTGAATTCAGAAGCCGAGACCACCACTTTCCTTGAACCATTTTCTTGTTTGTATATAAGCCCGTAACTCATGACATATAATGACCCATTAACCACTGCCATCTGACCATGAGCCCACGAATGCTCATGAACCCGCCACCCGAATTCGGTCAACACTTGAACCGTGGTCAAACCCTTGTGGACCACATGCACCTCATCCCCGATTACTAAACCGGAACATGCTGAGTTATGAGTGTGGTGCAAGTCGGGAATCGGAACCCAAACGTCTTTTTCGGGATCGTAAATTTCCGCTTTCGAGATCGATTTTCTACAACTTGTAAAACCGCCCGCTACTAATATCTTCCCGTTTAACACACAACAGGCAAACATAGCCCGGGGGACCATCATTCGGGCCCGTGGGGCCCACCGGCGGATGATCGGGTCATAAGCCCAAACCTCGTTTGTTGCAAAGCTGCCGTCTTGGTCACCGGTCAACGGGTCAACCGCGTCACTACCGCCACCTAGGACAAACAATTTACCAGCTGTTGATACGACCCCAAAATGGGCTAAATTTCGAACTTTTGAAGGGAGTACCGGGAGAGTGATCCAAATGTCACGGGTCGGGTCGTGGAGCTGCCACACGTTTTCTGGGTCAAACGCGCAAATGCATAAAAGGCGTTCACTTGAGTTGACTTCTTCACGGGATTTGTAAAACTCAGTACTATGAACTGCTTCCCGCCATAATCGACAAACGGTTTCGAGTTTTGGAAATTGGTAAAACGGGACCCGGGCTAGACATCTAATTGCAACCGAATCGGGGAGACCTTCAATGAGAACCGACATTCTGTAGTTGATAATATAAGAACCTGCAAGAAAAATAAAAAGACAAAAATACCCTTCAAATCGATGACTTTGAACCCCGTAAAGCTTATTAAAAAAATGAAAAAAACAGTGCCCATAAAGACCTATAGATATAAGAAACATGTTGATGTTGATGTTAAGTTAGGGGGTGTTTGGAAAACTGATTATTAAAATAGATGGAAAATTACTTTAATAACCACATTATTATACCTCCAAAATAATGAACGCAAATGAATTAATGTAAACGAGCAGGGTATTTAATAGATGAGAGGCGATTTCTACACCATATAAACTACTCCATGCACCACACAGTACAACTTTTAAAGCAAACTATATAAGCATTGTAAAGCAATAATTTTTTGTTGGTATCCTGGGTTCCGACTCACTGTGTGGAAGTGTAACTTGCAGAAAAAGTAAGAACAACCAGGATTTATTTATGTGGTTAGGCCAGACTAAATAGGTTGTCTTAGTAATTACAATTAGGGTTTATAGTTACAAACTTACAACCTAAACAGCAAAAGGAAGGTATTTACTATTACAATTGTAATGTATGGTGAATCTATTAAGATATGAAGCCCTAATTCGATAAATAAAACAAGCAATTTACAATCTGATTCCCAAATTATAAAACTTAAGTAGATTTACAATCCAGCACACTAAAATTCTATCAGTTTATGTTTATAAGTAAGGATAACACAATTGCAATGAAAAAGGATCAAGCTTTCAGAACAGTCTTCAAAAGCCACAAAAATTAACGAGAACAATAAGCCTAACGAAAAATTAAATCACAATACACCCTATTTAACAATATATGGATCAAAACCCATGTTACCAACTGCAATAGGATGAATTATATAATTGGGACTTCAAAAAACCCAATTTTGTTGGTCAAACAAGTAATTATAATCGAAAATGAAACGACATAGAACAGAATTTACCTCAAAAATCGAGATTTGATGCAGAGTTCTGTAATTTATCTGGAAAATAAGTGAAGAAGATGGGCAAAATTTAATTTTGTTGGTTTTAATTTTAATTTAAGGGGTACGGAAACGCGAAGTGCAGTGGATTCCAACATGTTTCTGGAGAAGAAAGAGATATTGATTGCGTGTGAAATGGAAAAAAATGTGTTTTAACTTATAATAATATTATAAAAATCCAAAAGTAAGGTATTGCCCATGGTCAAGGTCATGGGTTCAAGTCCCGTCGTGGACAAATGGTAGGGTTTATTCCCCATATGTGGAGGGTTCGAGGGAAGGCATACTGACTCTTGTGGATGTCACTGTCTAGGCTCGAACCACTAACTTACTAACTTGCCGTTAAAAAAAAATAATAATAATAATAAAAATCCAAAAGTATATTCCATATTATACTCGAGACCGAGACAGCTCGTGAACCCTAAAAATCCAAAAGTGTAATCGAGTCGAGACAGCTCGTGAGTTACTCGAGATCGACTCGAAAAATGCTCGGAATCGACTCGTTGTGAACCGAACTCGAGCTCGAGCTACTCGAGTAAGGCTTCGAGTCGAGTTCGAGTTCCAAAATACACAGCTCGCTAGGCTCGCGAGCCTTATCGAGCTTTTATTTAATTACATTTTTACCCTTTTCCATATACATAATTACCTTTTTAACATTTTCCATATGCATATTTAGAACAAAATAGTGCACTTTTAAAAAAATCAAAATTTTTCAAACCGAGTCGAGTCGAGCTCGAAAGTATCGATACTTTCACCGAGTCGAGTTCGAGCTTAAAAATAGAAGCTCGTCGAGTATCGAGTCGAGTATCGAGTCGAGTTTCGAGCTCGAGTTTTAGTTGGCGAGTCGAGCTCGAGCTTGGCAGAACTCGGTTCGGCTCGACTCGTTTACACCCCTAAATTCATAAGGATTATTTATCTAAAAATGCATTCACGATTAAAATCACAAATTCACAAAAAAATAAGAAAAAAAAGTATCCTTCACTTTATTCTTAACTAAAGTGTAAATTGTTATTAAAAATCCAAAAGTATATTCCATAAGGATTATTTATCTAAAAATGCATTCACGATTAAAATCACAAATTCACAAAAAAAATAAGAAAAAAAGTATCCTTCACTTTATTCTTAACTAAAGTGTAAATTGTATATTCGATGTATCTATGCGTATAGTATACAAAACGACCAAAGATTATCAGTGGCCTTCCTCATGACGTGTTCGTCCAATGCATCATCTCTCTAATTTTGCCTTGATGTAAAGCTTATATGAAACTGATTGATTAAACTCTGATATTTTTAGAAATGAGTCATTTTGTAAAATAGCTCAAATTTTGAATAAACTTTTGAATACTTGTATAAATAATATATATGTAAAATACTGGGTTAGTTTTTATAATATACTTTCGTATTGTTTAAAAAAAATAGCTCAAATTTTACGGTGTTACATGTTTAGACTTATAGATGAAAGTTGTTGTAACGTTGAAATAATAGTGATGATCGTTGTTTCTTTTGGTCACCATTACTATTAATCTTACTATACATATAAATTATTGTACTTCAAATGTAATCCTATTAAGTTGGTTGATAATGTATTAGTATAATACAATAGTATTATCAATTATGCATCAATACATGTCTTTATATTTTAATTACAACTTTTAAAGCTATTCTATAGACTTAAGGAACTAATCCTACTTTTCATTTATAGACTTAAGGAACTAATCCAGGCAATTAATTATAAAAAATATTAAGATTAATCACATTCTTTACATACGAGGTAGTATTTTTGACATTTGATACTTACAAAAATTTAAATATATATTTTTTATTTTTCAGTTATAAAAAACAACATTATATAAAAATCACATGTGTTTATATACTTGAGTACATGTGATTTTTCTATAATCACATGTGATTGTATACTTAATCAAATGTGATATATATGTATAATCACATGAGATTGTATACTTGATCAAACGTAATGATTTTGTAATCACATGTGATTTTATAGTTGATTACATGTGATTATCACATAATATTGTTTTTTTTTTAATTTTATTTGTAAGTGTCAAATATAAAAATAACCTTCCATTTATAAAACATATGTTTAATCTTATCATTAATCTAACGGTTAAGATTAGTCTAATAAGACTATAAATAAAAGTAGGAATAGTTTGAACAAACATCTATATTACAATTCTAAATTTATTACGAGATATATGGTTATTTTTGTTGATTTAATAGTGCCTTGTTTTTCATTTAAATTATGTATATTTTAATGGTACCTAAGCTATTCTAATTTTATCTACGATCAGACTTAAACCCATGACATATACACGTTACATTAATTAAACTTTAATACCAATAGGTTATAAGTTTTGGGTAATCATATGATTACTAGCAGGGTACCCACGCAATGCGGCGGCGGGTACCCAGAAACTATATTTCGTGGCGAACAAGTGTTGTTCGTTTACACGGTTTTTCCAACAATAATTGCGCAAATGAATGATTTTTTCCGTCTTTAAAAATTGCAATTAGTAATCATTATCATCTAGAACATAATAATACATTCAAGTTAACCAACAAACTTAAGGATTATAATTTAAGAATATGTGAGCACACAAACATATACCTTGATCATGGAAAGTTCGATACAATATGTTTTCTATTTAAAGTTGGTTGTTTATTTGTTCTAAAACAAATTGTCATTTAGAGCAATTGGTTAACACACAGTCAAATTTCATAAGAGGTCTTGTGTTCGAATCCTGGAAGCAACACTTTTTTATTTTTGTGGTGTTGAAGAAGTTACTAAAAGTGGAAATGTCCTTAAGTTTAAGTTTAAGGAGTTGCTATGTTTAGTAGTACTAAATGCTTTATAGATATTAAAGTTGGTTGTTTATTTGTTCTAAAACAAATTGTCATTTAGAGCAATTGGTTAACACACAGTTAGATTTCATAAGAGGTCTTGTGTTCGAGTCCTGGAAGCAATACTTTTTTATTTTTGTGGTGTTGAAGAAGTTACTAAAAGTGGAAATGTCCTTAAGTTCAAGTTTAAGGAGTTGTTATGTTTAGTAGTCCTAAATGCTTTATAGATAGTATAGATTATTTGTTCTAAAACAAATTGTCATTTAGAGCAATTGGTAAATACACAGTCAGATTTCATAAGAGGTCTTGTGTTCGAATCCTGGAAGCAACACTTTTTTATTTTTGTGGTGTTGAAGAAGTTACTAAAAGTGGAAATGTCCTTAAGTTTAAGTTTAAGGAGTTGCTATATTTAGTAGTCCTAAATGCTTTATAGATATTAAAGTTGGTTGTTTATTTGTTCTAAAACAAATTGTCATTTAGAGCAATTAGTTAACACACAGTTAGATTTCATAAGAGGTCTTGTGTTCGAATCCTGGAAGCAATATTTTTTTATTTTTGTAGTGTTGAATAAGTTACTAAAAGTGGAAATGTCCTTAAGTTTAAGTTTAAGGAGTTGCTATGTTTAGTAGTCATAAATGCTTTATAGATAGTATAGATTATTTGTTCTAAATCAAATTGTCATTTAGAGCAATTGGTAAACACACAGTCAGATTTCATAAGAGGTCTTGTGTTCGAATCCTGGAAGCAAGACTTTTTTATTTTTGTGGTGTTGAAAAAGTTACTAAAAGTGGAAATGTCCTTAAGCTTAAATTTAAGGAGTTGCTATGTTTAGTAGTCCTAAATGCTTTATAGATATTAAAGTTGGTTGTTTATTTGTTCTAAAACAAATTGTCATTTAGAGCAATTGGTTAACACACAGTTAGATTTCATAAGAGGTCTTGTGTTCGAATCTTGGAAACAATACTTTTTTATTTTTGTGGTGTTGAAGAAGTTACTAAAAGTGAAAATGTCATTAAGTTTAAGGAGTTGCTATGTTTAGTAGTCCTAAATGCTTTATAGATAGTATAGATAAAAGACATGTAATATGATTATAGGTCCTCGTTTGAGTACGCATTAAGATTATTCTCAACTAAAGTGAATTATGAACCATTTGATGATAAAAATATTATTTTGATTAATTGATATCTGGATTAAAAATAAAGTTTAGTGTAACATTCTTTATGCTACGTACATTTATAATATCCCAAAATATATATACATGTGTACACTATAGATGAAATGACTTGATATTCGAAATAATATTAGTGCGATTATTCATTATTTACTTTTTTTTCTTATGAATTTTTATTAGCATTTCTGGATGTCATGTTGGCCGACTTATATGCGTAGTTAAGAGTATTTTAATTCGGGTCTATTTTCGTCGTCTTCTAGATTACGTTGTCAATTTTATATTTAAATGGGATATTGTTTGTTTATATTCTTAAGATGGTGTTCAATTAGCAATACAAAAGGTTAAACATCACGATTTTTAGTAATCATTCACTTTTTACAGATATGTGAACTTACAAAAGCATGTTTTAATAGACTTTTTTTTATTATAAAAAAGTATTCCGTTTATAATAGGTTACTTAACGGTGACCGAGTTTTGTTCGTGATGTATATGATCTTACAATTACGTTACAAATTCCTAATCTTTTATAAACTATCAGGTAAATGTTTATATATGGAATATATCGAATCCCTGTGTTACCTCTAGGAGATCAACACCCTTATGCTAAGACATCAAGTATTAGTAGTCTTCAAAGTCTTAAACAGTGGCGGAATTATTATGGTGCACACGGTGGCACGTGCTACTACTCGAAAAATTTCCGTACGATATATTTTCGGGACTTTTTTATTGATATATAGTATTTTGAATACATTAATATATATCCAAAATGACGAATTAAGACACATCCATCTACTAGTGCAGCTGACTCACTCCTTCTATGTATATAAGGAGGTCATGAGTTTGAATCTTGTTGTTAGCTATTTTTTTAATCAATTCTTTTTCCTTTTTTAAGCCTCTATATTACAAGGTTTTTCTTTTTTCTCAACCCTTTTTCTTTTTTTACCCTATATATTTCAAAAAAAAAAAAATTTAGTCCAGACATTTCAAATCATTTTCTTTTATTTTCCTTTTTCAATACTTTAAATTGATTTTTTTATTTTATAAAATATAATATAATTTTATAAACCAAATTTTTTATGGATTAAAAACCTATTAAATATCTCAAATCAATCTTAAAATAAACTTCTAACTATTAGCTAATAGTCCACACTCAAAGACAATCCGAACATTTGAACCAAATAAAAAAACATAAAATGTGTATTGCATATTTTGTAATATGTTTATAAAATTAGTAATTCTTTCATAAGTTTATGAAATTCATTCTTAAAAATTTGCTGGTGTATGTAATTAAAAAGGGTGATTTGTAATATAATTTTTTTGTGTTAAATTTGTTTTGTTTCATGACATTGGCACTGGAATCCCACTAGAGGTCGCAGTCCCCTTAACACCGCATTTTTTTTCACCACAAGGGTGCCACCGCTGGTGGAAGAATCTAATTCCGCCCCTGGTCTTAAAGGAAATACACAGATAAAAATATAAGATAATGGCTCACATATTATATTGATACTCATTGCTACACGTACATACCACACACAATACATAAAAACATTAGGAGATAATGATATGGAGCTTCAAAGGAAAATTAAGCAATATGATACGAAGTAAATATTGTGTTTATGAATAGCAGAACACAAGTGACATGATAAAATGGTAACTTATTCTTAGTGGCATTCGATGACCCTGCACTTGTTCCCGGAGTTGTCTTCGATCCCGTTCCTATAATATTTATAAACTTTTAAAACGATAGGAAAATTTAATCCTGAATAGAAGTACGAGACCCTGTTTATTTTGACATAATTCTCTGTAATCATCCGTAAATGTAATTCAATTACATTACGGATGGACGTTTGGATGAACTTTTTTTTTTTCGTAATTCATTTACGACGTAATTTCAAAATACGATATTCGTTATAAATGAAATCCGTCCCGACACCCTATGAATTCAATTACGGTCCTTTAGTGAACTAACAAATTTGAATATTTTATATGCTTTAGTTTTTAAAATCGTTCAAAAATATTAAAAAAAATTAAATTTTAAAATATTAAAAAAATATTAAAAAATTTTAAAATACAATTTTTTTATAAAATATTAAAAAAAATTTAAATTTTTAAAAAATATTAAATTTAAAAAATTTTAAAAACAATAAAAAATTTTAAAGTTTTTACAAAAATAATAAATAATAAAATTTTAAAAAATAAAAATCTAAAAGAAACTAAAAAAGATTTAAAAAAAACGCGTAAGTATGGATTGAATTCCAGCTAGAAAAATTATAATCAAACGCATAACCGAATTAATTACGAAGGAATTGAATTCTGAATAAATTCAATTCCTTCGTAATTAAATTTCATTACGAAAAATTACGTCATGCCAAACGCTCCCTGATTGTTTACATCTTACATCCTAATACATTGTCTTTGACGAAATTAAAAATCCTTATTATAAATGGTAAGAAAATACATACGCGAATAGAGATAAGAAATGATCATGAAAACATAATGAGAGGTGATTCGTACAGAGCAATTTTTATATATACAGAGCAATTCCATCTCAAATGTCAACTATGCCCTTCCTTTCATTGTACCAAATTTTGCATTTCACCCCTCCCTTTAAGGGCGTGACTGTCATTTGATATAAAATTGCTCTATATAGATAAAAATTGCTCTTTACAAATCACCATGCACCCAAAGATAATACTTCGTAATTTTATTATTCAAATAGTTTACCTGAAGGAGTATCTGATGGTGTAGAACTTGTGGGCCCATTAGCACCATCTGGTTCAGATAATTCGAATTATGAGATAAAATATTGGATGATTTTAAAAAATAGATTAGTAACATTCAAAATTCACAAAAACTACATATTCAAATCTTTCTAAAATAGATAGTACAATTATGCGTGATTCTGTAAAAAATTTGACAAAGTGTTTTTTCGTCGTACCAAAAAGTAGTATGGTCGAATAAAAACATGGTCTCAAGAAATATGAGTCACACAAAAATTGGTGTGATCGTAAAAAATATCCAAGTCGCACAGAAAAATCCAGAGTCGGATATGCGCACAAAAGAAACATCAAGTCGCACAAGTCTATTTTAAGAAGAAAAAAAATATTATTTTGGTCTATATTTGATAATTATCTCTAAAATATATCATGTTTTAGACGTATATAATAGACAGTCTATAAATATTCAAGATGAGAAAACACAACTTACCGGTACATCGGCTAACGGGTGGAGTTTGGATATCGCAAGCACCGGGTAGAGCTAAAGCCAAAGTTTGGTTGATGTTCAAACCCGTTGGTGCACCGGTACCATCACCCGTGAACACACAAAGACATTGTGGTTGTGACTGAACCACATTGGCTAGTTGCGAGCAACAAGTAGATGACGGGGTTGATGAGTTTCCTGAGACATAGCCAATACACGGGCTCAAGCTCACGAGTGCTGGGGTGCACCCTGATTGAGCCATGGCACCACCATATAGCATGACTATGACTAGACCAAATACCTCGAATTTGGTTGAAGCCATTTTTATAGGGTGGTATATTATAAACTGATGAATTTGATTCAAAGAGTACGTTTAAAGAGAATATATATAATGAACTGGGAAAATGGAAATATAAAATAATTATATCTATTGAGGACTTTGGTGGCCTACTTTTTGTTAATTACAATTAAACTAGTGTAGCTAAGCCAATCATATTAAATTTTTGTTAAGAATTTATAGTTGTTTCGAAAAAGTAGGCTAAATGTAAATAGATAATATTTGTTATTTTAAATAAACCGACACTGTTTGTGGTTTCCTGGATTTTCTTAGAAAGAGATAATTTTCAATTAGAAAGGGTGCATGTCTTTAATTTTTTTATAACTTCGGGTTGACTTGTTATATAAGTTGACTTTTTTTTTGAAACGGTATATAAGTTGACTAATCTCATAAATTCATGAGCCATCCTATGCAATTAGTTCAAAGACAGCGTTCATTTTTAGGCCTGTAATTAGGTCCATTTAAGTAGACTTAGAGGGTGTTTGGGGTTGCGTTTTCTACCATCTTATCTGAGTATCACAGTTTCAAAACACAGAAAATCAGATTTGAGTGTTTGGTAAAGTCAAAATCAAAATCACTTATCTGAGTTTTGGGGCATTAAAACGTCGTTTTCAAAAAGCATGTGAGGACCTGCTTTTGTAAAACGCGATTCTAAACTCAGACGTAAATCCCTAACTTACCCTTCTTCCTTACAGAAAACCACTAGCACAATGTCCCACTCTCACGCCACCGACACACCTTCCCCGGCAAGTCACTTGCAACAGCTCTAGTACCATCTTTCGAATCTAAAGTTTCTCTGATTTGGGCGTATGTAGGATGAAGACGAAGGGTAATCGTAATTGGCGTACTCTGTAGAATGAGGATGAATTGCGAAAGGTATTTGGGTTAATGATTATATATTGGGCTGCTTTTATTGGGCTAAAGATATGGGGATAGCTGATAGCATAAATTGGAATGATGTATTTCTTTTTGGTAATCTGGCTTAAACAAAGTATCACAAAATTACTCACTCCGTCACACAAAAAACTTCCCATTTGACGTTTGCACAAGTTTTTAGGTGATAGTTAGTGTGGGGTCATTGATAATATTTTTGATTAAAATATAAGGTTGAATTAGAGAGAAAAAGATAGTTAGTGGATATTAATGGTGAGGTTTTAGTAATAATAGTTTTTTATTGTGTGGAGCCCATCAAATATGGGAAATAGGAAGTTTTTTGTGGGACAAAAATTTAGAGTGAAATGAGAAGTTTTTTGTGAGACGGGGGGAGTATTAAACAATGTCTATTTTGGTAGTTTTACATATTAAGAGGGGGTTTGGGATTGATTATTGAAAGTAGATAATGAGTTTTGAAAATGAATAATCAGATAATCCGCGGTTACAAAAAGTGATTCTTAAAATAGTGTTTAGATTTGATTATGTTGTTTGAAATTGAAATAATCAGATAATCAATTTTTTTAGTGTTTGGCAAATATGATTATGTAAAATAAGGCTGAAATCTCTATCACGCATGTATATCGCATGCTACAAACAACTCCATAAAATCTTGCACAATTTCAGGACCGTCACACAATTTAAATGAACAATTGTATAAATACCAACTCAAACCATCCCATAAATCACCTCGTTAAAACGCAAGCAACAAGAATCGAGGCACAAAAAAAGTTCGATACTCAAATCAATCCAATTTATTCCCTTCTTAAATCCTGAATCACAAAATAAAAAATGGCATGTTCGGAAGTTGTTGCGACGTTTTTAATGTGCATTGTTATCTTGATGGTAGCACACGTCAACAACGCTGATCAAAACGAAGACCAATGTTTTGCTGATTGTGAGAAGGCTTGCGTAGATGCAGGCAACGCACGTTCTTTTTGCACACTGAAGTGCGAGAAAGAATGCCGTAAAGGACACACGGGTTCGTAATTAGTTTGTTTTTATAATTACGTATGATTATTAATTAAGAGCGTTTTTATAAGTTTTAACTTTTAAACGATTTTACTGATTTATTTTCATATCATTTAACGTTTGCAGCTAGACGTTTCAGCAGATGAATAGATGATATCTTGAACCCTAGGGTTCAAGATCCGAGCAAACCAGGATATAATTGCTATCATGGAGGATGTTTTTTTTCTTAGAGTACCAATCGTATATGATCTATAAAAGTATATTATATAGTTTCATGTTCTCTTTGATTATAATTTCGTAGATATTGGTATTTGTTAATACATACTTCATTTATAGACAAGAAACTTAGACGTACTACACGTGCGTCCTCCTCCGTCCCCCACATATAGACGCGTCCATCTCCCTTACGCACCTTCTCCCACGATACGTCCTCAAGGCTATTTAGTCGCTTGGTCGACTGTTGTCGATCGCCAATTTTTAAAGGGAAATAGTTATTTTTAAAGAGAAACGGGTTTGGTTGCCTGCTACATACGTACGTGAGTTTAGTCGGCGAGTTTTCATGTGTTTGATTGGAATAGAAAAAACTAATGTAGCGGTGAGATGAAAAATGTGACCAAACTTAAGTTTGGTCACCTTTACACACAGTCTTATGGACCAGATTAATGTATCACATTTGGAACAAAAATTATCTAAATGCCCTTAATCTATATATAATGAGCGAATAGTTTCTACTATTATCAGGTCTTAAAACAGGCCTTCCATTTCTGGAAGGTCTTACACTCACAACATAATTGAAAAAAAAAACACTTTGAACAAGTTTCAAACTTGGGACCTCTACCAACACATTTATAAACCTTACCACTACACCACATCGAATAGTTGGTAGCCAAACGAAACACTGAAACACTATGCTTTCATGTGGGGACGAAATTCAATATATCCATTAAAATTTACGTTTTTTTACATTTATTTATAGAAAATCTTAAATATTCCAGCAATCAACTTAAACCTTGCTTTTCTCATAAGTCAAAAAACGTCTGCATCATTAATGATATAATTATTTCCCGAAATTAGGAGTTACTAACCTGCTTAATATAACAAACAGAGAAGTAAAGATACAATTGTAACTGCTCGAATAGAAACAGAAAATTAACACCAATTTCGTAACTCCTCGAATATAAACATGAAAATAATTAAACTTTTCCACATGTTGCATCATTGAAAGATATTTAAGCAACATCTTTTCTTTAGTGATATAATCCAATGATTTGAAACCGCCTGTAACATTAATTTAAAAAAAGTCAATTCCTGGTATATCTTTCCAAAAAAAAAAAAAAACAGACTAATTAAGTAAAAAAAAATTCAAATTCAAGATATTATATATACAAAAACGTACCCAAAGCCTTCCAGCATAAATTTTTTTAACTCTTTCCTCTGCGGCAGGTAATTTTTAAAACTGATAGCAGTAATTATATTTTGCATAATATAAAATCATTGAAGCAATATGTTTTATCTACTCAATTGCATAAATTTCTATCGATGCATCCATTTGTGTCTGTACAGGTCAATATATTCAGCACGTATTGCTCCAGGCATCTCAACATGTATTCATACTCCTAACCCTAAGCAGTCGCTAACTTTTGTATAAATTCTTTATATTTTTTCCTTATCAGTTACCATATAGTTTGTATTTTTTTAAAGATAATCTGGTCAACCCTATCACTAAACACACCAGGTATTGCTCCAGGCATTTCAACAGATATTCCGTGTATTCATACTCCTAACCCTAAACAATCACTAACTTTTTTATAACTTGTTTATTCTATCAATGCATCCATTTTAGGATATTCTAAGACAAATAAACATCGCAAGTTTCCGCCTTTCAATTCAAATTTATCACGTACATATTTTAGGAAGCAGATACCAACTTTAATGTGTATCATAACCACATTGTTATTGCCGTGTTTGACCCACCCACTTTTAGGTGTTGCTACTTTTAGTTATAGTGGTAATAAAAAAAATATTCAGTTATTTTCGTTTTAGCCGGAAAAATGCATTTAGTAGTAAAAATGACGAAGAGTTAATATAGTAAAGAATATTTGATATATGATACATAGCCACCTAGGTATATGTATTCTTTATACCTATTTAACTATCAATATCATATGTGTTATCTATTTTTGTAGGGAAGCAAGATTCAAGCTTCTATTTTCCATAAACTGATGAGTAAATTCAAGAACATATTGAAGGAAGATGGTGCTTATTATATAACAGGAGATAAGTTGATCAAGAACAAGCTAGGTTTTAAAATTATTGACCTGAATCAAAAGCTTTCATTTCAACCAAGTACAATGGTTATAGCATACATTGACTTTTTTGATCCACTACATGGTTTTGAATTTGCTGCATACGAGAACATTTTGGCGAACTCATTAGTATAATCGAAATCAATTGGTAAAATTTATAACATTTTTCTTTGCATATGGTAAATTTTCATATTCCATATACCACTACTAATTGAATAGATCTTTTTCAGATCTATCAGAGAAATTTGCGTAATTGAAAATCTTAATACGCAAATTATGAAAGGAGCAAACACAAGTAGCCGCTCGAAATAAAAAACAACGAGCGCGCTCAAGCATAATCAATAATAATAAAAATTTTGTTTGTTAACTACAATCCAACTTGACTAATTCGGGGGGTGCACAAGTCATAAGTGAAAGATTTGATTCCAAGTCAAACTTCATTTTGAGAAAACATGTTAAATTTTACCTTTTTAAGAGTGTGCTCTAGTACCAGTTTGACAGCAACCCTACAAGATCATATGCCGGGTGACACAAACTCTACCATATGTAACACAATTACGATCAAAATTGACGTCTAAATCATTCAAATACCTAACAAAAGTAAGTTAAACAAAACAAACCATAAATTACAATTTTACTATCGGATCGTACATGTAACAAAAAATATTTGGTGAATATGGAATATTATAATTATAATTCGAAATGCTTAAATTAAATTAGAAAATGAATCGGTAAACCGGAAGAAACAAATTAACAAATGTTTTCCCATCACAAATGTTAAGGTACATTTGATTTAAATATCACGTAGCAATTGACCTACAATCCATATTACATATCTAGATACTCCACTAGAATGCAGGTCTTTAAATCAAAAGTAAAGCTAATAATTTCAAGAATTTAACCTAAGAAATATAATATTGAAATGACTGTTACCCATTAAAATGGATGTTAACTTACGGGATCAATGATTCATTAATAATTTATTGCTATTCAATGTTACCATTTTTTAACATGAAGATTTTATTACCATACCTTACTCTTTTACCATAATTCGTTGACTGATACAATTTAATGGATTTATTGCAATTCACTGTTACCCTTTTTTAGTCATAAAAACGTACGGGATCAATGGGTTCAATCAATCAAGAGGATGACCGCAATTTGTAAGTTAAAAACCTAACCTATATCAGTGTTTGCTTTGAATACGCTTCAGACGAGGGTTTTTTTTTTTATGTATACCTATCTTACGTGTAGAAGATCACCAAGCAACAATACAAGAGATTTATTTGCAGACATCGAAGGCAGCCACCACGAGGTCTCCACCCTGATGTATTCATTCACGCCGGAGTTAGATCCATCTGGTTTGAAGAGCGATTGCTTGAAAGCAGCGGGACATTGTCGGCTGCATAAGTATTAGGATTAAGATTTGATTTGGATATAAGATTTAAATAGTAAATACCCTTTAATCACCGGATCCTTACTCGAGTTATGGGCCTGTTGTTGATAAAAGCCATTATTAAAGCAGATCGTTTTATTTGATTTTGGGCTAGGTTTCATGAAGTTATATTGAAAAACACATTATTAAAACGACTATAAATATATTGACTACAAAATATTGATGGAGATTTTACTTAACGTTTGAATTTTTATGCTATTATATAGGATAATGAGCTATGTTGCATTATTGATCTAATTGATCGTGACACAATAATGCTTTCTCGTGAATTTTGGTTAATGGCCCATTACTAAAATGACATGCAATATATTGACTACAAAATTCAATCGTTGTCAAATATCGGTTTGTATTTGAGAGAACAAATGTTTTCGTAAGGGCAGTTGTATGTAGGCGCTGTCTAGAATAAAGAGCAGACAAGATTTGAAAAAATTTAATAGAAGATAAATATGGGGCTCTTACAAACAAAATTACAAATGTTGTATTCAAATAGGTGTTTAGAAATTTATGTTTAATTTTATTATTTCGTTAAACGATTCGCTTTGTTTTTACAATACATTTTTGTATAATTTTTAAATTTGAGTTATTATTTTTATTACATTATTATAATCATCACGTTTCAGGGAAAACGACGTTGTTTAAACCATTATTAAGATTCAACGTAATATACGACAACCAATGACATTAATTTTGCACTGCTCTCAGTCAATACACCCTTTCAGTGAGATAATGGACGTAGGTTCTAACAGCGCCACAAACATTTACAGTCACTGGTAACAATATGGCTTTTTATTTTAGGAATCAGTGTTCTCGCATGGGCAACTTTAGGTTGCCTTTTCAAGAGGAAGTTCACGTGACAATACAAAAATATTGGTAACTCCAGCAAAAAATTTTAATATCGACAAAGTTTACACATCAAACGTGGTGTATCGAGAGGTTTTACATGATGAGTAACATGCATAAACATACATTTCTTCCCTGTATTTTATACTTAATTAGGTTTATCGTGTTACCTTTATTTTATACACATTTTTCATGCTTATGTATTGTATTAGTTATAAAAATATGTAACCAATGGACTTTTAATCTCCAGGAATATATAATTCGCAGCCCGCCGCATCACGCGGGTTTTAACCTAGTTACCTTTCAAAACATACATCTTCCTCACTTATTCACTTCCTTTTTGGTTATTTTACAAAGAATAAAAAGAAACTAATCTAAATGTTTAAATAAAAGAAAAAGTTAATAAGTGTTGTAAACCAGTTAGCTCAACTCAACAAGGATCATAACAACCTTCTCATTAGATATAGAATCATGATATAAGAACATAAGATAGAAGAGATACATAAGATAGATACAAAGGAAACAACTACATAACACTCCTATTTATAGGGTAGAAATGTGTATGCTAATGGTCATACAATTTATGTACATAAATTGTACTTATGGTGGTGTTAAATAGTAATCAACCACATATGAGTTACAACACTCCCCCTTGGTTATTCAGATTTACACTGAACCATAGTTGTACTTTTTAGTCTTGTATCTTCAAACAATTCATCAGACTTCCGCCTTGTTAAAACCTTGTCGGAGAAAACCCATCGGGACAAAAACTCAGGACGAAGGACAAAAGAGTACGGTCTGGATGTCTTGAGAGAGGTAATGAACCATATACAGTGTGCCTCATTAAAACCTTGTTTAGAGAAAACCCAGTGGGACAAAAACTCTAACGAAGGACAAAAGAATGCACAATGATTATTAAGTATTGTATCTTCAGACAATCCATAAAGCATTCGCCTCGTTAAAAACCGTGTCGGAGAAAACCCTTTGGGACAAAACTCCAGCCGAAGGACAAAAGAGTACGATTTGGATGTCTTGAGTCATATAAGGAACCATATATGGCGTGCCTCATTAAAACCTTGTTTAGAGAAAACCCAGTGGGACAAAAGCTCTAACAAAGGACAAAAGAGTGCACAATGGTTAATAAGTATACAACTGGATACTCCCCCTGACTTCAACAATTTTTAGTGAGAATAGGGTACTGTTAGTGTCTCGTTAAAAACTTTGTCAAGGTAAACCAATGGGAGAAAACCCATGAACTAAAGGAAAAAAAAATACACAAGCATTCGCCGGGATGCTCCCCCTCACATGCACTCAACAGGGTGCAAAGCATACGTCAGGATGCAATTATTATTCTCACTCAACAGGGTGCAAAGCATACGTCAGGATGCAATCATTATCCGCACTCAACATGGTGCAAAACATACATCAGGATGCAATCATTATCTGCACTCAACAGGGTGCAAGGCATACATCAGGATGCAATCGTAATTCGTACACAACTTGGTGCATGATATATGTCATTTATGTAGCTCAGAGACTGTCCTAAGTCAAATAGATTTGACATGACTTGGAAAGAAAACTTTGGCAGTGACTTGGTGAACAAGTCTCCATGATTCTTATTTGATCCAGTATGTTTCACTTCAATCTTTAGAACTGCTTGTTGTTCATGTGTAAAGAACAATTTCGGCGATATGTGTTTAGTGTTATCCTATTTTCATATAACCATGTTTCAACTGATCGATAATAACGGTGTTATCTTCATATATGACAACTGGTTAACTTGGATCGTAATCCAAACCACATTTACTTCGAATATGGTTTCTTACATCTCAAAGCCATACACACTCTCTAATCGCCTCAACGAGCGCGAGTAGTTCGGAGTGATTTGTCGAAGTATCAACTAGAGTCTATCTACAAGAACTTTAGGATGTCGCCACATTCCCCATGGTAAAGACATAACCATATTGGGAACGTCCCTTGTGCAGGTCTGATAAGTGAACTGCATCAGCATAGCCGATAAGGGTCGCGTTATATCGAGTATCAATCGCATTTGATCCACTCGATGACACGCATGGATAGAATAAGCCCATATCCGTACCATCTTTAAAGTAGCGGAAGATGTCTTTAATACCATTTCAATGGTGGCGTGTTGGCGCATTGCTATGCCTAGTTATACATGTCACACCCCGCCAAAAATGAGTTTTACTTCATTTAAAATGTTTTGCGGAAGAACGAGGGTGTAACGTTCATGACAACATAGCAAAAATTAAGTAAACAAACAACCATGCAATAACGAAAAATAGAAGATTGTTTCACTTTCCAAATATAGAAAGTTTCCAAAAGTAGTATGTTTCCTAAAATAGAAATTGTTTTGAAATGAAATGATTGTTCGTAAACTTAATGTTTTAATCATGGCTCACGACAATCCCAATGCTCATATCCTCCAATCCACTGCACCTAATTACCTGGAAAACATAAATAGTAAAAGGGTCAACAAAAATGTTGAGTGAATCCACATGTTAAAGTAAGTAAAGTAAAGTAAAGTAAAGTGTTTTGCTACTCAAAATGTTTGTTGTGAAAATGGTTTATGACTGAAAAGTATAAAGTTCAACACTCATATGATATGAGTAGTAAGTATGAAATGTTTAGTGTAGTTGTAGAATATCTACAACTACATGTTATGTTTATGAAAATGTGTTGAACAAATTGTTATGTTTGACATCGCATGAACTGTTATCCCCAACATGTAGCTAGTCTATTGAGTTAATATACCAACCCCTAATTCCACAATCAACACTTCAACTCCATTATGTTATCGTTCTTTTATGGATATACACTCCCGGAGATGTCTTGGATAAACCAAGTAATGATCTAACGTTCGATGGGAGGATGAGTGTCAGCCAATAGTACTATCTGCATATCCATGGTCTAGATCCACTAGTTAATGATTGCTGGCAACCTTAGTCCGGTATAATAATTGTTTGTCATGCCAACGCGATAATGAAAATGTATAGATGTTATACAGTCATAGTAAAACAGTAGCATTGTTTATGTTTTCCACCCCGAAGTTTATAAAAGCAGTAAAAAGAGTAAAAGGGGTCTGTGGACTCACCTGGGCTAAGCTTAGCAACGGTTAGGACAGAGGATCCCTCAAAGGCTCCTAGCATCCTAAACAATATGACTTTCTAATTAGACTAAGCTAACACAGGCGATTCTATAAATATGATATACGTTAAATGTTATGTTATATGTTTTGTGACATCGAATGAACTTGGATTAATAAAATGAAATGAAATGAAATACATTGGGTTTTATAAAATGAAATGAAATGATTCTCGAAATGAAATGACATGAAATGAAATGATATGAAATGAGTTTTAAAATGAAATGATACGAAATGAAATGGATTGGGCCTAATGGGCCTAGATTGGGTCAAATGGGCCACTAGGTTGGGCCACTTGGGCCTCATATTGGGCTTGGGTCCAATAGAGTTGGGCCAAGGATTGGGCTTGGGCCCAATGGGTTCGGTTTGGGTATAAGTGGGCCAAAGGTTTGGGCTTTGGTCCAAATGGGCTTGGATACTAATGGGCCAACTAAAGTTTGGGCCCGATGGACTAAGGTGGACCGAATTGGGCCAAGTACGGGCCTTGGCCCGATTAAGAGTTCGGGTTTGGGTCACGGTTTGGGTCAAAATTAATCACATTGGTCAACTAAAGTCAACAAAGGTCAACATTCTTATTAGGGTTTGCTATACACGGTTTTAGATCTAGGATTTACATGCTTTCGGGTCAACAAAGGTCAACTAGCATACGACTAGTGTTTAGGTCCGAATTAGGGTTAGAGGTTTGAAGTAGATACGGGTCAAGATGGTCAAATCTAGTCAATCTAGGTCAATGAAAGTCAACAAAGACTAGGGTTAGATTTCTAGGGTTAGGTTTCGGCTAGGGTTGGCCGGCTAGGCCTAAACCCTACGGTTTTGGTTCTAGATTGGTCTAGATTCGAGTCTAATGGCTAGATTTCGGGTTTAAGGCACAACATGGTTAGATCTAGGGTTCAAAGCATCAAAACAATGTTTTAACAACAATTCTAGTGAGTAACGAATCAAACGAACAAACACATGCACACATGTATACGAATAAAGGTATGCATGCTTCGGCTATAGGGCTAACCGAGACCATATGGCTTTCAGCCATGGTCTCGGGTTCGAAAAATAAGCAAGCAAGGAAGAAAACTTAAAGGAAAACAATGGGGAAATCGAATGATACCTTGGATCGGACGAACTAGGGTTCGAGTTTGGCTTGTTTGCTTGCGATCGGACGGACAAAGGGGGTGACCGGGAGTTAGGGCTTGGCCGAATTCAATAAGAAGCAAATAGAGTTTAATTGTTGGGTAAGCATTGGTATTTATATGGAAGGATTAGGGTTAGATGGACGAATTTGACTACAACAAGGACTCTTTTCAAAATGGGTGGATAAGGTCAAGAGTGATCAAAAGAGATAGACTTCACCACACTTGGTGGTTCGGCCGATCAAGGGGTCTCGAGTAGGGGTAGGCCGGCCACAATGTGGTCGATCATGGTTAGGTGTCGGGTTTAAACCATCGTTCAATTCGAGTCACGTTTATATTAATTCAGTTTGTTAAATGCGTAACCGATAAATCTACTATTTTAAGAAATGTTTTTAGCTCAAATATGTCACCATAAGAAAGGTAATATGTTTGTGTTGACTAAAATAGTCAAACACTAATGCATGGTGTAAAAATAGAGTAAATTACTGTTTTTGTCCCTGTGGTTTTCCCGATTCTGCGTTTTTGTCCCTGTACTTTTTTTTTTCTGTTTTTTTGTCCCTGAGGTATGCAAAATTCTGTTTTTTTGTCCTTCCATCCAATTTCAGCTGTTAACTAACGGAAAATGCAAAAAAAGTAAGGGTATTTTCGCCGTTTTCTTTTTTCCTTTTTAATTCAATCTTTTTTAATTATTTTTAATCCTTTCATTATTTTTCTTTTTTCATTGCTCTTTTCCCCTTTGTGTTCTTCATAAACATATCTGCCATTAATTTCTTCTTACATCTTCACCATCTTTCATGTTCTTCTTCGCCATTTTTTCTTTCTCCATTTTAGTTCTTCAATTCGATTAAAAAGATGAGGAACGATAACAACTCACAAATTGACATTGTTACTTGACCCAGAAATGAAAATCGGACCAAACATCCACTAAAGAAGATGCAATAGGAGCAAGCCCTCTGCTCTTTCTTCACTACCGTTCGTCCCTCAATCTTTGCTTCTCCTCCTGCAACCACCACGTTCCACAATCATTTTTGGCGAGCATCAGATCTAGGGTTTTTTAACCGGCGAGCCTCACCTTGATTTAACCGGTTCGATTTAGGGTTTTTCCTAACCAGATCTACCGTTTACGTAATCTCCTTCTCCTCGATTTAACCGATTTACTATAGGGTTTGGTCTAACCAGATCTACCATTTATGGCGAGCATCAGATCTTGCGAAGGAAATCGCTCATGATTTCAAAACTGATTTACGTTTCCAAAGCTTTGTTGTTACTGCTCTTCAGGAGGTCAGAAACTTATTTACGTTTCCCTCAACCAAAAATGAATTACGAGTTTGATTTTATTTTGGTTTGAATTTAAATTGATTTCATGGTTTGATTTTGGTTTTGTTTAGGAGGTATGTGGAAGATGAAAAAGGTAAAGGAAGAAATAAGATGGTATATGGATGATTTTTATTTAAGAGGCAAATGATTTTGATTTTGTATTTGTTTCATGACTTTGACGATCTGTCATTATTCTTGTTGAGGGGATGAAGATCATATGAATGAAAGTATCACAGAGATAAGGATGAGAAAGTACATTTTTTAAAGCACATGGTACATCTAACTTGGAGAAAAGACTAAAATACCCTCACATGTTTGGCATGTGGGATTAATTGACGGTAGAAATTGGACGGAAGGACAAATATGCGGAAAATAAGAAAGCACGGGGACAAAAAAAATGAAAAAAAAGTATAGGGATAAAAACACAGAATCGGGAATACCACGGGGACAAAAACAGTAATTTACTTTGTAAAAATATGTATGTTTGTTGTGTATATGGATGCCAGAAATAGAAATGTCTATAAGTAGAAACTTTCTAAATAGGGAAAGTTCTAGAAATGAAATGAAGTTACATACTAGAAATATCGAGTTGTCACATTCTCCCCTGGTTGAAGAAATTTCGTCCCGAAATTTGAAACGAAGCACGAACAGGAGAGACAACGAGAAAAAGATGAGGATATTTCCTCCGCATTTGGTCCTCACGTTCCCACGTGAATTCAGGACCTCTTTTGGAGTTCCATCTGACCTTAACGATTTTGATCTTGCTTCTCCGCAACTTTTGCTCTTTCCAGTCAGATATCTCGATTGGTTCCTCAGTGAAATGGAGCTTGTCGTCGATGATAATTTCCTCAGCAGGAACAATAAGCGAAGGATCGTGAATAAACTTCTTCAATTTGGACACATGAAAAGTGTTATGAACATTTCTGAGCTCTTTAGGAAGACGGAGGCGATAAGCAACAGCACCGATTCTTTCAAGAATCTCGAATGGTCCAACATAACGAGGACTGAGCTTTCCTTTCTTGCCAAAACGTACAACACCTTTCCAAGGTGCTACTTTTAGCAAAACGTGGTCGCCAACAGCGAACTCTAAAGGCTTTCGACGATTATCAGCATAACTCTTTTGTCGATCTCTGGCAGCCTTGATACGATCTTTGATCTTGAAAATCTTGTCAGTCGTTTCTTGTAGAATCTCAGGACCAGTAATCTGACGATCACCAATTTCAATCCAACAAAGTGGCGAACGACACTTTCTTCCATACAGGGCTTCAAACGGTGCGGCCTTAATAGTTGTATGATAACTATTATTATACGAGAACTCAGCTAAAGGGAGATGATAATCCCAACTTCCACCAAAATCAATAACACATGCTCTCAGCATGTCTTCCAAAGTTTGAATTGTTCTTTCAGTCTGACCATCGGTTTGGGGATGATAGGCAGTACTCATATCGAGGCGAGTACCGAGAGATTTTTGCAATGATCGCCAAAAACGAGATATAAAACAACTATCACGATCAGAGATGATCGCGACTGGCACACCATGCCGAGATACGACTTCTTTCAAGTAAATTTTTGTTAACTTATCCATTTGATCAGTTTCTTTAATAGGAATGAAATGAGCAGATTTGGTCAATCGATCAACAATTACCCAAATTGTATCATGACCATTAGACGTTCGAGGCAATTTAGTTATGAAATCCATAGAGATTTCTTCCCATTTCCATTCAGGGATCACTGGCTGTTGTAGAAGACTGGAAGGCTTCTGATTCTCTGCTTTCACTCTGGCACAAGTTAAACATTTGCTGACATAAATCGCGATCTCTTTCTTCATATTTGGCCACCAATATAACTCTTTGACATCTTTATACATCTTGTCAGCACCAGGATGAATAGAATATTTGGATCGGTGAGCTTCATTCAAGATGACGTCGCGAACACTTCCATGGTTAGGAACCCATAAACGATCCATGAAATAAAGAGTTCCATCCACCTTTGCTTCTAACTGCTTCTCCATACCACGCAAAGCTTCACTTTTGATGTTCTCTACCTTCAAGGCTTCAATTTGGAATTCATGAACTTGGGAAGATAGATTTGAACGAACAGAAATTGGAAGGGCTCGAACACGACGAGGTTTAGGCTGCTCTTTCCGACTTAAGGCATCAGCTACCACATTAGCTTTACCAGGATGATACTTGATCTCACAGTCGTAATCATTCATCAACTCTACCCATCTGCGCTGTCTCATGTTGAGCTCTTTCTGATTGAAGATATTTTGCAAGCTCTTGTGATCGGTGAATACTGTGCATTTGGTACCGTAGAGGTAATGTCTCCAAATCTTCAATGCAAATACAACGGCACCCAACTCAAGATCATGAATTGTATAATTCTTCTCGTGGTTCTTCAGTTGTCGAGAGGCATAGGCGATCACTTTGTCATGTTGCATCAATACACAACCTAGCCCTTGGTGCGAAACATCACAGTACACCACGAAATTATCGATTCCTTCAGGGAGAGATAGAATAGGAGCAGAACATAATTTAGATTTAAGAGATTGGAAGGCTGATTCTTGCTTTTCACCCCAGACAAATTTCTCATCTTTATGTGTTAACACCGTTAAATCCTTTGCAATCCTCGAGAAATTTTCTCTGAATCTTCTATAGTAACCAGCAAGACCAAGGAATTGTCTTACTTCAGTTGGGGTCTTTGGAGCTTCCCAATTCTTTATAGCTTCTATCTTTGCAGGATCAACGTGAATACCTTCTTTGTTGATAATATGACCCAGAAATTGGACTTCACGCAACCAGAATTCACACTTGGACAACTTGGCATACAACTTCTCCTTCTCCAACAACTCAAGAATGATTCTTAAGTGCTCTTCGTGCTCTTCTCTTGAATGCGAATAGATAAGAATATCATCTATGAAGACGATGACGAATTTATCAATATATTGCTTGCACACTCTGTTCATGAGATCCATAAACACAGCAGGTGCATTGGTTAAACCAAATGGCATTACCAAGAATTTGTAATGACCATAGCGAGTTCTGAAAGCAGTTTTGGGCACATCTTCATCACGAACTTTTAACTGATGGTAACCTGAACGAAGGTCGATTTTGGAATAGAAACTCGATCCTTGGAGTTGATCGAATAGATCATCAATACGGGGAAGAGAATATCGATTTTTAATTGTTACTTTGTTCAATTCACGATAGTCAATGGACATTCTCATTGAACCATCTTTCTTTTTAACGAAAAGGACAGGAGCTCCCCAGGGCGAGAAACTCGGTCGAATGAAACCAAGATCAAGAAGTTCTTGCAATTGCGATGAAAGTTCTTGCATTTCAGACGATGCAAGACGATAAGGAGAACGCGCAATAGGTGCGGCTCCTGGAATCAGATCAATACGAAATTCGACTTGTCTCTGAGGCGGCAGTCCAGGCAATTCACTAGGAAATACACCAGTAAATTCACGAACAATAGGAATGTCCTCAATCTTACGATCTTTGGACTTTGTGTCAACGACATGAGCGAGAAAGGTTTGGCATCCTTTACGAAGATATTTTTGAGCTTTCATAGAATTTATGATTTTTATGTTTTTGTTTCTTTGTTCACCTTGAATTATTAAGGTTTCTGTTTTTGATAAGGGAATTCGGATTTGTTTGGTGTAGCATATTATTTCAGCACGGTTTTTAGATAACCAATCCATCCCTATGACGATATAAAAAATACCTAGGTCTACAGGCACAAGGTCTATATCGAAAATGTGATCATCTAGGTCAAGCTTACAACCTTTAAAAACTTCACTAGACCTAACAACTTTGCCATTTGCTAACTCGATTTCATAATTAACTTTCAAACGATCAGGATTCAAATTTTAAGAAACTTTTAAAGTCGGTCGATACGAAACTCAAGTCGGCTCCCGAGTCAAATAAAATAGAAGCAAAATGATTGTTGACGATAAACGTACCAGTGACGGTATCAGGATTTTCACGAGTTTCCTGAGCATTCATAACAAATGCACGACCATGACCATTCTGACGATCATTGTTATTGTTGGCATTGCAATTGTTGTTACGATTGCCATTGTTGTTGTTGTTGCCATTCTGATTGTTGTTGTTGTTCTGAAGCTTAGGGCAACGATTACGATAGTGGTTAGGATCACCACACTCGTAACAAACAGGATTCTTAGGAGGATTGTTGGATGAACACTTTCTGAATTTATGACCCCAGCGGTCACACTTGAAGCACTTCTCACACAGACCATCATGATGCCAGTTACACTTGTTTCACATGGGCTTGCTTCCAACATAAGACTTAGAATCTGAATTAGACTGATTGTTGTTCTGATTAGAGGTAGCATAATTCTTAGTCTTTTGATACTTGTTTCCTTTGTGATCACGCTTGTTGTCGTAGGTACGCTTTCCATTTTCATTGCTCACATTATCAGAAGATTTGCTAGACACCACTAGCTTGTCTTTGAACGATCCACTTCTCATTGCATCATCAGTCAACCTTGTTGCACGATTCACAACATCTTCGAATGTTGTCGGTTCAGAAGCAATAACATGAGTACGAATAAGATCATGAAGACCTTGAAGATATCTCCCAATACGCTTAAATTCAGGATTAACCATGTGAGGAACGAGACGAGCGAGTTCTTGGAACTTAGTCGTGTAGGTAACAATATCAGATCCAACCATGGACAGATTCCATAGTTCCACTTCAACTTTTTGCAGCTCTCTCCTTGGGCAAAAGTTTTGAGTTAACTGGTTCTTGAACGTATCCCAAGTCATAGCATCAGCATTAGCACGACCTAAGACTTGCACTTGAGAATTCCACCAGGACAACGCTTCCTTGGACAATGTACTTGCAGCAAACTTCGCCATATTCTCAGGGGCACATTGGATGATACTGAAAATGGATTCCACCTTCTCAATCCAGTGGATGATAGCAATAGCACCTCCAGATCCAGAGTATGACGGAGGATGACAGGACGTAAAGGTCTTAAATGACTAAGCCATAGGATAAGGACTTCGACTATGAACACCAAGCTAATCTCAACAAGGCCTCCTCTCTAAACGGGCCTCCTAAATCTTCGATCCCGAACCTGAGTACATAGCAAAACATAAACATAGTACGTGAGACAAAATTGCCTAGTGAGATACATGGGTTTTAGACCCGATAAATAACTAGTCACATAATATCATATATATAACAATATTAAAGTGAATTCCATTCGGGTCACTTCATTTCTTTCATCATTGGCCAATGTCAAGATAATCGGAATGCCTCCAATCTATCAAGACCGTCATATCCGCGGTAACCGGAATGCCTCCAATCTACCGGGACTCATAGGTATTGGGTAATCAGAATGCCTCCAATCTACCACTAACCTTAAGGAACCATAATAATCGGAATGCCTCCAATCTATCATGGCCCTAGGGACATCATAATCATCATCATCACTTATCATTTATCATCATGAGCTTATAGCTCCATCATTTCTCAATCAATTAATCAATTCATTATCACATAAGCAATTCATTAGTAATCACATAGTTGACCAAATTACTTATAGACTCGATAAAGCATGAAAACATAAAACATTTACTAACTATGTACTCATTTTGAAAGTTCACATGTACTCACCTTAATCAAGCTTATCCCAAAAGATGTGTTTCTTGAACACCAATGTCTCTTCCCAAGGCTTGAACTTCAAATCCTTCCACCAAATGACCTAATACCAAAACCAATACATTGGTTTACATCAAACATCAATACTAACTACATAATCCATGGCTAGTTAACTACTAGCATCATATTTCCCTAAATTACCAAACCCTAATTCCAAAAACCTTCATATTTCCATAGATCCATTTCTTAAACACATTTTCCTTGTTAAAATACCATAAATACAAGCTACTCAACCTCCATTTAACCATTTATGAAAAATCCCAAAACTAGGGTTTGAGATTCAAGCTTTCCCTACTTGAATCTATGGCTAAAAACCCAAGAGAGATGAAGATTTACCTTTGATCTTCAACTATGAGCAAGAATCACCAAGATTTAGTGAAGATTAAGCTCCAATCGCCACCTTAAGCTCAAAAATCGCACACACCAGTTGAGAGAGTGTTTTAGGGTTTGTTTCTGCATTTATGACAAAAATCCCGCAATAAATACTACTGTCGGGGACTTCGCGTCGCGAAGCCGGAGTTCGCGTCGCGAACTAGTTCGGACGCGCGTTCCTCGCGTTCGGGAACCAGATCGGGAACTCCTCATGTTTGATGCTCGAACTCTCTGCCTCAACCTCGCGACCGCGAACCCAGGTTCGCGCCGCGAACTCTTCCAGCAGCCCAGGCTGCAATTTTTCATCTATGGTTCGACCCGGTTTCGCCCATAACTTCCTCGTACGGTGTCCAAATGACACGAAACCAATTCCTACTTGTTTTAAATGAATTATCCATATTTATCATATTTTTTACAATTTATTTATTTACAAATTTCGGGTCGTTACAACTATCCACCCCTTAAGGAGATTCCGTCATCGGAATCTCATCATAGTTTATGAAGTTCGGGTACCTTTTCCGAATCTCATCCTTGACTTCCCAAGTCAAGTTCGGCCCAAGTGAATGATTCCACTTGACCAACACCAACTCAATCTCTTTATTCCTAAGTTTCTTGGTCTTTGACTCTAATATGGCTTCGGGCTCTTCTATTAACCGATTTGGGGCATCAACCCGCAACTCTTGTAATGGAATAATATTTTCAACTTCACCCACAAACTTCTTCAAATAACTTACATGGAATGTATCGTGAACACCTTGAAGTTCGGGTGGAAGTTACAACTTAAATGCTTGTAACCCGACCCGTTTCAAAATCTTAAACGGGCCAACATACCTCGGGCTCAATTTGCCCTTCTTTCCAAACCTCATTACGCCTTTCCAAGGCGATACTTTCAACATCACCATGTCACCGACAACTAAATCATAAGGTCTCTTTTTCAAACCCGAATAGCTTCTTTGTCTATCTTGTGCGGCTTTCATATTGGCTTGAATTATTCCAATCTTTTCGTTTGTCACTTTCACGATTTCGGGACCCGTGAGTTTTGTCTCTCCCGCTTCAAGCCAACACGAGGGAGTCCTACATTTCCTTCCATACAACGCCTCATAAGGCGGCATTTTAATACTTGAGTGATAACTATTATTGTAGGAAAACTCGACTAACGGTAGATGTTCATCCCATTTACCTCCAAAATCAAACACATAAGATCTTAACATATCTTCAACCGTTTGAATAGTTCTTTCACTTTGACCATCGGTTTGCGGGTGGTAAGCCGTACTCAACCGCAATTTTGTTCCCAATTCTTCTTGCAACGATCTCCAAAATCTAGAGGTAAACCTCGCATCTCTATCGGTCACAATCGATAACGGGACCCCATGAAGTCTTACCACTTCATCCACATACAACTTTGCCAATTTTTTGAGTGGCATGGTCTCAATAGTGCACTTTTGGTCAACCGGTCAACTATGACCCAAATGGCGTCGTGGTTCTTGCTCGTTCTTGGCAACCCAACAATGAAATCCATTGTTATATCTTCCCATTTTCCGGCCGGTACTTGCAACGATTGAGCTACCCCATAAGGTACTTGATGCTCGGCTTTTACTTGTGCACACGTGGCACACTTAGAAATATACTTGGCCACTCTTGCTTTCATCCCGGGCCACCAATACATCTTTTTCATATCTTGATATGTCTTTGTACTTCCCGGGTGGATCGAATACTTAGACTTATGGACATCATTTAACAACTCCTTTCGGGCTCCACCGAATTTGGGGACCCAAATCCAACCACCAACGGTTTTCAACCCTTGATTATTTTCTTCAAAATGTTGGTTTTTACCCAAACGTTCTCGTCTTAATTCTTCTTTCTCCATCACTTCCCGTTGGGCATTTTTGATTCGTTCCACAATACTCGAGACTACTTCAATCCGAGTCAATTTCCCTTTGTTTGGATCTTCATGAACTTTTGGGCTTAAGGCGTCGGCTACCACATTGGCCTTCCCCGCATGGTATACAATCTCACAATCATAATCGTTAATCAACTCGAACCATCTTCTTTGCCTCATATTTAAATCTTTTTGGGTGAAAACATATTGGAGACTCTTGTGATCCGTGTACAACGTGCACCTTGTACCATACAAATAATGTCGCCATAACTTCAAAGCAAACACTATCGCCGCCAACTCTAAGTCGTGTGTGGTGTACCTCGTTTCCGCATCCTTCAATTGTCTCGAGGCATAAGCTATCACTTTTCCTCGTTGAATCAAAACACAACCCAAACCTTTATTCGAGGCATCACTATAAACAACAAAGTCTTCCATGCCTTCGGGTAACGCGAGGATCGGGGCGTTACATAGTCTTTCCTTTAACAACGTGAATGCCTTCTCTTGCTTTTCTCCCCACACGAATTGGCTACTCTTTCGTGTCAACAATGTGAGTGGGGTCGCCACTCGGGAAAAGTCTTGAATAAATCGGCGGTAATAACCGGCAAGCCCGAGAAAACTTCTCACTTCGGTTGGAGTTCGAGGAGGTTCCCACTTCATAACTGCTTCAATATTTGACGGGTCAACCTTGATTCCTTCTCGCGACACGACATGACCAAGGAATTGGACTTCCCGAATCCAAAATTCACACTTGGAAAACTTTGCATATAATTTCTCCCATTGTAGTACTTCTAACGTTTGCCTTAGGTGATTCTCGTGTTCTTCCTCGGTTTTCGAATAGATAAGAATGTCGTCAATAAATACAATAAGAAACTTGTCGAGAAATGGTTTACAAACCCGATTCATAAGGTCCATGAAAATAGCCGGTGCATTAGTCAACCCAAATGGCATTACCAAAAACTCGTAATGCCCATAACGCGTACGAAACGCCGTCTTCTCGGTGTCTCCTTCCTTCACTCGAACTTGATGGTAACCCGATCTCAAATCGATCTTTGAGAAATAATCGGCTCCTTGTAGTTGATGAAATAAGTCGTCGATTCTAGGCAACGGGTAACGGTTTTTAATAGTCATCTTATTCAACTCTCGGTAATCGATGCACATCCTCATCGAACCGTCTTTCTTCTTAACGAACAATACGGGCGCACCCCATGGAGACGAACTAGGACGAATAAAACCCTTGTCGAGTAATTCTTGTAATTGTGACATTAATTCTCGCATTTCGGTAGGAACCAAATGATATGGAGCACGAGCTATTGGTGTCGCTCCCGGAATTAAATCGATACGGAATTCTACTTGCCTCTCCGGTGGCAATCCCGGTAAATCGTCGGGAAATACCTCGGGAAAATCCCGAATCACCTTCACATTTTCCACCGTCTTCTTTTCGTTTCTTCCATCTAACACATACGCCAAAAAGGACGAACACCATTTAGCTAAACATTTTCTTGCTTTAACCGCGGTCATAAGGCATGGTAAATGGTGTCGTCTCTCGCCATACACATACACTTTTTCATTATTGAGAGTCTTGATCGAGACTATCTTTTTCCCACATAAAATCTTTGCTTGATGCTCACCCAACCAATCCATACCAATAACTATATCAAATCCCGCAATTTCCATAGGTAATAAATTTACCTTAAACTTTCTCCCGTCTATTTTTAACTCACAATTTCGACACATATGTTGAACCATAGAAGTTTTACCATCCGCAATTTCAATATCATAAATCTCATTAAGAGGTTCTAAAGGCACATTTGTTAAGTCACAACAACCCTGGTTTATAATGTTGATTGATATATTATTATACTTAGAGAAATATTAGAGTGATAACACAAGAATATAGTCAATGTATAAATCCACTAAGTGTGGCTTGTTGCGGAATAACAAGACCACTAATCAATTACAAAAGATATAGAAGTGTAAAGTGAATTGGTAAGTACTCCTTTGCAAGATGATCTCTATTTATAATGTTATAGAGATCTTACATGATGAGCAAAGGAGTAACCGAAGGACTAAGTAAGGAAAATGACTAAGATCAAGGGATTTGATCTTAGTCCGTTACTACACTGAGTATCACTCAGTCCTTCTACTCAGTCCTTGTACTCAGTATCACTATCTGATACTGAGTACTGATACTGAGTTCCAATACTGATCACTCAGTATCAGACCTAAACTTAGCTATATTTTTCTACATATAAATCGAAGCTAGTCTAGGTTGTTTTGTTATCTTAAGATCCAAAGGGGCAAGGCTTTTTGCCTTAACAATCTCCCCCTATCTAATGATAACAAAACAATTACAAAGAGATAAACAAAAAAAATACAACAGCATAGATAGCAAAATCTTCTTCTTCATTGGCTGTTGATGGCTTCATTCTCATAGAAGACTTCTTGTTTAACGTGGACAAACTCTTCTCTGCTTTTGAGTTCATCCCTTCTACTATTCAGAACTGCAACAATCTTCTTTCTGAACCAAGAGTCTTCTTTCTTGGTGATCATCCATTTCAGTCCAACAAGGTGACTGATTTGAGCTCTTGGTAGATCTTCTTCAGAAATGAAGCACTCTCTATCCTCTGAGTCAGTATACATATATCCAGAAGTTGGATATATGACACTTTTTTGATCCTGAAAGACAAGGTTAAGAGGAAGAGGGTACTTTCTAAGATACTTGTATGTATGAAGACATTCTGGTTTGTTGTTTGAGTAAGCCTCAGTCATCACACTGAGTGTTCTGTACTCTATTTCATGAAGTAAGTCCTTCTCATAATATACTGCAGCTACTGCACAGATCTCATCCAAGACTATTTGATCATAAGTTGATTTCTTTGGAAGCTCTTTGATCAGTCTTGTGATCTTCACCCAGTCTTGAAGACCAATTTTTTGAATATCATGAATAAATATCTTCATGGGGGGACTGGTTAAGCCAGTACAAGTGATAGTGATTCTTCCTTCTTTGAGCTTCACTTTTACTTTATTGACATCCAGATTTAACCAATGTATCCCCCTTACATTTTGAAATGTTTTGGTCCTCAAGAACTCCTTTCTTTGCTCCTTATACTGAGTCCTGGCAGCAACCATATTCCAGTAATGTTGAATATGGTCTGGACCCTTTCTTGAAATTCTATGGGAAGGACCAGGAGTATCAGTATCTGGGTCAGATTCTGGTTCAGTTTTGACTCCCAACTCTTGCTCATATAAAAATCTTTCTTGTTCTGCCCAGAGTTGTTGAGGAGTCAGTCTTGGAGCCTGCTCGGTATCACTGTCCCTTGTAAGAACAGGTCTTCTTTGTCTTGTTACCAAAGGAGCAGATTCCTCACTTGATTCAGAAGAAGTGAGAACAGCATTGATAGGTCTTCTTGATAAGGAACTCCTTCTTCTAATTACCAGATTTTCTGGTTCTTCATCATCCGAGGATGATGATGAAGAACTTTCTTGTTCTACCAGATTCAGTGCAAAGTTCACTAAACCTGGTTCTTCATCTTCATCATCAGCAATAGGCCAGATGAAAGGCCTATATACCACAATTTGTAAGTTATTTTCTTCTAGAACAGGTGGCTGTGGTTGGTCAGTGTGAGTCTCCCCCTGAGCAGATGGCTCAAGTGGTTCTTGAACTTGTAATGCTGATCTAGTTCTTTGTGTTCTTCTCTCATACTGAATGCGAAATGGTTCAGTATGAGGGCTTTGCTGATGTTGTTGTTGCGGAGGTTGATCTTCATTCAATCTTCTTCTTTTCTCCCCCTGAGCAGATGGCTCAGTTTGATCAACCTCAGTATCTCTTTGTCTCTTCCCCCCCCCCCCTTTTGTTATCATTTGATGAGGAGGGAAGAGGATCAGTATCACCACCCATGTCCCCCTCAGGTTGTTCAAGATTGGGGAGGGCATGGGCTCAGTTGCAGCATCAGTATCACCAGCACCTCCTTCTCCTTCTCCTTCTTCATTGTGGTCACCATGTGAACATGGTGGAGTTGGTGGAGGCTGCTGTGGTTGTTGAAGTAGTGAGACTGACTGTTTTATTGAGTCAATATCACCACTCATCTTGTCCATTCTGGCTAGTATTATATGTTGAGTTTGTTGAATGGCCAGAATGTGCTGCATGATTGCTTGCAGAGTCACTTGGTCTGCTGCAGCCTTAGATGCCTGAATGCCCTGCACAGATGGTGCTAAAGAAACAAAAAATATAAAACTGGTTAGAAAGAAAAGTTTATCAAATAGAATTGTGGTGTTGTTTAATTCTACAATCATATAAACAGAGTTTGTGAAGTCTGTATTTCATCTGGTTTATGATGAAATATTGTGGACTTGTGCATAGCATGTGTAAGAAGATTTTAGTAAAAGTGAGTGTGAAAATTTAAGTAGCTCAGTATAGGATAAGTCACATTTACTAAAAGGTTTGGGTTTGGGAATTCGAAGCCTGGGATGTGCTTCTTGTTATTTTCAATGTTTATCACTCGGTATTAGAGTGATAACAGAAATGTGGCTAAACCCCATCGGAAATTTTTTGGATTTTGTGGCTTAAGGGTTTGTGATCATTTCCTGAATGATGCTACCCAACTCAAAAATAAGTTGGACATTATTCAAGCAGCACCAGTGGGTGTCAGTATGACATCAACCACCATTGTCTCTTTAAACGTTGAGACAACTGTAGACTGACAATGATCAATTTTGTGTGCTCAGTATATGAATTTTGCATAGCAGCAGTGGGCTATCTATGTTGGCCATAAAAGGATATATATTTGAAAGATCGTTTGAGACTTTGGTCAGTATTGAGTTGGTACTGGCCAATACTTAGTCTCTATTTGGGAATGAAATATATATATATATAAGTTTAAGGGCTTTTTAGAAATTCATACCTGAGACTCTGTCAGATTCCCTTCTAGCATCTGCAGAGGTCGGTGCAGGATCATGTGTTTGTTGATGTGCAGCACCAACATCTTCAATACCGACCTCTCTGACATGCTGAGCACCTTCCAAAGTAGTTTGTGCATATTGAATCTCCACATCAAGAGGAACATGAGGTTCCTCAATTGGTTGAGCAGTTGGAGCTAGTTCTGGACTTGGAAGGTCAGCGGTGGCTGCAACTAGGCTTTGGGCTTGAAGAGATGCAGTTAATGATGGAACATTTGCAGGCTGCACCTCCTCAGATGATAAGTTTCCCATAATTATAGGAGAAATATTCCTTCTTCTTCTTTGAAGGATCAGTGGTGTGTCTTCGGAGGACTCAGTATCAAAGACTGTTTCAATATGAGGAGCATCAGGATCCTGGGCAGGTGGAGAGATATGTTGTTGAGTTGGTTCTTGAACTTGTGGAACATCCTGCATCTCAATTTCTGGACCGGCCTGTGCTCCATTTCCACTATTATCATCATCATCATCATTGTCTGACTCAGTATCAGACATGTCTTCTGCATCATCGATGTGTTCTTGAACAATGGCCCACATAGAAGGACTTAGAAGAGGCTCTCCTTCTCTTGGTCTGTAAAAGAAAATCTTCTCACTGAGTGGAGGAAGATCAACCCTTGGACTGTGAAATTCATCATAAGTATGTGTGGGCATTGAATGTTGAAAGATGAGTGATAGAAATCTGCAGAAAGGGACATTGCATTCCCTTGTGTTTTCCCGAACCAGAGTAGCTAATTCATTGAAAATTAGCCGAGCATAATCAATATTTCTTCCATAGTACAGAGCATGTACTATTTGCATCCCAAATTCGTTTATTTGGTCCAAAGCACCCGTCTTGTGAGTCATGCACCGAATGATTGTTGTAATGAGAATACCCCACATAGGACCAAATTCGTTTCTTTTGATGATTCCTGTTGTCCCTCTTCAACCCAAAAATGGCAGTACTGAGCGTGCCTCTGATCTATCAACAAATGGGTCATACTGAGCTTGTGCTGGAAGCCTCAGTGTTTCACGAATAATTGCAGTAGAGACAAAAGCTCTTCTTTGATCCCTAATTACCCATCCAACAATCATATCTGGAGAATCGAGTGTGGCAGAGTACCAAAACTCACATAGCATTTCTGGGTAAATTGCTCGAGGAGATAGGGTCAGTGCACGAGCAATTGGGCAATGCTTCATAAAGGTCACAATATTCGTGAATTCTTGGCATACCCATGCTTGAGGAATAGTGAAATTTGCTGTGATGTTGTTCCTCGCAAACCTGGGTACTTCATTATTTCGGAATTGGATTTCCGATTCAACGTCTGGAGCAACAAATGTATAATTCGCCATCTGTGATTTTGATTTGAAAAAGTTTGCTTGCTAAGAGAAAGAAAAATCGTTAATCGCAGAGAGAATTGAAAATGAAAGAAAGAAATAACAGTTAAAAAAAATTGAAGTAAAAATAAACGATTATTTATAGAAGATTTGAAAGCTAAGTAAGGTATTGGGAAGTAAAAACGGCTGATTTGACTGCCTTATCCTCTGCCAACGGTAACTCTTTTTATTAAGAAAGATTACCGTTTGAGCAGTATAAGGATTAAGCTCGGTTTGAGCGCCGTAATGCCCCAATACTGAGTAAAAAAAATTAAAATTAAAAAAAATTTAAAAAATATAAAAACACTTAATTTAGTCTCGAAATTAATAAAAAAATATAAAATTTAAATTTTGATGATAACAGACTAGTGATACTGAGTTGTCAGTATCAACAGGAGTGATACTGAGCTTTCAGTTTTAAAGAAAATTTAAGAGAGATTAAGGATTCAACATACCTAATTGCCCTAGTAAATACATAAACCTTTCTTCAGGAAGAGGTTTAGTAAACACATCGGCCAATTGTTCATCGGTTGGTACATAATCGACTTCAACCTTACCTTTTTCCACATTATCTCGAATAAAGTGGTGTCTGATATCAATGTGCTTGGTTTTGGAGTGATAGACTGGGTTCTCTGTGATAGCAATAGCACTCTTGTTATCACAATGAATGGGAGTCTTATGAAAGTTGAACCCATAGTCTAAGAGTTGATACTGCATCCATAATAATCGAGCACAACAACTTCCTGCAGCAACATATTCTGCTTCTGCTGTGGAAGTTGCTACCGAATTTTGTTTCTTGGATGACCAGCCAACTAGTCTTCCACCTAGGAATTGACATCCTCCACTTGTGCTCTTTCTGTCCAATCTACAACCTGCAAAATCTGCATCTGTGTACCCTTCATGGTCAAAGTTTGAGTCTTTGGGATACCAAAGACCCAGGTTAGGAGTACATGTAAGATATCTAAAGATGCGTTTAACTGCTTTCATGTGTGATTCTTTAGGATCAGCCTGATACCGAGCACACAAACATGTGGCAAACATGATATCAGGCCTACTAGCAGTTAAGTAAAGTAAGGAACCAATCATACCTCGATATGTGGATTGACATACTGGTTTACCAGTTTCATCCTTACTTATCTTATCCTGAGTACCCATAGGAGTGTGCATGGAAGATAAATTTTCAAATTTGTATTTCTTTAACATGTCATGCACATACTTACTTTGATTTATAAAAGTGCCATCAGGCTTTTGTTCAACTTGTAAACCAAGAAAGTAAGTAAGTTCTCCCATCATACTCATCTGATACTGAGTTGACATTATCTTAGCAAACCAGTCACACATTGACTTGTCAGTGGAACCAAAGATAATATCATCTACATATATCTGAATGAGTAAGATGTCAGAACCTTTCCTTTTTGAAAATAATGTTTTATCAATTTTACCTCTTGTAAATTTATTTTCAATAAGATACTCAGACAGGGTGTCATACCAGGCTCTTGGAGCTTGTTTGAGCCCATATAGAGCTTTATCAAGCTTGAAAACATAATTAGGAAATTTGGGATCAACAAAACCTGGAGGTTGTTTAACATAAACTTCTTCTTGTAGTTTTCCATTTAGAAAAGCACTTTTGACATCCATCTGATAAACTTTGAAATTCTTAAAAGCTGCATATGCAAGATACAACCTAATAGCTTCAATTCTTGCAACTGGTGCAAAAGTTTCATCATAGTCAATGCCTTCTTCTTGCCTGTAACCTTGAGCAACTAACCTTGCTTTGTTTCTGATGACAACACCATCCTTGTCCATCTTGTTTCTGAACACCCACTTAGTACCAATAATAGTTTTGCCAGAAGGAGGTGGCACTAAGTTCCAAACTTTGTTCCTCTCAAACTCTGTGAGCTCTTCTTGCATAGCCTCTACCCAATCTTCATCTAATAAAGCTTCATTAGCTTTCTTTGGTTCAATGGTAGATAAGAAACTTGAGAAGAAACAAAAATTTGCAGTTGCTTGGGTTGGAAATTCTAATTTTCTTCTTGTTTGGACACCTTCTTCAATAGGACCAATAATATTGGAGTGTGGATGGTCTCTGTGTTCCCTTAAATTGTTTCCTAAAGGAGCATTTGAAATAGGATCAACAATATCTTGTTGATTTGGTGTGTTGTCTGTCTGATACTGAGTGGAATTCTGATCAGTATTAGACAGTGCAGGTTGCTGTTCATCTTCATTTTGCAGAGTTGATGTGGATTCTTGTGAAGTGTTGGATGTTTCACCTTCTTCATAGATAGAATGGTTCAGATCATTAGTTGGAAACTCAGCATGGAGGTCCTCTGTTATGGGAACCTCAGTATTAGTCTCATTTGAGTGACACTGAGTTTGAACTTGATCAGTTTCATTAAACTTATTAGGAATAAAGTGTGGATGAAACTTAGGCTGTTCAGCAATGGAGTGTTCTGGATTGCATAGAATATCTATGCCACTTATGTCTTCACTTGCTGAGGTAGAATGCTCATTCTGATCTTCATCGAATGTGACATGAATGGATTCTACAATCATCTTGGTTGAGATGATATACACTCTGAAAGCTTTAGAGTGTGTAGAGTAGCCCATGAACACACCTTCATTTGCTTTGGGAGCAAATTTATTGAGATTTTGTTTTGTGCTGAGTACAAAGCATTTACTCCCAAAGATGTGGAAGTGTTCCACATTAGGAATCTTGCCATTATATAACTCATATGGAGTCTTCAGATGTCTTTGGACTATAGTAGCTCTATTCTGAGTAAAGTTTGCACAGTTTACAGCTTCAGCCCAGAAACTCAGTGCCAGTCCAGCATGGCATAATAAAGTTCTTGCAGCTTCAATCAATGTTCTATTCTTTCTTTCTACAACACCATTTTGTTGTGGTGTGTAGGCTGCAGAGAAGTTTTGAATGATTCCTTTTTCTTCACAGAAATCTGCTAATACTGAGTTCTTAAACTCAGTACCATGATCACTTCTAAGTTGCTTGACCTTGTTGCCTTTTTGAAGTTCCTCTCTTTTTATAAAGGCAATGATTTCTGTTGTTGCATCTGACTTAGTCTTGAGGAAGATGACCCAAGTATATCTTGAAAATTCATCAACCAAGACTAGAGTATAAATCTTTTTGGCCAAAGATGGTGTGCTAATGGGGCCAAAAAGATCCATATGTATCATAGTAAGAGGTTCATTGATGGAATGATTGACTTTGGACTTGAATGAACTCTTCTTCTGCTTGCCCATTTCACATGCTGAGCATAACTTATCTTTTGAATAAGTAATAGTGGGCAACCCTCTCACCAGTTTCTTCATACTGAGCTCGTTGATATTTCTAAAGTTGATGTGAGAGAGTTTCTTGTGCCATAGCCAATGCAATTCTGGCTTGACTTTAGAAAGCAGGCATACTCGAATAGTTAGGTCTATTTCAGATAGGTTGACCACATATACATCCTTTTCTCTTCTAGCAATGAGTACAGGCTGCCCTTTATCATTGTAGATGATGCCTGCAACCTTCCTGAATCGAGCTTCATTGTCATCATCACACATTTGACTGATACTGAGCAGATTGTGTTTAAGACCCTCTACATAGGCAACTCTTTTAAAAGTTATGTTGCCTGCCTTGATCACACCATAACCTCTTGTCTTTCCCACCGAGTCATCTCCAAACTTGACAGAAGGACCCTTCTCTGGAGTATAATTGAGAAGGTACTCCATACTGCCTGTCATGTGTCTTGAGCAGCCACTATCTAAATACCACGTTCTGTCACCCTGCACAAGACACAAAATAAGAGTTAGTTCTTTTTAGGAACCCATTTTTGAATGGGACCTTTGGTGGGATAGACATATTTTGACTTGATCTCTTTATGTGGAGAGGTCAGTATCACTTCGGAGGTAACTTTAGAAGTTTTCTTTGGTGATACTGACTTAGTTTCTCTCCTTTTCTTTGGTACTGAGTACCTAGGACTTGAGAGATCAGTCCAGCATTCATCTCCCTTATGACCAGTATGATGACATCTATAACATTTTCTAGGTCTATTTCTAAACATATTTTCATAAGGTATTTTAGAAAAATGTTGCACTTTCGGTAGATCAGTATGAACAAGTTTTGCAAATTGTTTACTTAAAGATTTGACCTGATCACCAAGTGTTTTTAAAATGTTAATTTTGTTATTTTCTAATTGGTGTATTAACATTGTTTTTAACTGGTTTAGGAGATGGAGGATCTGGTTGCTTATTTTTATTTGGCAGAGAAGTCTTTCTAATATTATTAGTGGTAGACTTCTTGTCTTTGCCAACCAAAGACCTAGTTGAAGTTGTCTTTTGTTTATCAATTTTTGAAGGAACAACTTTAACAGGTTCTTTAGATTTCTCAGTATAAGATGTTTCTGTTCCTGCAACTTCTGTATTTGATGAAACATGTGAGATAGAAGTTGTCTTATTATCATTATATAATTCAAAAGTTGTTGTATTAAATAATAATTCAAAAGGTGGAACAGCAGAAGTGTCATACTGAACTATTGGTAGCTCGGTATCAGAAATTTCTGTTTTTTGAAATTCAATACTGAGTTCTTGTAGCTCAGTATAGCACTTTGAGCAGATGGAAGGACCAATAGGTTTTTCTAAAATTTCATTTTCCTCATCATCTGACTCAGTTTGACATCCAACTTCACATAAAGTTTTAGCTTTTACAAAATTAATAGGGTTCATAGTAGAAAACTCTTCAAATAAATCAGCAAAATTGTTCCTATTCTTAAATTGAGGATCAACACCAAGTGCAGCCCTCACATTTTCTGGGAATTGTTGATTTAAACATTTATTTAATTTTATTGAAGCATTTCCCCAAGATTTACACTGTTTTTCAAATTTCTCTTTTTCAAGTTTGTGTAAATGAGCTTTATCAGCTAATCTTTGGTTAATGTCTTTTAAATCTGAAAAGTTTAGTTCTAAATCTTTATATTTTGCTAATTTATCCAAGTTTTCATTATTTACCCTTTCAAGTTCTTTAATTGTTAATTTTAAAGCTTTTTCTTTTTGTACAGAAGTTTTAAGATCAACAAGCATATACTCAAAAATCTTAGTTTTTTCATTCACTGAATAAGTTTGAAAGGAACTTACCTTGTACAACTGAGTGGAATCCCAATATGTATGAACACTCATCCTCTCAGCCTCTTTGATATCCTTTTCAAAGGAGCTCTTCAAATTATCTTCAGTGAAAGCCATAAAGGCTTTATTCTCAATCTCTTCTTCATCATCACTTAACTCTTCATCCATCCAGGCTTCTGAGTAAAGTGCTTGATGAGGTGCTCCATTCCCTTCTGCCCTCTTGCCCTTGCTTCAATTCTTCAGCTTGACATATTTGTCTCTATACCTTTTTGCTCGGTATGCAATCTTGTCATTTTGGTCAGTCTCAGAAGACTTGGTATGACAATTTGCAGCAATATGTCCAGGCTTTCCACACCTATAGCACAGACCTGATCTTGGGTCAGTATTAGAAGAGCTAACACCAAGCCTCTTCTTCTTCAACTGATCCAGCTTCATGGACATAAGAGCCATTTGGGTTTCAAGCTCTTCTGCCTCAGCATCAGCAAGATCAACTTCTGGTTCATCTGGCTCAGTCACAGTATAGGCCTGTTGCACAACTAGAGCCATGCCAGTGGAAGACTTGTCAGTTTTCTTCCAGTTGATCAGTCTTGCAGCATTATTCTCCTCATGATTCAACATTAAACCATACAAGGTTTGAAGAGTATATGACTCTATGTTGTTAGCAGCATTGACAGAGTTTGTCATGTCAAGAAATTGTTGAGGAAGACTATCCAGGAACTTTTGAACAAGCTCTCCTTCCTCTTTCACAATGCCTACACTGATTAAATCATGGATAACAGTATTGAACCTGTTATAGAGAGTGGTGATGTCTTCATTAGGAGTTGAGAAGAAATTTTCATATTTCCTTCTCATGTTGCTTTTTCTTTGCAACTTCACCTTTGCTGTGCCTTCATAAGTGACTGATAGACTATCCCACATAGCCTTTGCTGTTGGCAATTTCATAATTGCATTTAGTATCTCTTTGGTAACAGCATTACCAATCACCCCTTTAGCTCTGGAGTCTAAAGCATACAACTGACGGTCAATATCAGTCCAGTTGTGCTTTAGTTTGGGTACAGTTCTTATGCCCTCAGGAGCATCATCAGTAGCAGCAACAGGTTCTACAGTTTGTGGAATGATGGGACCATCATATAGCACAGTGAGCATCTCATGGTGAATAGATTCAAGATACCACTGAGCTTTAAGCTTCCATTGATGGAAGTCTTTTCCATCAAAGATGGGTACTCCCTTTCCAGACATAATTGGTGCAACAATTGTAGACATTTTGGATTTTTGAGTGTTGGAGGGATAGATGTAGGAAATGGCTGCCAGGGTTATAGATCGACTAAATAAGAGTTTATTTAGCCTGCTCTGATACCAGTTGTTAAGTCACAACAACCCTGGTTTATAATGTTGATTGATAGATTATTATACTTAGAGAAATATTAGAGTGATAACACAAGAATATAGTCAATGTATAAATCCACTAAGTGTGGCTTGTTGCGGAATAACAAGACCACTAATCAATTACAAAAGATATAGAAGTGTAAAGTGAATTGGTAAGTACTCCTTTGCAAGATGATCTCTATTTATAATGTTATAGAGATCTTACATGATGAGCAAAGGAGTAACCGAAGGACTAAGTAAGGAAAATGACTAAGATCAGGGGATTTGATCTTAGTCCGTTACTACACTGAGTATCACTCAGTCCTTCTACTCAGTCCTTGTACTCAGTATCACTATCTGATACTGAGTACTGATACTGAGTTCCAATACTGATCACTCAGTATCAGACCTAAACTTAGCTATATTTTTCTACATATAAATCGAAGCTAGTCTAGGTTGTTTTGTTATCTTAAGATCCAAAGGGGCAAGACTTTTTGCCTTAACAACATTCAATTTCACAACAAAATCATGGGACACAAACGAATAAGTAGCACCCGAGTCAAATAAGATCCGGGCTGGAATAGAATTTACGAGTAGGGTACCTGAAACGACATCATGGGCTTCCTTGGCTTCATCTCGGGTAAGTTGGAAGGCTCGTCCTTTGACCTTTGTCGGCTCCGCTTTCTTTTGTGCGGTCGACACCATTGTTTCACTTCCTTTCTTCGGGCATGAGTTACTATAGTGCCCTTTTTCGTGGCACGAGTAACATTCGATTTCATCCAACGGCTTGGCCCGACAATCCCTCGCCAAATGCCCCGACCTCCCACACTTAAAACAAGCTTTCGAATCCGTCATACACTCACCCTTGTGGTCTTTGCCACATTTCTTACACGTGCCCACACTTGATTGTTTAGAGAAGGTCGGGGTGAACTTTCCCTTCTTCACCGAAACCCGAGCTCCCCTCAAACTTCCTCTTCTCAAACTTCTCAAACTTTGGCCTCTCATTGATTCTCCTTTGGCCCACTTCCTCCACATTCCTCGCCGCACTAATAGCCTCATCTAGTGTGGCGGCCCTCTTCACTTCCAACTCATACTCCCACTGGAGTCCATTAGCATAACGAACAATCCGGGATCTCTCATCCGGATACAACTTGATCACAAACGGGATCAATCCCGTGAACTTCTTTGTGTACTCATCGACACCCAAGCTACCCTTCTTCAAGTGAACAAACTCTTCTTGTACTTTCTCCAAATTTCTCTCGGGGCAAAACTTTGCCTTCAACCGTCTCACAAACTCCTCCCAAGTCATCTTGTACACCGCCCTTTTTCCCAAGGATTCATACATGGTGTCCCACCACACAAGGGCTTCATCCTTCAACAATCGGGAAGCATAGATTACCATATCACCTTCTTTGCATTTACTAGCTTCAAGGACTTGTTCGGTTTCACGGATCCAACGGATCGTGACTTTCGGTTCGGAGCTACCATAGTAGTTATCGGGCTTGAAAGCCATAAAGCTCTTGTAAGTACGACCTTTCCTTTCCCTCGGCTCGGGGTCACTTTCTTCCTCAGTTGAAGACTTTTCAGTTTGAGCAACACTACTTGACTTGCTCTTGGTGCGGGGTGGAGATTCCTCCCGCCTTTCACGATCCTTATGCTCATTGAGGATCCGATGCACATCATTATTCACGACATCCCTCATTTGGTTGAACATAGCTTAAAGATGTTCCACAGTTATCGGGGTGTGGTTCCTATCGGCACCCGAATTCTCCTCATCGATTCGGTTCTCCGGGCCAAACACCGGATTGCTAACACGATTTGAATCTTGTTCTTGATCATGTGGACCCCTTCCACTTCTACTTTGCACCATCTTACTATAATAAGACATCAATCATTTAGAAGTCAATTCACCAAAATAACGGTAATATAGACCGTTCCCAATCCAACATGTCCTATTCCTTCAAGGTCAACCTTATTGAACTTACACTTAAGGTCTCAATAGCCAATTCTTAATTATCCTATGGAACTTATTGGTCCTACTAGCTCAGTCTAAGTCTAGGAAGGTCAACTCAACCTAGTTCACTTAAACTATAGCTCTGATACCAAGTTGTAACACCTCAATTTTCAAAATAATATTTAAACAACCTTTCATCCCAAAATAAGTAATAATGTATCGGTGTCAAATGCCAAATTTACAAAAACTAAAATGTTTCTTGTTTGAGATTATCAGAGTTTACAAAAACGGTGTTACAAATTATATCTAAGCCATAGGATAAGGACTTCGACTATGAACACCAAGCTAATCTCAACAAGGCCTCCTCTCTAAACGGGCCTCCTAAATCTTCGATCCCGAACCTGAGTACATAGCAAAACATAAACATAGTACGTGAGACAAAATTGCCTCGTGAGATACATGGGTTTTAGACCCGATAAACAACTAGTCACATAATATCATTTATATAACAATATTAAAGTGAATTCCATTCGGGTCACTTCATTTCTTTCATCATTGGCCAATGTCAAGATAATCGGAATGCCTCCAATCTATCAAGACCGTCATATCCACGGTAACCGGAATGCCTCCAATCTACCGGGACTCATAGGTATTGGGTAATCGGAATGCCTCCAATCTACCACTAACCTTAAGGAACCATAATAATCGGAATGCCTCCAATCTATCATGGCCCTAGGGACATCATAATCATCATCATCACTTATCATTTATCATCATGAGCTTATAGCTCCATCATTTCTCAATCAATTAATCAATTCATTATCACATAAGCAATTCATTAGTAATCACATAGTTGACCAAATTACTTATAGACTCGATAAAGCATGAAAACATAAAACATTTACTAACTATGTACTCAGTTTGAAAGTTCACATGTACTCACCTTAGTCAAGCTTATCCCAAAAGATGTGTTTCTTGAACACCAATGTCTCTTCCCAAGGCTTGAACTTCAAATCCTTCCACCAAATGACCTAATACCAAAACCAATACATTGGTTTACATCAAACATCAATACTAACTACATAATCCATGGCTAGTTAACTACTAGCATCATATTTCCCCAAATTACCAAACCCTAATTCCAAAAACCTTCATATTTCCATAGATCCATTTCTTAAACACATTTTCCTTGTTAAAATACCATAAATACAAGCTACTCAACCTCCATTTAACCATTTATGAAAAATCCCAAAACTAGGGTTTGAGATTCAGGCTTTCCCTACTTGAATCTATGGCTAAAAACCCAAGAGAGATGAAGATTTACCTTTGATCTTCAACTATGAGCAAGAATCACCAAGATTTAGTGAAGATTAAGCTCCAATCGCCACCTTAAGCTCAAAAATCGCACACACCAGTTAAGAAAGTGTTTTAGGGTTTGTTTCTGCATTTATGACAAAAATCCCGCAATAAATACTACTGTCGGGGACTTCGCGTCACGAAGCCGGAGTTCGCGTCGCGAACTAGTTCGGACGCGCGTTCCTCGCGTTCGGGAACCAGATCGGGAACTCCTCACGTTTGATGCTCGAACTCTCTGCCTCAACCTCGCGACCGCGAACCCAGGTTCGCGCCGCGAACTCTTCCAGCAGCCCAGGCTGCAATTTTTCATCTATGGTTCGACCTGGTTTCGCCCATAACTTCTTCGTACGGTGTCCAAATGACACGAAACCAATTCCTACTTGTTTTAAATGAATTATCCATATTTATCATATTTTTGTACAATTTATTTATTTACAAATTTCGGGTCGTTACAATAATAGTTTTAAAATTAGGGCACATACGCCAATACTAAATAAAAGAAAATACTGAAATAGTTAAATATAAAACCTAATAATAGTAATAGAAACAAATATAGACGATATGTAGGTGACTAATCATCTTCCTCTGGCTGCTGGTCGTTGTCTTGTCGTCATGTAGATATCACCATCCTTCACCAATCGATAGAGATACGGACGCTCTCCAGGCTTGAGATCAGGGGGTCCATTAGGGTACACCGGGACAGGAGGCTGAGTAGGATGAAACCAATCTGCTGACGATATCGGGAAGGGCGTTGGTACAAACACTAGCTTTGGAGACGAAGGAGGCGTAGCACGTCTTCTAGATGTGGACTCTGATCACTGTCGTATTCTGAGTCTGACGGAATAATAATAACACTCACTGGCGGCATTCTGCTAATCACGACGCGTAAACAAATTATTAGGTTATGAAGATTTAGGGCTCTCTAACAAACGCTAAACATAGCACTAAGGCAACTTCTAACTAAGGCAAATTCTAACTAAGGCATATGTTCTAATCTAAGAACAATGGAACTTCAGGATATGAGACTGAGCGTGCCATGATTATTTCTGTTTCGTAAATGTTTTTAGTTTTTCCCAAAAATCTTTTGTAGTTATAGACTAGGCTTGCTAATTCACTATAACTTAAGCTCTGATACCACTCTGTCACACCCCGCCAAAAATGAGTTTTACTTCATTTAAAATGTTTTGCGGAAGAACGAGGGTGTAACGTTCATGACAACATAGCAAAAATTAAGTAAACAAACAACCACACAATAACGAAAAATAGAAGATTGTTTCACTTTCCAAATATAGAAAGTTTCCAAAAATAGTATGTTTCCTAAAATAGAAGTTGTTTTAAAATGAAATGATTGTTCGTAAACTTAATGTTTTAATCATGGCTCACGACAATCCCAATGCTCATATCCTCCAATCCACTGCACCTAATTACCTGGAAAACATAAATAGTAAAAGGGTCAACAAAAATGTTGAGTGAATCTACAGGGTTAAAGTAAGTAAAGTAAAGTGTTTTGCTACTCAAAATGTTTGTTGTGAAAATGGTTTATGACTGAAAAGTATAAAGTTCAACACTCATATGATATGAGTAGTAAGTATGAAATGTTTAGTGTAGTTGTAGAATATCTACAACTACATGTTATGTTTATGAAAATGTGTTGAACAAATTGTTATGTTTGACATCGCATGAACTGTTATCCCCAACAGGTAGCTAGTCTATTGAGTTAATATACCAACCCCTAAGTCCACAATCAACACTTCAACTCCATTATGTTATCGTTCTTTTATGGATATACACTCCCGGAGATGTCTTGGATAAACCAAGTAATGATCTAACGTTCGATGGGAGGATGAGTGTCAGCCAATAGTACTATCTGCATATCCATGGTCTAGATCCACTATTTAATGATTGCTGGCAACCTTAGTCCGGTATAATAATTGTTTGTCATGCCAACGCGATAATGAAAATGTATAGATGTTGTACAGTCATAGTAAAACAGTAGCATTGTTTATGTTTTCCACCCCGAAGTTTATAAAAGCAGTAAAAAGAGTAAAAGGGGTCTGTGGACTCACCTGGGCTAAGCTTAGCAACGGTTAGGACAGAGGATCCCTCAAAGGCTCCTAGCTTCCTAAACAATATGACTTTCTAATTAGACTAAGCTAACACAGGCGATTCTATAAATATGATATACGTTAACTGTTATGTTATATGTTTTGTGACATCGAATGAATTTAGATTAATAAAATGAAATGAAATGAAATACATTGGGTTTTATAAAATGAAATGAATGGTTCTCGAAATGAAATGACATGAAATGAAATGATATGAAATGAGTTTTAAAATGAAATGATACGAAATGAAATGGATTGGGCCTAATGGGCCAAGATTGGGTCAAATGGGCCACTAGGTTGGGCCACTTGGGCCTCATATTGGGCTTGGGTCCAAAAAAGTTGGGCCAAGGATTAGGCTTGGGCCCAATGGGTTCGGTTTAGGTATAAGTGGGCCAAAAGTTTGGGCTTTGGTCCAAATGGGCTTGGATACTAATGTGCCAACTAAAGTTTGGGCCGGATGGACTAAGGTGGACCGAATTGGGCCAAGTACGGGCCTTGGCCCGATTAAGAGTTCGGGTTTGGGTCACGGTTTGGGTCAAAATTAATCATATTGGTCAACTAAAGTCAACAAAGGTCAACATTCTTATTAGGGTTTGCTATACACGGTTTTAGATCTAGGATTTACATGCTTTCAGGTCAACAAAGGTCAACTAGGATACGGCTAGTGTTTAGGTCCGAATTAGGGTTAGAGGTTTGAAGTAGATACGGGTCAAGATAGTCAAATCTAGTCAATCTAGGTCAATGAAAGTCAACAAAGACTAGGGTTAGATTTCTAGGGTTAGGTTTCGGCTAGGGTTGGCCGGCTAGGCCTAAACCCTACGGTTTTGGTTCTAGATTGGTCTAGATTCGAGTCTAATGGCTAGATTTTGGGTTTAAGGCACAACATGGTTAGATCGAGGGTTCAAAGCATCAAAATAATGTTTCAACAACAATTCTAGTGAGTAACGAATCAAACGAACAAACACATGCACACATGTATACGAATAAAGGTATGCATGCTTCGGCTATAGGGCTAACCGAGACCATATGGCTTTCAGCCATGGTCTTGGGTTCGAATAATAAGCAAGCAAGGAAGAAAACTTACAGGAAAACAATGGGGAAATCGAATGATACCTTGGATCGGACGAACTAGGGTTCGAGTTTGGCTTGTTTGCTTACGATCGGACGGACAAAGGGGGTGACCGGGAGTTAGGGCTTGGCCGAATTCAACAAGAAGCAAATAGAGTTTAATTGTTGGGTAAACATAGGTATTTATATGGAAGGATTAGGGTTAGATGGAAGAATTTGACTACAACAAGGACTCTTTTCAAAATGGGTGGATAAGGTCAAGAGTGATCAAAAGAGATAGACTTCACCACACTTGGTGGTTCGGCCGATCAAGGGGTCTCGAGTAGGGGTAGGCCGGCCACAATGTGGTCGATCATGGTTAGGTGTCGGGTTTAAACCATCGTTCAATTCGAGTCACGTTTATATTAATTCAGTTTGTTAAATGCGTAACCGATAAAGTTACTATTTTAAGAAATGTTTTTAGCTCAAATATGTCACCATAAGAAAGGTAATATGTTTGTGTTGACTAAAATAGTCAAACACTAATGCATGGTGTAAAAATATGTATGTTTGTTGTGTGTATGGATGGCAGAAATAGAAATGTCTATAAGTAGAAACTTTCTAAATAGGGAAAGTTCTAGAAATGAAATGAAGTTACATACCAGAAATATCGAGTTGTCACAATGCATATCACAATAAAGAAGATGTCCACTCTAGTACATTGGGTGACGTACCATATTGCGCTTATGTCACCGAGATATAAACACTCATGGCTCAATATCTCTTCATCATACTCATTTGGATTGAATGAGTCACTTTTAATGTCTAAGGAATGAAATGACCATGGGAATAGATTGAGTTTTGCGTCATGGAAACTAAGCGTCTTAACACCTTTTAGGTGCAATTCTCTTGATAAATAAATAACCTCATCTTTACGTTGCTCGGTCTGCATGCCGAGCCAATGCCGTGTTTTCCCAAGATCTTTCATCTCGAATTCCTTTTTTAGGATTTCAGCAGTTTCAAACAACTCTTTCGAGGATCCTATGAGATTCAAATCATGTACATAGACTGCGATAATAACCCATCCTGAAGTGGATATCTTTATGAACACGCATGGGCATATATCAATATTCAAATATCCCAGTCTGATCAAGTACTCACTTAGACGGTTATACCACATCCGTCTGAATTGTTTTAATCCATAAAGTGATCGTCTCATTCATATCGAGAACGTGTTCCGTGGTCTAGAACTACTTGATTTAGACAACTTGAGTCCATCGGGGACTTTCATGTGTATCTCTGTGTCATGATCCCCATAGAGATAGGTTGTGACCACATCCATAAGCTGCATATTCAGTTTTTCGGAAACTACTAAACTGATTAAGTAGTAGAACGTTATAACGTCCATTACGGGAGAATACATGTCCTCGTAATCAATACCAGGGCGTTTGAGAGAAGCCTAGCGCCACGAGGCGAGCTGTGTATCATACAATCTCATTATTCTCATTACGCTTCCTTACGAATACCGATTTATAATCAGTTCGTTTAACATTAGGTGGTGTTGGAGCAAAAGGTACAAACACTCATCATTTCAGTAAGGAATCCAATTTTACCTGGATTGTGTGTTTCCATAGACCAGTCCATTGTACTCAACAATAGTACATGGTTGCATGCCATCATTGATCATAATGTCAGTGGCCACTGCGTATATGAGCAAATCATCGATGACAGTTTCGTTCTGCTCTAAAATATTGTCTAAGCTAGCATACTTGACATGTATTTTGAGATTATCGGGATGATGAGAAATTGGTGTTTCATCAGGAACACGCTTCTCCAATACACTCCCCTGATCCTTAATGATCTGGTGTGGCAAAACGTATACAACAGAATTTCTCCTCCTTTGAGGCAGAACATCCTTGGAACCGAACCGGTCTTCCTCTTTTATTGGGAAGATCGGCGGACTGGACAGCCAATGGTAGCGTCCTTTGCACGGTGGGTTCGACCGATGCAACATGTTCAAACGGAACATGGCGTCTCACAGGGACGTCTATCCTTGCAGGCACATATGCAGCAGGTATATTTGATCTCGTGACATTTGTTAAGTCATTAAATGTGTCTGGTAGCTGATTAGCAATATTTTGTAGACTTAGAACTTTTTGCACATCCTTATCAATATGTACAATCGGGGGATCCATATGAGACAAATTGGGTACATGCCACGTTCTTTCACATCGTTCCTTATCAACGTTAACGTGCAAATCTCCCCCTAACGACGGGAAGATTGTCTCATTAATGTCACAATTCGCATGTATAGTGTTAAAGAGATCGCCTGTCAAGGGTTCTAAATAGAGTATGATGGATGGGGATTAATAATCAACATATATTCCCCGTCGTTTCTGAGGTCCAAATTTCGAACGCTTTGGAAGTTCAATTGGAACATTGACCAAGCACCCAAACACGCGTAAATATGAGACGTCGGGCTCATATCCGGTTACCAACTGGTACGCAGGAAGTTATTGGGTGACCATGGGCCTCAGACGGACCAATGCATCCGTGTGCAATATCGCATAACCATATATAAAAATGGGGGTTTTGGTGCGCATAACCAAAGTTCTTGCAATTATTTGTATTCGTTTGATAAACGCTTCCGCAAGATTAATTTGAGAATGAACGTACACAACAGGGTGTTCAATATCAAGGCCCAATGTTATGCAATAATCATCGAACATTTTCGATGTAAACTCACCGACATTATCAAGTCTAATTGACTTTATTGGATAATTCGGATGATTAGCCCTCAACTTAATGATATGAGCTAGGAGTTTAGGAAATGTTTCATTCCTTGTGGACAACAAAGCTACGTGTGACCATCATTGTTGATTCATCAACCAATATCATGAAATTTTTAAATGGTCCGCATGTTGGTTGGATAAGCCCATAAATATCCCCATTATTCTCTCAAGAAAACAGGATATCACTTTTGTAGATTATACATAAAGTGGTTTGAGATGTGTCTTTACAATCGAGCATGTTTGGCATAGGCTTTTCGAACTAATCATGAAATTAATTCCTTCAAGAGGGTGCCCATGAGATGCATTCATAGTTCGAAGCATCATATTTTGACCCGGGTGTCCCAGACGGTCATGCCATATCATATAAGTTCCGCCATCAACAAGGGCTCGACGAAATATTAGATTGCTTTCAATGGTTTAGATCGTAGTAAAGTACAAACCGTTTGACAAACATCTCAACTTCTCCGATATACGCTTTTGGTCGTATTTATCGGAGGTAATGTAAATGTATTCAATACCATTTTCTCGAGCAGTTTCGAGATGAAAACATGTTTTCTCGAATATCCTTAAAACTCAACAAGTTACGACTGGAACTTGGATAATATAAGGCTTCATTTATGGTTAAAATAGTACAATTTGACAACATATATTGGGCTATATCAAAGCCAAGGGTCGACGGGACCGAAATTGTTGTCAATGAAGTTACTTTTAGGCGTAATGTTGATAAAAGTAGTCCTTATGTTTTATGAAAGTGTATCTGAATACCACAATCAACCAGACTATCAACATACCCAATATACATTCCCCAAAGTAAACATAATTTAAAGTTGGTCACACGTATTGTTTAATTTCATAAGGAAGAAAATAACTTTAAATTATCTCGAGAAACATAATCAATGTGAACAACCCATAGCCCAAAAGATAACATAATCCATATGGGAAAACATAATCCAAATGAAACATGACTCATGAGCTGAACAATAGCTCTATTATTCCATTTGCGCCACAAAATCGGTGGTCTCAAAGAATTCATATTTGTTTCGATATTTTCCTACATCGGGAGGAGAAATATTGGATTTACTTATCATATAAAATGATAGTTTATATGCTTATGGTTTGTATGAGCATAAATTGTGTGTCGAATCAGCAGGTTCGAAAAACACAAGTGCGAATGAGTTCTCATTTATCGAGCGACAGGTCTATTGATAGACACCGATTCGTCATATGTATATAAACACATACATAGGAAAAGATTATTAGTCAACCCTTTTCGGTAGCTCTATTCGAATACAACCAGGAAAGACGGTAAAGGTAGACAGCGCTTGTGCGTATCGGAACCACCCTTATTAGGAGTCAGAAAAACCGACTATCTTTCCTAGACATTTTAATAAGAATAGGTGAGCCTATATGGGGTAGATTCATAATTTTTCCACTTTAAGTAGGTTTAATACAATGCTCATTGAATGCTTATAATTCCGAAAGAACCATAACATTTAAACATGAATAAGAATAATCATCATAAAATAATATTATTAATTTATATGTTCTTGATTTATCGAAAAAAAATACAATTTCCAAATATATTTTTTTCTTTTAATATAATCATTACATGTCAATGCATACCAATTCAAGATTGATGGTTAATTAGTCCAAAAATATAATATTTTTTTCAACAAAAAATATAACTAATTGAGGAATATACAATGTTTTGTTTCTAGCTCATTATTAGAAGAGTTTATATAATATGTTATCAACTAGCATATATTCGATCATCATTTATATTTATCATGAATTCTAACCATTTTAATTCATTAACGCGCAAAATATATGTCAACATATTCAAATAGAGAAACTAATATGATCACTCTTAACCAATTATATTTAATCTTTAATAATGTCATTAAATCATAAAACACCATGAGTAGTCAATACTCCATAAATTGCTTTTTATAAAAAAAACGTCTTTATTTTCATTCAATACTAATTATGTTCATCATAAATTTTTTTTTTCTGAAAACTTTATGTTACAAACATGTAATATTAATATCATAAAGATATTCCAATGATAAAAAAAATCTCTTTGCAATTAAACATTTGACTAATTCAAAATTACGAACTTGTGTTAATGTGTGTATATGAATTACACAATCAAATCGTGCTGATAACGTATTGTAAACCAGTTAGCTCAACTTAATAAGGATCATAACAACCTTCTCATTAGATATAGAATCATGATATAAGAACATAAGATATATAGAAGAGATACATAAGATAGATACAAAGGAAACAACATAACACTCCTATTTATAGGCTAGAAATGTGTATGCTAATGGTCATACAATTTATGTACATAAATTTACTTATGGTGGTGTTAAATATTAATCAACCACATATGAGTTACAACAATAAGTTAATTTTTAAAACTTTTTCAAATACCCTCTTAACTATACATAAATAAATATTAGATGTAGATTAAGATTTACCATTAAAAAAAAACTATAACTATACTTGTAGCTAGTGACGGTGGAGTCATCATCTCTGGCGTATATCTAGACAACCAAAGATTGACACTACGATTACCGAAAACAAAAAACTTGATGTATATCCTATGCAGATATACATACACTACAAAATCGTGTTTAATAAACTTTTTTAACGATCTACAAAATTAATAGAGATAAACGACGATAAATCCAAAACCATCCGCTACATCCATACATTTGTCTTTTTCCTCTACTGACTCATATATACCGTACAGCCACATGACCACCCTCTTCATCTCACGTGATCACTATAATAGCTATCCACAAAACGACAAATCATATATACCCAACAAAGTACACACCCTTTCACCTTCGTGTCCTTGCTAGCACCGTCGTGTTGACACGTGTGAACACTTGTTATCATGCATGAGCTATGCACGCCACTTCATAACATGATATGTTACCCGACAATTGTGTATATTTATTATAGACATACATATAGTAACTTAGAGAACAGTCACTAAAAGTAGATCGATTGAAAAAAAATGAGTGTTAAGGGGAAGATTTGTTTGGTTTTTTTGTTGGTGGTTGTTTCAGCGACTGTGAGTTTTGGTCGGAGTGAAACGAATCCGGAAGATAAGGAGTGTAAGCAAAAGTGTGAGCAGTTTGGTTCAGGCGGTGACGTGGAGATAGTGTGCAAGAAGCAATGCGAATGGTACGGACCGGAGAATCACAACATCGTCTTTGCACATGGAGAACAAGTGTCGCCAAAGAGTGTGGAATTATGCAACCGACGTTGTCAGGTAAACTATTAAGTATATAATCTGTGTCAAAATGTTGCTTCGGTTTGGCATCAGTATGGGGAATCATTGTCACGTCCTCTTCAATTTTACGTTAGTCAAAATGCTTCAGTTACGTGGTGTGGCTAAAAACGTGATTTGTGGATAATTTTGTGCGTATGAATATTTTTTATGTTTGTATTTTATATATCAAATATTAATTAAAAGTGATATTAGTGGCATGAGTTCATTGACGTGACGTTAATTTGACAAAAATTAACGTACCAACAAGAGCATCTATTATTTTGTTTTACCGAAGATAGCCTTATGGTAGAAAAAATGGTAGTATTTTTTTCAAACTAATATTTGAATCTTGATATCAGAACTATCTAAATCCAATATCTTATCTTAAAATTTGGATATCTGAAGCCATATCCAAAAAAGTAAGATATTTTTGGTATGTTTGCATATATTTTTCAAATATATCGGATACTTTTAGATGTTGAATATCTGAAATTTTTAAAATTTTGATATTGGATTTTAATTAGATATCAGATATATTTTCAGATATCCGGTTTTTAGATATTTTTTAAACACATCGACCCTTATTTTTCTATTTAGTATGTTCCATATTTTTCTACTTTAATCTGGACTAGGGTTTGATATATCATTGGTAAAAAAGCTTCATTCTCTTTTAAATAATTTTCCATGTCAGCAGAGCCCAGGAGAACGACCCAGCCAGGAATGCATCGAAACATGCATTAAAAAAATTGAAGAGCAATACGGCCGTAAATCTGGTGACACCAGCCGTACACAAAAGACAAGAAAAAGCCGAAAACAAGACCGATCGAACAATCCTTATGTTTTCCAAGATCATCATTTCACCACGAGACTGGAAACCGGACAAGGGAATTATAGGATTCTTCAAAAATTCACTGACCGATCGGACCTTTTCCGAGGAATTGAGAGTTACCGTGTGGCGTTCCTCGAAGCTGAACCTCAAACGTTTGTTATACCAAATCACTGGGATGCAAATGCTCTTTTCTTTGTTGCTAATGGTAACTAAATTGAATATCTTCCATTTAAATATGAACGTTTAATTATATAGAAGGAAACTTTAATTTTCAATGCATTCAAAACATATATGAAAAAGTTATTATCACTCCAAGGTGTTTTTATTATATCTTAATTTTATATACGAGGCAACATGGTCCGTGCGATGCACGGACTTTGTTCATGATAAAACGTTATTTAAAGGTAAATCGAATATATTGTATTGGTGTAAGGGGCAGAGTACTAAAATCAAGATCGCTAACATGTTTAGGTTGATTGTGAGTGCTCTACTAAATAAGTAAAATTTGTTGGAAGAAAATACAAAGTAACAAAACCGTTATCATTTTTTTATTAGTGCAATACAAAACATGTTATTTATAACATATAAGTAGTACTATAAAAAACTTCATGGTTTGTCTTTTATAAGTGAAACTATGAATCAATAAAAATATATTTTCAACTAATGTCGATTAATGCAAACATTATGTCAGGCTTCTAATTGTACATTTTTCTCCAAAAGTACGTAATAAAAATTAGAAATTCGTACAAATACACAAAAACACATGTATCTCTCTAATAAAAATACTAGCAAAATCGTTATCATCAAACTCTTTTTTTACGTGGATGTTTTATTGGGGTAATAAGCTAAAATCAATTGAAAACTCAACACCATTTGCATCTTCATAGTGTGCTATTTATAGTTTATAATATGTAATTTCTAATTAAATGAAAAGACTATTATTTAATTGAATTTACTACTATTATTTATGTTAAACTCTTTGTCTTATTTAACTGAGGCTTGATTATTTTTTATATTTCGAACTTGTTTTTAATTAAATGCAACATCTAGTTCTTCCAATCCAACAAAAGGTACATGTTTATTGTAGATTGTGATATTTATTTATTGTATATATGAAGTGAAACGGTTATTGAACGGTAAATTGATTAAGTTGTATATGAAGTGAAACGATACTACAATATTTCATCCTTTAATTCGGATATTTATCGTATATTGGGTTTAAATATTTATATTTATTGTAATTTCCTATCCAGCACCATTCAACCTCTGAACTTCTAAAAACGAATGAGGATGTTTAATATTGAATTGAAATGGTAAATTGATTATTATTTCAAAACTTTTCATATGACAATTTGAGTTTATTAGTCATATCTATTTCTTCAACTTTTAAATATATTAAATAATTATAATTAAATTCTACTTATTTTTATATGGTTTTTAGTACTTATTTTAATTTACTAATAATTATTTCAAGACTTTTCATATGACAATTTGAGTTTATTAGTCATAATTATTTCTTCAACTTTTAATTATATTAAATAATTATAATTAAATTCTACTTATAATTTTATTATAAAATGATTTTTATAACTTATATTAATTTACTTATAATTATTTCAAGACTTTTCATGTGACAAATTGAGTTTATTAGTCATAATTATTTCTTATTCATATTTATGACAAAAATTCAACTTTATTATATATTAAATAAATGTAATTAAATGCTACATTAGTTTACACATTATTTCATTACTTTTGATTTTAGAATTTGATGAAGTTATTAGTTTTTATTATATATTTTTTTATTACAATAGTCTTTTTTATTACATTATATTAATCATATTTATGACAAACTATACATTAGTTTATTACTCGTAATCATTTTCTAATAATTATTCTAAAACTCATGATAAGTCAATTTATTAGATTTTATTATAAATACATGAGTTTATTACTTATATTCATTTACTAATAATATTATTTAAAGACTTTTGATAAAGTTATTAGTTTTTACTATATCTTTTTATTACATTAAATTCTTAGTTTTATGACAAAACTCAACTTTTAAATATATTAATTTATTTATATTTACAAAGCGAACACTTATATGAAAATAAAGGATCTTTTTTATTATAAACTTTGCTACATATTGATTATTAAAGTAATGTACAATGTGACTTGTCTTCACCTTTGATCTTCACTAATTCCTTTTATTTTCCCATTTGCATGGTCGCCGTGCCTTGAGTTGCCCAACGATCATATCGCCAACCCACATGTTTAACTATTGGTGTGTGTCATATATACTATCTGGGCTTTAACACTTGAGTATAAGATATAATTAAAGAATTATAAAATCAAAGAATTAGATGATATCATCAAAGAATTATGAGGAACTAAATCATACCGATTTGAGTATAAGATATTTTGAAATCTTCATAATAGCACTGCCGGAGATAGTCGATCCTACAAAATAAACAAACTTAAATTAAACGATATATCATTACACAAAAATCGCTTAGAAAACAATCGTGACATATTTCATAATAGGAGAATAATCACTTAGAAATTCATAATAATAAGAGAATAGATGAATGAAATTAACAACCACACTTGTCTATTTATACTAAATGTATCATTTTTATTTTGTATGAAAATTTTTAATTAATTAATACATTTAATATGTGTCTTTACACATGTTAGAAACTAAAACCTATAGAAGTATTAAGTATAACAATTTAATTTAAATTTATTAATCTTAAATTGGGACACTTCATCTACTTGAACTAAAACCTATATATTAAGTATAACAATTTAATTTAAATTTTTATCTTAATATTAGAAATTTAATATTAGTAAATTAATATAAGTAATAAACTAATGTATGTTTATAATAAAACTAATAAATCGACCTATTAAGACTTCTAAAATAATTATTAAATTGTTTTTTTATCTTATAATTGATTTATATATATATTAGTGTTATGTTTATAAATATGATTTATTTATGGTAAAACTTTTTATCTTATAATTGTTTAATTTATTATTTCTTATAAATGGATTTATTACATTATTTTTATTTTGTTTATGGTAAAACTTTTGATCTTACAATTGATTAACTTATTATTATTTTTTATAAATGTATTTATTAGATTATTATTATTAATATTAAATGCAAGGTAATTAATACAACTTCAAACTTGAAACTCAATTTTTATATATACGAGACAACATGGCCCGTGCGATGCACGGGCTTTATTCATGATAAAGAGTTATTTTGAACGTAAACCATATAAATTGCATTGTTGTTACGAACAAAGTACCTAAAACATGATGATTAACTTATTTGGCTTTAATATTGGGTACTCTACTAAAAAGGCAAAGTGCGTCGGATTACAATGCAGTTTTTGGTGTGGCCAACCATCATCTGAAGGGTGTCGCCTAATTTTCCCCATAGAGTAACCATCAACTTTCCGGTGTGAACTTATATTTTAAAGATATATAGATTAGTACTATTTAATTAGGTTTATTAGTTTGGTGCTCACCGTGCAGCTGCATGTGCTATGTTAAATCCACATTATTACAAAAATAGACATAATAAATTAATTAAAACCATTAATATGTAAGTATGTATGTATGTATATATATAATATTCCAAATAAATAAACTTGATTTAATTACAAAAACAAATTAAATGTAACATACCAAGGTACATTTGTTTCCCATAATCCCTGAATCATCCTATGATATTTTTTTTACTATTTAAAGAAAAAATTAATGATAATAAATGCATTGGCAATTCAAGAAAATTGATTAAATAATGGGAATATGAAGGGAAAGTAACTCCACGATATTGAGAGCTTCTAGACCTTGGATAACAGATGGCTTTCTTTGAGGGGTTGAGGAACGTAGGTGACTTCTTCGACGACCGGTGGATTGCAGTCATGGGATGAGTTGTCGGTGGATTGTAGTCATAGGATGAGTTGTCGGTCATACAGAACCCAAATCCGATCAGGTGACCCGTTTAGATCCCACATTATTTCTGTTGGACAAAAATAAACAACAAATAAATTGAAGAACTCTCTATCATTTCGTTTACATTAAATGTACATTATATAAAGGAAATAAGAAACAATAAACTTCAAAATTGCTAAATAAAGGAACGTGCACATGCTGGAGAATACTTGGTATAAACGAATCGCTTCCGTTCTTCTCCTGGCCAAATACTTTGCATAAATGTAACACCTCTAACTTTTAGGCATTACTTTCCATCAAAATCTACAAACAAATAGATTGACAAAAAGAAAATTAAATTTCTCTAAGAGAATCATAATAGCTATTAAGGATACACATATCAAACTGCATAAAGTGTTCTATTAGTTACCATAACCTCATGCATACCCGTTATACAGTCTCCAATAGTCAACCATTTATCTAACGCTGCATATTATATTTACGTCTCATAATCATAAAACAAAAAAAAAAAAAATACATTTATCAGTTCACTGACATTTTGACTGAAACAGTGGATATACCTGTTTTCCGGTTTGAATAAGTAGACATCCTGCTCGAACTTTGACGTATTTTATCTACATTTCTTAGCCAAATACTTAACTAATGAATCTACTTCGACCGTCTTTTTAAGGCCACTTCATGTTAATTGGAAATATAACTGCAGAGAAAGTTTTTTTGGTACTGAAAAGGCTGGAATTAAGGCAACTTTAATCAAATTTCAGTTTTCAAGCATTTTTAAATGCATGTTACAAATGCAAGAATACATGTCCGTTTTTTTATGCTTTTTGCATGAATTCATATACACTTAGATGAATTCATATGCAAGAATGCATGAATTTTGGAAATTCAAAATTTATAACATACATTTATCACATGGTAATAAATGCAACTTCAAATTGAAACTCAATTTTTATGTATATATAGATTTATTTACTATACTATATTTAGCATCGGTATGAACAGTAAATTAATGTTTCTTTATTAACGCCGTTTTTGTTGACTTTCCTTGAGGAACTTCACACCGGACATTGAGTAGATGCTGATCACATACATGCTTTGGTGATTTATTTATGAATATTATATTATATTTTACTATAGTATTAACTTCAAAATCTTATCTTATAATACATATTATTAACTTATAAATCATTCAAATCTACGTATATCCAAATAAATATAGCTTTTTTTTTTTAAATTTAGGTAATATTTGTTAAAACTTGATTTGTTAGCCGATTAATACCAGAGTAACCATCCGCTTTGTGGGTAGCCTGAAGTTGCTGTGGATGAATCTCTACCTTATTATGGTTTTTTGCTCATAGGAAATATCTTGAAACTTACATTTACTTTTTTAATATAAAATAATATCAAGTATAAGATTAGTACGCATATTTGAGAGTTATACCATCGATAATATCTTGAAAAGGAAATATTTTTGAACCTATAATTTGTTTTTAATATAAAACAACATTTTTAGTGTTTGAATATCGTTAACAATCTTTTAGTATCATATGAAAATTTCTGTTGAATCGCGCGGAGTAAAATCTACTAATTACTACTCCCTCCGTCCCTAAATAAAGTCCCCATTTGTGTTGGGCACAACATTTTAGGAGATGGTTAGTGGTGGGGTATTTGGTATTACTTTTGAATAAAATATAAGTTTTGATTGGAGAGAGAAAGTGTTTTAAGAGATAGTTAGTGGTGAAAGTATTGGTAATAATATTATTATATTAAGTGGGTCCCTTAAGTTTGAGAATTGGAAACTTTATTTAGGGACAAAACTTGAAGGTGAAATGAGAACTTTATTAAGGGATGGAGAGAGTATTTAACAAGCATAATAAAAGGCTATATTTAGGTTTTATCTATGAAATATCATATAAAGTTCAGACGAAGCTTATTCTCACGATCCTTCTATATATGAATATTATTTTTATTTTTATTTTATTATATGTAATACATTTGGTACCGTCCTAAATTGCATATAGATATTTGTTATTTCAGAAAATATTTACGTTTTAAAAAAACCGACAAGCCTAGAACTCAAATCTTCGACCTTCATTTTATTAGCAAGTGACTCTAACCAACATAGTAACTAGGATAGATGTTGATTTTTTAACTACAATCTTTTATTTATCATATTATTTTTATGGGTTTTGTTAACCATTGCCCTAAGGGCAATGGTTAACGGATGTTAAAATATTTAATGTACAAATTATGGAGCATAACTAATCAAAAGTGGTTATTAAAATTCATGGGGGTGATTTTTATTAGTTAATTTACAATTACTTTAACCATTACCCTTAGGACACTTGTTAGCAAATCCCTACTTTTATTAATCTCCCATATCATTATATAGGTCTTAACGGCACTACCCACTAACATCCCACCACTACCACCTACAGCTACATATCATTATTATGCACTACCACACACCAAACATTTTTAGTTGGTACTCTCTCCGTCTCATAAAAAACTTTCCATTTCACCCTCAATTTTTGTCCCAAAAAAATACTAACAAAATACTATTAAAACTAAAGATCCCACCACTAACTATCCGCTAACTATCATTCTCTTTCCAAATCAATCTTATATTTTAATCAAAATTATTATTAATGATCCCACCATTAAGTATCATCTTAAAACTTATGCCAAAGTAAAATGAGAATTTTTTTTTCGGATGGAGGGAGTATTATTTATGCACAGGTAAAACACAACAATTTTTGTGACCGACTGTTTTCGTATGGTGATCATCAACATATTACCTTGCAAAATATATTACTACTATTCTATGTTATTTCTCATACTTTAAATATTTTAGTAAGTTTTTTAAATACTTTTACAGGAGAGGGAACTATCAATTTGATCGATCAGGATTCAAGGCAAAGCCATAACATAAGACGTGGAGATATTTTCCATGTACCCGCCGGAATCAGTGCCTATTTAATCAATACACACAACAACGAGAGACTTGTTTAGGCCAAAATTCTACGTTCAATCTCCGTTCCCGGTGAATTGCAGGTAAAATACAAATCAACAACTTACGGTCGGGTGGCCATTTGGGTATTTTTGTTAACAATAAACCTGTTTTATAAAACAATAATTTTATATTGTTTAGTCTAAAAACGTACACCACATTTTAAACGATTTCACTAAAAATTTAGAATAGATAACAAGCACATTACTTTTTAGAAAATAGGCACTTGGTTTAGAAGAGTGTGGTTATTGCTTTTATGATGTTGAGGATGATTTGGTTTCTATTTTGCGAAAAAGAAAATAACTTTCTGATTCAAGGAATGGCAATGTTAATCACATCTATTATTTCAGAACTTTTTTAGTGTTGGTGGTGACAAACCGGAATCATCTTTCTTAGATGCATTTAGTCCCGAATATCTTGAAGCTGCGTTCGATGTAAGTTATTCTTTCGTTTTCCTTTTTGTGCAAGTGTATGAGATCTTGGATTTCGGAGTGTTATCTATAATGTTTCTGATTCCTGTAGGTTGACCAAGAATCCCTTGATCGATTGTTCGGGCAACAGCAACAACAACAACAAGGGATATTTAAGAAAGCTACTGAAGAACAAATCAGATCGATGACCGGTAAAGATGAAGGTGGGTCAATATGGCCATTTGGGGAAAAGAAGCAACAACATGGTCCGTACAATATCTTTAAGAATGGGCCGTCAGTTGCAAATGAAAATGGAAACCTACACGTGGTTGATCTCAATGATTTCAAGGATCTTCGAGATATCGGTGTCGCCTTTTCTTTCTTCAACATAACACAGGTTTGTTTTTATACTAATTTTGGATTGGTGTCCGTTTTCTCCAAACATCAGTAATTGAATTTGAACGAGGAGCATGTGTCACGTTTTGCAATCAGTTTGCAAAGACATTATATTTTAAAAAATACTATTCATCTATGTTACATTAACCTGGTAAATGTTATTTAGGTAATTTGTGGGGTATGAAATCGACGAAAATAAATCGCTATATGTTAGTATAAACGTACCATGTTATGATAATCTTATTTTTCTTCTCTTAAGCACACCCTAAATGTGTATTTTGATTCTTCATCAGGGATCAATGGCAGGACCGCTCTACAACGCCAAATCAACCGTGATTCTAGTAATACCAAATGGTGAAGGCCGGTTTGAAATGGCATGTCCTCACTGTTGAACCCTAATTCCTCCGGAGAGATGGAAGCGTCCGTCTCACTCAGGAACCTACGCACAACCACGAAGAAACTCTAGTCATGAGCTCCACGAGGGTCACCTCGTGAAGACACTCCGACGATCAAGTCAGTATTTATATATGGGGACGGATTGGAACGTAAATGGGCGTAATGAATGTAATCTGTGTAAGTGAATATTGAATGCGATGTAAGTGGTGGCAGATAGTTGCGTACCGTATCCTCCGTCGAGGGTGCTTATTTATGGGCGTGACCGCTGGGCGGGAAAAACAGATGCTCTTCCTTTGCCTACGACATCTGTTGGCCCTCCGGGTAAAAGCTTGATACGAAATCTGCTTAGTCCGTTGGTTAACACGATGACGCTTAGTCTTGGGAAGCTTTCAGCGCCGTTCGTATTAAATGCGCACATACTTTCCCTTGAATCCCGTTCACGCCAACTATTCCTCGGGACTCACTGTTCTGTTTCCTTCGTCGTCTTATGCTGCGTTTTCCCGCTCTTTGCGAGCTTGCATGACTGTACGCCATGCATGCAGCCGAGAGCTTGATACGTTCCCCTGGAGGGTGTGGTACATCATCAAGTCCCCTTAGTTAAAAGTGGATTACCACATGGTTGATTTATTTTAACTGATAACTAAACTGCCTCCCTTCGAAATATTACCGTTAAAATCTCCCAAGTTACCGTTACTATTTTTCCGGGATTCGACCGTTGGGTGTTATTTTTCCGAGATTCGACCGTTGGGTGTGTATCGTTCTCCCGCCTCTTGATCTTCCTTCCTTATAAATACCCGCTTTTGCTTTTCTTTGCACTCTTCAAAACCTTCTCGCCTATTCCCTACTTCTTTGACTTCCCCCCTTTGTCTTTACGCCTGATTACCATTATGAGGAAAGACAAAGCAACTAAAGAAAAGTCCGATAAAACTTCTCGAGCGAAACGTACAGCCATGAACACTTTTAGTACTGTGAAACCCGAAGATCTCCCACAAATTATTTCGGATTTTCATATTGACCCCCGCATCGAACTTCGCTTGCCGGGGGAGACAGGCACCGTCAGGTCTGCCCCGGAGGGTTTTGAGCCCATATATCTTCATTTTCTGCAAGGGGGGCTTCGGTTCCCCGTTGATTCCTTCATACTTGACCTTCTACGATTTTTTGGTCTCAATCTCGCTCAACTCGCTCCTAACGCCCTTCGTAAAATCATTGGTTTCATTATGTTGAGTCGATCCCTGGGTATTCCACTTTCTGTTACTTTATTTCGTTATTTTTATATCGTCGCCGGGCGCGGTGATTGGGCTGGCTTTGCACACCGTCAAGGGCAGGTAGAGTGTGTGTCAGGTCTGAAAGATTCTATCCACGACTGGAAATTTGGTTTTCTTTACATTCATCGATCGGCTTTTAACGATGTTGCTCTCCCTTGGGGAATCGTTACTGGTAGAACTTCTGACCCTCAACCGGAGCTTACCTCTGAAGAGGCGGAGTATGTGAGGAAGCTTTCTGGCACCAGATTAGAGTGGGAAGATCCGGACGAAGTTTTCCTTGGCATGGCCGACTTGAGCCCGTTCTTCTTTAGTCAAGGTATCCGCCCTGTATGGCGAATTGATGGCCAGGACATATCATTGTTGAGGCGTTTGGAAATGGATAAAAGCATTCCCCCGACAGGTCAGATTTCTGTGGCTGATGGCCCGATCGTGCCCTTTCTTCCTCCGTCGGAAAAGTCAGAGAGTTCTGAAGCCACTCCGGATCTTAACAGACCTGAAACCGGACCCGCTGGTGAGCTTGTTGTTGTACAAGGGATTGATGTTGATCCTGTTACCGGCGCTGAATTTGAAACCGAGGATACTGCGATACATGACTCTCAAGCTGAATTACAGAGACCTGTGAAGTCACGGACGATGAAGAACATTGCTTCCCGTGAACGGCCAATTCGACCACGAAGTGCTCGCGAAGGAGCTCCGGCCCCTTCCCCCAAGCGCCGACGGGTTTTCCTTGAAGGTATACTTATTTGTTACTGCTTGCAGCTTAATTTTCCTTTACACTGTTCTTCCTTTCTTATGCAGATTTGTCAGATGATGTTATTGTTTCTGACGTTTCCGCACCAGCTTCCTCCGTTCCGGCTCCCCCCGTTACTGTGTCCTTTACGCCAGCTTCCCTAATTATCCCAACTGTTGTTACTACCAGCGTGTCTGTTCCTCCCCTTCGATCGGGTCCTGGTTCGTCGTGGAAATTCCCTGGGCTATCATCCAGCACCTCTGCACTAGCCATGTTTGGAGACAGGATGCTTTGTACTGGTACCAGATCTTTATCGATGACCCAGAGTTCTCCTACTTTATCTGCAAAAAGTCAATCATCTATGCCTGTTCACACCGCTTCAGGTTTCCGCCGACTCTATCTTTGTTAGAGTCATATGTTTTAACCTGATCCGTTCTCTTTTTTTTATATATATATCAGTATCTGCTCGTGTCACGCAACTTGATGCTCCCAAGATTCTTCCTGTTACGGAAGCCGCCCCATCTTCTGTGGATCCCGTGAGGATTCCAATTGCTGCTACCGCACCACCAGCTGTTCTTCCACCCGTTGTACCGACTCCGGCCTCCCCTTTGTCGGATTTAAGCAAACTTACCAGCGAGGAGGCTTTTCTGAAGGTTAAAACGAATCTTCTGGGCTCGATGGAAATCCTATCTGAGCTTCAGACTCGTTCTGCTCGCCACGGTAGGGATTTGTCAGAACGGGACGCTACTCTTGCTCAAATTAACCAGTTAATGGAGAAATGCAAAGCTTCGTATGAGAAAGAGTCTGAGCAGAGGAAGAAGCTGTCTGAGCTGTTTGCTTCTGCCAGTAACGAAAATGTTGATCTGAAAAAGGAGGTATTGGAGCTGTCCTCTGAGTTGGAGGAGCAGAAGAAATTGAACCAGGAGCTGGAGACGCAGAACCATTCTTCTTCTGCTCGGATAGCCGAACTTGAGTCTTCAGCCATCGAGAAAGAGCTCCAGTTTAAGGATGTTGAGCATCGCCTTGAAAGGGTTTTGGCTGAGAATCGTTCGTTGAAAGAGGAAAACGAGGTGCAGAAGGGTTTAGCGAATGCGAGCCGTTTTGACCTTGAGTGGTTATTACGCAAAGGGATTCCGCACGTTGCTCATATGCTCTTGACTTCCCCCGAGTTTGTTAATCGTAATGCTAGTCTGCAGGAGGAAAGTCTTAGGTTAGGCAGGTATCAAGGTTGCGTGGACACACATAAAGAATATGGCGATCTACTTGGATCCAATCCCCTCATTCATAACCACCCAGATGCTGAAGGCAATATTATGGCCCTCTTTGGTGATTTGGTGACCCCCACTTATGAGCTAATAAACTCCTTCGTAGCTGGATCTGTTGGTTTATCTGACCTGAAGGACATTGTTAACAAGGTTTCCTCCGGTCCTGAAGATGTGGAAGAGAGTACGAACCCTACAACCGGTGTTTAGCTTTGGGGTCGGTGTTTAGCACCTGTTCTTTTTTGTGAATTTGTAATTGCCCTTCGTGGCTTATATTTTTGTATGATCGTATGGTACTTTGTTTGCAATCGAATATATGTAATTGCCCTTCGTGGCATCTGTTTTTAGTATGATCTTGCGGTGTTTCGTTTGTAATCATTCTACACATTAGTTTTATTCGTCGTTTCCTTAACAGAGCGTCCTCCGTTTTTAGGAATAGGTGGTTGATTCGTGTTTCGAGAAAATTATTTTGCGACTCCGGTTTTCGTCCGGAAGTAGCTTCGTATCTTTCCTCGGAAAGGTAGGAGCCTACTCATAGCTATGAGTACTTCGTCGACGTTCGCTTTCTCTACTATTATCGTCGTATTATATCGAGTATATTTGAAATAAACGAAAGAACCTTTCTCGAAAGGTCCGCTACTATCATATTCGACGTTTTACAAAACACGGACTGCACCGTACAGCCGTTTGATAGCACAATACAAAAGAAAATAAAACATAAACTGGAGATCCCCCTAAAGTTTAACCTATCCAACTAGAAGTGAAACTTCCGTAGGTTTCGCATGTTCCACGTTCGTGGGATTAGCGATCCCCCTAAAGTTTCGAGTACGTACGATCCATCCCTTCTTGCCTCTCTAACCCTATACGGGCCCTCCCAATTCGGACAGAGCTTGCCTGGTTTAATCTGCAAACTTGCCTCGTTCTTTCGTAACACTAACTCCCCCACTTTACAGGCCGTGCCCCGAACTTTCTGATTGTAATAAGCTTCCGTCAAGGACTTGTATGCTGCCTGTCGGAGCTTAGCATTCTCCCTTCTCTCGTCAACCAGGTCAAGATTGAACCTTAACGCTTCCTCGGTTTCTTCCAGACGAAAATTCTCTACCCTTGGAGATGGTATGGCTACTTCCAATGGTATAACCGCTTCCGTACCGTAGACCAGGCTGAATGGGGTCTCCTTAGTTGAACTACGTATTGTCGTGCGGTATGCCCACAAGACATTTTGTAGTTCGTCAGCCCATCCCCTTTTTGACCTATCTAGGCGAGTCTTGATCCCTTTTACAATCGTCCTGTTCGTGACCTCCGTCTGTCCATTCGCTTGAGGGTGTGCGACAGAAGTAAAGTTCTGCTTAATTCCCGATTTCTCACACCATCCCCGGAAAGGATTATTGGCGAACTGCTTTCCATTGTCGCTTACGATGGTATGGGGAAGTCCGAAACGGCAGATGATTTGTTTCCAAACAAACTTCGTTATGTTCGAGCCGGAGATACACGCTAATGCTTCGGCCTCCACCCATTTGGTGAAGTAATCTACTGCCACTATCAGGAACTGTAAACCACCTGGGGCTTTGGGAAAAGGCCCCACAATATCAATCCCCCATTGGTAAAACGGCCATGGGCTATGGATACTTGTTAGATTGACTGGAGGTGTTGCCGGTACGTTCGAATATGCTTGACAGGACGGGCATTTCTTGATGTACTCTTCCGTATCCCTGTACATTCGGGGCCAGAAGTACCCTGACCGGAGCAGCTTTTGGGTCAACACTCTCGGTCCTGAGTGTGAACTGCAGATTCCCTCGTGCACCTCTACCATTGCCTTCTCACTTTCTCTCTTATCAAGGCATTTAAGCCATGGCGTGGAGAAACCTTTTCGGTATAACCTTCCTTCGTTTACCATGTACTTTCCTACGTTTACTCGTAACTTCCTCGCTTCACTAGCGTCCTCCGGAAGTATTTGATCCTGTATATACTTTCGGATAGGTGTCATCCAACAGTCCGCTTCGGCCTCCATCTCTAGCACTTCATCTCCTTCTGCTATACTTCGTTCTGGTAGTACCTCTACCAGGACCTCCTTGGTCAGATGACAATACAGCATGGATGCCATTTTGCTCAGTGCGTCGGCTTCTTTGTTTCTGGTCCGAGGGACTTGCTGGATATTAAATTTCTCGAATTGAGTTATCAACTCCTTAGCCTTTGTGAGGTATTTCTTCATATGTACCTCTTTTGCTTCGTATACCCCTTTAACCTGGTTTACTACTAGCATGGAATCTGTGAAGACCTCGATGTCTTTTATTTTCATGGTTTTGGCCAAACCAAGACCTGCCAACAACGCTTCGTATTCCGATTCGTTATTTGAACATTTGAAGTTAAAACGGAGGGCATACGTTACCCTCTCCTCGTTTGGTCCAGTTATAATGATTCCTGCACCACAACCATCTGCTCCTGCCGCACCATCGGTATGCATCTTCCAGCATGCGACTCCCTTCCCGTGTTCGCTCCGCACAACCTCTGCACGTCCTTCCTCCGCACTTAGCGTGACTTCCTCATCGGGCATTTCCACCAAGAAATCAGCCAGGGCTTGGCCTTTAATACTTGGTCTGGGTTTGAAAGCTATGTCGTATTCCCCCAATTCTATTGCCCATTTCGTCATTCTTCCGGATATCTCAGGTTGAAGGAGGATGTTCTTGACAGGTTGGTTGGTTAGCACCGTAATACTATGCGCCTGGAAATATCTCTTCAACCGTCTGACTGAATATATGAGAGCTAATATAAGTTTTTCGACCGTAGCGTAATTAAGCTCCGCTCCTTGAAGTGCTCTGCTGATGAAGTACACCGGAACTTGTTTCTTTTCCCTTTCTGCGATGAGGACGGAACTTATTGCCTCTCTGTTTGTGGATAAATACATGACCAGGGGTTCTCCTGCAACTGGACTCGCCATTGTTGGTAATGTTTTTAGATGCTGTTTCAGCTCAACAAAGGCCTTTTCGGCTTCCGGGGTCCATTCAATGTTTCCTTTCTTCGTGCATCCGTGAAGGGCCCTGAAGAACGAGATTGATTTTTCCGCAGATTTAGCCAGGAATCGCCCTAGTGCCGCCAACTTCCCATTCAGGCTCTGCACATCCTTCACTGTTCTGGGTGTATTCATCCGACACAAACCCTCTACTTTCTCTGGGTTTGCCTGTATTCCGGAAGTGGTAACCATGTGCCCCAGGAACCTCCCTCTGCTGACTCCGAAGGAGCACTTCTTTGGGTTTAATTTCATGTTGATCTTCGAGAGCTGCAGCAACGTTTCTTCCACATCTTTTATCAGATCTCCATCTTCTTTGCTTTTGATGACCATGTCATCCACATAAACTTCCAGGTTCCTGCCGATCTGCCGGCTGAACGCTTTATCGACTAACCGTTGGTAAGTCGCTCCGGCGTTCCGGAGTCCAAAGGGCATCTTGACGTAGCAGAACGTTCCTTTCGCCGTGTGAAAGGCAGTCTTCTCTTCATCTTCTCTTGCCATCTGTACCTGATGGTAACCTTTATAGGCATCCAGGAAAGACTTCCACTTGAAACCTCCCAAGGCTTCTACCTTCTGCTCGATTTCCGGAAGAGGGTAGCTGTCCTTTAGGCATGCCTTATTCAGATCCTTAAAATCGACACACATCCGCATGCATCCGTCTGCTTTTTTGACCAGTACCGGATTGGCTATACACTCCGGGTATTGAGCACTTCGCAGGACTCCGGCGGACACCAAATTTTCGACTTCTTTGTTTATGATCTCGTTCCGGCCGGAAGCCATACCCCGTTTTGACTGCTTCACCGGAGGAAAGGCTGGGTTAATGCCCAGACGATGTTCAGCCGTTTCCCTTGATACCCCCGTCATATCTTTAGGTTCCCATGCGAAGGTTCGTTTGTGTTTCTTCAATAAAGCTTCGAGCTCTTGTTTTAGCTTCTCTGGGAGGTCTCTTCCGATCTTAACTTTGATTTCGGGATATTCCGGGTTGATGACAATTTGAACTTCCTCCTGTTCTGTCCAACTATCTTGATGGGTGACGCTGTGACATTCCAACGGCGGCATCGGCATGCTACGTACAGTGACCACCCCCTGTTCCGAAGGAAACTTAAGGATCCCGTGGATAGTGGAGGAGACGGCCTGTAGTTGCCACATTCCGGTTCGCCCTAGGATGGCATTGTATCTCGAGGGAGCATCGACCACGATAAATTCCGCCAAAATGGTTTTGTAATGAAGCCCTTCCCAATCGGTCAATCTGAGAGGGAGATGTACTTTCCCTTTAGGCCATACGGACTGTCCCGAGAAGCCTACTACCGGAGCGTTGGTAGGTTTCATCAATGCTTTGATGTCATCTGGGAACTTCTCGAAGCAGTGTTGATACATGATGTTAGCAGAACTCCCCCCGTCTACATATATACGCCGAACCATCACCTTTGCTATAACACCAAAAATGACCAGGGGTTCCGTACCTACGTACCCCTCAGGCACGGGATCTCCCCTTCCGAACTCCACAGCCAGCCCTTTCCTTTTATTACTCCGGGAACTCGATGTTCCCGCATCCCTTCTAAGGTACCATGACTCATTTCTTTCTTCCAAAGCCAGGATTTCAGCATTGTAGGCTACCGGCCCGTTTCTCGCCGGTGGTTCGACTAGGGCTGCCTCCGTCTTACCCTTCCCCTCCTTTTCTCGTTTGTAGCTCTCACAAGAAGCCGTTGTGTGGCCCATGATTTTATGGAAGTCACAGTATGCATTAGGATCTCGGGGATATCTCTTCCTCATGGCCTTTCCGTCGACATTTCTCCGTACTTCTTGGGTTTGAAAAGCCTCCTGGCGATGTGCAGGGTATCGATCGCTCGAGGATCTCCACTCCTGTGCCTTACCCTTGTATGGAGACCTTCCGGGTGTTTGCTTGTAAGCAAACCTAGCTTTTTCTCCGTTCTTGTACGACGTGCTTCCTGTCGTTCCTTTCTTTTCTTGCGCTTCAAAACGAAGCTTTTCAGCACTCTCCTCCTCCTGCTTGAGTACCTTGTTCACCAGATTTATCATGTCATCTGCTTTGACGAAATCCCTTTTTGAGAGCTCTCGAAACAACTCCCCCTCTCGGAGGCCATATGTAAAAGCAGCTATTATGAGCGAGTCTTCCCGAACCGGCATCCTCCGGCTCTGTTCATTAAACCTTTTGAAGTATAACTTGTTAGATTCTCCCTCTCGCTGTCTACATGCCATGATAGACTGAGACTTCTACTGATACTTCTTCTGTTGTATAAAGCTATGACTGAATTGAGCGACAAGTTCTTCAAAGTTGGCTATGCTTTTTTGAGGTAAGCTAGAGAGCCAATACCGAGCAGAACCTTCCAAAGTTCCCGCGAAGAATAAGCACCACAATTTCGGGTCCATGGGTATCATCCTTATAGCCCATCGGAAACTGGCCACATGGTCATCCGGATCTCCGGTTCCGTCATAAGATTTGACCCTAGGCCCTTTAAGGCCTGGAGGAATCGGCATCTCGTTGATATCATCAGTGAATGGAGATCGGAAGCTCCGGGGCTCCGGGGAATGACGTGGGGTTGATCTTCTCCTTTCCGCTTCTGGTGTGTGCTCCCTTCTTCTTACGGGGGGCGACTCCCTTCTTCTTTCCGGGGTCCGCCTTTTTCTCCTCTCCGGAGTTTGTCTTCCTCTCCTTTCGGAAGTTCGCCTTTCTCTTCCTGATTCTCGGCTCCGGGTTCGTTTTGGAGGAGTTTCTTCCTTGTAAACTTCCTCGGTGGATTCTTCTTGTGTGGATTCCTCACTAGAATAAGTTAAGGTTTTTCCTACCCTGCTTCCCCCTTCAACCGGTTTCCTTCGACTCTTCTCCAGGTCTCGCAATTTCCTAAACCGGCAGAAGAGGTTGAACTCTTCAATCTCCTCCCTCGTGGGGGCGTCTTTTCCCGATCCTGAGGGAGGAGGACAAGTTGTCGCATTTACCACCGCTGAGGTGGAGAACGGTGGAGTAGGATCATTCCTTGGCGGAGTTGAATGATTTCTTCTTTCCGGCGTGGATTCGATGGCCATTTAGTTACGTGTCCCACGGATGGCGCCAAATGTTGAACCCTAATTCCTCCGGAGAGATGGAAGCGTCCGTCTCACTCAGGAACCTACGCACAACCACGAAGAAATCTAGTCAGGAGCTCCACGAGGGTCACCTCGTGAAGACACTCCGACGATCAAGTCAGTATTTATATATGGGGACGGATTGGAACGTAAATGGGCGTAATGAATGTAATCTGTGTAAGTGAATATTGAATGCGATGTAAGTGGTGGCAGATAGTTGCGTACCGTATCATCCGTCGAGGGTGCTTATTTATGGGCGTGACCGCTGGGCGGGAAAAACAGATGCTCTTCCTTTGCCTACGACATCTGTTGGCCCTCCGGGTAAAAGCTTGATACGAAATCTGCTTAGTCCGTTGGTTAACACGATGACGCTTAGTCTTGGGAAGCTTTCAGCGCCGTTCGTATTAAATGCGCACATACTTTCCCTTGAATCCCGTTCACGCCAACTATTCCTCGGGACTCACTGTTCTGTTTCCTTCGTCGTCTTATGCTGCGTTTTCCCGCTCTTTGCGAGCTTGCATGACTGTACGCCATGCATGCAGCCGAGAGCTTGATACGTTCCCCTGGAGGGTGTGGTACATCATCATAGCTGAGCAAACCACCGGCAGCAGTGGCGGTGTTACCTCCGGTTATCAGAAAGTGAGCTCCGATCTCCGGCGAGGAACTGTGGTGGTGGTTCCAGCGGGTCATCCTATTGTAATTGAAGCTTCGCGCAACCAAGATCTCGAGGTGGTCAGTTTCGGTATAAATTCAGATGTAAAAGAGTTGTGGTTCCCGATGGCGGGTAGGGATGGCCTGATTAGTCAATGGGAAGATGAAGCGATTAAGTTGACTTTTGGTATTCCGGCGAGTGAGGTGAAGCAGGTGATACAAAAGCAGAACCAGAAGTTTTTCTTTAAAGGTCCGGCGAGAAGTGGTCGTGATTTGATCTAACTCAACAGGCCAGTGGTGGTTTGCGGTGGTTGTGAGAGTGTGTTGAGATGTAAATCTGTAATGCGTGTTGATTAGTATGCTAACATGTTTAAATAAATAAAACGGCAGTTTTTTTTTCCTTTTTCCTTGTATCTTAGTACGTATTAGGGTTTGTGAAAACGAGCTGAGCCATTCGTGAGCTACTCGGAATCGGCTCGTTAAAAGCTCGAAACGAGCTGAGCTTAAACGAGTATGAGCCGCGTCTGAGCTTAACTAAGAGCTCGTTTATTAAACGAGCCCGAGCCCGAACTTGATCCACTAAGATTGATTAGGCTCGCGAGCCTAAACGAGCAAATATATATTAATTATTATAAAAATATTATTATACATTATATATTTTTATACTTATGTATGTATGTATACTATCTTCTCCTATATATGAGCCTACATTTGATTTAAGTTTGTCAACTCAACAGTTTGGAGCTCTCTCATTGGTCCATATTGCCACGTGTAATTACATTATTGGCCAACGAAATCCTCCCTATATTCTACCTTGAAACTTCCGTGGTCTTCTCCTCCTGCATTTCAACAAACTTCACGACAATAACGGCATTAATTGTTAGGCAATTTATTCGGAATTTTAAAGTGCAACAGTATCACTATTTGATTTCCTCCCATTAAAAAATGTATCCCCCATAAATCGATTACCTCCTCCACCGTACACCATGCTCAAGCACTGATACATCTTCGTCGATTTCATCTCACATGTTTCTTCTAAACTCTAACGAGTAAGTCTTCCAAACCCACCCCCACCCCCTTCAAACAATACGGTCACAAAATTTCAGGATTATCTTTGAAAACCTAAAAATCCGCTATTTCCAACGGAAAACGTATGAAGTTTTACGATCCATCTCCAATTCTATTAATCCTTTTCTTAATCGCTCAAATCCAGAAAGAATCGCTTCCTTCAGTTTTCTGCAATCTAGATCTACAATTTTTGCGCTCTTCCCGCGGTACAACTCCCTCCAGATTGGAGTAATTCTCTCATACTCATTTTGCTACCCTTCAATTTCTGTATCTTTTTTTATATTTAATTGTACTGATATATATGATAACTTATATCATTTTTGTGGTTAAGTTTCTAATTTTTTGTGAATTTCTACAGGGAGGTTTAATTATTGGTAGTTTAATTATTAGTGATTCTTTGAACCATAACTCTATTGTAAGTGGTGCTCGAGGGTCTGGTAATGCAATTAGAGTATTTCAACATAACAGTAAGGTTTATAACTGGTTATTTATATTTGGTTTGGATGTTTCATATAAATGGCTTTTTTATATGTAGCACCTTCCCATTTGTAGAATGTTTGAGAGTATACATTGTTGACTATCAACCAAGAACACATAGACCATGGAAGATGTTGTGCAAGAGGGGATTTACAACATGGAAGGTGAATTTACAAGCTTCCTTAGATTGTTTTTATCTGTAAAAAATACAAGGTGATGGTGATGCAACTTTTCAAATTTTATTTATTTGTATTTTTATGTACTTGTGTATGTAACAAGCGCATATGTATAACACCGACATTTATTCATCAATTTCAATATTAATTGACTATATGATTCAAAATCCTATGTCGTTTCACTTCTTGAGAAAGATTCGTAACTTATTAAGAACAATGATGATGAACTTATATGCTTATCACTTCTTCGAATTGCTTGCTTGAAATTCGTTATTTATGGATTGTTTGGGCCCGTCTTCCATTTTTATCTTTATTTGAGCGGAAGATGATTGGTTTTAATTACTAATCTTCCAATGAAATCGTTAAAAGGAATAAAAATCCATGAAGAAAGTTGAACATCTATGATAATTGATTGTTTAGCTCAATCCCTAACTAATCACTAGGCATTTGATTTACCTTAGTTACTTGATCATTCTTTTATACCAACTAACAATCAATGTTAATGAATCACAAACTAAATTCACAAGTCTATATGACTACAGGCTGATCAGAAGAACCGAAGTGCTGCAGAGATTTGTAATGGCATTTATTGTATTTCAAGTTCGGCATTCTGACATGAGGAGGCATTTGAAGGTACTCTTGATTATGGTTGTGACATGAGGAGGCATCTCAAGTTCAGGTACAAGACTTGACAAAACTGACAGCTTCCATGCCTTGTAATTGCTGTTTCTGGGTTTCAATTAAGACTATTTTTATATTTTATTTGGTAGGTTATTAGGTTTTCTAAATTGAGAGTTTTTTTTTTAATCCCAGTTAATGGGCTCTTTTTGTTTGTAAATTTCTATTAAAATGTTGTATTGTGATGGTTAACTTAAACTTGCATCAATATATTTTTTATTAAACTCGGCAAATGCTTGATGGATTATATTTTAAGGTGGAGGTTGGTTGATGACTAAAGGCATAAAATGTGTTTATAAAATTTTAAGAAACTTTATGGTTATTAAATAGTTTTATCTCATGTCCTGGGCATTAGTTAGAGGACCTCTTTTCTATATGATCCTCTACATTTGTTTTTATTGTTATGCATTTTATTTCTTAAGAATGGGCGGACTATGAAAAGGGATTTTGTGTATGCGAAACATTGATCAGAAAGCAAGATTATAAAACAAAACGTGACTTCAGATATTACGAATGAGAATCATAATAATCGAAGGTAAGATCATATCTGGGGGCAAAGTTGGTACAATTTGCGCTATCCCTCGCATGGTAATTAGTCCTCCAATTCCGACAACAAGTTGTCTTTCAAATTGAACCGGAGACAATTTCCTGTTCAAGTTTAGTTTGCAATGACTATTAGTAAAAGCCAAAGGATGTTAAGGTAGTTTGTTTCTGCAAAAACCAGTATTCTCACATGGTCAACTATATGTCGATGTATCAAGAGTTAAGAACAAGAACGGACTGAAGGTTATTTGGTGCGACATAAATAGCAATTACACTAATTCAACAACAAATGTCGTTTACAAAAATGTCTTATTTCGTCTCTAAATTTCCTATAACATTTATTCATGTATCAAAATTTTGTACAAAATTATCATTATATTATGGATTATTATGTTATTTCAACAGTATCAATAATTTTATTATCTTCAACATATCTCTCGAAGCATGCCCGCCCAGTCGGGCGGGCTTTGAAGCTAGTACATATATATGTATATAACATATTATAAAAGTGAAATGTTTACATAATATATTAATATTATAATTAAATAAAAAAATTCATATATTTTGTGTATATGAGAGCTTAAACAAGTCTAATCGAGCCGAGCCCGAACCTGCGAAACTCTAAACGAGCCGAGCTCGAGCTTTACATATAAGGCTCAAAACGAGCCGAGCTCGAGCTCCTTAAAACTTAAACGAGCCGAGCTCAAACCTAGTCGAGCTCGACTCGGCTCATTTACACCCCTACTACGTATCAATAAGAGTTTTGTTTGAGTTCTTTGTTTTATCATACAATACATGTCTCACATTTGAGTCAACATGGAAAATAAAACTTATACACGACTTGAAATATTATATGCGTTATATATTATATACAACCCGACAGACGTGCTTTAAATGGGTATCAGATTGAACCACAACGAACGCACCCTATTGCGACGACCATCTTGGTTGAGCAAGTTGGTGGTTGAGTCAGGTAAAAGTGAGTATCAAAAGGCTTTTGACCTAGTGGTATGGTTATTTGTCTTCCATTCTTATAGTTAAGAGTTCAAATCTCATTGTGAATATATATAATATTTAGGAGTATATTAGTACTTAGACGTTAAAAAAAAAAAGTAAAAGCCGAGTGTTTTTAAGTTTTGAGAAAAAAGGTATGTTTTGGTTGACCCCTCATCACCTTTTTGCCCATTTTTAGGAAATAACATAAGTTGTAAATGCATGTGATCGACAAGAAAAATAACACAAATAGTCAAATGAAAAAATTTAGCATATTGTTAACACTTAGAATGTCATGAACCATTATTAACTCAATAGACCCATCTAAAAGTTAGCTCATTTTCTTTTAACTTTTTCATGTTTGACGTGTTGGCAATAAGATACGTATCTATTCAACTCATTTTCACGTAAACGAGTTGAACTATCGTATATACTATATAGACCAATTTGAGACTGTCATTTTCACGTAAACAAGTTGAATTATCATTTTCATTTTCACCTAGACTTATAAACCACAATTCAATTCATACAACCTAATTTCGCTAATACCATAATCAAATTTAACTCAAATTATGATCCTTATAATTCACATGTACAATATCGTAACACTTGCGAGCTAATCGAATACATTGCAACCAATGCAGGGTCTCTGCATTGGGATCTCTTTCAATAAAAACATCAGATACAGTAAGCTGAATTTGACCTCTATAAACACTTATCTTACCTCGAACTCGAGCTGAAACTCCAATTTGAATTAAGGTTGCAAAATTGCGATTCACTTCGGCAATTGATCGAACAGTTGGTGGGCATCGGCGGGAGAAATAAGGGGATGTGAGTTGATTGAGCCAAATAACACAGGGAATGCATCCGGTACCATCATCTATTGTGAATCGAAGGAATCTGTCGGGTTTGTGCTCACGGCTGGTGACGACGCCTAGGGTTTCGGCACGAGAAATGAGGAGATTGCCGTTACGGCAGACGGCGTTTGGGTGTGAAGGTGATGATGTGAGTGATAAGAAGTCGAAAGCTAAGAGCTTTACGTGAGTATCTTGTAGGGATTCCATGTGAGTGAGGATGGAGCTTGAGAGAGATGGTCGGAAAATAACACCACCGTTCACGGCGGGAAATGTTGATTAAACAAGAATATTTAAGTTTTCCTTTAAGGTTTTTTTTAGCGTCAATAAAAACGGATTAGAACATATTTTTCTTAAAACTAAAACTAATCTATTGGAGTGAAGACATATTGCTCCTTGTGAATGTTACTCTATAGGCTCGAATTACTAACTTATTAACTAGCCGTTAAAAAAAATACCAGTATACCATTAAGTATGGTGAACGTGATTCAAAAATCGAACCGAACTGAAAATGATAGAACCGAAATTGGAAACGATTACTTTTCAAAACCTAAACCGAACCAATCATATGTTTTCAGTTTTGATTCAGTTTGGCTTCGGTCCAGTTCGATCTCGGTTCGGTTTCTTTAGGCTAAATGTTCATCCGAATACCGAACTGAGTCGAAACCGATACCGATAAAACTGGAACTAAAAACGATATATGTAACACCGCAAATTTAAAGCCGATTTTTTTTTTAAATAACGGAAGCGTAGTATTCAAACCCTATTAAGTTAAGTCATTTTAGAAAATACAACTTCAACATACTGTTAATCAAAACATCAAAACGGATTAACGTGTTACTATAAAAACGGCTCGAATACAAAATACTATCAGAGCAACCATTGGTCAACCATTCCTAACAAGCACCCCTTGACCCGCCCATCAACCGAACCTGCAAAAGAGTCAACGAGGGAGGGATTAACTAACAGCTAAGTGAATGAACTTAATCAAACAATATATAATAGAACAACTGATATAAATTCACACTTTCTAACACAATAAACCGCAATACCACACAAATGGTAACCACAACTTCTAAGGTCTAATCAGTTATCCTAGGGGACCGGCGGTACTGCAGAACCGTAACCTTTTTGCCACAAGGTTTACCGGAAGCCCTAAGCTACTTGGCATAGTATTAAGTCCCCTTATACAACGAATGTAAAAGAAGTCTTAATACTATCGCCAATAGCTAACGATGCCCAGCCCCTAACCACCAGGCTGTCCCCTAATCTTAAGAACCAGCCCCTAACCACCAGGTTGTCCCTAATCTTAATCTATGTGCACATATCCACTTACTCAAAAATACCACAATCAACTAGGCATCAAGAAGTAAACCATAAAAATCACAACAAAATTCTGCACAAGGCAAAGTTCGCGTCAAAGTGGGAATTAGCATAGCTAGTTCCAGAGTTAGCAATGCTAAGCAGGAAACTCGCATTGCTAATCTTAATATTCGAGATCTCTAAAATGTTCTGCTCCATTGGTTTCCAAAACTCGCAATGCTAATCCAGAAATTAGAGATCTCTAAAATGTTCTGATCCATTTTCACCCAAGTATACAATTTCTACCAAATTGTACATATATAGATTGAAGGCTAAATCCACTCACCTTAGCACCGCAATCCGTCCAAACTCAGTTGTCTTATATCACTGAGTTTGCTTCCCACTTCCTGTACAAAAATGAATTCCGAATTAGTAACTTGAATTCGCCAAATAATAACAATAGTCAATATAAGTTCCAAAACTAATATTTCTCATCAACAACACTCCCATTTCAAACATGTTAAAATGTATATAAAAGTTCTCATATGGTCAACTTATTTAACTACAAGATTGCCAAACAATTACCAAGTCGAAAGTTATATTTCACCAATTTGACACATAATACACAAACGGGTCAAGAACTCATAAAATAACTTTGACACTACTTAATTTATGTCTTGTAAATCTACAACTTCCCTACTTATAGTATTTAGACTTCTAAAGTCAAGAATATGCCAAACAATGCATTTTCAATCCAAATTTAGCATATAGGCCCAAACGGGTCAAAATCATGCAATTCATCATAACACTTTCAATTCCATAACCAACATCTTAACTAACATTTACATACCATTTTTATGCATACTTTGACATCCTAAAATAAAGTCAAACTTCAGTTTTGACCAAAACTAATAATATACAAAATTGACTAGTTTATGTCTAAAATGAACAATTTAGCCAAACACTATCAAAAGTTAGTAGTTTCATCAATTAATCTTCATAATCAACATTTATCATCTATGTCATGTTAATTTAACCTAACATATGCATAATGTACACCAAAATCACATACTTCACTCTTTGGTTAGGAAAACTCATCTTCTTCACTTTACCAACAATGGTGATTTCTTACACATTGATCAATTCAAGTTTCTAGTCAAGTTATTAACATGATATAATCACTACTAAACATTAGAAGCATAAATGATTCTTCAATTTCACAAATTTAACAAAAATCCATAAAACCCATCTTTTCTTCAAATCACCTACAATGGTGATTTATGAACTTTTCACCAAATCAAAGTTTCATCCACCAATTAAGCATGTAATAGTCCTATAATACATCAAGAAACATAGAGGTTCAACAATTTTACAATTTCTAGCAAGAATTCATAAAAACCCACAAATATTAACAACCCTAGTTCTTCAACCAACAAGACTATGAACCCTAGCATCAATGGAGGATTCCTTACCTTAAAAGATGATATATTTCGAGATTAAAGGCTGAAACAACATGAATTAGGCTGATTCTTCACTTGAAAACTCAAGAACACAAAACTAAAATATTTGGGGTATCATACTTATGAGAGAGAGAGCACCAAAGACTTACACCACATTTTAACATACACACATATATCACACGTGTAAAAGGATGGAGGGGGTTTTATTTCATTTAATACAGTGTAAAATACCTGTTATCTAATTATACACTGATAAATTTTAAGGCCTAAACGAACTCTGATTTACACAACGAAAATATATTCGGAACTCTGGTTAAAAAAAGAATCTAGATATATAAATATCACTAATTAAACAAAACATTTCAGTTTTCACTAATTTTAACCCCTTGGTTAAAATACAATTAAATCAAATTAAATTAAATAAAATATTAAATATTAAATAATAAATTATTATTTACCGAAAGTAATAAAATAATAGGCCGGGTCTCTGGATGTTACAATATACATTCAAAACCAAAACTGAACTAATAACATGTTATCAGTTTTACTTCGGTTCGTTTCGATTTTTTCAGCCCAAATGCTAAGCCTTACGTAAGAAATTTTAAGTAACTTCTTAAACCAATTTTTTATTGAAAATATTTTAAGTAACTTCTTAAGAGATAATATATTTTAAAAATAATATTGGTGTTTATGACTATTTTTTTGCCTACCACTTGATCATATCAGTTGTCAAAATCAAATTATGACATGTGTAAATAGAATTAGTAGATTATACATGTCATATTTTGTGAGTATGCACAAATATCAAACGTTAAATACTATTTCTTATATATTTATATCAGAAAATGATAACGAAAGCTCTAAACCTTTTTATTAATAATTTAGAATATTTATTAGAAAGATAGATAATTGTTCAAGATATATTCCTTAACTTTTGTGTGTTTGCAAAGGATACATTTCAACAATTAACCAATAATAATCAATGGTAAATATTAATCACGTATTTTATACATGGAGTAGTATATTGGTCATTTAACACTCACATAAATTTTAACTCAATTTTTATACATGGAGTAGTAAAACCGCTTTCTGTCTCACATTCATGTCGAAGCGAACTTCCATATCTTTGAAAATAAACTTTCTAAGTTTAATCCCTCATTCGTTTCAATTTTAGTGTTCATATTTTCTTTTTGGTTTGTACCAAAATTATTACTTCCTCCGATTCAAAATAAGTGTCACACTTCCCTTATATGGGTGATTCAAAATAAGTGCTAAACTTTAAAAAATTACCTTATTTGATAAAAAAAAAATAGAATGACCCACACCCACTAACTATCTACTTTAACAAAGTGAAATGACTCATTTACCCCTACTTTTTACTTTTAAACATCATTAACCCCACTTTATTCAAAATGTGTGTGCCCATTATCCACTAACCATTTAGTTAATCTAATTTAACTTTCATTATAATTTTTTGCCTAAAAAATCATGAAACCCAAAGTGTAACACTTATTTTGAATCGGAGGAAGTATTAAATTAAAATTTTCACCAATCAAAAATAGATAAGTGCTAAAGATTTAATTTTATTGATTAAATATAAACTGTATGTTTTTTTATGTCAATGAATAATAATTTTGGGATTAACGGAGTATAAGTTAAAAAAAATATAGAGTAAATTACACGAATGGTCCCTGTGATTTGCTAAAAGTTTTGGATTTGATCCCTAACTTCCAGAAATTACACCCGTGGTCACTGTGGTTTGGACTTTGTATTGCTTTTGGTCCAAAATCTTAACACATGTTAAATTAAGTTGTTAAATATTTTGAAATGACTAAAATACCCTTTTTAAAACTTCTCTTCTAGATCTTCCTTCTTCCACAACCCCACACCATTTCTAATGCATCATCTTCATCATATTCTTCTTGTTCTTGCAAATTCATCATGGTTTTCGAGACTTGATTCTCCATTCTTCATCAATAGATCCTTCAATTATGTTTCATCATTCAGCCCCCTTATTTTCATCAAAGTCATTGAAAAATCAATTGTAGGTGGAAGTACTGGAGAGGCGGTGGTGGTTTCAATCCCACACAAAAATTAAATAAATGTTAAAATCCACAATTACCATTCGTTTTATCGTAATGGACAAGCGGTGGTGGTTTCATTAGGTGAGTTATTAATTGCATATTATTCTCTCATCGATGTAAAACTTTCAACCTGAATTTTAATTTGCACTGTTGAAATCACGAGCTTACGATTTTTTCTAATTCCATTGAATTGATTTTATTGGTTCCTAACTCAGTCGACTTTTGAAAAATCGACCATTCGATTGGATTCATCATCGTTGGATTTACCCTTCTTATAAATGAGCAATGAACTAGTCCTCTCGCCCCCCGCCACCGTCGTCTAGATCTACATAGTTCGATTCAAGCTCCGATCCAAACAAGGTAGTGAGGAAGGAAGAAGACGATGAGGAGTTGGTACGAGTGTTGGTGCGAGAGAGAAGATTAAAGTTGCAAAATAAGAAGAGAGAAAGCTATGGCAGAAGATGTTGCCGAGAAGAAACACATGGGGAATTAAAGGAGAAAAACTCCTTTTGCCGGAATCAAAGGAAAAACAGAGTGAGCCTAGTGGTGGTTGACTGTGAAATTTCCGGTGGGTTTAAGGTTGTAGAGAGAGAAAGTGGTGTCGAGGGTCTATAAGGAAAACGATGATAAAATTGCTTTTTTTATAGGATCCTGCCACCCGCTATCTTTATCTTCAAATAAATATGTACGGATAAAGGTTAAGGGTATTTTAGCCATTTAAAGAAAGTTAACATCAAATTTTAACGGCTGTTAGTATTAGGGACCAAAACCAATACGAAGTCCAAATTACAGTGACCACGAATGTAATTTCTAATACTTAGTGACCAAATCCAAAATAATTGTCAAACCACAGGGACCATCCGTGTAATTTACTCAAAAATATAACAATCAAAACCGTCTTTTTTTTCCGGGGATTATTCACTTCGAGTCGATACCTATTGCCATCGGACCGACGATTATTCACTGATTTCCGACGAGCAACGACTGACGTAACTCCGAGCCCTAACTTCCGTCTGTAATTTGTAGAGGTATCATTTTCTCCATCCCTGTCTCCTTGCGGTTTTACGGATTTCTGGAATTAGGTTCGATTGGAAAAAAACGAATAGTGAAACCCTAATTTACTCGCAATAGAAATCTGTCCACCATTACGAAATCCACAATATTATAGCTATATATATATATCCTCTCGTTCAGTGTAAATCTTTCACTATGTTTTCAGATTAAATTTCTTGCTAGACACAGTACGAGCTTCCCCTATTTTCCATGTTACGAGTGTTACCGATGCTTTTAATATTTTGTTTTGAGCTAATTTCTATATTAACTTTCGTTATAAAAATCCACAGCTTTGTTTTGTAACATTTTCAATGAGATTTTATATTATATATTTGTTTTTGGTTTGATATACATGTGAATTGTCGTCTTCTTTGAGTGTTTCTCTTTTTCATAATCAAGTAATCATTTGATAGAAGTCAGAGATAGCTGTAATTTGTGATCTTGTTCTCAAAATCTTATTATGACCCTAGAAATTAGAAAATTAAGAAGCAATTTTATCAAACCATAAAACAACGATAATCCTGCCAAATGCGGAGTATGAGGAGGTATAGACACTCATACCTCTACCCAGGAGTAGAGAGACTGCATCCCTAAAGACCTCTGGAAAAAAATGTGTTGTGGAAAAAAAATATGTGATGTCATGATTATATGGATACCTTAAATAGATAAGACAGTGTGAACATATATGAGATATTAAACATGAAAAACATGTGAAGCATGTAAACCTACACATGTAAGGTATGTAAAACATGTAAAGCTTTGAATTTCATATGGATGCTTTATGAATTTACAGAACTGATCAAGCTAATACATTATGAAAAGAACAATGCCATGGAGTGATGATGATGATTCTTCGTCTGACGAGTCTTCAAATTCTGATAAAGATGCTTCTGATAATGATCAAATTAAAACGAACAAAAAGATCAACTCTAGTGGATCCTCTAAATCTAAAGGTAATAATTGTTGCATAGTTTCAACGGGCCAAACATGTAAAGTTTTGAAAATTAAGCTAAAACGGAGACATGTCAAACACTTAAAAACATGTAAAGTTTTATAATTAGTACAATTTCTTTATTTGATTATTTGTGAAATTCCAGTAAAATAAATGAGGAAAATGTTGGCGGGGCAATCCAACCCGGGCCAAATTGTTCTAACTGACAAGCACATTCACAGCATTTCCATTTCCAGGATACTAATTCGTTCTTAAAAATTATTTTTTTGAAAAAAATTTAAAAACTGACAAAAAAGTGTAGACTGGTCCACCCTTTATGTTTGACCTAAACCCATTATCCAACCTGCCTATTTAATTATGTCTACCTATTTGATTTGACTCTGTTGACTTGCGTGCATTTACACAGTTGAATCCACAAAACAGAAAAAAAAAGGCATTGACTTTGAAGCATTAAGTCAACACGGCTACAGAGGCGGATTATCCGTCTTGAAAGTCCCTCCACCAAAAGAAGATGACAGTAACCGTGATTGGTCTTGGTCAACGGGCCAAGAAAAACGGGCAGCAAGCGAGACTGAAGAAAGTTACCAAGAAAGACAAAAAACACGGGCCCAATTACTCGAAGGTGAACAGTTGGCGAATGCCCGAACCCAAAAAGAGAAAAATCTTTCTTTTTCACAGAAGGAAAAGAGGAAAAGAGATATGGGCCAGGCTAGTAGGGGGAAAAGCTATGTTGAAGAAGAGAAGAGATTGTTGAGAGAAAATGGTGTTTATTCTGGTTTTGATTCTTGATTTTAGTTTTCTCGTTCATATGTGCTTTGTAGACTTGTACCGATGGCAGTTTCACTTGTACTTTCTGAATTTGTGAAAAAGAGAGATACTTTGAGTTGTGAAAAATTGTTTGGACTAACAAAACCAACAAACCCGGTTGGAAGTTCTTTTCGTGAAAAAAAAATATAATAATATTTTCAGATTTTAAAACCCGATGCATTTGATTCGGTTAGAATTGTGCGTTGTATTATTCTGATTTCTTGTTCCAGTTCAGACTAATTTCAACTGAATATGTGGAATATATGAGCAAACACAAATAACTATGAGGAAGGTTAAATTCATGTGGGTGCACGATCCTATAAATCTATAACCGAGCTCGGATAAGTGACTTGGTGACGTGGCATGTATTTTCAAGTGGTATCGACATTTCGTTGTCCGGATTTGAGTGGTTTATTTGTAACGCATATAATATTGCTCTCGTTGTATTGGCATCTATGCTTTGTGTGTGAAATTGGCCAAGCTTACTAAAACCTAAACCTTGTAGACCAAATTGTCGTTTGACTCTGGATAAAACAAACCGTAGTCTTGTGTAAGAAGAGGGATAAATTTGACCCGGTTATGGGTATGAGTCGATTTGGGCTTAGAGGTGCTCGTTTTGTAGGATCGGTTTTTTGCGAACCAAACAAGTGACACAAATTGGTTTGTCTAATTTTATCATTTGGTTTATTATACTCGCAACATTTGTTAAAAAGAATAAAATATCAATGAAAATAAATTTAACTTCTACAATTATAAATCTATTATGTTAAATAGTTAAGTTTATTTGTATTTTATCTCTGATGCTTACATTGTATAGTGTAGGGTTTCTTGTGTAACTATAGTATTTCTGTAATTCTATATATTGACATTAATACAACATATAACCCTAACAGGTTCTTCCACAATCTCCAACATGGTATCAACTTTTTTTTCTCGAAAACCTAGACTTGCCGGAGGTTCAGAGACTAATTACCGCGATGCTACATGAGCCGAAAAAGTCAATCTTCGACCCAGAAAAGTCAACGGTTCTATGCGTGTTAGCATGTGTAGTTTTTTATTAATTTGAACGGGTTACTTAAAGAATTAGAGACACAGAGAGAATGCGGCAGGTGAAAACCTGAAACCAGGTTCTATAGTTTTTAACACTGGGATCAATCGTCATGAGAGAAAAGTCAACGGTTGTAGGCGTGTTAATATGTGTAGGCTTTTTTATTAATTTGGTCGGGTTATTTAAAGAATTAGAGACATAGAGAGAATGCCACAGGTGAAAACCTGAAACCAGGTTCTCCTATAGTTTTTAACACTTGGATCAATCTTCATGCCAGGAAAGTCAACGCTTGTATGCGTGTTAACATGTGTAGATTTTTTTAATTAATTTGATCGGGTTATTTAAAGAAACGATTAACTAACTCATGCCCTAAGGGTATGAAATGAAACAAAATATTTCTAAAGAGTTTAATTTTGACAATTATTAAATATATTTTTCAACATAAATGATAATTGTGACATTAATAAATGTTTTTATCTCATGTTTGAAAAACCCTTTAAAAAATTAGAGAAAGAGATAGAATGCGACAGGTGAAAACCTGAAACCAGGTTCTCCTTCGGAGCTAGTTTTTAAAACTTGGATCAATCTTCGTCCTAGAAAAGTCAACGGTTCTATGCGTGTTAAATTGTTAGTATGAGTAGTTTTTTTTATTTTATTAATTTGACCGGGTTATTTAAAGAGGTCGAGTAATTATCTGAAAATTAGTTTTTTATTTGTGGGAAATATTAATTTAGTTTCATTTTTGTTAGTAAAGATTAATCTTAAGTTCCGACCTTGATGTTTATGTAGAAATCGTTTGTGGGTTTTTATGGGTTTTCGGTTATCTGAATTGGGTTATTGAGATATTTGAGGTTTATCTGCTTAAGATGGAAGTAGAGACTAAAGTTGAAGAATGGGAAGCTTCTTTTCAGAATAGTAATAAAGATGATGATGTTGATGATTCAAGATTTGATCATGATGTATCTATATTTTCTCTTGTAAGTAATTGTTATATCATAATAACTGTTTCAATTATATATTGTGCTCTATTTGATCGTCAATTTCATCATTTTGTAATTAAACTTTGGTTTAAGTATATAATTACCAAAATCAACTTTTTGGTTTTTGATTAAGCAGGGTAATAATTAGAAGTATATAATTACGGAAAAGTATGATTTTTAATTTTAGTTTTTATAAAGTTCACTTATTTCTAATGCTACATGGGGATGAGTTTGTATGTATGGATGAATGTATTTGTGTACTTGTTGTTGGTAAGTATGAATTATAATATGGGGTCTGTTAACCCGTAACACTTTTTTCTTCTTCTTCATTTTTAACCCTTTTTATAAACATTAAAGCTACCGATTCGGATATTTCGGATTATCCAAATCCGTATCCGAAATTTTGGACATCCGATTCGGATATTATCCAAAATTTAGGATTGTCAAATCGTGCTGTCGTTTTGTGTTTTTGGGCGACACGACACGGATCCATTTTTCTCAACACGAACACGACATGAATAAAAAATGATAAACACGACAAACACGAGATAAATAACAAAAATATCAAATTGCTTACTTTGTGCATGCTTAAAAACACGACAAACACGACAAAAAATATAACATAAGTTACTACTAAATATTCCCAAAATTACAACCATCGTGTCAATTTGGTTTTAGTTTCAAAACAGGATCACAACACGACTTCGTGTTTGTTTTACACGGACACGAATTCAAATTTCGATTTCGTCCCAATTTTGTATCGTGTCGGGTATCTTTGTCGTGTTGTGTCACGTTTTGACAGTCCTACTAAAATTTAGCATATCCTTTATTCGAATATCCGAAAATCCGGATATTTGGAAATGAAGACCCCTAATAATAATGTATCTGAGCACTGGCGGATCCAACATACACCTAGGGGGGTGCATGACCCCCACTTGGTGGGCTTCCCATGTACAAAAAATCTGATTTTTTTATTTATTTTAATAGAAAATTCTTTTATTGACCCCACTTGTTAATTGGTCAAGTATTAGTGGACCTCGATTGATTTTGATTCTAGATTCAGCAGTATCCAAATTTGATTACTTTTACTTGAAGTTAATAAAATAATCTGTTTAAACGCACATCCAAACACCTGCATGTCATCGTTTTGTTCCGATTGATATATCTTAACTCCATTGTTTCACTCTGTGTTTGAATTTAAGATCAAGCTGATCATTGCAATTTGAAGTCAATTTTGGGTGTTGGTAAACTTATTATGATCATGATTTACTGTCTATATAGGGTCAACATAATTGAATAAAAATTACCTATTCATTTTCTGCTTTTATATGAAATCATTATCGTAATTTTTGAAGGTTGAGAGACTTCAAATTGTTTTGGGACATTTTCAAAAGGATTTTGAAGGAAGAATTTCAACTGAAAGTGTGGGTAAGTTATACAAATCATAAATTCATAATAAAGTGAAGGATGAAATTAATAAAAAATTTCTAAACTAATACGAATTAAAAAGTTGATGTAATTTGATTTTATTTTATTTCCAAATTGATGTAGTTCTTTTGTTCAAATTGATTTACCAATATTTTTTTACTGCATCAATTTTGATTTTTTATACGTTAAGAAACTTTATACCGGAACTCTACCCATAAACATAAACTAAGAGAGTTAAAAGTCTTGATGCAGTTTTTTTGTTATTTTCAGGGACAAAGTATGGTGGATACGGTTCGTTTTTACCCACTCATCAGCGTTCTCTTGTTCGTTCTCATCGAAATACACTTCCAAACACACCCAAAATGTCTTTCATGAAACATTTTGATCACCTTAAAATTGAAATGAAAGATATAATATCGGCTACCGACAACTTTGATCCGAGCAACGTGATTGGGGTTGGGGGGTTTGGACGGGTTTACAAAGGGGAATTGTCCCTCCAAGATAGAGAAATGTTGGTTGCTTTTAAGCGATTAGATCCTAAATTTGGGCAAGCTAGGAAGCGTTGAGTTTTGGAATGAGATCGAAATGCTTTCGAAATACAAACATAAAAACTTGATTTCTCTCATGCATTTTTGCGTTCAGGGTGATGAGATGATCCTTGCATACGAGTATGCTTCTCGTGGGAGCCTAAATCGCTATCTTAGCGATGCTACTACTCTCACGTGGGTGCAACGCTTGAAAATATGCGTTGGGGCCGCACGTGGGGTAAGTTACCTGCATGATCCAATGGGAATGTTGGAGCAAAACTCAGATCAACTTGTTACTGATGCTGCAGTTAGTACTGATCACTTAGTACTGATGGGGCAGAATTGATTAATACTGAGAAGTTGATACTGATGATACTATAACTAAGTTACTACTGATCATGCAAAGAATGAAGATACTACTGATCATTGTAGTTACTACTGACGATGTATCTGGACTTACTACTGATCACCAAGTTTACTACTGATCTTCATATTTACTACTGATGATTAGTTTTACTACTGACAACGCGTTTTTGAAGAATATCAAGTCCGAGATCTTCGTATAGATAGTTATAGAATGTAAATCAATGTATATCGTTTATTATTCAATGTAAATCAAGTCCTAGAATAACTAGGGTAAATAGTTTAGCTTCAAGGACTATTATAAATAGTTCCTTACGAATTGTAAACGTACGTGTGTATTGTTAACTTGATAATATACATTGAAGCTTTTTGTGAAACTGTGTTCTTAATATTCTTGCATATTGTTCTTACAGTTCATTGTTCTTAATATATTGATATAGTGTTGATCCGCTGCAACTTCTATCATCAATTAGATCTAAGGTGTTTATTAACTTATTTATAGTTAATCGATCCTGACAAGTGGTATCAGAGCATATTGGTTCTAGATCTACTATTTGTTAAGAACAATAAAAAGTTTTAATCTTTAAAACACACTCATTGTTAATCATGTCGGATAACAATGAAAGCACTCAGGCCAACAAAATCCCCATTCTCACTCCCAATAACTTCGGGATGTGGAAGAATCGTATTAAGCAATACATGCTTATTACAGATTACTCTATGTGGGAAGTTGTCCTTGAAGGAAACAAAACTGGTCCTAGTCAAGCTAGCAGCTCTGCAACTGAGGCAGAAAAACTTAAATGTGAGAAAGAAAAGAAGGACAAGGGCATCGAACTCAAAACTCTAAGCACTCTATTACTGGCCATTCCTAACGATTATCAACATCTCTTTGTTGAGTATGATGATGCAAAGATACTATGGGAAGCACTGGAGAAGAGATTTGTTGGGACCAAGAGCACTAAGAGAAACATGAAGTCTGTTCTTAAACAAGACTTTGAAAATTTCAAAGGAAAACCCAATGAAACACTCACTCAAGTGTTTGACAGATTCAACAAGCTTATTGGTGAACTTAACCAGGTTGGGGTTAAGATGGATCAAGAAGATGTCAACATGAAGTTCCTAAGATCTCTTAGTGAAGAATGGGCCATGTATACAGTGGTATATAGACAAAGAGATGCTCTAGAAGAAAAGGAGTTGGATGAACTCTATAATGATCTCAGAGTATTTGAAACTGAGGTAAACCAAAAGAACCCTTCTATTTCTTCTAATAATGCTGCATTTGTCTCTAGTACAGGTCAAGGTCAGGAAACCTCTATAGGAAAGGCTGCAGATTCTGAAGATGCTGCAAGAGAATCTTTCTTCACTAGTCATGTGCATACTGCATTGATTAGTGATGACTTGGAACAATTGAACCCAGATGATCTTGAGGAGATGGATCTTAAATGGCAGATGGCAATGCTGAGCCTAAGGACAAAAAGATTCCTAAAGAGAACTGGTAGGACAAGCCTCAACTTCAACAAAGGTGACAAAGCTGGATTTGACAAAACTAAAGTCAAATGTTACAACTGTAACAATCTTGGTCACTTTGCAAAAGAGTGTCCTCAGCCAGACAAAAGATCAAAATCAACTGCTCTTGTATCACAACAAGGACAAGGCTATGACTGGAGCTTCCAAGCAGAAGAGCATACTCAAAATCAAGCTCTCATGGCCTTTACTGACAACAAAACTGAGGTAAAACCTAAACCTTGTACTTCTGAATGTGCTAAAATTGTTAAAAACTTAGAAAAAGAAAACACTAAATTAAATGAAGATTTAGCAAAAGCAGTCAGAAGAAATCATGAGTTTGATAGTGTGATAGCTGATCAAGAACATCAAATAAAGGTGTACAAGATGATTGATCAACGGATCAAGGAAGAATTGCTTCAAGCTGTGGATGAGAAAGAGTTTTATGAAACAAAAAATAAAGAACTAACAAGTAAAATAGAAGAATGTCAGCTTGAAATTGAACAAAATAAATTAACAATTAAAAAGTTTGAAAGAAGCACTAAAATTCTTGATGAATTAACTAACAATCAAACTACAGAAAAGGTTGTTCATGGGGTGGGATATCATGCTGTACCACCTCCATATAAAATCATTCCACCTCTTAAATACAGTTCAGAAAGAATCATTAATGAATTAAAAACTGAAAATCAAACTGAAACACCTAATGAAACATCTGAATCAAATAATTCTTCTGATGATGATCAATCAATTGAATTTACAATCTCACAAACTGAGTCACCAAAATCAATTGATACAAGTTTTCACACAGCTCAAAGTCCAAATGAATCTCCCAAATATAATGCAGATAATGTACCAAAAATTTTAACAAGGGGGAATGAAAGAAATAAAAAACAACTCTTAGACCAAAGAATACCTGAAGGTGCTAAAAATAAGAAATTAAGATGTGTTATATGCAATAAAATGAACCATTTAGCAAAGGATTGTCACTTCAATCCAATAAACTGCAAAGAGTTAAAAGAATTTAAAATTTTTAAACAAGGATCAAAAACTCAAAAGTTAAAAAATACTACTGGTCCTTCAGTAGTAAATACAGTCAAAACTCAAATTGCTGAAACTCCAAGATTTGGAAGAAGTGCACCAAGATTTGTGCAAAACAGAAGAGTTGGCAGTCCAAAGAACAGCAATTACTTCAAGAACAATGGAAAATTCAATCAAAATAAACAATATTTTAAATTTTCCAACACCAGTAGAAACTCTAACAAATTTACTACTGGTGTTAACCCTAATTATAATGCTGTATGGTACCAATACAAGAATACTACTGGTAAAAACCCTAATTTCAAAAATACTACTGCTCCCAAAACAAATTTCAAAAATACTACTGCTCCCAAAACAACTTTCAAAAATACTACTGGTGGTAACTCTAAAAACACTACTGGTCATTATAAACATGGTAAGTACCCAAATACTACTGGTCCATCAGTAGTAAAGTATTCAAAAGCTAAAAACAATAGGTATAAACCAAGATCAGTAGGAAATTCTCACACCAGTAATAACTCCAAAAGGACAGTAGTAAAACAAAACACCAGTAATAAACAAGTATGGGTACCAAAAGTCTTTAAAGTTAAATCCCCAAAAGCTCATTTCTCAAAGGATGAACCCAAGACATATAAAGCTTGGGTTCCCAAACTTAACTAATCCTTTACTCACTTGTGCAGAGCATTCAGATCCCAGAAGAAGGAAGAACATGGCATATTGATAGTGGATGCTCAAGGCACATGACTGGAAATCTGCAAATTCTTAAAGATTTCAAGTCATTTGATGGAGGATATGTGGCATTTGGTGAGAATCCCCAGGGAGGTAAGATTACAGGTAAAGGTACTGTTACTAATGGAAAAATTACCTTTGATGATGTATTTTATGTAGCTGAACTAAAATACAATCTTGTCAGTGTGTCTCAAGTTTGTGATAAAAAGAACAAGATTCTGTTCACAGACATTGAGTGCATCATTCTTTCTCCTGATTTTATTTTGGATGAAAAATATGTTGTTTTAAGAACTCCAAGGAGAAACAATGTGTATTGCCTGGATATAGGGGGAGAACTCATTTCTACAAATGAGGTCAACTGTTTTATATCCAAGGCAAACACCACTGAATCAGAACTATGGCACAGAAGGATGTGTCACACAAATTTTAAAAACATGAATAATTTAGTAAAAAGAAATCTGGTCATTGGACTTCCTCAAAAACAATTCATGTGTGATCATCACTGTGTTGCATGCCTAAAAGGTAAACAACACAAGACTTCTCATAAGTCCAAAACTGTGAACTCTATTTCTGTTCCTTTACAGCTCTTACATATGCACCTTTTTGGACCTACAAATGTAATGAGTATTGGAAAGAAACAATATTGTCTTGTTATTACTGATGACTTTTCCAGATATACATGGGTTTTCTTTCTCAGGACAAAGGATGAAACAAGTGAACTCATAAAGAACTTAATTGTCAAACTGGAAAACACATCTGATCAAAAAGTGAAAGCCATAAGATGTGATAATGGCACAGAATTTAAAAATGCTAACTTAATTAACTTTTGTGATCTTAAAGGTATTGACAGGCAATACAGCTCACCTAGAACTCCACAACAAAATGGTGTAGCTGAAAGAAGAAATAGAACCATCATTGAAGCAGCAAGATCAATGCTTGCAGACTCAAAATTACCAATTACTTTTTGGGCAGAAGCTGTTAATACTGCTTGTTATGTTCAGAACAGAGTATTAATAGTGAAGCCACATTTTAAAACACCATATGAACTTTTCAATAAAAGAAAACCTTCTATAAGTTTCTTAAAATCATTTGGTTGTCCTTGTACTATTTTAATTACAAGAGAACAAATTGGTAAATTTGACTGCAAAGCTGATGATGGAATCTTTGTGGGATACTCTACTCAAAGCAAATCATACAGAGTATTCAACAAAAGACTAAGGATAATTGAAGAAAGCATCAATGTATCCTTTAATGAAAATGTACCTAATGAACAAGGAAATGGTCCAGATTGGCTATTTGACATAGACAATCTAACCAAATCCTTTAATTCTAATATGAATTTCAATGCAGGTAATTCAAACTGTCACAATCAAAAGGAAGGAACATCATCAGTTAATACTGGTCAAGAGGAAATGAGATACATTGTAGTTAATACTGCTCCAGTAGTTAATACTGATGTCAGTAATAACTCAAGTTCTGGAACCAGTAGTAACTCTGAGAATGAGGACAGTAGTAATTCAAATACTACTGATACCAGTAATAGTACTCAAAATACTACTGGTCTCAACAATAACCTAGATTCTCAAGATACTACTGATACCAGTAACAACAACAATACTACTGATCTCAACGAAGATAATAGCAGTAGTATTTCTGACCAAGATGATGATGAACCAAACTTCAATGACAATGAAGGAACACAAGATGAACAACTGCCTGAGACAAATGAATCCAATCTTGAAAATCAACTAGTAGTTGATAAAACTACAACTACAAGGACTCAGAAGAACCATCTTTAGACCTTGTTCTAAGTGATGTTAACTCACCACTACAAACAAGAAGCAAATTAAACAAAAGCTTAACTGCAAATATGTGTAATATAAGTTTAATTGCTAATGAATGTATGTATGAATGCTTTCTGTCTCAGGATGAACCAAAGAAGATCCAACAAGCAATGAAGGACTCAAACTGGATTGAGGCAATGCAAGAAGAACTCCTTCAATTTAAATTACAAGCTGTTTGGACACTTGTACCTCTACCCAAAGGAAAAAGAGCCATTGGAACAAGATGGATATTCAGAAACAAGAAAGATGAAAGAGGTATAGTGATCAAGAATAAAGCCAGACTTGTAGCCCAAGGATACACTCAAGAAGAAGGAATAGACTATGATGAAGTATATGCTCCTGTTGCTAGAATTGAAGCCATAAGAATATTTCTAGCATATGCCTCATTCAAGAAATTCAAAGTCTATCAAATGGATGTTAAGAGTGCTTTCCTATATGGGAAAATTGAAGAAGAGGTCTATGTTTGCCAACCTCCAGGTTTTGAAGATCCAAAACATGGTGATTATGTGTTCAAATTAGATAAAGCTCTATATGGCCTACATCAGGCACCAAGAGCATGGTATGACACATTATCATCATACCTATTGAAGAACAACTTTAAAAGAGGAGCCATTGACAAAACTTTGTTCACAAAGAAAGTCAAAAATGATATACTACTGGTACAAATTTATGTAGATGATATCATCTTTGGCTCAACCAATGATTTATTATGCAAAGAATTTGAAGAACTGATGCAAATTAAATTCAAGATGAGCTCCATGGGTCCAATGAACTTCTTCCTTGGACTCCAAGTCAATCAAAGAACTGATGGTATTTTGATAAATCAATCAAAATATGTCAAAGACATCTTGGAAAAGTTTGACTTGAAAGACAGTAAAAGTGCTAGTACACCAATGGAAACACACAAACACCTACATCCTGATGTTGAGGGGGAGGATGTAGATGAACACTTATATAGATCAATGATAGGCTCTTTGATGTACTTAACTGCATCAAGACCTGAAATTATGTATAGTGTTTGTGTGTGTGCAAGATATCAAGCAAGACCCAAAGAACTACACTTGCAGGCTGTTAAAAGAATATTCAGTTACTTGAAATGCAAACCATCACTAGGTCTATGGTATCCACATGATTCACCATTTGAACTCATAGCCTATACAGATAGTGACTATGGAGGTGAATGTCAAGACAGAAAGTCCACTACTGGTGGATGTCAATTCTTTGGATCAAGACTAGTGTCATGGCAATGTAAGAAGCAAACAAATGTATCAACATCTACTGCTGAAGCAGAATATGTAGCTGCATCTGCTTGCTGTGCTCAAGTACTATGGATTCAAAATCAGCTTCTAGACTTTGGTATCTCTATCCTTAAAACTCCTATTTTTATTGATAATCAAAGTGCTATTAGTATTGTGAATAATCCAGTAAAACATTCAAAAACTAAACACATTGAAATAAGATTTCACTTTATAAGAGATTGTAATGAAAAGAAATTAATCAAAGTAGTTAAAATCCATACTGATGATCAATTAGCAGATCTTTTTACAAAAGCATTTGATGTAGGAAGATTCAACTTCTTGGTTAGCAGTATTGGAATGATTTTAATAACTTAAAAATCTCACTTAAAATCATGTGTAAAGTTAGTGTTGTAAAATATTACTTTCTTAAGTGTTTTACTACTGGTATATCTGCATTACTGGTATGAAAGTGTATGCACAAAATACTACTGGTAATTCATTACTACTGGTGTATATTAGGTTTACACAAATACTACTGGTAAGTCAGTACTACTGGTATTCACATATACTACTGGTCTTGTATGTTAATGGTTACTACTGATATCTATAGTTACTACTGATGTCAAAATCCTTAGTCTCTACTGATGTTGGTAGATACTACTGACGATTTATTACTGGTACCACACTTACTACTGGTCTTTTAGAATCACAATTACCAAACTAACCCCCATGAAAATAACCGTTATGGTATAATTCGAAGGGCAATTTAGTCTTTTTGCAGGGTAAATCGAAAGATATAAAAGGCGGTAGTCGATTAATTTAACATTATCTCACTTCGATTCACCAAATTCTCTCGATAAACCCTAGTTTACGATCAAAAACCCTTCATCAGTAACAAAATTCTTGCAAAAACTCAACAACAATGGCAACTTTACAAACTCTCGATGTGCAAACCGATCTCAAATACTCAGAATTTCACAATATGGTTGCATTTTTAAAGAATCCCGACGGAACAAAAGATTTCCGTCCGATCGTAAAATTCTTGAGAAATTCATATATACAGTTTGCCTTAACTGTAAAACCAAAATCATATCAACAGCACTTGGTGGATTTCTGGACCAATGCTGAACGAACAGAAGGAACAACCGTTTCAATGATCAAATCAACAGTAGATGGAAAGCACATCACAGTAACAGAACAATCCATCAGACACCATTTACAATTACATGACGATTCAGGTATGTTCACTCTTTCTAAGGAATACATTGCTGAAATTTTACAAAAAATGGGATATGAGGGAAGACTGAACATAGTAACCTTTCAAAAGGGTCTTCTCTCCCCACAATGGAAATTTTTAATACATACCATTCAGCATTGTATTTCTCCAAAAAGAAGTACTTGGAATGAGTTTAATAAGGCAATAGCCTCTGCTGTTGTCTGTTTATGCACAGACCAAGTATTTAATTTTTCATACATGATATTTGATGGTATGTTGGGAAATCTTAGTTCTTCTAAATTTTTAATGTATCCCAGATTTCTACAACATATCATAAACTGTGAATTACAAAACTTGTCAACTCCTAAAAACATTTTTATATTACCTGAGTTGAACAAGAAAGTTTTCTCAAATATGAGAAAACAATTTAAATTTTCGGGCAAGGAAACCCCTCTGTTTCCTAACATGATCAAAGATCAACCCAATATTGGAGAGGGTTCAACCATTGCTACAACCCAAGTTGAACCTCAACCCACTCCATCACCCCCAAATACAGCCCAAACACCAATCCAAATAGCCACTCAATCACCAACTCAAACAGAAGTCCTGAATGTGTCCCAGGAACTTGATATAAATCTGCAGAGTGCTACTCTTCACTCTGTGGAAGACCTACCAGACAAAACCCAAAACATTTCCACAATTTATAAAAGAAAGAAATTTTCTTCAAAGGACACCAGGGGGCAAATCGAGTCACACCCCAGGCTCAAAGAGTTGTCCTCCAAGGAGGAGAGAGGACATGAGGGGAGGGCTTTCACTACTGATGCCCCAAAGGTGGGTGCACAGGACAGTGAAAACATCATTAGGACCCAAACCTCGGCAACTTTGAGTGATGACTCTTTTGAGGAATTACTCAAAGGACCCCGGTGCCAAGAAACCACAAGGGGGGGCATCTCTGCTTCTTCTAGGAAGAAGAGAATGTCTAAAAGACCCAATGAATCACCAAGCAGTGATGAGGGCAGATCTGTGGAATTGATGGAAAGGAAGGAAAACCTTAAAACCAATGTACCTGTTAGTGAGCCCGATGATCTTGCTAGATGGAGTGAGGACAGTATTAAAATCAACCAATTGACGGCTAAAGTGGATTCCTTGGAATCCACTGTACAAGATTGTCTCAAGTACTTAACCAATCAAGGAAAAACTATGGCTGCCATGAAAAGGCATGTGAATACCATCAACAAAAGAATGCGGTTCTATGAGCAAAGGCTTCATCAACAAACCAAAATCATCAGAAAATTGAAGAAAAAGATTGATGATAGTGAGGCTCCTCCAGTTGAGCTCACTAAGGGGGAGAAGGATAACATACAGACAATGATTGATGAATCTATTGCAGCAGCAGCATCCTCCCTCTTAAATTTAAAAGAAACAGAAGTTGATGAAGGCCCAGAGATGATGGTTACAGAAGATGAACCTGTTACTACTGCTACTATGGAAGAACAAGTTGAAAAAGAAATACCAGTAGTAACTCCCACTACTGAGGTAATAGCAGTAGTAAATGTAGAAGAGGAATTAAAAGCAACAAATACTACTGATGCCCTATCAGTAGTAACTCCTGAAGTTACACCAGTAGTAACTACTCTGGTTACTACTGAAGAGGAAGAACTACATTTTCCAGAGCTTATTGAAAGAGAGAGACATGTCATCATTACCAAACCACCAACACCTGATCAACCACTTATCATACCTGACATTGATGATAATGTGAATTGGTTTGAGGTTGATGAGTGCTCACTTCCTCCACATCCAAAAATACTTCAACAAGATGAACTTAGATCATTTTCTCCTTCTGTTATAATAAGTGGAGTGCCAGACATGAAATATATTCCACCTCCACCTTCAGCACATATTGGAAAGGGTAAAGAAATATATGATGAAGATTACCCTAACAGAGCTCTTGGTCATTACATGGTAAACAAGATAAATCTTGTTAGAGCTGACAAACAGTCCAAATGGAAGGTGAAGCATAAGAGATATTTGGAGAAGGTAGCTAAATATCAAGCCCTTGAACAAAAGAAGGATCAAAGAGAAATTCCTGTTCAAGCACCTGTTCAAATTAAAGATGTTCAGATAGAAGCCCAAGAAGCAGAGTTCAAAAGGCTTAGAAAAGTAGAAGAAGAACATCTAAACTGTCTTGAAGATCTTGTAGCAGAATGCAAAAGAACAAAAGGTGATTTACCAGATGATATATTTGAACAGAAGTCTCTTATGATAGACTTTCTAAAGACAAAAGGTCACAGTGCAAAATCTTTTGGAAGAATGAAGATGGTAACTATTATTGAAAAATATTGCACTGCAAAGAAAAGAGACTTGGCTGAACAAGAAGCTGAAGAATCAAAGAAAGCCAAAACTTTAATCCCAATAAATCTAAATTTGCTCAAAGCTGGTAGTATTTCAACTATTGGTGATACTTCAACTCCCCAATCTAAGAAAAGAAAATCTGTTGATCAAGAACAAAGCTCTAAGAAGAAGTCAAAACAAATTATACCTGTTCTTGAAATGCCAGTTGCTCCATTACAGAATAATCAAATTATTAACTGGAGAGTGATGCAGAACAATGTCATAGAGGTCATAAGGGAAGACAAAGTAGTACAAAGATTCACTGGATGGTTACCCTTAATCAGATCATGTTCAAGAAGTGATGTAATCAAACTTCTGATTATTGGAAAACCTAGAATGACAAAGAAATCATGGAAAGAGTCTGGTGCTGGATATTTAACAAAGATGATTGATGCTGCATTTTATCCAGATAATTATCCAGAACAATTTACAAATCCAGGTAATGTGTATGCTTGGAATGTCATTCCTTCTGCCAATATGTACTTCTTTGAGAAATCAGGCAAAGTGTGTGAATTGTACTTATATGAGAAAGAATATCCACATTCTGAGAAGACTATGTATCAGATATTCATAAACACTTTGATGAAACCCTATGATGCTGTTATGTTCCAAAACAAACTGAATTATTTTACAAAGAGGAACAGCAGATATATTATTGAACAAAGGCTTCAACAGAATCAAAGAACTCTTGAGAAAAGAAGAAAAGAACAAGAGGAACAAAAGAAACTTGATTGATTAAAAGATGATCAATAAGTTTAGGGGGAGATTGTTGGAGCAAAACTCAGATCAACTTGTTACTGATGCTGCAGTTAGTACTGATCACTTAGTACTGATGGGGCAGAATTGATTAATACTGAGAAGTTGATACTGATGATACTATAACTAAGTTACTACTGATCATGCAAAGAATGATGATACTACTGATCATTGTAGTTACTACTGACGATGTATCTGGACTTACTACTGATCACCAAGTTTACTACTGATCTTCATATTTACTACTGATGATTAGTTTTACTACTGACAACGCGTTTTTGAAGAATATCAAGTCCGAGATCTTCGTATAGATAGTTATAGAATGTAAATCAATGTATATCGTTTATTATTCAATGTAAATCAAGTCCTAGAATAACTAGGGTAAATAGTTTAGCTTCAAGGACTATTATAAATAGTTCCTTACGAATTGTAAACGTACGTGTGTATTGTTAACTTGATAATATACATTGAAGCTTTTTGTGAAACTGTGTTCTTAATATTCTTGCATATTGTTCTTACAGTTCATTGTTCTTAATATATTGATATAGTGTTGATCCGCTGCAACTTTTATCATCAATTAGATCTAAGGTGTTTATTAACTTATTTATAGTTAATCGATCCTGACAGGGAACACAACAAAGAGTTATGCATCGTGACATTAAAAGTGCAAACATCCTTCTGGATGACAACTGGACTGCTAAACTGTCTGATTTTGGTCTGTCGAGGATTGGGCCCGCTAATCAAGAGCATACGTATGTTTTCTCACATGCGGTCGGTACACATGGGTATTGTGATCCAGTATTTTCGGAGATGGGTTTTTTAACAAAAGAGTCAGACGTGTACTCTCTTGGAGTGGTGTTGTTTGAAGTTATGTGTGGAAAATTATGCTTTGAGTCTAGTAACGGTCAACTAACTAGGATATTAGTGCCTCATTGGAGAAAATGTTGTGACGAAAGGAGGTTAGATGAAATTATCCTTGTTGGTCTCAAAGAACAAATGGATCGACGTTCTTTGAACACGTTTTCAGCCATCGCGTATAGGTGTGTGAAGAGAGCTCGTGAAGAACGACCGACGATGGTTGAGATAGTGAAAGAACTTGAGCTTGCACTCCAACAGCAAGTAAATTTCTCTAAAAATTTCTTATGTTACATTTCCAAAAAAAAAAAACCAACAATTGATGCTATTTTATTTTTAACTATGTAGGTTGGTGCTGAGAACTCGGGTTCCCAATGGAGTGCATCATCTAGTGGGCTGGTTTCTAATGCACGTATGGATATGGTAGTTCCTAATCCTATAGTCACTGAAGATTGGTTTGTTGTGCTAAATGTCAGAAATGGAGGCTTTTGCCACCTGGCGTAGATCCTGGTAGTCTTCCTGAAAACTGCCTTTGTAGCATGCTTGACTGGCTGTAAGTGAAATATAAATTATGGGTCGTTTGGGTTATATTTAAGGGTTTTGATAATGACAGCCATTAGGACTGTCTTTAAGTGCATCAAAGTTGTACAATAAGGGTAGTTCCTGAAATTCAGGAGTCGGTTACGGATGAGTTTACAAGTTTTTTTATGCATGTCTTATGACAGTATCAAAACCCTATATTTAAAACGGGATAAATAATAAATGGGTATTATTTAGTCAAAACTGAAACACCTGAAAAGTTGGTCAAAGTGGTATCAAAATTTTACGACCTTCTAAATTAGTTTATTAAAAGAAAATATAAATAATCATCCAAATTCAAAAACCTAAGTCAAACAGAAGAAGGTTGTAAAAGAAAACTATATAATACGAAGTATATATTATTATTCAAATTCAAATTGAATATTCGTTATTATTCAAATTTGTAAAAGAAAAGGATATACTACTATTATTATTCAAATTTGCCAATGATGCCCAAGGCTGGTCTGAGGCACTGGGTTTATATCCATGTGGGATGCAAGTCGTGAGTTCGATTCCCTTTGGAAGCGTTGCATTAGCGTAATTTAACTCATACCTCACACGGGCACATATGGGGAATTTTCCTTGGAAATCCCTTTGGGGGCTGGGTTTGCCCGCTTATGCGGAGCTCGAACTCGGGGTGCTCGCTGAAAAATTGTGAGTAGGCTTCCGTTATTTCATTTGCCGTTTCCAAAAAAATTATTATTCAAATTTGCAGACCTGGAATGAATCGGTGTAGTATTAGTGAGGAGGTGACAACAAGGGCTATAACTAGGGGCAGAGAGACATGGATGTAGGGTGAGTATAAACACAGAAGTCCAAAACCAACCCATTAAAACCGACAAAACCGAACCAATAAAACCGAAGCCATTTCAAAACCAATTTCGGTTTTAAATTTTGAAAAAAACCCATGGGTTCGGTTGGGTTTAACTGGAAACCACCCTATTAAGAAACCATCCAACTAACTATGATTCATATTATGATTATATGATACAACATTCGTGTATATTTTGGATTTTTAGACTGAAAATCATATTCCGCATTGAAATATGTTATTAGATATTGAATTTAGTACTCAAAATTAGATGTTACTGTGAAAAAATTAATGTTAGTGTTAGAAATTATATATTAATGTTGAAACTAGGTGGGTTCAGTTTTAAAACCGAAACGTTAATGGTTAGAACCCGCTAAAACCGAAACCATTTGGTATGAAAAATCCTAAAACTTAAATTAGCAGGTTGGGTTTGGCTTGGGCCTAAAACCGCCAAACCGCCTCATGCACACCCCTACATGGATCACTCAACCAAGCACAATCCGCGTTCCAGACCTAGCCTAGGGGTGTCTAAACCAACTAATTTTTGTCACATTAAATGTCATCTAAACAGTCACAGCACTAAACTCACCACAACACCACACCACTTTAAAAGAAACACTCACAACACCACACCCGCCCAAATGTGGATAGCCCCTGCCAAATACCCGCCCTTCTCTCGTGCAACAACCGTCCCACGAAACCCTCACGGTGTTAGGAGGTGGTGTTTTCTTTTCAACCGTAGTGCATCCACATCAAAAGGTGCCCACACCAACAGCCTTAACAACACCAGTAATTCTCAAATGTAACTTGAAGGTTTATAAGAAATGCGTAAAAAACCAAAATTAACATAATTAAGATAGTCCGTTTACAACTGAAAGTACATGTAACAAAGCCACGATGGCTTTGCTACTCGTATTAAACATAAAAGTGCATACCTCATTACCTTTTAGATGATACAAAATTATAAAAGATTCCGCCTCCAATAATTGTAAAAGGTTTCGATTCGTATTTCATGTGTTTTTATTTTTGTGGTGATTATTTCATGGACGATCTTGTGGGAAGAGTTCGGCAAATAGCTCTAATTGTGTTTGGGGTAGTTCTGCAACAACCTCCTACAAGTGATGCCCTATTTCACACCATTTGTTTACGTATGAAATGTCAGGATCGAATAACCAAAACAAGTTATTGTCAACCCAGATCTACTAATAACAAGAAGTTACAGCGGATCAACACTTGTAATAATATATTAAGAACAATAGAATACTGTATATTGAATGAACAATGAATAATGTTAAGAACACAGTGATTCACAAAAAGCTTCAATGTATATTATTGATTAACAATACACACGTACGTTTACAATTCGTAAGGAACTATTTATAACAGTCCTTGAAGCCTAACTATTTACCCTAGTTATTCTAGGACTTGATTTACATCGAATTATAAAAGATATACATTGAATAGCATTCTATAACTAACTCTGCGATGCGAAGATCTCGGACTTGATTTGCTTCCAAATACGCGTATCAGTAGTAACTGCAATCACCAGTAGTAAATATGCATCATCAGTAGTAAATGTGATGATCAGTAGTAACTTTGATAATCAGTAGTAAGTCCAAAACTAACGTCAGTAGTAACTATTAACGATCAGTAGTATTCTTCAATATGTGCATGATCAGTAGTAAGTTAGTTATACTCTTCACCAGTATCAACTCATCAGTATCAAGTGTTTCTGCCCCATCAGTAGTAACCATAGTCTTCATCAGTAGTAACCATGATCAGTACTAACTGCAGCATCAGTAATAAGTTGAACTGTGATTTGTTCTAACAATCTCCCCCTAAACTTATTGATTCTCTTTCAATCAATCAAGTTTCTTTTTCACATCTTCTTCTTCTTTTCTTTTTCTTCCAACAATTTTGCTCTTCTTTGATCACCTTCTAAAGTCTGTTGGTTTCTTTTATTCCTTTGTGCAATAATATATTTGCTGATCTTTTTCACAAATTCATTCAACTTGTTTTGGAACATCACAGCATCAGTAGGTTTAATAAAATTCATGCACCAAATTTGATAAAGAGTCTTCTCAGAGTGATGATACTCTTTTTCATATAGGAATAAATCACACTTCTTACTTGTATATTCAAAGAAGTACATGTTGCCCGTTGGTAGCACTTTCCAGGCTTGAATATTTTCTGGATTTGTAAACTTCTCTGAATATTCATCTGGATAAAAAGCAGCATCAATCATTTCTGTAATGTAACCTGCAGCTGAATTCTTCCAGGTCTTCTTGGTCATTCTTGGTTTACCAATAATCAGCATCTTGATTATGTCACCTCTGGTTAGGGACATGACTAAAGGTTTCCAAGCTCTAAATCTTTGAGTGACCTTATCTTCTCTAACAATCTCAATCATATCATCTATACATCTCCAGTTGATGATTGGATTGCTTTCTAGGGGAGCAATAGGAAGATCATGAACTTGAACTATCTGTAGTTTCTTCTTTAGTTGTTCTAGTTCAGATTGATCAGCCTTCCTTTTTCTTGTAATTAAAGAGAGTTCACCAGATGTTTCACCAGTTATAGTTTTTCTTTCTTTCATTTCTTTGGAGTTTATCTGTTCAAGCTTTGTGGTGTCCTTCTCTTTAATCTTTTGTTCAAGAAGTTCCTTCTTCTTCTCCACACAGTACTTTTCTGTCAAGTTGACCAACTTCATTCTTCCAAAGGCCTTGGTATTGTGGCCTCTTGACTTCAAGTATGAGACCATTTCTTTCTTATTGTCTGCAAATTCTACTGGCATATTAGCTTTCAGCTCTTTGCATTCTCGTACTTGTGCTTCAATAAGTTCTATTGTTTCAGATTCAAGTTGCCTTATTTTTTGTAGTTCTCTTTGTTGCAATTCTTTTCTGGTTTCTGCAACTTGTTTGTTTTTTATCTTGTGCTGAAATTGTGGCAGTTTTGATATGTCAGCTATATCTGCCAATTTTATTTCTGTGAAGGGTTGTCTTAGTATTCTAGCCCTTTCTGCTAATTTTCTGTTCTCAATGGCTAGAGAGGCTTCAACCTTCTTCAAATAATTTGCCCTTTTTACTTTCCACCTACCCTGCTTGGCTGATTTAGCAAAATTGATTTTGTTGACCATTTCATGACCTTGTGCTCTGTTTGGTTGGTCTTCATCAGCAATTTCCTTTCCCTTTCCTATGTAGTTGTCACTCTTTTTATCTGGTGCAGCTTCAATTCTAAATTTGTGACCATAGGTATGTATTTGTGACATGGGAAGTATTTTGGGATGTGGAGTTAAAGTGCATTCATCAACTTCTAACCAGTTGATGTCATCATCAATGTCTTTCACCACCAATTGTGTTGACTTTTTTGCTGGTGATGGTGGAATTATTACTGCAGGCTCTAGTAGTGGTGGCAGTTCAATAATATCATCAGTAGTAGCCAAGGTAGTTACTACTGGTATGTCTTCAGGAATTACTACTGATAGGGCATCAGTAATGTTTGCTGCCTCTTCTTGATTTACTACTGCTATGTCATCAGTAGTAGTAGGCGTTACTACTGATGCTTCTTGTTGAGCTTGTTCTTCCATAGGAGCAGTAGTAGTAGCCTCATTAGTAATATCCATCTTTTCTAGGCTTTCATCATTGACCTGGCCTTCATCAACCTTTATTTCTTTAAGATTAAGGAGAGAAGTTGCTGCTGCTGCAATAGATTCATCTATCATGCTTTGTATGTTGTCCTTCTCCCCTTAGTGAGCTCAACTGGTGGAGCTTCACTATTATCAACCTTCTTTTTCAGCCTCCTTATAATTTTTGTTTGTTGATGAAGCCTGTGCTCATATAATTTCATTCTTTTGTTGATTGTGTTAATGTGCTTCTTCATATAGGTCATGGTTTTTCCTTGATTGGTGAGATATGTAAGACAGTCATGTACAGTGGATTCAAGGTATTCCAACCTATCCGTCAATTGTTTTTGTTCAATACTGCCCTCACTCCTTCTAGCAAGATCATCGGGGTCACTAACAGGTACATTGGCTTTAAGGTTTTCCATCCTTTCCGTCAAATCAATAGTTTCAGTTCTACCCTCATCACTTCTTGGTGATGAAATGGGTTGTTTGGACACTCTCTTCTTCCTAGAAGAAGCAGTAGTGCCCCCCCCCCTTTGGTTTCTTGGCACCGGGGTCCTCTTAGTGCTTCCTCAAAAGAGTCATCACTAAGAGTTGCCGAGGTCTGGGTCCTATTGATGTTCTCACTATCCTGTGCACCCACCTTTGGGGCATCAGTAGTTAGAGCCCTTTCCTCATGCCCTCTCTCCTCCTTGAAGGACAACTCTTGGAGCCTGGGGTTTGACTCAATGGGTCCCCTGGTGTCCTTTAAGGAAGATTTCTTCCTTTTATAGTTTTTTCTGGAATGATTTGGCTAAAGGCTGGTCTTCTACAGAGTGAAGAGTAGCACTCTGCAGATTTAATTCATGTTCCTGGGACAAATTCAGGACATCTATTTGGGTGTATGATTGAGTGACTATTTGGGGTTGTGTTTGGGCTGTATTTGGGGGTGAAGGAGTGGGTTGAGGTTCAATTGGGGTTGTATCTTTGATTGAACCTTCTCCAATATTTGGTTGATCTTTGATCATGTTAGGAAACAAAGGGGTTTCCTTGCCCGAAAATTTAAATTGTTTTCTCATATTTGAGAAAACTTTCTTGTTCAACTCAGGAGTTATAAAAATGTTTTTAGGAGTTGACAAGTTTTGCAATTCACAATATATTAAATGTTGAAGAAATCTGGTGTAACACCTCAAATTTTTATTCAAAATATTGGCCAAACTAAAATATTTTTATAAATAGAAGAACATCCCCAAATTTGGATTTACAAAAACCTTGGTATGAAATCAGAGTATAAAAGTAGGTGTTACAAAATAGATCATAACCAAGCTAAGACTAAATCCAATCTAGTGCTCTTCTATTCTAGGTCCCGCATCTCTATCCATGCGTACCTAAGCCTTCGATCCCGAACCTGAGTACATAGCAAAACAAGACAAGGAGTACGTGAGACAAAAACGTCTCGTGAGATACGTGGGTTTAGACCCATTAATAATAATAATCGTTTATCCAAGTAATCAACAAACAAGTAATATCATCCATCTATATAGTCACCCTGTGGTGGATTCAAACCTTGCTTTCCTAGCAACACATATCTAGTTATCGGGTTGCCCCCGAACTAACTAGCAACTCTAACGTGCCCAACTATCGGGTTGCCCCCGAACTAGCTAAAAGCACCCTTAAATCCAACTATCGGGTTGCCCCCGAACTAGCTGGAAACACTATCATATCTAACTATCGGGTTGCCCCCGAACTAGCTAGAAACATCACCATGTCTAGTTATCGGGTTGCCCCCGAACTAACTAGCATCACGTCATCTCGTTCTCACCATAACTCAAAGGTTATATCAAACTAGTTCTCGACTATCACATTCATCATCAAACCAGTTAGTTATATATTAACAATAATTCATAACTAACTAAACAACTATAAGTCTATTCAATTAAGCAAATAGACCGTAACACAAGTATAAATATGTATTTCATAGGCTATGTACTCAGTAAAGTTCCACACGTACTCACCTTAGCAATATGATGCTCAAACCGTGTTCTTGACACTAATACTCTTGCTTCCACAATTTCACCGACTTTGCAAAATGTCACCAAAAGCCTAATACAATAATCACAACAAGATTATCATCACAAACTACTACCAATGTGTTCATCTACCTCTAGATAACACCAATCAATCCATTTTCCCCAAATATGGTGATTATCAAACCTTAGGTTTAACCAACCCTTAAGATTCTTACAAATCGAAATCATACACTTGTTTTACTTGTTAATATACCATCTATTAAGTGTATACATCATTTATTTCACCATAAATCACCAACCCAAGAACTAGGGTTTCAAACCCTAGCTTCAAGATCCATAGATCTTGAGCTACAAAGATGAAAGAGTGAAGATTTACCTTTAATCTTCCACTAGGAGTGAAATCTACCAAGGATTTGTGAAGAAATCAACCCAAACCAGATGCTAAGCTCGAAAATCGCCAAGAGAGAAAACTAGGGTTTTGATATGGCATTAAATGAGCTCAACCCGTCTTTAATGCTGGTCGTCCAGAGTTCACGGCGCGAACTAAGTTCGCGTCGCTAACTTTGCATGCTCGGCCATACTTAGCGATCGTTACCCAGACGCGAACTACTTAGCGACTCATGGCCAAACTCCCTGGCATCCGTTCGCGATCGCTATCTCGAGTTCGCGTCGCGAACTCCTTATGCAGCCAGGGCTGCACTTTTCCAACTTTGTCTCGACCCCGTTTTGCCCATAACTTTCTCGTACGGTGTCCAAACGACACGAAACCAATTTCCACGTGTTTTATATGATTTATCCATAATTATCATATTTTTACATATTTTATTTATTTACAATTTCGGGTCGTTACAACTATCTACCCCTTAAGAAGATTCCGTCCTCGGAATCTCATCATAGTTCACGAAATCCGGGTACCTCTTCCGAATCTCGTCTTTGACTTCCCAAGTCAAATTCGGCCCAAGTGAATGCTTCCACTTGACCAACACCAACTCGATCTCCTTATTCCGAAGCTTCTTTATTTTCGTTTCTAATATAGCCTCGGGCTCCTCAATCAACCGGTTCGGGCCGTCAACCCGCAACTCTTGCAATGGAATAATATTCTCAACTTCCCCGATAAACTTTTTCAAATAACTCACGTGAAAGGTGTCATGCACACCTTGAAGCTCGGGTGAAAGTTCCAACTTAAAAGCTTGAAGCCCGACCCGTTTCAATATTTTAAACGGTCCAACATACCTTGGACTTAACTTCCCTTTCTTACCAAACCGCATTACACCTTTCCAAGGTGACACTTTCAACATGACCATATCACCGACATCCAAGTCGTATGGCCTTTTCTTCAAATCCGAATAACTTCGTTGTCTATCTTGGGCGACTTTCATGTTGGTTTGAATAATACCGATCTTTTCATTTGTCACCCTCACGATCTCGGGACCCGTGAGTGTCGTCTCTCCCGCTTCCAACCAACAAGATGGAGTTCTACATTTTCTCCCATACAACGCCTCATAAGGCGGCATCTTGATAGTCGAGTGATAACTATTATTATACGAGAACTCGACTAACGGTAAGTGTTCATCCCATTTACCACCGAAGTCTAACACACACGATCTCAACATGTCTTCGACCGTTTGAATCGTTCTTTCACTTTGACCGTCGGTTTGCGGGTGATAAGCCGTGCTCAACCGCAACTTTGTACCCCAATTCTTCTTGTAAAGATCGCCAAAATCTCGAGGTAAACCTCGCGTCTCTATCGGATACAATCGATAACGGAACCCCGTGGAGTCGAACCACCTCATCAACATACAACTTAGCCAATTTCTCAAGTGGCAACGTTTCCCGAATTGCTAAAAATAATGCACTCTTGGTCAACCGGTCAACTATGACCCAAATGGCATCGTGACCTCTACTCGTCTTCGGTAACCCTACTATGAAATCCATAGTTATATCTTCCCACTTCCCGGCCGGTACAACCAATGATTGAGCTACCCCGTACGGTACTTGATGCTCGGCTTTCACTTGTGCACACGTGGCACACTTAGAGATATACTTAGCCACTCTGGCCTTCATTCCGGGCCACCAATAAACCCGTTTCATATCTTGATACGTCTTTGTACTTCCCGGGTGGATCGAATACTTCGATTTGTGCACATCATACAACAACTCTTTTCGGATACCACCGAACTTAGGAACCCAAATACGACCGCCTACGGTCTTCAACCCTTGTGCATTTTCGAGAAAATGTTGGTTTTTACCTAACCGTTCTTGTCTTAACTCGTCTTTTCCCATAACTTCTCGTTGGGCATTCTTGATTCTTTCAATGATGCTCGAGACGACTTCTATACGTGTTAAAATTCCCCGGTTCGGGTTCTCATAAACTTTTCGGCTCAATGCGTCGGCCACTACATTAGCCTTTCCCGCGTGATACACAATCTCACAATCATAATCGGCAATCAACTCGATCCACCTTCTTTGTCGCATATTAAGATCTTTTTGAGTAAACACGTATTGTAAACTTTTATGATCCGTGTACAACGTACACCGAGTACCATACAAATAATGCCTCCACAATTTCAAGGCAAAAATAATCGCCGCCAATTCCAAGTCGTGTGTCGTGTACCTTAATTCCGCATTCTTCAATTGTTGCGAGGCATACGCGATCACTTTACCTCTTTGCATCAACACACAACCGAGCCCTTGATTCGAAGCATCACTATAAACCACAAAATCTTCCATACCATCCGGTAACGTAAGGATCGGCGCGTTACATAACTTTTCTTTTAACAACTTAAACGCCTCTTCTTGTTTCTTCTCCCATACAAACTTCTCACTTTTTCTCGTTAACTTCGTGAGTGGAATCGCGATTCTCGAGAAATCTTGTATAAATCTCCGGTAATAACCGGCTAATCCAAGAAAACTTCTAACCTCGGTAGGAGTCCTCAGAGGCTCCCAATTTGACACCGCTTCAATCTTGGACGGATCAACCTTAATACCATCACACGTCACCACGTGACCTAAGAATTGTACTTCCCGCAACCAAAATTCACACTTTGAAAATTTTGCATACAACTTCTCCCGTTTTAACACATCCAACACAAGCCTCAAATGACTTTCGTGTTCTTCTTCGGTTTTCGAATAAATCAAAATGTCGTCAATAAACACAATCAAAAACTTATCAAGGAACGGTTTACAAACCCGATTCATTAAATCCATAAAAATAGCCGGCGCGTTTGTAAGACCAAACGGCATCACTAGAAATTCATAATGACCATAACGTGTACGAAAAGCCGTCTTCTCGGTGTCGCCTTCTTTCACCCGAACTTGGTGATAACCCGACCTCAAATCGATCTTCGAGAAGTAACTAGCACCTTGCAATTGGTCGAATAAGTCGTCAATTCTCGGCAACGGGTAACGGTTCTTAATAGTTACCTTATTCAACTCTCGGTAGTCAATACACATTCTCATCGAACCATCTTTCTTCTTAACAAATAACACCGGTGCACCCCACGGTGACGAACTCGGACGAATAAAACCTTTATCTAACAATTCTTGCAATTGGGTCATCAATTCCCGCATTTCGGTGGGAGCTAAACGATAGGGAGCACGAGCAATCGGCGTCGCCCTCGGAACTAAATCAATCTTAAACTCGACTTGTCTCTCCGGTGGCAAACCGGGCAAGTCATCGGGAAATACCTCGGGGAAATCCCGAATAATTTTGACATCATCCATTGACTTCTTTTCCTTTCGGCCATCTAGTACATATGCAATAAACGATGCACAACCTTTCGATATACTTTTCCTCGCCTTGATGGCGGTAATCACATTGGGCATGTGATGTCGTTTCTCCCCCATACACATACACCTTCTCATTATCGGGTGTCCTAATCGACACTATTTTCTTTCCACACAAAATCTTGGCTTGGTACATACCCAACCAATCCATACCGATAACCACATCAAACGCCCTAATTCCCATGGGCAACAAGTCTACCTTAAATTTTCTACCGTCAGTTTCTAATTCACAATTTCTATAGACATATTCAACCATTGAGGTTTTCCCATCGGCTACCTCTATTTCATAAACCTCATCTAATAATTCTGATACCACATTCAACTTTCTACCAAACTCATGAGACACAAATGAATAATTGGAACCCGAATCAAACAAGATATAAGTTGGCAAGGAGTTAAGAAATAAAGTACCTGACACCACATCATGTGCCTCCTTCGCCTCCTCTCGAGTGAGTTGGAAGGATCGCTCCTTCACCTTAGCCGGTTCCACTTTCTTTTGAGCCGTGGACACCATCGACTCGATTCCCTTCTTTGGGCACACATTGCTATAGTGCCCCTTGTCGTGACACGAGAAACACTCCACATCGGCCAACGACTTGACCTTACAATCCCGGGCTACATGCCCCGGTCTACCACAACTAAAACAAGACCTCGACCCACTTCGGCACTCGCCGGTATGATTTTTCCCGCATTTCTTGCAAGAACCTACACTTCCTTGTTTAGAGAAGCTCGATGTGAACTTCCCCTTCTTATAAGTACCCGAGCCACTCTCGGCTTTTCTCTTTTCGCCCACATGGGCCCTCTCGGCAATCCTTGCCACATTCACCTCCTCTACACCCCGGGCGGCACTAATAGCCTCATCGAGTGAGACCGCCCTCTTAACCTCCAACTGATAATCCCACGGTAGCCCACTTGCATACCGAACCACTCTCAACCTCTCATCCGAGTAGGTTTTAGCAACAAACGGGAGCAATCCCGTGAACTCCCTCGAGTATTCTTCGATTGACATATCACCCTTCTTGAGGGTCACGAACTTCTCGTGCATCTTTTCCAAATCCCTTTCGGGACAAAATTTCTTTTTCAATCTCGTGGTGAACTCCTCCCACGACATCTTTTCAACCACCTCCTTCCCGAGGGTCTCATACACGATATCCCACCAAACTATGGCATCTTCTTTTAGCAATTGTGACGCATACGTCACCATATCGGTATCCTTACACTTGCTACTACCGATAACCCTCTCGGTTTTCCGGATCCACCTCATTGTTATCTTCGGGTCCGAACTACCCGTGTACACATTTGGCTTACAAGCCATGAAAGATTTAAACGAACAACCTTCTTTCACAACGGGCCTAGCCCTAGCATCACTTTGTCCACCCGTGGAGGACTTCCCTTCCCCGGTGCCACTACCCCCGGTTCTTTCTTCCGATTTAGCCTCGGATTCACGGTCTCCACCCGACCTTTCACGGTCTCCAATAATACGGTGCACTTCTTCGGCCACCGTTCCCTTGATTTGATCGATAATAGTTTGGAGATCCGCCATGGTTACCGGAGTTCTATTAGCTCCGACCTCCGACTCACCCACCCGATGCAACGACAGTTGACTTTCTTGTTCAACCTCAACCTCTACATGAGGTATCTCCTCCTCCCGGTTTTCCGGGGCTTTACCACTTCTTCTCGTGGTCACCATTTCTTTCAATCAAGACTATACGAAAGACATTAAACATTTAGTACCTTGTGTACAACCCATTAGTCACATAAGACTCAGTATCCAAAATCATATCAATTCTCATTGGTCCCCTAGGTTCAACCCTAAACTTAATATAAAGTCTCAAGGTCAACCTATGATCTTAAGGAATCTTACATTCCTAATGCTACAGTCTAAGACTAGGATGGTCATCCAACCTAATTCACTTAAACTATAGCTCTGATACCAAGTTGTAACACCTCAAATTTTTATTCAAAATATTGGCCAAAATAAAACATTTTTATAAATAGAAGAACATCCCCAAATTTGGATTTACAAAAACCTTGGTATGAAATCAGAGTATAAAAGTAGGTGTTACAAAATAGATCATAACCAAGCTAAGACTAAATCCAATCTAGTGCTCTTCTATTCTAGGTCCCGCATCTCTATCCATGCGTACCTAAGCCTTCGATCCCGAACCTGAGTACATAGCAAAACAAGACAAGGAGTACGTGAGACAAAAACGTCTCGTGAGATACGTGGGTTTAGACCCATTAATAATAATAATCGTTTATCCAAGTAATCAACAAACAAGTAATATCATCCATCTATATAGTCACCATGTGGTGGCTTCAAACCTTGCTTTCCTAGCAACACATATCTAGTTATCGGGTTGCCCCCGAACTAACTAGCAACTCTAACGTGCCCAACTATCGGGTTGCCCCCGAACTAGCTAAAAGCACCCTTAAATCCAACTATCGGGTTGCCCCCGAACTAGCTGGAAACACTATCCTATCTAACTATCGGGTTGCCCCCGAACTAGCTAGAAACATCACCATGTCTAGTTATCGGGTTACCCCCGAACTAACTAGCATCACGTCATCTCGTTCTCACCATAACTCAAAGGTTATATCAAACTAGTTCTCGACTATCACATTCATCATCAAACCAGTTAGTTATATATTAACAATAATTCATAACTAACTAAACAACTATAAGTCTATTCAATTAAGCAAATAGACCGTAACACAAGTATAAAAATGTATTTCATAGGCTATGTACTCAGTAAAGTTCCACACGTACTCACCTTAGCAATATGATGCTCAAACCGTGTTCTTGACACCAATACTCTTGCTTCCACAATTTCACCGACTTTCCAAAATGTCACCAAAAGCCTAATACAATAATCACAACAAGATTATCATCACAAACTACTACCAATGTGTTCATCTACCTCTAGATAACACCAATCAATCCATTTTCCCCAAATATGGTGATTATCAAACCCTAGGTTTAACCAACCCTTAAGATTCTTACAAATCGAAATCATACACTTGTTTTACTTGTTAATATACCATCTATTAAGTGTATACATCATTTATTTCACCATAAATCACCAACCCAAGAACTAGGGTTTCAAACCCTAGCTTCAAGATCCATAGATTTTGAGCTACAAAGATGAAAGAGTGAAGATTTACCTTTAATCTTCCACTAGGAGTGAAATCTACCAAGGATTTGTGAAGAAATCAACCCAAACCAGATGCTAAGCTCGAAAATCACCAAGAGAGAAAACTAGGGTTTTGATATGGCATTAAATGAGCTCAACCCGTCTTTAATGCTGGTCGTCCAGAGTTCACGGCGCGAACTAAGTTCGCGTCGCTAACTTTGCATGCTCGGCCATACTTAGCGATCGTTACCCAGACGCGAACTACTTAGCGACTCATGGCCAAACTCCCTGGCATCCGTTCGCGATCGCTATCTCGAGTTCGCGTCGCGAACTCCTTATGCAGCCAGGGCTGCACTTTTCCAACTTTGTCTCGACCCGGTTTTGCCCATAACTTTCTCGTACGGTGTCCAAACGACACGAAACCAATTTCCACGTGTTTTATATGATTTATCCATAATTATCATATTTTTACATATTTTATTTATTTACAATTTCGGGTCATTACATCTGGGATACATTAAAAATTTTGAAGTAGAAAGATTTCCCAACATTCCTTCAAAAATCATATTTGAAAAATTAAAGACTTGGTGTGTGCTTAAACAAACAACAGCAGATGATATTGCTTTATTAACCTCATTCCAAGTACTTCTTTTAGGAGAAATACAGTGTTGAATAGTATGTACAAGAAATTTCCATTGTAGGGAGAGAAGACCCTTTTGGAAAGTGACAATGTCAAGTCTTCCCTCATATCCCATTTTGTTTAAAATTTCAACAATGTATTCCTTAGGAAGAGAAAACATACCTTCATCATCGTGCAGTTGTAGATGGTGTCTGATGGATTATTCAGTTATGGTGATAGTCTTTCCATCCACAGTTGATTTTATCATAGGCACAGTTGCACCTTCGGTTCTTTCAGCATTGGTCCAGAAATCAACCAAGTGTTGTTGATAAGCTTTAGGGTTCACAGTGAGTGCAAATTTTATATAAGACTGTTTCAAGAACATGACGATTGGACGAAAGTCTTTTGTTCCGTCTGGATTCTTTAGATACGCACACATGTTGTGAAACTCGGAGTATTTAAGATTTGTGTTAACATCAAGAGATTGTAGAGTTGCCATTGTCGTCGATGTTTGTGTTTGATCGTTTGATTTGAGAGAAAAGGTATGAATGTTGTTACTGGTGCAAGTTTATGATTGCGATTTAGGGTTTATCGAGAGGATTTAGTAGATCGATGTGAGGATAATGCTAAACTAATCGACTTCAGCTATTTATATCTTACGATTTGATCTGCAAAAAGACTAAATTGCCCTTCGAATCATAACACAACGGTTATTTTCATGGGGGTTAGTTTGGTAACAATGACAATCTAAAGACCAGTAGTAAATTAGATACCAGTAGAAAACGTCAGTAGTATCTATGAACGTCAGTAGTAACTAAGGATTTTGACATCAGTAGTGACTGTAGACATCAGTACTAACTAATGAAATTTTAATACTGACCTAATTTACCAACCCTAGCAGTAGTAACCACCATTTTAGAGACCAGTAGTATATGTGAGTACAATAGTTTATCAGTAGTATTTTGTGCATACTCAATACACACCATACTGACCTACCAGTAGTAAAACACTTATTAACATAAATAACTTTTTACAACAGAAAAACTATACACATGATTTTGATTGTTAAATTAATTTATTAAAATCATTCCAATACTGCTAACTAAGAAGCTGAATCTTCCTACATCAAATGCTTTTGTAAAAAGATTTGCTAATTGATTGTCAGTATGAATTTTAACTACTTTGATTAACTTCTTTTCATTGCAATCTCTTATAAAATGAAATCTTATTTCAATGTGTTTAGTTTTAGAGTGTTTTACTGGATTGTTCACAATACTAATAGCACTTTGATTATCAATAAAAATAGGAGTTTTAAGTATAGAGATACCAAAGTCTAGAAGCTGGTTTTGAATCCAAAGTACTTGAGCACAACAAGAAGATGCAGCTACATACTCTGCTTCAGCAGTTGATGTGGATACATTTGTTTGTTTCTTACATTGCCATGACACCAGTCTTGATCCAAAGAATTGACATCCACCAGTAGTGGACTTTCTATCTTGACATTCACCTCCATAGTCACTATCTGTGTAGGCTATGAGTTCAAATGGTGAGTCATGTGGATACCATAGACCAAGTGATGGTTTGCCTTTCAAGTATCTGAATATTCTTTTGACAGCCTGCAAGTGAAGTTCTTTAGGTCTTGCTTGATATCTTGCACACACACAAACACTGTACATAATGTCAGGTCTTGATACAGTTAAGTACATCAAAGATCCTATCATTGATCTATATAAGTGTTCATCTACATCCTCCCCCTCAGCATCAGGATGTAGGTGTTTGTGTGTTTCCATTGGTGTACTTGCACTCTTGCAATCTTTCATAGCAAACTTCTCCAAGATATCTTTGACATATTTTGATTGGTTTATCAAGATACCATCTGATCTTTGATTCACTTGGAGTCCAAGGAAGAAGTTCATTGGACCCATGGAGCTCATCTTGAATTTGGTTTGCATGAGATCCTCAAACTCTTTACACAGTAAATCATTTGTTGATCCAAAAATGATATCATCTACATAGACTTGAACTAGTAGCATATCATTTTTGACCTTTCTTGTGAACAGAGTCTTGTCAATAGCTCCTCTTTTAAAATCATTCTTCAACAAGTATGATGATAATGTATCATACCATGCTCTTGGTGCCTGATGTAGGCCATACAGAGCTTTGTCTAGTTTGAATACATAGTCACCTTTTTCTGGATCTTCAAAACCTGGAGGTTGACATACATATACTTCTTCTTCAATTTTCCCATATAGGAATGCACTCTTCACATTCATTTGATAGACTTTAAATTTCTTGTATGAAGCATATGCTAGGAATATTCTTATTGCTTCAATTCTAGCAACAGGAGCATATACTTCATCATAGTCTATTCCTTCTTCTTGAGTGTATCCTTGGGCTACAAGTCTGGCTTTGTTCTTGATCACTATACCTCTTTCATCTTTCTTGTTTCTAAAGATCCATCTTTTTACAATGGCTCTTTTTCCTTTGGGTAAAGGTACAAGTGTCCAAACAGCTTGTAATTTAAATTGAAGGAGTTTTTCTTGCATTGCCTCAATCCAGTTTGAGTCCTTCATTGCTTGTTGAATCTTCTTTGGTTCATCCTGAGACAGAAAAACATTCAAACATACATTCATTAGCAATTAAACTTATGTTACACATGTTTGCAGTTAGACTTTTATTTAATTTGCTTCTTGTTTGTAGTTGTGAGTTAACATCACTTAGAACATTGTCTAATGGATGGTTTTTTTGAGTCCTTGAGTTTATAGCTATATCAACCACTAGTTGAGTTTCAAGATTTGACTCATTTGTCTCAGGGATTTGTTCCTCTTGAGGTTCTTCATTGTCATTGATGTTTGGTTCATCATCATTTGCTGGTTCAGAGTTACTACTGGGATCAGTAGTATTTAAGTTATTGCTGGGATCAGTAGTATTTGAATTACTACTGTCCTCATTGTCTGATTCACTACTGCTTCCAGAATTTGAGTTATTAATGTCCTTAGTATTAACTGTGGGAGCAGTATCAACTACTATGTATCTCATCTCTTCTTGACCAGAATTGAAAGATGATGTTCCTTCCTTTTGAGTATGACAATTTGAATCACCTGCATTTAAATCCAAGTTAGTGTTAAAGGATTTGGTTAGATTGTCTATGTTGAATAGCCAATCTGGATCATTTCCCTGTTCATTAGGTATATTCTCATTAAAGGATACATTGATGCTTTCTTCAATAATCCTTAATCTTTTGTTGAACACTCTGTATGATTTGCTTTGAGTAGAGTATCCCACAAAGATTCCATCATCAGCTTTGCAGTCAAACTTACCGATTTGTTCTCTTGTAATCAAAATAGTACAAGGACAACCAAACGATTTTAAGAAACTTATGGAAGGTTTTCTTTTGTTAAAAAGTTCATATGGTGTTTTATGATGTGGCTTAACTATTAATACTCTGTTTTGTACATAACAGGCAGTATTAACAGCTTCAGCCGAAAAAGTAATTGGTAATTTTGAGTCTGCTAGCATTGATCTTGCTGCTTCAATGATGGTTCTATTTCTTCTTTCAGCTACACCATTTTGTTGAGGGGTTCTAGGTGAGCTGTATTGCCTGTCAATACCTTTAAGATCACAAAAGTTAATTAAGTTAGCATTTTTAAATTCTGTGCCGTTATCACATCTTATGGCTTTAACTTTTTGATCAAATGTGTTCTCCAGTTTAACAATTAAGTTCTTGATGAGTTCACTTGTTTCATCTTTTGTCCTGAGAAAGAAAACCCATGTATATCTGGAAAAGTCATCAGTAATAACAAGACAATATTGTTTCTTTCCAATGCTCATTACATTTGTAGGTCCAAAAAGGTCCATATGTAAGAGTCGTAAAGGAACACAAATAGAATTTACAGTTTTGGGCTTATGAGAAGACTTATGTTGTTTACCTTTTAGGCATGCAACACAGTGATGATCACACATGAACTGTTTTTGTGGTAATCCAATTACCAAATTCTTTCTTACTAAATTGTTCATATTTTTAAAGTTTGTGTGACACATCCTTCTATGCCATAGTTCTGATTCAGTAGTGTTTGCCTTGGATATAAAGCAGTTGACCTCATTTGAAGAAATGAGTTCTCCCCCTATATCCAGGCAATACACATTGTTTCTCCTTGGAGTTCTCAAAACTACATATTTTTCATCTAAAACAAAGTCAGGAGAAAGAATGATGCACTCAATATCTGTAAAAATAATCTTGTTCTTTTTATCACATACTTGAGACACACTGACAAGATTGTATTTTAGCTCAGCTACATAAAATACATCATCAAAAGTAATTTTACCATTAGTAACTGTACCTTTGCATGTAATCTTACCTCCCTTTGGGTTCTCACCAAAGGCCACATAACCTCCATCAAATGACTTGAAATCCTTAAGAATTTGCAGATTTCCAGTCATGTGCCTTGAGCATCCACTATCAATGTGCCATGTTCTACCTTCTTCAGGGATCTGAATGCTCTGCACAAGTAAGTAAACGATTAGTTAAGTTTGGGAACCCAAGCTTTATATGTCTTGGGTTCATCCTTTGAAAAGTAAAATTTAGAAGATTTAATTTTGAACATTTTTGGTACCCATACCTGTTTGTTTTGTTTTACTACTGCCCTTTTGGATTTGTTACTGTTGTCTGAGTTTACTACTGACCTTGGTCTATACCCATTATATTTAGTTTTTGAATACTTTACTACTGATGGACCAGTAGTATTTGGGTAATTACCATGTTTAGGATAACCAGTAGTGTTTTTAACATTTGGTTTGGCAGCAGTAGTATCTTTAAAATTAGGGTTTTTACCAGTAGTGTTTTGGTACTGGTACCCAACAGCATTGTAATTAGGGTTAGGATCAGTAGTAAACCTGTTAAAGTTTCTACTGGTGTTGGAAAAATTAAAATATTGTTTATTTTGATTTGTTTTTCCATTATTTTTGAAATAATTGCTGTTCTTTGGGCTTCCAACTCTTTTATTTTGCACAAACCTTGGTGCATTTCTTTCAAATTTTGGTGTTTCAGATTTTTGAGATTTTGTTTTATTTACTACTGATGGGTCAGTAGTATCTTTTAACCTTTGTGTTTTTGCTTTTGCTTTAGAATTTTTAAATTCTTTGAACTCTTTGCAGTTAATTGGATTGAAGTGACAATCCTTTGCTAAATGGTTTACTTTGTTGCAAATAACACATCTTAATTTCTTATCCTTAGCACCTTCAGGTTTTCTTTGATCTAAGAGTTGATTTTTATTTCTTTCATTTCCCCTTCTTAAAATTTTTGGTATATTTTCAGCATCATATTTAGGAGAGTCATCTTGACTTTTTGCTGTGTGAAAACTTGTATCAATTGAGTCTGTAGTTTGATCATCATCAGATGTATCATTTGATTCAGATGTTTCATTACTAGTTTCACAGTTATTTGTCATTTTTAAATCATCTAAAATTCTTTCTGTGCTTGATTTAAGAGGAGGGATAAAATTAATTGGAGGTGGAACATCATGATATCCCACTCCATGCACAACTTTTTCAGTGGTTTGATTACTTGTTAATTCATTGACAATTTGAGAACTTCTTTCAAACTTTTTAATGGTTAATTTGTTTTGTTATAATTCCATTTGATATTCTTCTAGTTTGATCAAAGTTTCTTTTAATTTTAATTCAAGATGTTCTTTTTCATAAGTGGTTTGTAGCAATTCTTCTTTTATCTTTTGATCAGTTATTTTATAAATTTTAATTTGATTTTCAAGATCAGCTATACAACTATTATATTCAATTCTTCTATTTCTATTTAGAATCATCTCTTCAAGTGTTTCTTTATTAAGTTTTTCTAAATCTTTATATGCTTTAATGCATTCAGGAGTGCAAGATTTAGAATGTACCTTAGTAGGAGAATCAGTGAAAGCCATGAGAGCTTGATTCTGTGCATGTTCCTCTGCTTGAAAGCTCCAATCATAACATTGTCCTTGTTGTGAAACAAGAGCAGTTGAGTTTGATCTTTTGTCTGGCTGAGGACATTCTTTAGCAAAGTCCCCAAGGTTGTTACAGTTGTAACATTTGACTTTAGTCTTGTCAAATCCAGCCTTGTCACCTTTGTTGTAGTTAAGGTTTGTTCTACCAGTCCTCTTCAAGAACCTTTTGGTTCCCAGGCTCAGCATAGCCATCTGCCACTTAAGATCCATCTCTTCAAGATCATCAGGATTCAATTGTTCCAAATCATCACTAATTAGTGCAGTATGCACATGACTAGTGAAGAAGGATTCTCTTGCAGTATCTTCACAATCTGCAGCCTTTGCAGTTTCATGACCTGTTCCTGTACTAGACACAAAAGCAGCATTGTTTGAAGATAAATTAGGAGCTTTAGAGCTTACCTCAGACTCAAACACCCTAAGCTCATTGTACAATTCATCCAGCTCCTTTTCTTCCAAAGCATCACCTTGTCTATATATGACTGTGTACATAGACCATTCTTCTCCAAAAGATCTGAGAAACTTTCTATTGACATCATCATTGTCTGGTTTCACACCAACTTGATTCAATTCACCAATGAGTTTGTTGAACCTATCAAAGATTTGAGATAGGGATTCATTCTTTTGGCCTTTGAAATTTTCAAAGTCCTGTTTTAGTACAGACTTCATGTTTCTTTTGGTGCTTTTGGTGCCAACAAATCTCTTTTCCAGTGCCTGCCACAACATCTTTGCATCATCATATTCAACAAAGAGATGTTGATAATCATTAGGAATGGCCAGTAGAAGAGTGCTTAGAGCTTTGAGTTCAACTCCTCTGTCTTTCTTCTCCTTTTCACACTTGAGTTTGTCTGCTTCAGTTGCAGAACTTGTTGCTTGACCTTGAACGGTTTTGTTTCCTTCAACAACAACTTCCCACATGGAGTAATCAGTAATAAGCATGTATTGCTTAATACGATTCTTCCACATCCCAAAGTTATTGGGAGTGAGTATAGGGATTTTATTTGCTTGAGTACTTTCATTGTTATCAGTCATGATTAACAATCTGTGTGTTTTAAAGATTAAAACTTTTTGTTGTTCTTAAGATTCGTAGATCTAGAACCAATAAGCTCTGATACCACTTGTCAGGATCGAATAACCAAAACAAGTTATTGTCAACCCAGATCTACTAATAACAAGAAGTTACAGCGGATTAACACTTGTATTAATATCTTAAGAACAATAGAATACTGTATATTGAACGAACAATGAACAATAATATTAAGAACACAGTGATTCACAAAAAGCTTCAATGTATATTATTGATTAACAATACACACGTACGTTTACAATTCGTAAGGAACTATATATAATAGTCCTTGAAGCCTAACTATTTACCCTAGTTATTCTAGGACTTGATTTACATCGAATTATAAAAGATATACATTGAATAACATTCTATAACTAACTCTGCGAAGATCTCGGACTTGATTTGCTTCCAAATACGCGTATCAGTAGTAACTGCAATCACCAGTAGTAAATATGCATCATCAGTAGTAAATGTGATGATCAGTAGTAACTCTGATAATCAGTAGTAAGTCCAAAACTAACGTCAGTAGTAACTATTAACGATCAGTAGTATTCTTCTATATGTGCATGATCAGTAGTAAGTTAGTTATACTCTTCACCAGTATCAACTCATCAGTATCAAGTGTTTCTGCCCCATCAGTAGTAACCATAGTCTTCATCAGTAGTAACCATGATCAGTACTAACTGAAGCATCAGTAATAAGTTGAACTGTGATTTGTTCTAACATGAAACAAAATCTATATCTGCCACTCCCGTGTTTTTCTGTCACAAAAATACATACATAAGATAATGTTAGTTTCCTATTCCCCAAACACACGTCGCAACAAAAAGAGTGATGCGGTACTTTTTTTATAAGTTTCACCGCTATTTGTTAACTAAAGGAAAGAAATACTCACCACCCACTGCTTTATTTCAGCATCATAAGTTTCACCGCTATTTGGGTATATAAGTATCGGTTTAGTCGTCACCTAAAATATTTATTAACGATAAAAACAATAAAACATCACTGTAGTGTATATACAAGTATTTAATACAGCAAGATAAAAAAGAGTGATGTGGTACCTTTTTTATAGATTGTATTAAACCACTGATAAATCTAGGAGGTGTGCAGTTAATTCCTACAGCAACAACTTTCAGTCATGAATCAGCAATTTTAGCACATTCAGTCAACGAATCACCGCTGACCACATTTATACCATCTTTTGAATTAAATGAAAACCATGCAGGAATTTTTACGCCTTCTTCTAGTAGCTCAATATAAGCCTGTTCAAGTTTTTTTTATAAAATATCAAATTTAGTAATGAGAAAATTACAAGATGGTTCCTGAGGTTACCTTAAATTTCACGTATGGTCATTTAGTTTAAAATATTACATTGATAGTCCTTTTTTTAAAAACATTTTGCACCTACCGGTGTATTATTTTAACAGAAACATTTCTAGACCCGCGCTTCAAGCTTGTTTGGTATTGTTTCAAATGCTATAAAGTCAGCACCAGATTCAGCTAAAATTTGAACTCTTCTTCGATGAAAATTCTTCAAAAATTCTAGGTTCATTGCATCCCCATAGTCCCCACTATAAGATGATATAGGGGTGTTAGGTATAAGGGAAAACTATATGGAAATGTATACATATGTAAACAAATTATTATTATATGTATAGGACTATGAATATTACCTTTTGATGTAACAAATTACCGGTAGGCCATCACCAGATGGTCAAATATTTGTTACATTGAAAGGTAATATCCATAGTCCAATATATAGAGTATAAAATAGCAATCCATTTATAGTAGATATATATTCATAAGTTTTGTATCAACTAAATATGACAAAATACAAGATTTCATTTGACTATTTGATAGTAACATGAAATTACCTATATTCAGAACCATCAGCCAAATAAGCCCCATAGCTCCCAACAGATGCAGCAACTAAAATAGGCCGACTTTTAATAATTTTACCATCGTCAGTAAAATTATTAGAAGATTTACCACATCTTTCATAATAAACATCACATGCTTCACGAGCAATATCTACACTTCTTTTAAGCATAGCCTCACTTTCCTCCTTAGAGAAACCTTTTGCCTCAAACCCTTGAATCGTTGCCTGACAAAATACCAATAACTTGACAAATACAGACAGACAAATTGATGCTGACTAGGATAACTGAATTACCCGATAAGATGCTGTTATTATTATATCTGCACCAGCTTCAAGATAATCAAGGTGTACCTGCAATACAAGACACATAAATGAAGGATTTATGCACAATTAGTTAACCTATGATGTCACGTCCATGTCTATAGGACACTCATCGGTGAGTGCATGTAATACGAGTAAGATATGTAATGATACTTGGAAGAGGATTGATTCATAATAATCATTTATGAATCAAGTTAAGTATTAAGTTAAGTTCAACTTATTACTAGATTAGATTATCTAACTAATTAATACAAGTATTTGTACATTTACTAGTTGAGTAAATATACAATGTGTTAATTATAGATTATCCATAATATGATTTAAGTTAATTAAATCATATGGTGTTGGATAATATTATTGTCTAAATTATATAAGGTTTATTATATAATTAATTATTAAAAGTATAAATACAAAGTATATATATTTCGTGTATATAATATACGGAATATATTAGTGTATTAATACTAGACATTTAATAATTAAGTGCAACAATAATAACTAGATAAACTATAAGGGTTGGTTGTGTAAAAGGATAAGTTTAATTAAGAATTAATCTTAATTAAACTAGAAGGGCCCTAAGTGAAAGTCATTCTATTATAAATAGAAGGCTTGGGGTTCCCTTGTAAGGTGCTCATTCCCTTCCACCCCACAACCCTAGCCACGAATTTTGGCTCCCTCATCCTCCCTATTTCGGCCGAAACATGCAAGAGGGAAGAACACAAGTCTTGTGTTCTTCGTGTTCTTCGAGTATGTCGAATAAGTTTCATTACAAGAGCTTATCTAGAGGGCTTCTCGTTGTGTTTATCACTGGTTGATCTATCTTGAGCAATCTAAGGTATGTTTTGGGAAAACCTCTTCTCCTTATCCCTCTTGTTCGACGGACGAGAACACTAAGAACCCTAGGGTTCTTGGTGAGTGTTCGACGAACACACACAAGTATGTGTGTGTGTTCGAGTTTTTCGTACAAGGTTTCTTTCTTGTTAATCTAGTTTAGATTTCCAACATCCCATAATCTTTTAGGGTTTAAGGATTAAGTTTAATCTCAGTTCCGCTTTTAGGGATTAAACTAGCTAATTGGTTTAACCGGCAAGAACAAGTTCATGTTCTTGACAGTATGGTTCGAACCAAGCATACTAGGAGGTTGACCCAAGTGGTCAATCAGTTACAATGAAACCCTTCAATAAATACACCATCCAAAATGATAACAATAACAATAATAATAATAGGTAGCAATTAACTTCACAATGAAGCAATTAGGAAATTTTGCATGCTTGTTATTAATAATGCCAAAATAATAGACATTGTTCATTTAATTTAAATTGTATATCATGCCAAAAGGATCACTGAAAAATTAAATGCTCTAGTTATGGTATTTAATTCAAGAGATGGTCCTTAGCAGGGTCGTACATCAGCCATGAGCTTAAGATACTGACAATACACCAATGTTCTTATCTATATAATTAGAGCAAATATAAACTACTTGCTTCTTATAATTTTTGTGCATTTTTAGGCTCTGTATTATTACATTATATGGAAATTTGTCAACAAGCATATTGCACGAAACAGAATAAACTTTACACTTTTTATCGCCTTTTTAAATGAATTAGCAATCACTTTCAATTCTACTTTTGCGCATAGTTGAAAGTTGATAGCTAAAAAAGTGTACATTTTATTTCTTTTTTGTGTAATTTGCCTAAATCTGATTTGTATAAGCTATCTGATGCCAATTTGGGATCTACTTATTGTTACTAAACTAATGGATTAAATTTAGAGTTCCTGATTTTAGCTTTTATCTTCTGAAACAACAAAAAGCTACTATGAAGCTACTCCTCCAAAATTAGTTAGGAAAACAAACCTAAAATTGTGGTCATTCCAATATTAAAAAATGTTATCAGAATGCATAAATTAATTTTTACATAAGCAACTTATTACATACAGATCATGTCAAATTAAACACTAAAACGGATAATTCTTCACCTGATTCTGACAGATAAAGAGAACTCTGATTCCTTCACCAGTCAGTAGTTCAGCATAAAATTTCAGTACTGATAAACTGAAATTTAGTTAGCAGGTAGTCATGCGGGTTTTTTCTCGAATTTTGCTCAAATGAACATTAGAAAACTATGAACAGATATTACATAACTAATATTAATCACCGTAATCATCATTATCATCGTTTCAATTGCAATTTGTTCATAGTAATTACCTGTCGAACAAGGTTTGCAGAAGTGATGAGGCACTTGGCGCTCCAGAGAGGATCGTTAAGGTCAGCTCCATTTCGTTCAAGCTCCGTCGCAAGTCCGCCGTCGATAACGGCGACGCCACCGGATTTACGGAGGAAATCAGACATCAACGTCTCTACGGTGCCGTTACTGGCTCCCATTGTTACTACACACTTCAATGTAATTATATGGATAAAACACTGATATCTCCGGCGAATCGGTACTCTTCAGACGACGGCAGTGGAAAGCAGTTCGGTGATTCGGTGAATCGGAAGAACGACGAGTGTGTATTTATAGAAAGGGGACGGGAATCGGTGATCGGTTTGAAACTATATTGACAAAATAACCCCCCCAAATGTTTACCTATTTGATACTCAGTCTCTATATTTTAGAATCTTAACAATTAAGTACCTTATAGACATTAGGGGCCACAATTCAGGTCGGTTTCAGGTTGGTGGGTTCGGGTTCACGGGTTGGCGTGTCAGGAACGTTCAACCTGAAACCAACCTGTCTATATAAACAGATTAGATATAACAACCCTAACATGTTTACCTTCAACCTGAACCTAGCCCATAAAACCTGTTTAATTAAACGGGTTAAACATGTTAGCAAGTCAAACAGGTTAAACAGGTCAAAGAAGTTATACATGTTATTATTTCATAAATTCATAACAAAATACCAAAATAACATATTACTAAGTACACTTTTTAGTTTTTATCTAACTATTAGTTAAATTTAAACTAGTAAACTATAAACTAAATATAAATATATATTTGTTAAATATATTTTTAATAATTAAACGGGTTGACAGGTCGACCAATTTAAATTATCATTGACTTGAACCTAACATGTTTAATAAACGGGTCAGTCGAGTCAACCCGAGACTGACCCAATTATTTTTTACCTCAACTCAAACCTGTTTATTTTCGTGTCGGTTTCAGGTCGGGTTTCGTGTCGGGTCAGAAATTACCACCCCTACTTATAGGAGGGAAGGACCGGACGAGTTTTTTGCAAAAAGGGGTTAAATTTTTTAAGTGTTTGCAAAAATGGGTTGTTTCTAGAAGCCTTTGTAAAAATAGGTTGTTTTTTTGAAGGACCCACCTAAAATTTAAATCTGTGATTTAAATGTTACATATCAGCCCTTGTATTGTTTTCACTTTAAACCCCTCGACTTTATTGACACACTTTTAACAATTAATTTACCTGCAAAAGTTGAAGCATCAACTGTTCCCTGCAAATTCATAAATATGATTTGCTTTTATATTTAATTACCTAACTACTCTCATTTAGGGGTGTTCATTTGGACGGTTTAGCTTTATCCGAACCAAATAGGTGAAACCAAATAAAGTCCGGTTTCCAAACGTTCAAACCGAACCGTACAAACTAATTCGAAAACCAAACCGATCCGAACCAAATAAAAATTTGGTTGGTTTGGTTTTATCCGTTTGGTTTTTCCTTAAAATTTTCAAAATACTACAAAAATATATAACATAAATAATATTAAATTCGATATGTAAAATTTCAAAATGATAAACTAATTTGTATATACAAACAAGTCTAATTCATAGACTGTGACATTTACAATCATATATTCAAAAATCTTGACATCAACTTTTTCTCAAAAACTCCAAAAAGATTGGTACATAGCCAAATGATACAATATAAAATGGAACAAGTGTTAGTATATAAATCAATTTACTATAAGAAATGTAAAGAAAAAGAAGTACCATAATTGATTACAATGGAAACCAACAGGTGTTAGTATATAAATCAATTTACTATATATTATTATTCGGTTTTTTTTGGACAATCCGGTTTTCACAACTGAAACCAAATCCAATCCGAAATCCAAACTATTTATTTGGTTCAAGTCCAAACTGATCCAAAAATTCAAATAATCCGATCCAAAATGTCCAATTGGACAATCCGGTTATATCCAAATAGTGAACACCCCTACTCTCATTCATCTTTCTTTTATAAACACAAAAATTCTCTTAAAATTGTAATATCAGTTTCTCTTTTTTCACAATTCACGTTCCTAATTTCAAAAACCAAGCTTCATTTGCAAAGTAACCGCAAGGTACACATTCTTGTCTAAATATTACGTAAAGTTTGTTTTGAAATTGAAAGAAATTACTGAAGATCAAATAATGTGGCCTACAAATACTAATTTTGTAGTTCTTCTTAGTAATTTTAAAGTATCAGAAGAACCAGTTCAACCTCATAATTTTGTGACCAACCCCTCAAATATACCATTTCCTTTACCTAATGACGACAGATTTGAGACAGATAATGACTTTGGTTTTGATGAGCCCAACCCCCAAATTAGTGATAATAGTCTTAGAGAGTCAGTAAGTGAGGTTGAGGATGATTCTGATGATGGGACTAAGAGCATCTCCAACCATAAACTCTATAAAAATCACTCTATCTTTATAATTGGTGGTGTAACGACCCGAATTTTCTATTTATTAGATATTGGTATTTCGGTGGAATAATGACGTGTGAGTCTATTTTTTTTATGACAAGTGTTGATGAATTAAGCAGCTAGGTATGGGTATTGTGGGGATTTAAAGGTTGTGTCAATCGTTGGAATCAAATGCGGGTCAAACCGATCATGTGAACAAGAAGGAAAAACCAAGTGCAGCTGAGGCAGGAAGATCGCGACGCGATCTGGATGTTCGCGACGTGAACCATTCTCGGATGAAACAGCAACCCGAATTAGCGTTGAGGTTAAACGCGAAGTTGAGATAGCGTATGAGTTCGCGACGCGAACTGCTGACGCGAATTAACACGGGTTCGTGATCGCGACGCGATTTCTGGGATAGCGACGCGAAGTATGTCTGGAACAGGTTAAAATCGGGATTTTGGGCATTTTCTCGCATTCTAAACCCTAGAACTTTCTCTCATAGTGTGTGTGTGTGTGCGTTTTGAGTAGAAAAGAGCCATTGGATTCGATTTTCATACTTAATCTTGAAGATTCTTGCTCTATTGTTGAAGTATAAGGTAAATCTCTACTCCTATTTGTTATAGATGGTGTTTTTGGGTAAAAATGGTGTTGAATGCAAACCCTAGTTGGAGCGTTTGTCATGGGTGATGAAATGGAAGTATATAACTCAGATCTATGGTATTTTAACAAGGAAAAACATGTTCATAACATGGATTTATGGAGATCTTAAGATCTATGAAAACCTAGGGTTTTATAAGTTGTCAAATTGGGGGAAAATGATACTAGTTGTTAACTAGTGGTATTATATGTGGTCAATGGTGATGTTTGATGTTAAACCTTGTGTGGTTTCATGATTAGAGCATTTGTTGAAAGATTTGGAGTTCACAAGTCTTGGGAAGTAAAGATCTGATTTAAGAAGCTCAAAAGGATTAAGCTTGACTAAGATGAGTACATGAGACTTTTACTGAGTACATAGCAAATGATTTTGAAAACTATGATGTTCTATGGGTCTTTATTAATAAATGATTTTGATAAATATATGATTGAAAAGATTAGAAAGTGTAAATAATAGACTATTTAAGTATGTCTAAATGAGTAATGATTTTGAAAGAGAATATGATAATGAAAAGTGATTAATAACTCTTTATCAATGTGATGAATGATTAAGAGTAATGACTAAGAAAGTATGATATTTGGTTTATTAATAATATGTATTAATAAAGCTAATGACATTGATTTGTAAGTATCAAGTATTGATTAGTACATTATACTAATAAAAGTAGTGATTGATTTGCTAGAAGAATAAGTATAAAGTGACTAGTAATAGATACTCCCTCCGTCCCTTAATAAAGTTCCCAATTCTATCAATATATTTGTCCCAAAATAAAGTTCCCATTTCTCAAATTAGAGGGACCCACTCAATAAAAGAATATTATTACCATGTACTTCACCACTAACTATCTTTTAAAAACATTTTCTCTCTCCAAAATAACCTTATATTTTAATCAAATATATTACCAAGACCCCACCACTAACTAACTCCTAAAAACTTGTGCCCAATCGAAATGAGAACTTTATTAAGGGACGGAGGGAGTATATGCTAGTCAAAGAAAATTTAAAGTAATATGATTTTAATAAATAATAAATATATTTTATCTATTAAAGGAATTGGTAAAGTCAGTATTGAGAATGATAAAATAATAAAAATGATATGATAACTAGAATAGATGTATTCTAGTAAATGATGAAATTGATGAATGGAGCTGATGCTCATATGTGATGAATGGAGCTGAGGCTCATAAGTGATGAATGAGATATCCGGAATAAGACCGCCCAGAACTGGGGGGGCATGAGACATCTACTTGGGGTGGTACCTCCCCGCGCAAAGAGTAGAATGTCAAGTTTACGACACCCAGTGTTGGGTGAGCATGACGACCCGGAAACGGGGAGAGCTTATGAATCTCAGTAAGATGGGGGTTCCCAATTACCTTGATAGTTTACCTATGACATCCCATATCGGGAGAGTTGGCTTCGGAGAGGTCTGTTGCATATGTGATAAAGAAAAGTGTGAGCTTAGAGATAGCTTACAATATGTGATTAAATGAGGAATAAGCTTAGGGCAAGTTTATTAGTTTATATGATTAAATAAGTAGAAGATGATATACTTCCTCCGATTCAAAATAAGTGATACACTTTCCTTTTTTGGGTGATTCAAAATAAGTGATACACTTTGAAAAGTTTCCTTATTTGGCAAAAAAAAAATGGGACCCACACCCACTAACTATCTACTTTAACAAAATGAAATGACCCCTTTACCCTTACTTTTTACTTTTAAACATCATTAACCTTACTTTATTCAAAAGTGTGGGACTCATTCCCCACTAACCATCCAATTAATCTAATTTAATCATCATTATAATCTTTTACCTCAAAAACCGTGAAACACCAAGTGTATCACTTATTTTGAATCGGAGGAAGTATGAGTTAATAAAATTGATAAAGATAAGTATTTATAATGTTATAAATATTGTTTTATAAATCTTTTGAGAATGGGTCGAAAAAACTCATGTATCTCACGAGACTATTTTGTCTCACGTACTACTTGTTTTTGTGACTATGTACTCAGGTTCAGGATCGATGGTTTAGAGGGTCACGTTTGAAGTGGCCTGGTGTTGGTTAGCTCGGGAGCTCGTATGTAGATCCCGTTTATTCTATGGTTATGATATTGTTTTGTAACACCGGTTTTAAACTCTGATAAACTTTTAAATGGTTTATATTAAACCGTATTTTGAGATATTGGACTTTGTAATATTTTTATTTAAAAATATGATTTGAATGATGTTTTAAAAATTGAGGTGTTACAGGTGGGTTCATTGACTCTAAATATAACATCAACTCCAACCATAAACTCTATCTATCCCTCTAAAACTAGTGGGACCCATAACAATACAAGTAAAAGTTACAAAAAATAAATAGAAAGTAAATTATTAGATGTGGGGTCAATTGATAGAGTGAGTTTCTCTCACTATAAATATAGAATGAGTTTTAAGAAACTCTATATTGAGAGTAAATGATATAGTTGGGGTGGAGATGAAAAAATTCTAAATTGTTCAAATCCTCAACCAAGACACAATGCTTACATGAACTATGTAATTTTCAGTTTAATTGATGTTATTATTTCTTGTTCAAGGTATTTGTAATTTATGCGATGTGAACTATGTAATTTTAAGAAGAATTTTCTACTGATGTAATTCTATGATTTTTCTATTATAAATGATTTAACATAGAAATTATATATAATATATAGATATAGATATATATGTGTATCATATACGGATATTTACATACAAAGTATTAGAGATAAAATGGATGACTAGAAATTGTTACACGCGTTGGCAATATTTTCAAAGTTGAGGGGTTTAAAGTAAAAAGAAACAAAAGGGTTAATATGTAACATTTTAATTCCAGACTTAGATTTTATGTGGGTCTTTCAAAAAACAACCCTATAAAAAGGTTTTAGAAACAACCCATTTTTACAAACACTTAAAAAATTTAACCCATTTTTACAAAAAAAAAAAAAAAAAAAAAACTCAAGGTGGACTTAATGTAGACATTAAAATCACCTTAAATAGTCAAAATAGCTTTAACATAACCTTAACATAAGTACACTACACTTTATACTATTAAGATTAGTCCCACTAATTGTTTCTACTCATAGTCCTTACCATAGTCCACCTTATATATTTAAAGAGAAATAATATTTAGTTATACTATCTGTTTCTACTCATATTCCCACCCATATGATAGGATGACATGTGTAATTCATTAAATCTTTCCTAATATTATCTCTTGATTTTGACACATGTTTTCATCTAATGAATAGGACTATGAGTAAGACTAAATGATAGAAATCAATACCATTACTCATATTCAAATTTGGCAAAGACGAAAACAAGAACTGAAATGACACATAACAATAAAACTAAAACGGAGTATTATAAAAGTATATATAATTATTTAATTTTATAAAAAAATACCTAAATAATAAAATTCATGTTAAGAAAGAAAAGAAAAAAAAAGAGAATAATATTCTAAGAAAATAACATTAGAATTCATGATAGTGGGAGGAGGTAGTCGGTGAAGATCAAGGACCACGGCGGCTGAAAAAACACAAAAAATCGGTGGCTGCATCTTCCGGTAACATTCCTCCACCATTGCTGGTATCTAAATCTTCCAACAACTTCACCACATCCACCATCTCTGGTCTCTTTTCCGGATTCACATCCCAACATATCTTCAAAATACGGGCAAATGAGCTCGGACAACACCTTGGTATATTTGGCCGTAAATTCTGAAACAGAAAAAGAAACATAAATAATAAATAATATATATTAAAACTAATAATTGTTTTGTAAATGCATTCTCAGTATACAAATATTTTAAAAAATGTACTGGCTAATGTTACAAGTTTAATAAACAAATTGGGCTTAGGTTAGAAAGTTTGGTTTGCACCACGTCCCATATTTTAATGAAGTTATTATAGTAATATATATCGGTTCTTATATACTCCCTCCGTCCCACAAAAAACTTCTCAATTGGGTTTTTTCACAAGTTTTTAGGTGATAGGTAGTGGTGTAGTCATTGATAATACTTTTTATTAAAACTAGCAGGTACCCGCACAATGCGGCGGCGGGTACCTTGTGGCAGTAGTGATGGTGGTGTGTGATGGTGCGTAGTGATAGTGGTGGTGGATGGTGACAATAGTGTTAGTGGTGACCTGGTGGGTGGTGTTGCGTAGTGATGGTTAATGGCATCATTAGTGATTTTAGTCCTGGTGGTTGGTAGTGGTGGTGAGTAGTGATGGTGGTAGTAGGTTGGTGAGTTACTCAAGTTATTAACGTCTATCATAGTAGCTCAATAGCTTAGAGTAATTTGCTAATAATAGAGGTGAGCAAAATGCCCAAAAAAAATCGAACCGATTTATCGGTTCGGTTTTCGGTTTAAGAAATTATTCAGTTTCGGTCTATATCGGTTTCGGACTTTCGGTGCATTCGGTATCGGTTTTGGACCGATATAGACCGATAAAAGGGCCCAAGTAACACTATTCGATTAAAGATATAATTGTGATTAATATATATGATTCTTTAATAATGTGATTGGTGATACAATTGTGTATGTTGAAGTTAACATATTATTATATTTCACTTTTTTAATTTTTTGTTAATGATTAATCTTTGTTAATTTATTTGTTTTTAGTTGCTCTAGCTTATCGGTCCAAATCGGTTCCGGGACCGAAATCCGAAAATCGAACCGAAAACCGAAGCCGATTAGATTTAATCGGCTCGGTTTCCAAATTTCCGTCTTATCGGTTTACTAAGCTCACCCCTGGCTAATAACATTGAGGTCTTAGGTTCAAGTCTTAGATTAGCCAATTTTTAATAACCATAAATTTTACCCAAAATTACAAATTTCTGAAATTTAAGATTCACTAATATCAGAAAAACACCAAACAAACTTAAATTTTTAATACAAATATTGGTGAGCGCTCGTGAAGATCCTCTGATGGTGTAGTCTTTAAAAAGGTCTATTTAAAGACAATAATAAAACTTGAAATCATCAAAATAACAGTTCTTGGCCTACCCTTTGCTAGAAATGAAATAGTAAATATTACATCCATAATTAACAATGGCAAGTTAATGGTTTAGAATTTTCAAGCACAAACAAGACTTTGTATCTTTTTGTTGATATATTTAAAAGCAAGTCCAATCTTCTATAAATGTTTACATTTTAGGCAAAATTAATCTGTTCAAGTTAAAATACTTTCAGGTTAGGGTTGATGACATGATCAAGGCAACTTCAGTTGTATCCTGTTGATTTGAAACTTGAGTCTTTCATTACCAACACATTTTTTCTGGTATGCCATGTAAAACTACTGCAACACAAAAATAACGATTTTGAATATAATATAATAATTATAAGGAGCTTAATTTAAAAAACTAAAATACCTAAGTTCATGAATTAGAGACAACAATCACTTTCAGAATCTTTGCATTTTAAATCTCCTTCTCCACCAGCACGATTTGGTCGAAAGTTTTCAACTATAGGGCCAAAATAATATCTGATGCTAACTATGGAAATTGTACAGATGAATTTGAGTTGTATTATTTCCCTTTAATCATTAATGCAAGTGGTTGACTGTTAAGAAACAATTTAAAATCACAAAAGAATTTTCCAGAGAATCATGAAAGAAAAGATTTATGCCCATAGTGAAGTAATAATATCTAGCAGATCAGCCTCTTTAGCAAGTTTAATTGCATTAGATGTAGAAGTATCTTGGTTAATACTTGGCAGTTGGTACCTAGCTTAATAACACCATTTTGCATCATTTGCCTGTAGAAATCATTACCCTAACGGGAACACATATCCAAAACCAAAGCACCAGAGAGAACAAATAAAAAAACAGTTTTGTAAAGTTGTGTAAGGCAGATTAAAGTGTAGAAATGTATTAACAAAATTTATAAACCATGGTCATTGGCAATAATGTTGATAAGCTTCATAATGAACACCAAACATACAAGTCTTTCCTCCTCTTAGATACGGTGCAAGAAGATCGACAACCTACAAAATTACAAAACACAATTACATTTTATACTGGTACTTGTCAAAGAATAAAAAGTACTTTTCAGAGAATAAAAAGAGAACATTAATGGAACTTTTCCATTCGAGAGCAAAATTGCAACTTGCAAACATATCACATAAATGATTATTTCAACTGTTTCAAAGCTTTCTTTTCTTGCATCCATAACTCAAATTTATAAAAAATAAAAAAAAATACCATTTTTGCAGAATCTACTTCATCTCAGTATCCTTTTTGGTTCTTCATCTTGTATTCTTTTATCATTCTAAAGCACCAAAGTTATCAAAATTTAAATAAGCATTATACCAATGAGTTCGGAATAATAAACCAAAATCTTTGTTCTCATCTTCATTCAACAAATACATTACTTCAAAGGCAGTCTACTTATACAGTAATTGACTTGTACTCCTCAGTATACTGCTCAGAAGCATTCTCAAATTCAAGCTTCTCAACAACATCATCGCTAATAGCATCTGCAAGCAAGCAATAAGCCCTAATTATTAACGTTAACAAGTGAAAATAAGTAACTAAACGACCTATCAAAGAACCTCATCGATCAATAGTAGAGATATGCAATGGAACTGCTGCAAGCAAGCAATAAGGTCTAATTTGCTGTTAAAAAAGAACAAAGCAAGTAAGCCCTAATTATTAAGGTTGAATAATGATAGTTGAAGAAACCAAAGACGCATGTCTGAAGGAACCGAGGGAAATCAAAAGCGTGGGTGGATTCAAGTTTACGACTTTATATTAATGACATAGAAAATGACCCTAACTGTAGGCTTTATTCAACGCAAATATCGTAAACTCAATCGATTTTAAAACATTATCATCATCGATGAAACACAACTCTGCATCCCATTTAACAGATTTCTAGGCTTAGAACTCGTTTTCATGGTTGTTGAATTTTTATGAAATGAAAAAGAAATAATTACATGATTGATAGTGCGAATAAACAATGGAGAAAGGGTTTACCAACCAAAACTGAAACGATGGTAATAGAACGAACACGGCAGTGTGAAATTGAGACCATCAAACAATTATCCACCCACTTTCTTAATCCCGCAACGTCGTCAGAACTTAAGAAAAATTCAACCATCAGATAACAACCTGTAAGAAGAATTCATATTAAAGTTAAAACGAATCAATGAAATTAGGGTTTGATGGAAGAAGAAGTTGATACCTACATAACTCAAATTTTCAGGCGTTCTTCTTTACAATCGGCAACATGACAGACTAAGAGGGAGCAATGTTATGAAGCTGAAACTTGATTGCTTCATTTCAAATTTCAAATCGTAGTTGTGATTTCCAAAGTGGTTGTTCCACTTCCCAATTTACAAATTTACATGCTCAAGAAAAATCTCGAGGGTTGCACCAGGGATTAATACACACACATCTATTGGTTTATGGGGCGGTGGATTGTATTAAAAGTATTAATCATCATTGGCCCATGGAGCTGGATTTTAATTGATAAGGTTCTACAATCTCAAAAATTAAACGTCCACCTAATTACCCCTGTTGGTTATCGCGTTAGTTGTTATGTTGGATGTCTCGAGTTCGAGCCTTGGTAGTCTTATTTTTTAGTGAAAAAGATAGTTTCCATAATTAGCAAGTGTGTTGGCTGAATTTTCAGCCTTGCTAAATATGGAAGTGGTAAACTCTTTATAATATAGTAGAGATATAAGGTTGGATTGGAGAGAGAAAGATATTTAGTGGATATTAGTGGTATGGTCTTTAGTAATAATAGTTTTTTATTGTGTGGAGCCCAACAAATATGGGAAATGAGAAGCTTTTTGTGGGACAAAATTTTAGAGTGAAATGGAAAGTTTTTTGTGGGACGGAGGGAGTATTAAATTTAGAGTACAATAACAACGATATAATATCGTCAAAGGCAGGGTGTAAGAGATGTGAGATGTGGACAATTTACAATTATACTTGTATATGAAAATAGAGAGTCTACTTCCCAAAAAAAATTTGTACGATTTTATAATAGTAAATAAATGCAAACGGCTTAATACTTATATGGTACCTGAATAACTGCAGAAGATATTTCAGCAAAGCTAATATCACCATAAGGCATGTCACAACAATATATTTCCCATAAGCATATACCAAAACTATATACGTCACATTTCCTGTTGTATGGTTTTCCTTCGAGAACCTAAAATATACGATTTAGGGTTATTTTTTTATCGATAAGATCACTAAATGACTGAAAAAATTGAAATCAAATCCTATCAATGCTTGGAGTCGGAATATTTATGAAATGGTGAAACAATTTAGATTTATTAATAAAAGTTCTGAACACTTCTATTAGTTATAAAATTATAACTTGGAGGGTGTGGTGACTGAAGTCAATTTGGGTTGCATACGCTAAACCTCATAGATCATGTTATTATATAAAAGATGATTATTACTTAATAATGCAACTTTTGAATTATCAGACAACATTTTCTACATAATAAGTAATTTAAGAACAAAAAGTGTTTTGTGATCACCTGTTTCAAAATAATTATCCATTTTCACCCCAAGTTACATTGACATATTTCCCGACCCCTTATCTATACGTACCTCTGGTGCCATATAACAAAGAGTTCCCGTTTTACCAGTCATGTCAGTAGTATTTTGAGCTTCAACACGAGCAACACCAAAATCAGCGATTTTAATCGTCAAGTTCATATCTAACAACATATTTTCTGTTTTAATATCGCGATGTACAATCTTTTTGGAGTGAAGGTAGCTTAATCTGCGTTAGGAATGGTGTTTCAGTTAATTAAAATCAAGCTAGAAAATAAAAAAAAAAATCATGCTAGAAATAGATCTTACCCTCTAGCAATATCAAGAGCAAATTGAACGACAATCTTGAAAGGTAGTTTGGTTTTATAATGTTGGATCAAGTGTGTCTTTAGCGTCCCACCTTGAAGATATTCAAGGACTACATAACTTGCTTTACATGGTCGAGGATTTTGGCCCATATTTGAATTTCCATTCGATGGGATCATAAGATTGGTTCTCATTGAACCTCCAATGCACTACAAGTAAATAAAATATAAATCTTTGAATAAAACAATGTAAGATTGTATGCATTTAAAAAAAAGATTTTGCTAATCATTGCCCTTAGAGCTATGGTTAAGGATATAAATGTACAAGTTTGGAAGCATAGCTACCTTGAAGTGGTTAGCGAAATTATACAGGGCCGGTTTTTTTATGTTATTATACATTAGATTTAAGCTTCAATTTTTTTCTTAATCATTGCCCTAAGGACTATGGTTAGCAAAATCCTAAAAAAAACTTTGACCGACTTTTTAACCTGTTTTGGCCCGTTCAACATGTTCAACTAAATTTTATTATTTAACCCGTTTGAAATAAGACAAATTCCAAACCGCCCCATTCATGAGTAATGGGTCAAAATCCCCCCCTTTAGTTATGACACGAGGAGAGACAAAAAGGAGACAACAAAATTTTGAATGAAGTAGCAATATTATTAAAAAGTACTGACCTTTGTGACATTTGGATGGTCAAGTTTATGCCAAACTGCAACTTCTTTTTGTAAGGATGCACAAAGAGCATGCATATTGGCAGCAGTGGCGTTACCATTAGCGCCCCAATCTAACACCTTCACTGTAAAGTTGGAGGTGTTTTAATCATCAAGAACAATATAATGAACAAAATATAAAGCAAATGACAATTCTACGAGTAAATAGCTAAATATGGCATAACGTTGGCCCTATGTAAAATTGATTTTTTGTGGTTCGATTAGTAGGTTCAAAAGATAGTATTGTTTTTTTAATAAATTTTATAAATGATGTGAATAGAGAAGAGAATTAGTAGATTCTACGTGTAAATCATTTAACGGGTACGTAGCATGATAAAGCAAGAAGATTTAGTGGTGATCAATACAATTTTTCCTTCTATAATTTTAAATACTGGTTATTAAAATCAACATAAATCTATAAAAGAAAATTTTATGAAATTTACCTGCGACATGTTGACCATCATAAACACCTTTATAAACATTACAATAAGTACCATGAGCAAGAACATCCTTAGTAACCAAATCATCCAAATTAATCTCCCATTCTTCCTTAATTTCGTTTTGTTTTGACCAAATTTGTGGTAAACGTTTATCCAACTGCTCATCCAACTTTCTGAAATCCATCTTATCTGCCCTCAAAAACCCTTTCCCACGACTGTCAATCTATGTTGCACGGATACGGATACGGCACGGGGAAACGGATACGCTACGGATACGGGAAACGGCAAAAATAAAAAATTCAGGATACGGATACGGCAGAGATACGGAAAATATAAAATATATAAAAAATATATATATGTTAAAAAAATTCCAAAATAGGTATATATTGATGTAAAGTATAAACTACAAAAATAATAAATATCTCAAAGGCAATTAAGTATCAATAATCAAACGAAGAGACGACTGGACGAGGGTATGAATTATGAAATCGACGAGTTGTTTTGTAGACCATAGGTATTTTTCTAGGGATTATTATAAGATTACTTTAGCCAATTAGATTTTTTTAGACTCAAAAAGCCCATCCACCCAAAATAGAACAGATATGTTCTGGAAACTCCACGGAAACGCGCCGGATACTCCCAGGATACTTCCCCTGATACGTTTCCTCCGTCGCCGATACGTATCCAGGCGTATCCATGGCGTATCTGTATCCCCATGTATCCGATACGGGAACGGCTTACTTTCAGGCGTATCCGTGCATCCGAGCTGTCAATACCCAATTCTTCTAACTTTGAACCCAAAGAACGTGACCTTTGATGCTTTGACGTTTGAGAATAATTCGATTCCATAAAATCCATAATAAAATTGCAAAACGATAACTGTGAGAATGATGGAACGGGCAGATGATTAACAAGATTTTGGGGTTTATATAAGATAATGGTGATGATAAAGTAGGATTCTTGATAATCACCCGCAAAATCAAGATATAGAAGTTGAATTGGGGTGGAACTCTTAAAGGAATTAAAAATTATAATAATTTGTGAGTAATAATAGTACTTCTATAGAATTAGGGAGGGAAGTTGAAGCTGCTTTGCTGATACATGGAAAATCAAGAATAACCGGCAAAATTTGAAATATAAATAATACATAAATATTGACTTGAGATAAATATTAAATAAGATATATTATTTATTTAATAACAAATAAGATATATTATTTAGTTACAAGAAATAAGATATTTTATTTAGATAATAACAAATAACAAATAAGATATATTATTTAGTTAATTATAACTATATTAATTTTGTTATTAATGGTTGTAATAATATCCATCATTTTCTCTGTTTGAAGGGTTGTTATCGTTTTATTGAGGAGAAATAGTATTGCTTCTTAATATTTCTTTTTATTTCATCTTTTTACTCAAGATAACATCTTCCCCTATATATGGAGCTACACATGATGATTGTATGACACATCACCTGTTTCAAGCATTTTGATTGGATGATACACATGATGATTGTATGACACATCACCTGTTTCAAGCCTTTTGATTGGATGATAATGCCACGTGTAATTCCGTGGTTGGCCAACGATTTGCATTCAATCTTCATGTAGACTAAAATCATTCTACAATTATTCTCATGCGAAAATAACGGGAACGTTCCTGCAACACATTTAAATCCGGAAGGATAATTAATGCATATAATTAAGGCAATCTTCCCTATAACGATTCAACATCACAGCCTTTCAACTATAGACATTTAAATATACATTAATCATGATTTTAAAAAACGTTATATACCCCCAAACTAACACAGCAATTACGGATGAATAATTAAGGCATGTATTTAAATCCGGCTCTAAGTCAATCTTTCAAATAAAACTCAACTAACATTCCACGAAATCTTGGGGATTTACATAATATTTTCCAATATTATCGTGATTTACTGTACCATATAGACCGGAAGTTAAATCATCAATGACCATCCACCACTATAAAAAACATGCTAAAATATTGAACACGTTACACTCTATCAAAGACCTTCATCAGTAGAAGGTAAAATTCTCTTTGCTTTTTACGGTTTTCATTAAATTCTCTATATTGCAGACCCTAAAACTGCATCAGTTATATATACCAAGCAGATTTGTTTTAAAAAACCATTTATTTTACCTGGACTGATCTTTAATTCAATCTCTTTAACCTTGCAGGAATACTCTTTGCAGCTCAAAAACCAAATCTGCAAATTTAAAGTATTCAAAAACGCTAAATTGTATGTTCATTAACATCTTCTCTTTAAAAAAATTGTATTTTTTTAATTTTTTTTTTTTTGGTATTTTAATTCTGTTTATTTACATCAATATATATTAACCGTATAATTGAAATTATTTACATAAATAAATTTTTTTGTATTCTAATACTGTATATATTTTAAATCACAATATTAAAAAATGAAAAAAAAATTATATTAAAATACAGTTTAATTTCAATTAAAATTAAACTGATATAATACTGCATATATTTAAAACAGTTTTACTTTTAAGGTCTTTAATAACCCTAAATTAAATAAGCAAGTATTAAAAAAATACAGTTTTACATAATTTAATTTAAAGAAACAGTATTAAAAAAAATACAGCTTAAAAATACATTCCTATTCATTAAAACTATATTTTAATTTAATTATTTTTTTTGTATTTTATCATTGTTTATTTACATCAAAATATAAATTTTTGATGTAAATAACAGTATTAAAAATCACTGATTTTAATTAAACTGTTTTTTTAACCTTCCACATTTTATCTTTTAAATGTTTGCTGTAAAACTGAATTCCGTTTTATACTTGCTTATTTAATTAGATTTTAGTAACAGTATGCTTATTCAAGAAAAGGCATTTGGGTAAAATGGGAAAGATGCTTATTTTCTATAACATGACAGTAAAACTAAAACATCTAAAAGTCATGGGACTAACTCAATATAAATTAACATGATAATCCATACATTAACAATAGAGTAATTACAAAAATGGTCCTTGTCGTTTGCTGAAAATCTTTTTGTCCCTATTTGATACTTTATGCAGAGAATATGGTCCCCAACGTTACTATTTCGTTTCAGTTTTGGTCCCTCAGAGGGCTGTTTAATTTTTTAAACTGATCATTTTGCGTTTTGACAACTTACACTTTTTACCTTTAAACATGTCATTATTTCTCATTTAGACCCAAGAACAAAATAATGTTTCAACTTAAATTTTTTTTATTACTTTAGTTTTATGTATTTACAAGTCCAGCAAGTCAGAAACCGAAAGTACAGTCAGATATGAGATGACAATGATTTGTATTTTTCATCTCATTATTATCAAGCATGTCTCGTATCTGGGTCGTATTAGATGCTCAATTACATGGTAATTGCTCTTCGTCCAACACACCATTAGAAAATATCAATAAAAGATTATTTGAAAAGTCATCAACAAAATGTAAGTATTATATTATTTTACTCAAGTTAATTATAAAGTGGACCAATTAAATACTTTATTAAACAATTTAATAAAATTACACCGCTGACTTCTTGAACACTAATTTACATTAATTACAAATGTTTTATAAAAATTACACCACTGACTTCTTGAACAGCATAAAAATGTCAGGCGTCCCGCAACATATCTTGAAGTTAAAGATCGGCGCTCCGGTAATGTGTATGCGGAATATTGATCAGAAAGCTGGATTGTGCAATGGAACGAGACTTCAGATATTACGAATGGGGGTAAATATAATCGAGGGTAAAATCATATCTGGCGGCAAGGTGGGTACAATTTGCGCTATCCCTCGAATGGTTATTAGTCCTTCCGACAACAAGATGCCTTTCAAATTGAATCGGAGGTAATTTCCTGTTCAGGTATGCTTTACTATGACCATTAATAAAATTCAAGGTCAGACGTTGTCTCAAGTTGGTTTGTTTCTGCAAAAACCGGTATTCTCACATGGCCAACTTTATGTAGCTGTATCACGAGTTAAGAACAAGAACGGATTGAAGGTCATTTGTTGTGACATAGATGGAAATTACACTAATTCAACAGCAAATGTCGTTTACAAAAAAGTCTTATTTCATCTATAATTTTTATGTAACATCTGTTCATGTATCAAATTTTGTACAAACTCATCATTACAGCTATCGATTATTATGTCATTTTTAAACTATAGTTGATATTTGTTGACATTTTTCTATAATATAAATTTTGAAACATGCCCGCCCAATCGGGCGGGCTATGAAGCTAGTACTTCATATATACTCCACTAATTCTCTCTCCTTATATCATCCTTAATTTTGACACTTATCTTCACCTAATAAATAGGAAGATTATTATTTATTTATTAACTCCCGTAATGGTACAAACTTATCATATCAAACTGAATATTTAATTCTTTTATCCTAGTAAACATATGGGGAAAAACGTAGACCTACCCTAAAACATTCATGATCGATTACTTTTTTTACTAAATGATAATGACAATAGTTATCATTAATTAATTCTAATAATTATCTAAAAATGTGAAGATCAATATAGTAATAAAAAAACATGACACTTTATGCCCACAACTTTTCATTGTTACAAATTGTAGACAACTTTTGCAAAATTTACGCAAAAACAATGACACAAAAACAAATACAACACACATTCACACGTTTTCACATAGTTCGCTCCAAATGTGTAGCCAAGTTTTGTCGCATCTTTTTCCCGAGAGGATCCACATGCTTACAACGTTGTTCAACATACCCCGAATCATGATGACACGACAATGAAACATCCGAGTTTATGTAATCACCACAATCGATAATTATATTATGAAGCAAACAACAAACGACAATAATACTCGGAAGCTTCTTTTTATCGGGTCTCCACATAACCTTATTAAGAATCCTCCAACTTCCTTTTAATTGCGAAAACGCCCTCACGGCAAGTGATCTTGCACCTTCATGTATCATATTAAAACCCGACATCTCATCATTCTCATCGTAAGGTGTTATCAGCCACGGAAGAAGTGGATAATTCGATCCACCAACTATAAATTCCCGAATTTCGGATTTTGGATTTCCGTTTAAACGTTCGCCCGCTTCACAAAGTTTATAAAAGCCCGAAAACTTTAATAGTTTTGGGATACTCATCCCACCGGGCCAACCCGTTACAATATCAAGAAATCTTGATTTGTGATCAACAATTCCTTGTACTAACATACTATAGTTTTTCACCTGATCACACCAATCATCCGACGTTTGAACAGCGGGTAATGTCATAACTATATGAGTTGCATCAATCGCTCCACAACAATTTGGTAAATTATACGTTTTTTCAAATTCCGATTGTATTTTTTGTAGTTTTTCGTTATCGGGCCATTTTAAATGGTGTCGGGCCCGTTCCTCCATTGCTTCAATGAACCTCCAAGTGACTTGTGAAACTGTTGATTGCCCGACCCCGAAAGATGAGCCAACCGAAACTTGTGATTCACCGGATGCTAACCGTCTTAAAGCGATTGCAACTTGTTTTTCAACACTAAGAAGTCTTCCTTCGATGTTTATGAGACCCGAAGGTGGGCGTGAAATTAGATCTTCACGTACGAGTGAACATATGTACTCGAATGTTTTTTTTGATACCCGAAAAAAGTATTTGAATACTTGTTCTTCATCATGAATAGCTGTTGAATCTATAAATATGAGTTGTATCAAAAACCTATGTTTAATTAAACTTTTATTTAACTGCTTGGTAGTTCCACACCGAGAAATTTGTGATTTTTGGTTAATCTTTTGGCAATTTTCCTTTTAATTACTGAGATACCACAATAATCAAACCATGTCAGTAACAGGAAAGTATGCAAAATAACTACATTTTACTTGTATATAGAGATCCTGAACTCCAATTTTAGAAATTGAGCAAGAAAAACCCTAATTTGAACCAATTCAAAAGATTACAAGCTCAATTGGCATATCAATACGCTTTTCAGACTATTACGAACAGATTTCAAGGGTCACAAATAGAAATCATTTGGTTAATTTAATAATAACACATGAAAATTGATCGAAAATGGTAGAAAGAAATACCATAAAGTGGGGAATTTTTTTCCCAGAAAGAATTCCACCATTCAGAATCGACGCCTCTGTCCTCGCTAACACCGACTGCCGCAGCTGCTGCTGTTGGCGTTGAACTCGATGAAATCTTTTTCTTCTTCAGTTTCATTTTGGAATCATTTTTAATTTTGATCTTCTTCGGTGCAAATTCATGAGTAGATTTCTTCGGAGCCATTTAGGGATCGAATTCTTGTTACGGTAACTGAGATTTTGACAAATTTTAGTGAATTTATTGTGAGATTATAGTAGGAAAGAAGCGGATGGAAGAGAGTAGTAAGAACTCCGCCATAATTACTGCTAGAATTTGTTTAAATTTATTGAACTGAAGATTATCCAACCTATACCCGACCCACTTCCATCTGAGACTTTCGGTTTTTAGACCGTTCCCAGTATACAAACTGTCAAACTGATATTTCGGTTTTGTATCAAACCAACATTGCTGTTTAACTCATGCTGAGTCATGCTTAAATGAGATATTGATCCCAACAATAACTTTTTATTTCCATTTTTTTGAGCCTTACATATTACATAAACAAAATACCCACTTTTTATTTAAATATTCCACCTCATTCATCGCTTTTCAAGTGTTCAAACCGATGCATTCAACCAATGCTGGCCATTGAAAGAGGCGTGTCAATGATGTCACTAAGTTGACGCTCATTAGTAGACAACCAACAAAACCGTTAGCGGTTTTATAATAATTTGTCTGGCAATTTATTTCTAATTAGTTGATAGTCTCGTTCCATGTATTATACGGTCAATCTCAGTTATCATTTTCGTGAAGTGTTTAATGTCATTCCTTTTGTCTCGTAGTTTAATTTCAGACATTATGTAACCATCGTTGTATTCAAGGTAGTCATTAACTTTTATGTAATTCTAAGCGACAAATCTAACCATTGGATAAAAAAAAAGTCAAACGGTCAAGATCAATCCCTTAACCACCACCATCATCAAATCACATGTGATTGAATACACCACCGCCGGCCACCACCATCGTCGGCCACTGCCGTCGCCGCAATCATATGTGATTGGATACATAATCACATGTGATTGAAAGCGACCGGCGGTGGCGGTGGGTTGCCGGTGGTGGAGACGGTGGCCGACAAAGGTTGGCGGTGGTGGTCGGCAGTGTGCAATCACATGTGATTTAATATACAATCACATGTGATTGAAAGCGGCCGAAGATGGAGGGAGGTTGCCGGTGGTGGTGATGCAGGCCGGCGGCAGTGGTGGCCGACAGTGGCAGTGGGCAGCGGTAGTGGGGGTGATGGTAGTGGTAGTGGTGATGTATTAAATCACATGTTATGGTGATGGTGAATTGAGGGTTAATCTTGACCATTTGATTCAAGGATTAGGATTTATCCTTCAAACTTTACAAAATAGATGAACTACCTCGAATATTATTTCTGTATGTAACGATACTTCTTGCACCACACAATTAGTATATTACACAAACTCACCACCTGTCCACCACAGTGCTTTGTAATGTTGGGCTTAACAATAAATCATCATCAATACAGTTAGCAAATAAAAGCCCAATAAATCATCATAATCTATCTGGAACAAGATTTTAAATGGGCTCGCGATTTGAAGTGTAATTGGAGGTGTTTGATACAAAACGGGCTACTCGATATACAAATTATTATAGTTATATTATGTATACACTATACTCATCAGACGAGAATGGTCAAATAAAAACATCGAATTAGACGTTATTGTCATTCCACGTATCTTTTCCCGATGAGGATTCACATGAATTCGGCTTTTCGTCATTCTTGTAGGTATGAAGCATGAAGTTGCACGCTCCCACGGCCTCTCCAACCGTTAGATATATCCATTCTTGCCGAATTACTTCGATCAATTTCCCTTTGTTCATCTTCTTTATCACCTCTCCCCCCGGATTCGCCAAAACCAACTACAAATAAATATCTTAAGTAACACAATGTATCGCTCATACTAAAAAAATAGAAACAACATTTTATGTAAGGGTATACCTTTAGTCCTCTTCTTTCCATAAGCTTTTTAACCTCCCCAAGCATCGTAATCCCACTTGTGTCGATATTTCCAACCGCTACAACCACGCACAACATTATTTTCTATTCTTTTTCCCCAACAAATCATTAGATATGTAAAATTTGTGATTCAATCGTTGATCACTTACCACTCAATGCAAGAATGACGTATTGCAAGTTATCTTCCCCTAAAGACTTCAACCTATCTTCCTCGTCATCAACCCATCTCGAAATCCTAATAAATAAGAAAGAATTAAACGTTGTCTTTATATGCTTATAAGTCGATAAACTCAATAAACATACCTTTCCCTCAAGTAGCCAGCATTAGCAAAGTAAATAGGTGCATCAATTTGAAGTATTAAAATCCCTGGGATGGTTTTTGCATTTTGATATTGATCTATGCTTCTATAAATCATGGAATCGGGAATGTGACCTAATACAGATGTTTTTGGCCTTGCCACAAAGAGAAGCACCCTAAGCAACGACAACGCAACCTACGTTTTTCCCAATTTAAATATATAAAAATATTCAAAATGCTACAAATTTTGTAAAAAAAAGGTATAATTAAGTACTATACCACAATAACTAGCCCGATTTCCACATTTCCGAATACCACACCGAAGTATGTACTCATACATACAACAAAGTCAAATTTGTCAAGATTCCATAGGTGAATAGCTTCCTCATATTTAATAAGACCGAGCATCGCGGATATGATAATAGAAGACAATACAACAAGTGGTGTGTAATAAAACAACGGTGTTAAGAATAACAATGTGAGCATAACTGCTAACGCCATTACAATGTTTGATACTGCGGTTTTGCATCCGGCGTTGAAGTTCACAGCCGAGCGCGAAAATGGACCTAAAAGTTAAATTAATTAAAAAAAACATATACTAGAAGGTGATAACAAGTTTATTTATCGATATTTATGGCAAAGCAAGTAAGTGTTGAAAAGGGTAAAATGGTCATTTTATATACCAGTGATGAGGTAGCAAGAAGTGCAAGAACCAACTATGTTCATCGTACCAAAGGCAATCATCTCCTTGTTACCATCAATATTGTAATTTTTGAACATGGCAAAGCTTCTTCCCACAGCAATTCCTTCCTGTTTGAAATTACATTATTACCCCTTATGAGATACATGCTTTAATGATCTGTAACTTATGCTTTAAGGCCATCCACATCCATGAAATATCATTTAGATTTCAATTTTGCCACGTCAACTTTGCAATTCATTTTCACATCACTGCAATTATAACACACTTTTAAAAATGGTCCCCATTGCCACATCACCTCTCAATATATATTTATTAGAAAATAAAAAACATAAATAAATTAGCATGACTGTCACTTTGAATTGCAAATAGGATTTCTTATTTAGAAATTCTCTATCCTATATGGATTGCAAAGTGATTTTAAATCATGTTTGAAAGTCCTTTGAAACTACCGATGTGGGTGCCCTAAAGTATGCACTTTGCAAGGAAGCTCTGGTGATCCAACTTTATTGAAAGATTAACTACTAAAGCATTCTTATTTAAACTTATTTGTGTCTTGAGAAATTTTAAAAAATATGATAAAATTTACATGATTACCTCTTAAGATAGTCGTGCTCTACTACAAGTTACTTTATGTCTTAAAGCATGTACTGTGTACGAAGTTTTGGTTAGGGTGATAATTCATGTCATGTTCGAAATTCTTGGTTGACGGATCATAAACATTCAATTTGAACCCGAGTTTATATATATGGCTCAAATATCTCAAAATTAACTTGTTTACTTTCAACCCGAACACGACTCATATAACCCGTTTCATTAAAAGAGTTAAACAGGATAAATGTTTAAATGCGTCAAGCGGGCCAAACATATCAACTTTTTAAATATGTATGCAGAACATACTAAAATATATCTATATTTTATATATATATTTCAAATATATCTATAAACTATAAAAGTATAAATATATCTATTTTTAAATAACATTTTAATAATTAATCAGGTTGACGGGTCCAACCCGTTTAAATTATAACTAAACCGAACATAACCCGTTTAATAAACGGGTCAGTTGAGTCGAACCAAGACTGACCTAAAACTTATATAATCTTTTTATTTTATTGAAACCATTAGTTTTGGTTATCCAGATTTTGATCAAACAGTATATCCCGTGACTGACATTTTTCTTGAAATTTTGTGAAAATTCACAAGTAGGAGGGGGACAAAACAAAAATAATATAAGGTACAAGTGGTAAAGAAGAATGTACAAGTAGCTTACAGCAAGGGCAATGACACCTGTGACAATGCCAGTCTTGATCGCCGTAGATATGTATGGTGATCCAAAAGACAAGTCCATTATTGTAATGGGATTTAGCCCTTTTTTCAAGTCCCCGATCTGTAATTTACACACCAAAAAAAATATTACAAAATTACTTATAGTACTTGCAATGTGTATATTAACGAGGATAATATGTTCACGCTCTGGCTCCGCTACGGTGTAAGAATTTTTGTTCCCAAACTATTTGCCTATTAATCATGCATCATCACTACAAGAAAAAGAAGGTTTAGTGAGGAAAAAAGTCCTCACCAAAAGTCTAAAAGTCCTCACTAAAGATGAACAGTGAGGACATGTCCTCACTTTAAAGTCCTCACTATAGCCCTGAGACAATATGTCTTTCGTGAGGACCATTTTTTTCTATAGTGAGGACATCTGACTACTATAAAATAAATGGAAAAGAAATTGATATTAGATATAGTGAGGACATGTCCACACAATAGTTAATTGAATTATATGGTATATTTTTACTTATTATACATAGTTATTATATATAATTAGATATAATTAATATTTGTGAGGATATACGGAGTATAATACTGTTACCAATCGGTATATATTGTGTATAATATAATTAGATATGGTGAGGACACGTCCTCACCATAAGGTAATTTATAATTGGTCTAATACTGTTGTATTTGCTATTTCCAGCCTATTTTGTAGGCTTTTTACATGGTTTTGGCAAGCCAAAAAATTCAAACAACATTAGTACCCTTAACAATATTATCAATAATACAAAAACATCATCGAAGTTTGACAAAAATAAGTATCGATGCAATAATATTATATAGTTTTATAACTAAATAACCTACAATTCAACCCTCATCCTAGTCCTCCAAAATCACATGCATTTCCTCATCCCCCGTGACAACGTCTTCAAACTCAAAATCTATGTCGTAATGGGCTTTCAAGCCGCGTTGGATGACACTCAATTTAGCCGCTGTTTGTGCACATTTAGCTTCCGTTTGTGCACATTTAGCCTCCGTTTGTGCACATTTCTCCGCCACCAACGCATCAACCTCTTCTTGGGTGTATAAATGTTCTCCAACATGTTGAGATCGTTTGGCTAAGATAACCGAAGAAGAATTGGGACGACGTATTACTTGCCCACGACCTCGCTTGTGTCCGCGACGTATGCCTAACACTTGGTCAATTATTTCATCTTCAGTCAGTGGGTTCGGAACATCGATTTGGGATTCTTTTAACGCCACCATGTTTTCTTGTTTAATTACAAAATGTTTAGTTAAAATAGAGATGAGTATGGTTTATATAGTTTCATATATCTAAATAAAAGAAATTACTTACATATTGTCGTTGAGCAACACTACCACTACCATTAGCAAAGGTCCCTTTTTTTATATGGTTTTCTTGAAACGAGTCAATATGGCTTGGATATACACCATTTGCTTTGTGCTGAAAACCCATAAAATGAATTAATTATATAGTTAATTTAGAAAGTACCGACCAAATAATGCAACAAAAATTCTGCACAAAAATTGCAGAAAAATGGCTTGAAAACAGTAGTAAAAAATAGAAGAAAAAAAATCTGCTTTTTTCTATTTTTTGCTACTGTTATCAAGCAATTTTTCTGCAAATTTGTGTCATTTTTGCTACCCGTGCGTATATTTACAATGACTTACCCGTTCATATCGCGTCTCAACATACGCCTTACTACCATGGTAACTCGGATATTGTTGCATAGCCTTATTAGCAGAATTGACCTCTGCTCTATGAATCTTGTCTTCTTTAGTGTAGTAGTCAAGAAGTTCATTCCAACTTTCAGAAGACATATCAGGCGGTGGTTTTTGGCGGAGTGCTTCCACACACCTATGCCCACCTCTGTTCGTGTAATGTTGTTTCTTAAATTTATGTTTGCTACTTGAATATAGTTTCGCACAAAGCGTCGACACGCCGGTCACAATGTTTATAGCGAGTGTCTGGCAGCCATCAAGGTGCGGTTTCATATTAAAATACGTCTGCAATTTATAAAGAAATAATTAGAAATGGATATTTTAAAGTTTCAATATATAAGACAATCTCAACCTCGATTTGGGGCCATATAGTGGTCTTGTACTTTGCAGGGACTTTCTCCCAAGTATCGAAAGTGAAGGGCACACTATTCCTCAAAGTTACCCCAAGCAAGCTTTTGAAATCTTTAGCTAATGGACCAACCGGACGAAATGTATGTTGGTCTGTCACGTCAAAGCTAATGTCTAATGGCTTATGATTGCCAATTTCCCATAGCTTATTAAGCTTGCAATATTTGGACTTTCCACGAGTTTTTTTCGAACCTGCAGATTCAAGACAAAAAAAAATAAAAGATACAAGCAATGATTTCGTGACCGGGTCGGACCGGCCGGTCGGACCGGGTCGGGCCGGAATTGAGTGTTATGGCGGTCCGGACAAGCCGGCCTAATAGCCAATGTGGGATAGCTACTCTTATTGTAGCCACATGAATGGAACTTAAGACTTGCTAGCTATCAAGTAAAAAAGACGTTGTTCTTCATTTTTCTGCCATCTTTCCATTTGTTTTCAATGTATGTTGTGATCAAAGACTTCTTATATTTAACAGTGTTCCACTTTTGAAACATCCTATTTGAGGCTCTAAGTTTTAGTAATAAAACTCCAACTTTTATAAATTTTTTAACAAGAAATTGATAGAGTATTACATTTCAAATTTATCATAGTTGTTTTGCAATTTATATACATCTTACATTGTTAACTTTTCATAAAAATTGAATAATATTATAATCCGGTTCAACCGGCCGGCTCAACCGGTCCGACCGGTCCGACCGTTTTCAAGGCATCGGCCGGTCCGATTCAAAATCCGGGTTTTAAAACATTGGATACAAGTAAAGAAAATTCAAGTAAACAGAGTATTCCAGAATTTTCTTACCTGTAGTTGCACTACCCGAAACAGAAGTCATCTAGAAAATCAAATACAAGAATAAAATCCTACAAGATAAGCATAAATTGTTTGATTAATTTTACAGTAGCAATTTCACATTTGCAATCATATCACAAAATTGATTCAACAAAAAGAACACAAATTTTGTAAAGACCAAAATGAACGCAAATTTTGCATCACCAACAGTAGTTAAATCATCACAAAACTAAACCACAAAACTAAATCACAAAACTAAATCACAAATTAGAAAATTTAGTATACAATGTGAGACGAAATTACCGGTTGAAACCGCCGGAGAAGATGATAATAACCGGCTACTGTCCAGTGTGAATCGATATACGTGTGAGACGAGAAATCAAAAGAAATACAGAGTTAGAATAGGAAAATGATTACCGATTGATGTACAATGGAGAATAGGAAGAACCAAACAGATCGAGCGAGAGATGAACCGATCGAACAGATACACTGTGTTTTTTGCGTTGGAGGCTGTAGGGTTAAAACAAAATGAGAGTGATAAGGGTTTAAGGGTTAAAGGGTATAATGTACATCAACATTTGGGTTGTACCTTCTGGTTTTGCACTTATACACTCCTTTAACACTTGTACACTCCTCCAATAAAATACTTTAAATGAAATATTAGAATATATATTTATACGTAATTATTTTTTTAAGAAATTAACTAGATTTCTTATTGAGATATAACATACATAATTATATTGTTGAGATATATATACACATTAATTTGATAATAATATCCATTCATAAAAAAAGTTAATAAATAATATTAAAAAGGTCGTTTTAAAATTAGTATAAATCACTATCTCTCATGTTGATCACTAATCAACCATTACAAACACGCATAACTTCATATCATCAGTGTTGACCAACAACCAACTATTACAAACACTCATGACTTTATCAGTGTTGACCATCAATCAAGTGTTACAACCACATATGAATTATCCCGAATAATGCTGACCAACAATTCACCATTATTATAAACATGTATGACCAGCAATCAACTGTTACAACTAGGGTTGACCAATGTGAATTGTATCATAACTATTTGATACATGTCGACTCAAACATAGTTATTTGACCGCATGTCACCTTTGACTTATATTGAGTAACATAGAATAGATAACTGACACAAAGGTTTATAAATCTCTAACTCTCATGTTGATCACTAATCAACCATTACAAACACGCATAAATCATATCATCAGTGTTGACCTACAACCAACTATTACAAACACTCATGACTTTACCAGTGTTGACCATCAATCAAGTGTTACAATCACATATGAATTATCCCGACTAATGCTGACCAACAATTCACCATTATTATAAACATGTATGACCAGCAATCAACTGTTACAACTAGGGTTGACCAATGTGAATTGTGTCATAACTATATTTGATACATGTCGACTCAAACATAGTTATTTGACTGCATGTTACCTTTGACTTCTGTTGAGTAACATAGAATAGATAACTGACACAAAGGTTTATAAATCCCTATCTCTCATGTTGCTCACTAATCAACCGTTACAAACACGCATAACTTCATATCATCAGTATTGACCAACAACCAACTATTATAAACACTCATGACTTTACAAGTGTTGACCATCAATCAAGTGTTACAACCACATATGAATTATCCCGACTAATGTTGACCAACAATTCACCATTATAAACATGTACGACCAACAATGAACTATTACAACCAGGGTTGACCAATGTGAATTGTATCATAAGTATTTGACCGCATGCCACCTTTGACTTCTCTTGAGTAGCGTAAATAGTCAACTATCACAAACATTTATGAAACCATGTCTCTCGTGTTGACTAGGGGTGAGCTCGGTCTAAAAAAACTGAAATCGATAAAACCAATATCAACAAAGTAAAATCCTAATTATAAATTTATAATAATAGTGTAATTTTCAATTAAAAAATTATATTAATAAAAAAGTATATGATTTATGGGATTAGAAAAAAAGTTAACTCTATTTTACTTCGTATTAAAATAAAAATACAAGAAAACCCTACAGTGAGGACTTGTCCTCGCCGATTGGCAACCCGCCATTTTTAAAAATTTTAAAAATTTAGTGCGAATTTATATTTCATTATGGAGGGAAATGTAAAATCTTTTTAAATCTATTTAATTTTTGCTATGAAAATTCAAATTAATGTGAAATACAAGTAAAAACTTATGGTGAGGACATGTCTTCACCAGAAGTAATCCGCGGTTTTATGTATTTTGGAGGTAAATTATAAAAAGTTTAAACTTTATTTAATTTAGTAAGAAAAATGAAAAATTAAAGTTAAAATATGAAACAAACATATGGTGAGGACATATCCTCTCTAAAAAATTGGTCAAAGTAAAAAAGTCAATAAAGTCAGTTGTTCTGAATTGTTTTAATTTTGTTGCAGAAAGAAAAATAAAAAATAAAATATATAAGACTAATTGTAAGGTTATGTCCTCACCATAGAGTTAGTCAAATTATGTTTTCTATAAAGTCATATGATTTTGTCTTTTAGTGACCTATGGTGAGGACATTTAGTCCTTACTAAAAAATTTGGTTACCTTAGCTCTTTTTTCTTGTAGTGCATTAGCCAAAATGTAATTTATATAATCATTCAGTTTATACTCATACATATTGTCAGAATATGTCTAGAGTTTTTAATTCAAACAAAATCTGTTTGGAATCTTTTTAATATTTTGAAGCGTGTCTCATAAAATTTATCATATAAACTACAATAAAATAAAAAAATTAAAAATACATAATTGAAATAAAGCTATAGAAAAACGCATATTATTGTTGTTAAAATACAAAATTTTAAGCATAACCAACCTAGAATGATTAGTTGTTTTTAATATTTAGAATTTTATGGTTAAAATAAACTTGATTGAATTTATTCTTTTATCATAACTATAATATGACTGGCAAAGTTCTATTACAAAGTTAATTATAAATCCTATAATAAAACAAATATTTTTTAAACTTGTAGAACTTATTATTGTTAAAAGGAATGAAGTTATTTATTGTTAGAAAGAATGAAGAATATTTATAGTAGATGTATATTTTTATTGAAAACCTCAATCTGGAAATCAATTGTTTCAAAAGAAATACGCATCTTATCACACTTAGATTTCTATTTTTGGAGAATAGTATATAAAAGGCAATTAATCGTCAAATAATTATGTAGTAAAACTCTGAAAGAATAAGGTTGGTGGGTTATCGACATCAATTTCTTTGTTATATCATCTAAGCTATCGCACAATACTATTTTATAGGAAATAACCATCATACTATCACACTCACTCAAATGTCGAGGGACTCCACCAAAACACCCTAAATGTCAACTTCTCTGACAAATACGTCGTGCTTGAGTGTGGTCATGGTGACAGCTCGTTCACTAAAGCGGCGTGAAAGGGTGGTGTTTTCCTTTCAATCACGATGTGGAACCCCTTTCACATAAGCACCGGCATGATGGGTATCATACCCACCAGCCTAATTAATTTTTTATGTGAAAATTGATAATAGGTCAAACGTCTTTATGAATTGTCAAACACTTGTCGGGAAGTACGATAAAGTCGATAAGGACATCTAATAACATGAATTATGAATATTATCGTACGGTCAATTTAGTTTGTAGCTAGAGAAAAAAAAAACTAACCACTTGCACACCGTGTTTCTCAGCACGAGTGAGATAAACGATCAAGCTTCCTAAAATAACTGATGTTAATGGAGCCATTGCTGATATCCAAAATAGCTTTGGTCGTTTCGTGCTCTGCTCATATTAATACAATTGTGAAAAGTTAAAAAATTAATCATATTATGTCACAAGAAAAATATATAAAATTATATTTACTTACAACAAATCTAGCAACCAAGAGATAGAACAAGAAGGAAATGCCCAAAAGTGCACTCTCCCATCTCCACTGCAATGATAAAATATACATTTTTAAGAATTAATAACATGCACAATATGATTAAATTTAATCACTTTTATTTATTCAATAAAGGAATAAAAAATCAATAGTTATATTTAAGAACCTCATGAGTTTGAGAAAACACGAATCGTAAAACGGAGACAAGATCGGTGCCATGAGTGAAGTGTTCAAGACCAAGTATTCCTTTCAGTTGTTGTAAACAAACTACCGTCGCAGCGCCACCCATAAACCCTACAATTGTCGCGTGTGACAAGAAATCGACAATAAACCCTAGCCTGCATGGATTTAAGTAACTATATTTAGCTTAACTTACAAAACACAATTTGTGTGTTTAGATGGGATTAGTGGAGTTAATTACTCCTTCCGTCTCAATTTTATTGTCCACCTTTCATTTTTAGTTTGTTCTAAAATTATTGTCAAATTGAAAATTTCACCAATCAAAAAATAGGTAAGTGGTAACGATATATATAATTTTATTGGTTAGACAGCGTAATAAATGTACTTATCTTAAACTGTGTGTTTTTTGTCTGTAGACAATAATTTTGAGACGGAGTGAGTACTTATTTTCATTGGTCAATTATATGAATTTTGATTAGCATGGAAAATTAATTCACCTTAATATTCCTAAAGAAGCTTGAAGTAGTCCGGCGAAAAAGGTCGCCATGAAAGCTAATTGGAGAAATAACTTCGGGTTTTCATTCGGGTTCACTACCGCCCCTAACATGGAACCTGTTAGCAATGATGCTACCGCCACTGTCCCTACCGCCAAGTCTTTTGAACTTCCCATCATGGCGTACACTAATGGTGGAACGAAGCTCGAATCTGCATAATTTAGAAAAATAACATTTTTTTGTTTTTATAGAAAAATAATAAGAAATCTGAACAAGAAAATATAGTGTTTTAAAAACCCTATTGAACCTGGAAATGGAAAGATATACGGTTGTAATGAGCCGGTTAAATTGATGGTTATTACTCGATAGGAACCGATATATTGTAAATAAAAATCCGATTGAACTGTTCGGTCGAATCGGAAAAAACCTTCTTTTCCTGAAGATATTGAGTTTAGTTGAAAAATAAGTTTTGATTTCTTTTTGTATTTTTTAGATTTTTTTTTATCTTTGTATATCAATTATATTATTTTTTTTCATCATAAATACTACTCCCTTCATCCCAAATTTATTATCCATTATAAAAAAGCACATAGTTTAAGAAAAATACATTAATTATATTATGTCACCAATTAAATTTTCTCTTTCTCACTTATATATTTTTTGATTGATTGAAATTTAGGAAAGACAGTATTTGTGGGACAAACTAAAATAATATACTAGACAATAAAAAATTTACTGATGAATTAACAGATTTTCACCTGTTCAACCGGACGGCTTATAATAGGTTCAACTGTTTGTCAGTTAAAAACCGGTTTTAAAAATTGGAGAAAGGTGAAAGTAGAGAAGAACAAAGACCGAGTAACTTGGTACTTACACAAACCGAGAATTGGCGGGAGATTAGCGAGTTTAGCGTAACTAATTCCTTGAGGAATTGCTAAACTTGCAATGGTGATACCAGCAATTATATCCGATTTAAAGAAACTTAAATTATAACGAGACATCCAGTCGAAAATGGGGAAAACATATTGAACTCCGAGCACAAATCTTCTTGCCGATGGTTGGTTTTTGAACTGCCGGAGTGGGTCGTCGGGAAAGAACGTTTCTTTCACGGTGTACTTCAATGATTTAAAGAACGGTTGTGGCGGCGGGATGGCTACTTTGTGAGGTGGTTGTCCGGTACCCATTTTTAGTGTTGTGAAGTGAGTAATGTTTGGTTGTGGGTGGTGTCTACGGTGGCCGTGGTGGTGGAGTATGGAGGTTGATGATGAAGTAGAATGAGATATGCGGTAGCTTTATATATGGGTTTTTGAGTGGGGGAGTAAGGACAATATTTGTGACACTACTGTTACGATTATGCCACGTGTCATATGCTACAGTGGCCAGTGGGGGCTCCTATAGAGTGTTCCATCTTGAACAGCTAACTACTTAGGAGTTAGGAATGACTGAAAGATATTACGTTGCGTTTGGTTTATAGCGGAGCCGCAGAGGTATATATGAGTTTGATAATAGGAGTAAAATATAACGACAATATAAATTTTTAAATTTTTTTTGTCTGCGTGAGATTGCTGGAGTCTTTTCTAGAGTTATCTTTTTTTTTTTTTTTTTTCCGTAAACAATATATTTTTTTATGAATATGACAGACTTATATATAGATTATATAAAAATTTGAAGCTTTAAATTACGCCTTAAAAATATCACGACTCTTAAGGCTCAAAGCTTAATGATTTTATCATTTATCACACCTCGTCTTATAATTTTAGAATGCTAATTAAACTTATGATCAAGTTGTTGAATACATAACGTTGTTGATATGCTTAAAATCAATGACACCATACTTACAAGTAGGGCTATACAAAAAGAACCGAAACCGACTGGAACCGAATCAACACCGAACTGTAGTCCCTAGTCCGGTTCTTGGTTCTTAATTTAATCTGGAAAACCAACATGTTGATTGATTCGGTTCGGTTGATAACCGACAAGTAGGCTATGCATGCACTTGTGAGTTATTTGTTGTTATTTCAATACTAACTATTGTTAATCAAAGTGGATTAACTTTATGGAAATAGAAGGATACATCATATGCTGATGACGTGCTGAAATCTGATTGGTGAAAGTTGATTTGGCAGGTAATACGGGCCAAGGGGCTGTTAGGAGGATCCTAAAAGAAGAGAAGATTAACACACAGGAACAGGATCATGCCATAACTTTTAAGTAAAGTTATAGTATATTAATAAAACAATAAGAAACGAGGGTTGTAATCTTATGTTATTAATGTTAGGTATTGTCTATTAGTTAAGATTATGAATTCATTTCCATCATAAATAAAATTGAGGTAGATTCAAGAGTTATTAAAAAAAGTTATTGATAATTAAGGTTTTTTTTCCACAAAAGTATTCTCGGGATATACGAGCTTATGTTCGAGATGTACGTAATTTAACTGTTGTCCGAGACCATTTCCGAATCTTCATTTGACTATATAGTTAATGTTTATTACTCATATAGAGATGAACTCGTAATCTTTAAGAAATCAGTTAAGATTTTTTACCACTACGTCACCAGATTTTACAGGTTCCAAGTTAGGTTTAGAGGATTCATAACGGAAAATTGAAAAATCGACATCATCGTAACAAAATATTAAACAAGTTTGGTTGTTAGACATACTCAACCTTTTAATTTCAAACGACCATGAACATGTTTAATTATAAAAACTCACTTCCCCGTTTGTTATGCAAACTTCCTTCGTATTTTCTAAAATGGCTTAGAAAATAAAATAAGGTACCTTACTGCCTTCTCATAACGCAATTTCACCTTCGGTCACACGTGCCACAACCATCCAAGCCATCAAAGATTAAACGACCAAAACGACCCATTATGAGCAAAAAAGGAAAAATATTTATGTATTAACTAATCAAATAATTATGTACACAAAACACATATAAAAGGTTTACCCAAAATATAAAATCTTTATCACATGGCTACAAGGGACAACCCATGAAACATGTTTTAGAACATGGCTTACATGGACTTATTTGGTGACATCATATAAGTGAAGTGGGCATATGGATTAATTTAGTCCATTATTTATAATTTATAGTGGAAAACTTTACGAAAAGGAAAATAATTGCAAAATTTTCACCAACGAACTTCCTTAGATATTACCTTCATTTACGGAAAATTTAATCAATTTTATTAACCAAATAAGTGCCACGTTACACTCCTTAGGGTACGTTTGGTACAGAGAATGAAATTACAGGGAACTAGTTGCAGAGAATGGAATTGCAGAGAAAGGGAATTAGTCTGGAGAAAGAGAATTGATTCCTCTGTTTGGTAGCACAAAGACTTCAACAGAGAATTGCAGTAGAGAATCATTTCTCTTGTTTAGTATAACAAAAAAAATCAGTAGAGAATTGTACAAACTTTATAATTAGCAAACATAATTTTTTCCCACAACAATCATTATTATAACATACAAAATTCATGGATAAATTAATAACGAAAGTGCATTAATAAAATCAATAATAACATCCAAAAACATAAACTATTGTCACTTTCAAAAACATCAATTCAATCAAAATGTAACACAAAAAAAAAAAAAAAAAACAGTTTTAAGTACTTAAAACCACAATGTAACCAAGAACAATATTTGAACCATAAACAGTTATCCCATAGAGCCATCAGTGTAAGATTCTACCATGCATATTTTCTCTTCTTGTGTCAATCCAAGAAATAACCGTCCTCGAAGGACACTCTTTCCAATCAAATTAGATGCTTTAAAATGTTTGGTCATTGTAATACCCGGTAAAGCTTTCAACTCATCACTAACCTTCTCAAAAATTTCACGAGTCTCAAACCTTCTTTACTCAGATGTTCGCCAATAATTTCTCCAAACTTACCAATGACTTCCTTCATCTCTTTGCACGACTCCCGATATATTTCATCTCCATCCGTGCTTTTGCGTCTTTTACGTTTGCTTATTACATTATTTGTTGGTACTCCAGACCGACCGTCATCTTGAACGCACTCTTCAACGAAATCAAAGCCATGAGGATCAATTGGGGAAGTTGCTTGCGTCTCTGGAATGATTTCTTCATCTTCTCCAAGATCAGTCGATTTACAACCCGTTGCTCTTACTTTACCAAAGATGATACACAGATTGTCATAGAATGCAACTGACTTGCCTCAAAATTTACCAGCACCTTTGTGAGACTACAAGACAATTAGAAAAAATAAATAAATAAGAATGCTTCTTCATTTTTTAAATGTATATTTAGAACATACCTTGACATATTCATCCCATACACTATCTTCAGCGCAAACACATTTTTTTTCGTCATTACAGCCGGACCCACTTGTATTCACCATATCATATACAATACTAAATGCTTCTTCAATGACTTCATCCTAGACTTTATATGTGGTTCTGCTTTGAGACCAGAGTTAGGAAGACTTACATTCAAATTATGTAAAATAGATAAATAATTATATGTATTAGTATTATTACAATGAAAGCACCTTATGTGTGTGTAATAGGTAGACGTAGGTTTCCCCAGAACTCTATCTCTCTGTTTTACTAACGAATAGTAAAAATATGCTACTCATTATCGAGAGACATAGGTTTGGGTTTGCACAAGTCTAACGAAAGATAAAGATTGAGAGACGGAGAGATAGAGTTCGAGAGACATATATCGAGATTAACCTGGAAGAAGCGACGAATTGTTGTTGGACGAAAATGCAGCGGACGAAATTGCTCGGACGAATAGGGATTGACAACGACGACGAAGGGTTTGCTAACGTATAGAGAAAATAAAAGAGGGCTTTATGGTGGGCTTTCTAATCTCCGTGTTTTCTTTTTTAATTCTCGTTTTGTGATTCTCTTCTTTTCCCCTTATTTATTAGGGAATGGAAATTAGAGAAAAGGAAAAGATTTTTTTCTCCATCTTCTTTTCTCAATGTAACCAAACAAGAGACTTTACCTTTATTTCCCTTTCCCTGCCTTTAAATCTCTGTACCAAACACACCCTTAGTGTTTGCCAATGAATTAAATGTCACGTGTTTCGTCGTAGAGATGAAAGTTATGGTAACATTTAAGTGGCAGTGATCACTGATGACAAATGTTGTATTTGATCTATATTACTACTAGTCTTAAGTCTACTCTTATGTTGATGTTTTAAACCTACATATAAATTACTTTTTTCTGTTATTATCTAAAACGTCGTTTAACATATCCAAATGTAAGACTTGACGTTGCACGAGATGAAAGAGTGGTTATAGACTTATAATAGTAATCGGATCGATGAATAGTTGAATAAAATGATGATAGGTCACTGGACTTTAATTTGTGTATTATTAATCTTTTGCCTTTTTCCACATACCATCGTGTCGGATGCTGTTTGACTCCCCTCATACATTGAAATCATGTATCTCCAACTAAATTCAACAAAAAGTACCCTCCCTCTTTTATATCTTAATAATAAGTTGGGAATTACCTATTATTCATCTAAAATTATCAATAGTTTTTTTTTTGTCTAAAAATAATGACTTTTTATATAAAATAATATTTTATGTAGTGTTATAAATATATTATTAAGTAAATTATACGGATAGTCCCTGTGATTTGCTAGAAGTTTTGGATTTGATCCTTAAATCCTATAAATTACATGGATAGTTCTTAACTATGGGGATGGATAGTTCTTAACTATGGGGATTGGTCACGCTGCTTTTGGTCCTAAGGCAAACGTGTGTTAAAAAAACTGTTAAATACTAGTCATGTGCAAAGCACACAAGGGTAATTTGGTCATTTGCTCTCTTTCTCTCTCCTTTTATCCATCACCAAAAATCCACAACTATCCCTCTTCTTTCTCTCTCGTTCTCTACCATTTCTTCACCCAGAAGTCACAGAACCAACACTCTTCAAATTAAAAATGAAGAATCGCACAGCCGTTCTTTTACCTGCGATTCCTGCCGGAAAATCGCACAGCTGTATTAATCCGCCGCCATAGCTTCTTTCTTTGGTGCTACTGCCTGCCGGAACCATACCGCCGATCATCGGCACCTTTTGTATTGGTGATGATCTCATCGGCTTCTCACCATCGATCCATAAGTACCATTGCACAATCGCCGGCTTTTCCTGTCGCTCGTACTCACCGTCGGACTTCACTTGAATAGCTGATCTGCTGCCATCAACGGAAATCAATTTCGGTTATATGCTACTCCAATTTGCTTGTTGTTCTCAGTGTTCTCTGTAATTGCGTGAAGAGATAAGCAATAAAAAAAAACCGCTCGATTACTTTTTCATTTGTGACCCCCTCTTTTTGTGTTTGGTGAAAAGTATAGTTAAGGTCCTGTTTGATTTGCTCTAAATTCGTCGGATTGGGTCCGAATTCGGACTTGTTGGGTTTTCTATGCATCTAGCCACACTTTGCTTAAGGCGGAAATCAAAAGCAACTTGGTAGAACATTGACCCGATTAAAACTTTTAGACCGTTAGGTTTACAACTCTAAAGCAACTAGATATTTAATGTAATTAAATAGATCAATTCGAATAACTTACTTGTTCTTCGCGAATTGGAGAACTAGATAAACCTTGTGATCTGAGTATAAGCCACTTTGTAACCGGTAGGCTTCAAGAAAGAAACTCTCTACTTGTTCACACCTAAGGCTTGTAATCAAACGAGACAATATACCAACGAAGTAGTATAACGTACTCTCGAGAACCACAACGAAAACCGAACCGAAAACAATTCCGGCGGCGGGGGCACGGCGGCGGCTGGCGGAGCAGCGGCGGCGTTGGGCTGCCGGCGTTGGAGCTCGGCGGTGGTTGGGCGGCAGTAAAGGGGGGCCGGCCAAAGGGAGAGAGCAAGAGAGAATTGGTGTGTCTTTTCCTCTAACCCAAGCCTCCTATTTATAGTGTCATTAACCCTAATTACTAAATGGGTTTAATACTCGGATCAAGCCCATCTTAATAATTGGTTAAGTCCATAAACCACTAGCCCAAAGTGATTAAGTCTTATTAATCACTAGCCCACTTTCAAGATTAACTAGTTAACTTGATCTAGCCCAATATCAATTTTAATTAGACTTTTAATTAAAACGTTTCGTTTATTCTCGTGTTTGATTGCACCTCAAGGGCAACCCGAGTAGGACCGATAATTTACGTCACAAGGTTAACCGTTTATTTGATGCAGGTGGACACATATTCCAACAGTCTCCCACTTGGACATCTCATCAACTATAAACCGTTTCCTTTGTGCGTATCTATTAAGGTGCACAATCAAATGCTGCTGCTAAACTCTGATTCTAATCAAGAGATAGCTCCTAAGATAGGGGATCATATATCCTTCGCTTCTGATGTCACAATAACCAGAGACACGGACCGTGTCAATCTCTAGTTATGATTATGTTTCCTGATTCAAGATTTATGATGACTGAGCAACTACTGATTGAACATTCAATCTAGTCATGACCTGCGCAGGTACTTTGTTTGTCACATCAAATCAACAGGGGGCCCAAAGACATCGCTTCTTCCACTGTGGAAGAAGGAGCGAATAAACTTCGCCTACATCTCCTTGCCAATAGTTATCCCATAATATATGGATATGCTCTGTATAGCTAACATTTACGAATAACGTTGGAACACACCAATATATCATAGTGTCGTATCACGAAGACTAATGCATCTAGGTTTTAAGACTTATATGATATTAGCGTCTCACTATTACCTTTGATATTGTCCATGAGGTAATACTCTGAGCGTGGGTTGGTCCAACATTTAAAAGAAACTCCTTTTAAATGCTCATGAGAGTAGCAGCAATCTCCATGCTATGTTCAATCCTTTGAACAATCTACTCATTCTCTCATGACATCTTTGTTCAATTCTCACTCCCACGAGAATGATCGATGTAACGACCGGAATTTTCGGTTAATATATTAAATGGAAATATTGAGGAATAAAGGTGGGAAAATATTTAATCGAGTCTCCGTTGTGTTTTATCGAGTGTTTGGATGTTTGGGACTTGGGGTAACCAAGTATGGGTCAAGACATGGTTGGAAACAAGTTTAAAAGGCAAGAAACTGACCCAGACAGACCTCGCGGCGCGAGGCAGGCGCGAGACAGTCGCGAGTTCAAACAGCAAGTTCAACGTCCAAACGCGAAGGTCTCGCGTTGACTTCGCGTTGACCTCGCGTTGAGGTCGCGGCGCGAGCCAGGCGCGAGCCTGGCGCGAAATCTGGAAAATTGCGGCAACCAGCAGGCAAAGCCGCGTCACTTCGCGGCGCGAGGTGGGCGCGAGCGGGGCGCGAGGAGCGTCTGGAACATATAAACTTGTGTGTAAGCTAGGGTTTCATTTCACCTTCAACCACACACATTGTGCAGCCGATTTGGGAGCAAACTTGGGCGATTTTGGAGCTCAAGAGCTTAGATATTCACCATCTTGAAGGATTGAAACATCAAGGGTAAGTATTCTTGATTTTCTTGCTCATCTACCTTGATTGTGAGCTTTGTATGGGTAAAAATGGTGGTTTGGGGAACCAACCATGTCATCTTTGGGGAAGATGACTAATCATGGGTGTAGAACACTCATTGTAAGCTTGTAATCGATGTGTACAAGTTTGATTTGGGTTTATTGATGGAAATCTTGAACTAGGGTTTGAGATTCCACCAAGTTGGATGAACTTGGTGGTTAGGGATGTGAATATGGATTGATTAGTGATTAGTTATGGATAATAACTAGTTATTGTGATGATATTGATGGTAGGTCAAGAAGACCTAAAGATTGGTGACATTTCACAAGTTGGAAAGCAAGGACTCGTGTTGTTAGACACGATTTGGAGTTAGCTTGGCTAAGGTGAGTACATGAGACTTTTACTGGGTACATAGCAAATGATTTTTGAAAACTATGATGTTTTAAGAGTCTTTATTAATAAACGTTTTAATAAAGATAAGATTGATATGATGAGAAAATGCTAGAATAGACTATTTTAGTATATCTAAACGATTGTTGAAAGAGATTATGATAATGAAAAGTAATTAGTGAGTTTTCATAAATGAAATGTATGAATAAAGATAATGATTTAAAAGAGCTTGATAATCGGTTTATTAATAATATGTATTAATAAAGCTTGAGACAATGATTTTTAAGTAATAAGTATCGATTAGTATATTATACTAATGAAAGTAGTTATTGAATTACTAAGAGAATAAGTAATAAGTGACTAGCAATAAACGTGTATTCTAGTCAAAGAAGAGTCAAAGTAAGATGATTTCTATAAAAGATAAATATGTTTTAAAATTAGTAAAGGACTTGGTAAAGTCAAGATTTGAAATGATTTAGTAAAGAGAATAATATGATAAATTAGAATATGTGTATTCTAATAAGTGATGAATTTGATGAAAGGAGCTGAGGCTCATAAGTGTTAATGAGATATCCGGAATAAGACCGCCCAGAAATGGGGAGTATGAGACGTCTACTTGGGGTGGTACCTCCCTGCGCAAAGAGTAGAATGTCACAGTTTACGACACCCAATGATGGGTGAGCATGACGGCCCGGGAACGGGAGAGCTTATGAATCTCGGTAAGATGGGGGTTCCCAATTACCTTGATAGTTACCTATGACGTCCCATATCGGGAGAGTTGGCTTCGGAGAGGTCCGTTGCATATGTGATAAAGAAAGTGTAAGCTTGGAGATAGCTTACAAGTATGTGATTAGATGATAAGTAAGCTTATGGTAAGCTTATTAGTTTAAACGGTTAAATGAATAGAAGATGATTTATGAATTAATAAGAAATGATAAGGATAAGTATTTATAATGTTATAAATATTATTTTATAAATCTTTTGAGAACGGGTCGAAAACCCATGTATCTCACGAGACTATTTTGTCTCACGTACTACTTTGTTTTTGGCTATGTACTCAGGTTCAGGATCGATGGATTAGAGGGTCGCGTTAGAAGTGGCCTAGTGTTGATTAGCTCGGGAGCTCGTAGGTAGATCCCGTTTATCCTATGGTTATGATATTATCTTTGTAACACCGGATTTTATAACTCTGATAAATGTTTTAATGGTTTCTGTTAAACCGTGATTTTGAGAACATTGGACATTGTATTATTTTTATTTAAAAATATAATTAAAGGGTGTTTTGAAAAATGAGGTGTTACAATCGACTGTGGACGTTTTAAGTAATCTCTTAGGTTACTTAGGAAGTAATTCTAAACATGCAAAATTGAAACACAAAATTTAAATACAATATGAAATGGTAGTACACTTTCAAATTATTTAATCTCCATAAATAAATCACCAAGTCATACAATTTTATTTTGTTACAATGTTTCAAATAAATAAACTAACATAGCTCACTATGAAATCTAATTCCTATCGTCCTTGCATGCTCGTCGTGCTTGGATCGACTTAGTGGCTTTGTGAAAGGATCAGCTGGATTCTCTTCCGATGATACCCTAGTCACAATGATGTCTCCTTCCTCAACACGCTTTCTCACATAGTGATATTTTTCTGAGTATATGCCTGGTTCGACTATGATCTTTGGATTCTTTAGTCAAAGCGACTGCACCTTCATTGTCACAAAAGATTTTCAATGGGTCCTTGATGCTTGTTACAACACTAAGGTCACCGATGAAATTCTTTAACCATGTAGCCTCTTTTGCCGCTTCACTAGCAGCAATATACTCAGATTCACATGTGGAGTCAGCAACTGTCTCCTGCTTGGAACTCTTCCAAGTGACAGCTCTTCCGTTCAATAAGAACACCCACCCAATTTGTGAGCTCGAGTCATCTCTATCCGTTTGGAAACTCGCGTCTCAATAACCTTCCACAACAAGTTCGTCTTTCCCACCATACACTAAGAACATATCCTTTGTTCTCCTTAGGTACTTGAGAATCGTTTTCACCGCAGTCCAATGATCGTTGCCAGGGTTGCCCTGGAACCGGCTCACCATGCTTAGCGCATATGAGACATCCGGGCGAGTACATACCATGGCATACATGATCGATCCAATCGCTGAGGCGTAAGGGACTCGACTCATTTTCTCCAGTTCTTGCTCAGTACTGGGGCATTGACTCTTAGACAATGTTATGCCATGATTCATGGGTAGATACCCTTTCTTGGAATCAACCATACTAAAACGTTTTAGTACTTTATCCAAGTATGTACTCTGGCTCAATCCTATTAGACGTCTTTCTCTATCTCTGTATATCTTTATACCGAGTATGTACGCTGCGTCTCCTAGGTCCTTCATAGCGAAACATTTTCCCAACCAAGACTTCACGTCTTGCAGTGTAGGAATATGATTTCCTATAAGGAGTATGTCATCCACATACAGTACTAGGAAAACAACAACGCTCCCACTAGCTTTGATGTATACGCAGGACTCATCTTCACTTCTAGAGAAACCAAACTCCTTGACTTTCTCATGGAAGCAAAGATTCCAACTTCGAGAGGCTTGTTTCAATCCATAAATGGATTTCTCAAGCTTGCACACTCTATCAGGATATTTCTTATTGATAAAACATTCTGGCTGTGCCATATAGACATCCTCAGTAAGTCTTCCGTTAAGGAAGGCGGTTTTAACATCCATCTGCCAAATTTCATAGTCATGAAACGCAGCTATGGCAAGCAATATTCTGATAGACTTTATCTTGGCTACTGGTGAAAAGGTTTCATCATAATCAATCCCATGAGTTTGAGTATAACCTTTTGCAACCCACCTAGCCTTATAGGTGTGCACATTCCCATCCATGTCTATCTTCTTCTGGAAGATCCACTTGCATCCAACGGTTTTGACACCGGGAGAAGTCTCAATCAAGTTCCATACTTGATTGTCATACATGGACTGAATCTCACTCTCCATAGCCACTTTTCACTTTTCGGCCTCAGGGCCTTCCATAGCTTCCTTATAACTCGATGGCTCATCGTCATCAACTGGTAAACTATTACCAGTAGATGCATCGCCTTCAGCAATATGGAAATCATAATAATCACCAAAATGGTCAGGAGGGCGAACAGTTCTTGAGGATCTACGTGGAACGGTAGGAGTTACATCATTTTGTTCAACAGGAGTCTCATCCTCTGGTTGAGTGCTAGTGTCAACTATAGGTTCCACTACATCTTCATTGCTTGATTCTTGACACTCTTCAAGATCAATTTTGCTCCCACTGTCTTCTTTGGATAATAGCTCTCTCTCGAGGAAAAATCCTCTTCGAGATACGAACACTTTGTTCTCTTTCGGATTATAAAACCGATATCCAAAAGACTGTCGTGGGTAGCCAATGAAGTAGCACTTCTCTGATTTGTTATCTAGCTTGTCGTGAGATTCATGTCTTACATAAACTTCACAACCCCAGATTTTCAAATGTTTGAGGGAAGGAGGATTCCCTGTCCACATTTCAGAGGGAGTTTTGGCAACCTTCTTAGTTGGTACAAGGTTAACGATATGTGCTGCAGTTTCTAAGGCATATCCCCAGAAACTCACTGGAAGTGTTGATCGACTCATCATTGATCGTACCATGTCAAGCAAGGTTCGATTTCTCCTTTCCGACACTCCATTAAGCTGTGGAGTTCGAGGAGGTGAGAGTTGGGATACTATTCCACAACTCTTTAGATAGTCGATAAGCTCTTGACTAAGACACTCTCCGCCCCTGTCAGAACGGAGCATCTTAATCTTCTTGCCCAGTTGATTCTCTACTTCTTTCTGATATTCTTTGAACGTTTCAAAAGTATCAGATTTATGTTTAATCAAATAAACATATCCATATCTACTGAAATCATCAGTAAACGTGACGAAGTATCGTTCACCATGTCTAGTGTTAGACTTGAACGGTCCACACACATCAGTATGTATGAGGTCCAACAAGTCTTTGCCACTTTCACACGACCCTGTGAATGGCGCCTTTGTCATCTTGCCAAGTAAACAAGACTCACACACATCATTCGATTTGAGGTCAAATGATTCTAACACTCCATCCTTTTGGAGTTTAGCTATGCGTTTCTTGTTTATATGTCCTAAGCGACAATGCCATAGACATGACTTATCCAATACACCTTTGGATGAATCAACATTCAATATTAGATTTCTTTTGTTTACTCAACCATCTATTTCATATATACCAGCGCAAGGAATAGCTTTAAAATAAAACACATCATTTTTATAAACTAAAATAGAACCATTCTCATTATCAAAACAAAGTTAAAACCATCCTTAAACAATGCGTAGTACGAAATAATGTTGCGTGCCATAGAAGGCGAAAAACAAACATCTAATAAAATAATTGAATGACCAGTACAAAGCATGAGCTCATAATCTCCAATCTTGGTGACAACAGTCGAGACTCTGTTTCCCATGATTAGATTCAGCTCACCATGCTTCAGCTTCCTACTATTCTTTTTAGTCCTTGCATATCAGTGCAAATGTGAGTACCATACCCTGTATCAAGGACCCAAGAACTTAGACATAGAAGCACTGTGAAATTCAGTCATAAATGTACTTGAGATGCCATACTTTTAGACCATGTGATTCTTCACATCATCTAGGTACTTTGGGCAGTTTCTTTTCCAGTGAACCATTTCAGTGCAATGAGAACACATTGAATCCTTTTGTGTTATTAGTGAACTTCTCTTTCTCTTAAGCTTTCGTTGGGTATGTCCCACCTTAGCTTCCCCTTTTCCATTGGGGTGAGAAAGTTCATTTGTCGTAGCACCATTTGATTCAATATTTAAGATATGAGTATCAGAAATAAAGTTATGAATGTCTAACATCTTTGCTTCAGCAATTATTAGTTCCTTTCGTAACTCTATGAGTGTAATCTCTTTATTATTCTTATCGTAGTCTGATACGAACGAAGAATATGCCGGAGTGAGCGAGTTCAACACTATGTCAACTGCTAATTCCTTAGACACATTTCCACCCTAATCTTTCTGATATGTAGCCTCTCATCATTTTGATGAAGCTACATACAAACTCTCCTTTTCTCACTTTGCAATTCGGAATGAGTCTTAGATTTTCAACAGAAGCTCGTGAATTAATCATATAATCCACGTAGTTAAATTTCGTAATACTGTTACGAGATGAAACTTTTGAGATAGAAAATCGAGGACGATTTTATGGTGAAATTGGAAGTGGAAGTGGTGGTGTTGGAGGAAGATTGTTGTTGGAAGACATTTATAAAGAAAAAAATTTCTTTATTTATTGCATTCATTAATAAATCCTTATAATAATTTTCCCAATCTTTATTTATAAGGCTAGGATACGACCACTAGTTATACGATGTGAAGAGGGATGTCGTATTTCACACCGTATAATTTCGTGTCGTAGGCAAACTATTGTCAATTTCAATCTTATGAAATCCCTAGTTCTTTGAGATTCATTCTCGTGAGAGAATGGCATGTTAATCTCGAATCAATGCTCATTCTAATCTATATGACAGGGATACCGTGGATCATATATTAGAAGGTGAAACAACCATGGAATACCCACGTGGACTTCTCGGCTCAAGTTCGCTTGAGTATCGCGAGAATCGTTTCACTCATAAAATAATCTCATAATTAACGTACCGGTTAACCACACGAGTTCCGTTAATCAGACTATGATACGAGCGCGTGTCATTCTATGGAGAGCACACAATGTTCACATTTATATTAAACGGGAAGGATTTGTTTAATTTTTGTGATTATACTTTTAATCTTGACATCATCCTATTATGCCCGTTCGGTAGCTCCATTCTAAGTCAAGGGAAGCGGCGGGGCAGGTCAGCGCAAGGCGTGTTAAAAACGCAACCCCGTTCAGAGATCTATATCTCTTCCTTTTCATCCTTTAGATGCCTTAGACTATGGGTGAGCCTACTAATGACATAAGCGACGATGTATTTAACTTTAGTTATAATATATATAAATTATTATATAACTATATCTATGTTAATTAAAACCTTTTAATTACATTTACTAAAGTTCTATATAGTATAATTAATTTTATAAACGCGCGAGGGCGCGACGTTTTAACTACTATTATAACCATATCTTATATAATATTTAATAAACTATTATTACATAATATTATATATATAAGGGAGGAATATCAAATCACATTTGATATATAATGGAATTCGAAATATATATATATATATATTCTAAAAATTAAACTATTAATTAATATATATACATATATAATACTTTTAATTATTTGTACCATTATTTAATTCATAAACAATTATAAGTAAATAAGACAAAATAATTAAATATTCGAAAATTCAATCCCTTATAAAAATTTCAGAATCTTTTAAATATATCATTTTCCATAATTTTAAATCTTCTAACTTTATCTATATTTAAAACCTTTTTAAATACATAAAGATTTTGCAAATCAATTTATTTTGATACACATATATCCGAAAATACATATGTATACAAATAAATACTTACCTTTAGTTATTTAAATTATTTAAACAAAATATATAATATATATATATAGAATCCGAAAATAATATATATTTTTGATGCATTTAAATCCAATTTAAATAATCACAAGATAATATCAAAACCCCTTTTGTAAAATATTGTGATAATCTCAAAACAATTTCGTAATTATCACCGTGTAGTTATTTCCGAATTTTCGGAATTTATTGAAAAACAATTTTAATACTACCGAAAATAATTAAAACAATTTTAATGGATTTCGAATTTAACGTCTAGCACTATTAGACTTGTAAACCAATGGCGCTCTGATACCACTGTTGGGTTTTCTATGCATCTAGCCACACTTTGCTTAAGTCGGAAATCAAAAGCAACTTGGTAGAACATTGACCCGATTAAAACTTTTGGACCGTTAGGTTTACAACTCTAAAGCAACTAGATATTTAATGTAATTAAATAGATCAATTCGAATAACTTACTTGTAACACCTCAATTTTCAAAACACTTTTTAAATCATATTTTTAAATAAAAATATTACAAGTCCAGTATTCTCAAAATACGGTTTAACAAAAACCAATAAAAGTTTACCAGAGTATTAAAACCGGTGTTACAAATACAATATCATAACCATAGGATAAACGGGATCTACCTACGAGCTCCCGAGCTGATCAACACTAGGCCACTTCTAACGCGACCCTCTAATCCAACGATCCTGAACCTGAGTACATAGCCAAAAACAAAGTAGTACGTGAGACAAAATAGTCTCGTGAGATACATGGGTTTTAGACCCGACGTTAGTATATATAAATAACCACATTTATTAATAGTCACATTTATTAATAATCACATTTATTAGATATATATAATGTATATATATATCTACATACTTTAGTTACCTCCGTGGTAACCCTATCTCATTCATATACGTCAATCACCTCTTCGGTGATTCTATCACATTCATTCATAGCCTATTCGACCCGTCAAGTTGTTCAGAATGCCTCCGAACCAACGAGACCCCAAGTTTGTCCTACTAACCAGAATGCCTCCGATTCAGTAGAACCCCATTGTCACAGTGTTCATCCAAAGTGACCTATCTTTATCTTACTAACCAGAATGCCTCCAGTTCAGTAAGATCCAACATCTTGTTGGGTGATCGGAATGCCTCCGACTCATCAGTTTTATTCAAGATACCATGATAATCCAGAATGCCTCCAAATCTATCATGTACCTGCCCTATTTCAATCTACCCGTCATAACTATTACATGTGACTATATGTCACATCTATCATCAATGCCATAAGGCCATCATACAATCTATCCACATGCTAATCTCAACTAGCATTCACATAATCGGATCAACTAATCTCGTCATTAGTAATCACATATTATAAAAGTACACTCTTTTAAGTCATATCAATAATTAGTTATTAATTACTTTTCATTATCATGACCTCTTTAAAAATCATCAATCACTTTAGACATACTTAGATAGTCTACTATTTATCACTTTCTCATCTTTTTCAATCATATCTTTATTAAAAATCATTTATTAATAAAGACTCACAAAATATCATATATATTTTAAAAGAAACATTTGCTATGTACCCAGTTTTAAAAGTCTCATGTACTCACCTTTGCCAAGCTAACTCCAAATCGTGTCTAATAGCACGAATCCTTGCTTTCCAACTTGTGAAATGTCACCAATCTTTAGGCCTTCTTGACCTATCATCCATATCATCATATAATCTAGTTATTATCCATAACTAGCTACCAATAAACCCATAACAACATTCTTAACCACCAAGTTCATCCAACTTGGTGAAATCCCAAACCCTAGTTCAAGATTTCCATCAAAAATCCCAAATCCAACTTGTACACATCGATTACAAGTTTACAATGAGTGTTCTACACCCATAATTAGTCATCTTCCCCAAAGATGACATGGATGGTTCCCCAAACCACCATTTCTACCCATACAAAGTTCATAACTAGCTAGATAACATCAACAATCAAGAAATCTTACCTTTGATGTTTAGATCCTTCAAGATGGATGAAGATTTGAGCAAAGAATCGCCAAAATCGCCCCTTCTCTCTCTAAAATCGGCTGCACCACAACTTGGGTGAAAAATGAGCAAACCCTAGCTCAAACCCGATTTTATTCTGTTCGTCCAGAGTTAGCGACGCGATCAATACTTCGCGTCGCGAAGTTCCCGTGTCGTGACCCATTCGCGATCGTTACCTGGTCGTGAACTCTGATCGCCAAATAACCCAATTCCCTGTTTGATGTTCCCGATCGGGAACACCAGTTCGCGTCGCGAACTCTAGCAGCCAGCAGGGCTGCACTATTCGGTCTTCGCCTCGACCCGGTTTCGTCCATAACTTTCTCATACGGTGTCCAAACGACACGAAACCAATTCCTACGGTTCTGAAATGAATTATCCTTATTTATCATATTTTTCCCAAATTTTATTTTATTCAAATTTCGGGTCGTTACAACTATCCACCCCTTAAAAGGATTCCGTCCTCGGAATCAACTCAAGGATTTCCAATCCTCATTCCACTTCCAAATTATGATTCGATAATACTTATGCATTTAACTGCCCATTTGACCCGTTATACCCAAACGGCCAAAAATCCAAACTTATGTTCCTAATACCCGAACGTGTCAAAATTACACAATTTGCCATAACACTCTCTATCTTTTAACCAATCCTTTTATCCACATAGGGATGATATGACCCAATCATTACTAATAATCATTTGACCAAAATGTTAGTCAACCCATCGCTTTGACCAAATTGTCAACATTGTTCCATCTTTGACTTAGTACAAGGTCAACCATTTCTTGACAATTTCCTTACCCACTAGTGATTCCATTAACCATAAATTCCTTAACAATCGATCTTACCTTTATGGTCCAACAACAATCATTCGATTTGCCCAATGGTCAAAGTCGCACCCTTTGACTATAATTATTTCCATTAATCAATCAACCACTATCATACACACATACATGATACATTATGCCCTTATCCTCGACTAACCTCCTTTAAACAAAAATCAAAAATCCAATTTTTACCAAAGTCAACAATCTACTAGTTGACTAACCTTGACTTATGAATAAGTCAACTTACCTTGCTAAATTCCACATATTCTTTATTACTAAGGCATCGTTTCTCAAGCTCTACATTTCCGTTTTCATATTTAAATTTCCTTTCTCAATTGTTCCCTTTTTCCTTGGTTTCTATTCCCACAATCGATTAACCATTTCCATTTGAACCAGTACCAAATATCTAGTACTTTTTAACATTCATCCAATTACTTATACCCTTTATAATTTCCTTCAAATATCCTTATACCATACTTGAATTTCCCGATTACCGGCTCTAGAGCCTCAATCATATCCAATTGTGGCCTAACCACCCATTATACCTCTTTCACCACTCATTGGGTATTAACAAACTTTGCTTCCTAAAAGCATTCCGTTTTCATAAATCATAAACTCGTAGGCATCTCCTACACTTATTTATACTTAAACACTACCCGTGTTTTCAATCCAAGTTCTCACTTGCCATAAGAATCATAATAACAACTACCCATACGGTTCTACATACGTCAGATACAAACATCATACCCCTTATATAACAAATTATACTTTAACTATCTTATCGAGATGATCGGAAAGCCTCCAATCCATCACGATCCCAAACTGTCACAATGATCGGAAAGCCTCCAATCCAAAGTGACTCATACAATACCATTTCACCTTGCATACCATTCATATATGCCTCATTACACTTACCATCATGCTATCATTCTCTTTCACACTTGACTTTCACAATCAATCACATATTCTATCCAAATTTTTCACTTTTCCACTTTCCACATAACATTACCTCTCTAAAACCTCATGCCTTCCGAGGCCATTATTTCCACTTACACACAATACCACACGGTATACACATAATCTTTTCTAGTGCTTCCCACCAATCTACTCATTTATCAATCGCCTTAATCGATCCATTCTTACTAAAACTTCTAACTTTTCTTTCACCCGGTCATCATGAGTCAACCCATTGACTTCGATCGGCACCCATACATACACTATCGTACTTTTTCCATAAACCTTTACCAAAAATAAATTATCCACCCTTGATGTCACGCCCGACATCTCCGACACAACCGTTTGTCATGGCTACTTGCCAACACTCCATCAATCGTATCCGATAACTAAGGTTCCATTTTATATACGTATATCCTTTTCTTTATTTCACGACTCACACTAACACCTAGTACTTCATTGTACTACTATTCTCTTGTTGAAAATGTTTACAACTCTCGTGATTCACCTTCAAATAATCCATGCTTACATAGGCCTTCTTATCCTTATTTCTCGCGACATACCGGTCGCCAACCCATTCGACTATACACCTAATAACCCGGGGAGACTATCTCCCAACCTTATTCCTTTTCACATCACCTACTTTACCCCTATCTTACCCTGTTACTCGTCCATTCATTCACCATGCAATTCAGCACATTTCATAACATCGCGTTATCATTTTCTTCCATATTCACACATTTCTCGTCGGACATACTACTTAATATGTTTCATATAACATTACCTTTTTCATTAACACATGCCTTTAGGGCCATCATATAATGCACAAGCATTGTACCTCGCGGGTAACCCATAAAATTTCCGATTCCCATTTAGCGTCTCACTCACACACTAATCACCCTTAAACGGTTCATTATCCCTATTAATCAACTTTCCAAATCTTTTGTCACCACCGGGGTAAGTATCAATCTATTCCTTCAACCATAGCTCACCGGTCAACCCGGTCATCTTAAGCCGACCAATCGACTCCGGTCCACATTTGTAACTCATGACTTGGCACACATTGGCCCAACTTTCCATACTCTCGTCTTTATACCTCGCTATACTTAAAATACTTATTTTCCATTCGTAGTCTCACACTACCCCATGCTCCATACCGTCATGCCATTACCATGACATGTAACCCCTAATTGTTTTCTTACCGTTGATATCGACTTCATCGCTATTGTCACAAAACTTGACATGGCTATATGCCAAAATTTTTTTTTTACTCAACCGTTTTCAACGATCAAAATTCGTCGTTCCCGACACTTACACTTTTCCACATATTTCCCATTCATAAACTCTAAGGCATCACTATACTTTAGTCATTCTTTCCTTTACCGTTCACGTATAATATTACATTACTTATCCGGATTCCCGCCGAATATCCAAATTCCATTCCCAAGGATCCATATCTCGTGTCTCATCCTTTTTATATATTAGTATCAACCCTTATATCCTTACTATATGCGACACACTTGTCTATAGTCCTTCCCAAATACATGCTTCCACACACAATAAAATCCCCATGTCGTACGACTCCTCTCCAATTTCTAAAAGCACCAATTCGTGCAACAACCAAACAATTAAGCCATAACCACATAACATCAATCTTCACCTAAGATCTCCGAGGCTGCATCATGAACCCCCCTCTAGATTTCCTTCCGGGAAGACTTCCCCTTTCAACTCACTCGTGAGTTCCTTTCACAACATATTGTACCGCACTCTCTTTCCAAAAGTTCCATACTACACATTCTACCGTGTCGACGCCTCACCCTTTAATCATATGGATGTCAAACTTATCATATCTTTCTTTCTTCGCTTGCTACTCTCTAGCACTTGCTCAATCCACCGAATCCACCAATCGTGACCTCTGGTTCAGAACTTCCGATTTACCCAACGGTCTTACATGCTATGACAACCTTATACAACATCCTTCCATTTCTTCCGACTAGGTCTGGCTACCTCTTTATGTAGCTTCCCCTCACTACGGGCTTCGCCATTCGATAACTCTTCCTAATTTAGTGGAGCTCGTCCACTTTTCACATTTACTCTTTCGCCATACCAACGTATTCAACAAACAAGATTCAAACGGTCAGCTCAACAGTCAATAACAACACGATTAGATCAAAACATGGCACTTATCATAGGGGTCAACCCTATCATACTAATGCCCTACGGTCTCCAAAGACTCATATTGCACACTGCATAACAACTTCCATAGGTCCCCTAGGTTCAACCCTAAACTTATCATAAACTCTCAAGGTCAACCTATCGATCTCAAGGAATCTTACATTCCTATTACTAAAGTCTAAGACTAGGATGGTCATCCAACCTAATTCACTTAAACTATAGCTCTGATACCAAGTTGTAACACCTCAATTTTCAAAACACTTTTTAAATCATATTTTTAAATAAAAATATTACAAGTCCAGTATTCTCAAAATACGGTTTAACAAAAACCAATAAAAGTTTACCAGAGTATTAAAACCGGTGTTACAAATACAATATCATAACCATAGGATAAACGGGATCTACCTACGAGCTCCCGAGCTGATCAACACTAGGCCACTTCTAACGCGACCCTCTAATCCAACGATCCTGAACCTGAGTACATAGCCAAAAACAAAGTAGTACGTGAGACAAAATAGTCTCGTGAGATACATGGGTTTTAGACCCGACGTTAGTATATATAAATAACCACATTTATTAATAGTCACATTTATTAATAATCACATTTATTAGATATATATAATGTATATATATATCTACATACTTTAGTTACCTCCGTGGTAACCCTATCTCATTCATATACGTCAATCACCTCTTCGGTGATTCTATCACATTCATTCATAGCCTATTCGACCCGTCAAGTTGTTCAGAATGCCTCCGAACCAACGAGACCCCAAGTTTGTCCTACTAACCAGAATGCCTCCGATTCAGTAGAACCCCATTGTCACAGTGTTCATCCAAAGTGACCTATCTTTATCTTACTAACCAGAATGCCTCCAGTTCAGTAAGATCCAACATCTTGTTGGGTGATCGGAATGCCTCCGACTCATCAGTTTTATTCAAGATACCATGATAATCCAGAATGCCTCCAAATCTATCATGTACCTGCCCTATTTCAATCTACCCGTCATAACTATTACATGTGACTATATGTCACATCTATCATCAATGCCATAAGGCCATCATACAATCTATCCACATGCTAATCTCAACTAGCATTCACATAATCGGATCAACTAATCTCGTCATTAGTAATCACATATTATAAAAGTACACTCTTTTAAGTCATATCAATAATTAGTTATTAATTACTTTTCATTATCATGACCTCTTTAAAAATCATCAATCACTTTAGACATACTTAGATAGTCTACTATTTATCACTTTCTCATCTTTTTCAATCATATCTTTATTAAAAATCATTTATTAATAAAGACTCACAAAATATCATATATATTTTAAAAGAAACATTTGCTATGTACCCAGTTTTAAAAGTCTCATGTACTCACCTTTGCCAAGCTAACTCCAAATCGTGTCTAATAGCACGAATCCTTGCTTTCCAACTTGTGAAATGTCACCAATCTTTAGGCCTTCTTGACCTATCATCCATATCATCATATAATCTAGTTATTATCCATAACTAGCTACCAATAAACCCATAACAACATTCTTAACCACCAAGTTCATCCAACTTGGTGAAATCCCAAACCCTAGTTCAAGATTTCCATCAAAAATCCCAAATCCAACTTGTACACATCGATTACAAGTTTACAATGAGTGTTCTACACCCATAATTAGTCATCTTCCCCAAAGATGACATGGATGGTTCCCCAAACCACCATTTCTACCCATACAAAGTTCATAACTAGCTAGATAACATCAACAATCAAGAAATCTTACCTTTGATGTTTAGATCCTTCAAGATGGATGAAGATTTGAGCAAAGAATCGCCAAAATCGCCCCTTCTCTCTCTAAAATCGGCTGCACCACAACTTGGGTGAAAAATGAGCAAACCCTAGCTCAAACCCGATTTTATTCTGTTCGTCCAGAGTTAGCGACGCGATCAATACTTCGCGTCGCGAAGTTCCCGTGTCGTGACCCATTCGCGATCGTTACCTGGTCGTGAACTCTGATCGCCAAATAACCCAATTCCCTGTTTGATGTTCCCGATCGGGAACACCAGTTCGCGTCGCGAACTCTAGCAGCCAGCAGGGCTGCACTATTCGGTCTTCGCCTCGACCCGGTTTCGTCCATAACTTTCTCATACGGTGTCCAAACGACACGAAACCAATTCCTACGGTTCTGAAATGAATTATCCTTATTTATCATATTTTTCCCAAATTTTATTTTATTCAAATTTCGGGTCGTTACATTACTTGTTCTTCGCGAATTGGAGAACTAGATAAACCTTGTGATCTGAGTATAAGCCACTTTGTAACCGGTAGGCTTCAAGAAAGAAACCCTCTACTTGTTCACACCTAAGGCTTGTAATCAAACGAGACAATATACCAACGAAGTAGTATAACGTACTCTCGAGAACCACAACGAAAACCGAACCGAAAACAATTCCGGCGGCGGGGGCACGGCGGCGGCTGGCGGAGCAGCGGCGGCGTTGGGCTGCCGGCGTTGGAGCTCGGCGGTGGTTGGGCGGCAGTAAAGGGGGGCCGGCCAAAGGGAGAGAGCAAGAGAGAATTGGTGTGTCTTTTCCTCTAACCCAAGCCTCCTATTTATAGTGTCATTAACCCTAATTACTAAATGGGTTTAATACTCGGATCAAGCCCATCTTAATAATTGGTTAAGTCCATAAACCACTAGCCCAAAGTGATTAAGTCTTATTAATCACTAGCCCACTTTCAAGATTAACTAGTTAACTTGATCTAGCCCAATATCAATTTTAATTAGACTTTTAATTAAAACGTTTCGTTTATTCTCGTGTTTGATTGCACCTCAAGGGCAACCCGAGTAGGACCGATAATTTACGTCACAAGGTTAACCGTTTATTTGATGCGGGTGGACACATATTCCAACAGGACTCGGTCCGAAGAGGACTGTTTGATTTGCTTCAAGCTTCTTCTGATTCGGTCGGATGGCAGACTCGGTCCCATTTTTTTCTCTGATTCGGTCGGATTTCAAAATCCATTGGACTCATTCTGTAGTTTGCCCTGAACTCACGCAGCGCCCTCTTTTCCTCATTCCTAGCCGACATCGCAGCAACCATCTTCCACCGTCTTCCTCCTTCCTCCGCCGTCTCCCTCCTTCCTCCGCTGGTGGGTTTGTTTTCAGTCGCCGGAAGTGCGCTCACTCTACTCTCTTTTATCTTCCTCAGGTGAGTCGTCTTCTTCAGATCTATCAGTTTGTCTAGATTAGGGCTTGTGTTGTTTGGATTATGCATATTTACGATTATGAATATTGTCGAGATGAGTTATTTCCGATCAGTCGTTGTTATTTCCGGTCGTTTCCGGTCGCCGGCAGTGGCGGCGGTGTTAACGCCGATATGCGTCTGCCATTTTTTATTTTTATGATTTTAATTATATTAAATTCAATTATTTTAAGTATTTAATTGTATTAAATTAAATTGTATTTAAATTAAATTAATTTAAGATTTTAATTCTTTTATTTAAATTGTATATAATATAAGGGGTTAACGCCTGCCGTTTCCGGTCGCCGGCAAAAGGGGTCAACAGCATTTTAGTTATATTAAATTAATTATATGATTATGGGAATTATATTTAATTAATACAATTAAAACTAATTTAATTAATCAACTGATTAATTATATTATTATAACCGTGTAATTAATGTTCGTAGGTGTAAGCTGATATTTGAATCTCATCCACAAAAATCAACCGATTAATTAAATAATTATTTATTTTTATTTAATTTTATAATTAAATATTTATTCATCTATTTACTTATAATTATTTAAATTATATTTTATTTATATAATCACATTTAAATCATTTTATGAAATTAGGGTTGTTAATGTCAAAATTCAATTTTTTTCGTCATTGAATATTATAGGTTTTGTTTTGTTTTGTTAGCTTTATCCTAGATATGGCACCTAGATCCGGTTCTAACTCAATTTAATCAAACACATGGACTCAATCCGATTCTAACTCAATTCGCTTCCGACTCAATCCGAATCTGACTCAATCCAATTCCGACTCAATCCGATTAATCAAGCGGGACCTAATTTGAATCAATAGTTAATTTGAATTAATACGTTGTACCAGTAGTTAGTTTGACTTTTTGGTTTTTGATATTTTACTTCTTCTATATTAGTTATTGCGAGTATACACAATCATCCAGCTACTACTATTGCTCGTTGCCATCGCATTTGTAAAGATTTGGGTTGGTGATGGTGGGTTTTCATTTGAATATAATTTGCAGTCATGGTGATGGAAAAATGAAGAAGAAAGCTAAAATTAAAAAGTCGTTAAAAAAAAGCAAAAGTAAAATAAAGGGTATTTTAGTCATTTAATGTAGTTTAACAGTTTTTTTTAACGGATGTTTGCCTTAGGGCCCAAACGCGTGACCAACCCCCGTGTTTAAGGACTATCCGTGTAATTTTTAGGACTAAATCCAAAACTTCTAACAAACCACAGGGACGATCCGTGTAATTTACTCTATAAATATGATTTGTATCTTTTCGCTAAATGAATTCAGATTCTTAAAAAGTTTGAAACACACAAAAGAAAAGTGGTGCGGGTGACCATATTTGTGGGTACAGTATGTAACACCTCATCATTTTAATACCAAAAATCGGCCAAAATAAAACATTTTATAAATAGAAGAACATCCCCAAATTTGGATTTACAAAAACCTTGGTATGAAATCAGAGTATAAAAGTAGGTGTTACAAAATAGATCATAACTAAGCTAAGACTAAATCCAATCTAGTGCTCTTCTATTCTAGGTTCCGCATCTCTATCCATGCGTACCTAAGCCTTCGATCCCGAACCTGAGTACATAGCAAAACAAAACAAGGAGTACGTGAGACAAAAATGTCTCGTGAGCTACATGGGTTTAGACCCGATAATAAAATGAATGTCACATTTCATATAACCAATCAATATACATATATATATATATATATCCAACTATCACCTTAGTGTGACCCTATCAATCTTGCTTACCTAGCAATCACGTCTAACTATCGGGTTACCCCCGAACTAGCTAGAATCACATACATATCTAGTTATCGGGTCGCCCCCGATCTAACTAGAAACAAGGTACCGGCAATAGGATCGCCCACGCTACCGATACCTGCCTTGCCCACCGGAATACGTCCAATGAGTAAGACCACTATCGTGGTTGAGTCGATGGGAATCCACCCAACTGCCCCTCACACCACACCTATCGTGGATGAGTCGATGGGAATCCACCCAACTGCCCCTCACTCCACACCTCATGACCGGGAGTCGCCCGTGTCATCACATAACTATCGTGGAAGAGTCGACGGGAATCCACCCAACTGCCCCTCAATCCACACCTCATGATCGGGATTCGCCCGTATCATCACCTCATCTCAATCTCATCATAACCCTATGGTTATGCAAATCTAGCTCTCGGCTATCACTTTCATCATCAACAAGTTAGTTCAATACTATAATAGGTATAACTAACTATCAACTACTAGTCTACACAATTAAGCAAATAGACCATAACACAAGTAATGAAAATATTTAAAAGGGCTATGTACTCAGAAAATTCCACACGTACTCACCTTAGCAATAAGATGCCCAAACCGTGTTCTTGACACCCAATCTCTTGCTTCTCAATCCAATCAACTTTCCAAGACTTCACCAAAAGCCTAATACAATTATCACAATATGATCAACATCAATTACTGCTACTAATGTGTTCATCTACCTCTAGATAACACTCATCAATCCATTTCCCCCAAATATGGTGATTACCAAACCCTAGGTTTAACCAACCCTTAAGATTCTTACAAATCGAAATCATACACTTGTTTTCCTTGTTAATATACCATCTATTAAGTGTATACATCATTTATTTCACCATAAATCACCAACCCAAGAACTAGGGTTTCAAACCCTAGCTTCAAGATCCATAGATCTTGAGCTACAAAGATGAAAGAGTGAAGATTTACCTTTAATCTTCCACTAGGAGTGAAATCTACAAAGGATTTGATGAAGAAATCAGCTCCAGATGATGGTTTACACCCAAAATCGCTCACAAGCTCGAAGAGAGAAAACTAGAGTTTTTCTTTGCAATAATTGAGTTCAAACCCGATTTTAATGCAGTCGTCCAGAGTTCACGGCGCGAACATAGTTCGCGTCGCTAACTCTCCATACTCGGCCAATACTTAGCGATCGCTAACTCGACGCGATCTACCTCGCGACCCATGGCCAAACTCCCTGGCCCGACTTCCCGATCTCCATCTATAGTTCGCGACGCGAACTCCTTAAGGCAGCAGGGCTGCACTTTTCATCAAGTCTCTTGACTCGATTCCGCCCATAACTTTCTCGTACGGTGTCCAAACGACACGAAACCAATTTCCACGTGTTTTATATGATTTATCCATAATTATCATATTTTTACATAATTTAGTTATTTACAATTTCGGGTCGTTACAACTATCTATCCCTTAAGAAGATTCCGTCCTCGGAATCTCATCATAGTTCACGAAATCCGGGTACCTCTTCCGAATCTCGTCCTTGACTTCCCAAGTCAAATTCGGCCCAAGTGAATGCTTCCACTTGACCAATACCAACTCGATCTCCTTATTCCGAAGCTTCTTTGTTTTCGTTTCTAATATAGCCCCGGGCTCCTCAATCAACCGGTTCGGGCCGTCAACCCGCAACTCTTGCAATGGAATAATATTTTCAACTTCCCCGATAAACTTCTTCAAATAACTCACGTGAAAGGTTTCATGCACACCTTGAAGCTCGGGTGGAAGTTCCAACTTAAAAGCTTGAAGCCCGACCCGTTTCAATATTTTAAACGGTCCAACATACCTTGGACTTAACTTCCCTTTCTTACCAAACCGCATTACACCTTTCCAAGGTGACACTTTCAACATGACCATATCACCGACATCCAAGTCGTATGGCCTTTTCTTCAAACCCGAATAACTTCGTTGTCTATCTTGGGCGACTTTCATGTTGGTTTGAATAATACCGATCTTTTCATTTGTCACTCTCACGATCTCGGGACCCGTGAGTTTCGTCTCTCCCGCTTCCAACCAACAAGATGGAGTTCTACATTTTCTACCATACAACGCCTCATAAGGCGGCATCTTGATAGTCGAGTGATAACTATTATTATATGAGAACTCGACTAACGGTAAATGTTCATCCCATTTACCACCGAAATCTAACACACACGATCTCAACATATCTTCAACCGTTTGAATTGTTCTTTCACTTTGACCGTCGGTTTGCGGATGATAGGCCGTGCTCAACCGCAACTTTGTACCCAATTCTTCTTGTAAAGATCGCCAAAACCTTGAGGTAAACCTCGCGTCTCTATCGGACACAATCGATAACGGGACCCCGTGGAGTCGAACCACTTCATCAACATACAACTTAGCTAATTTCTCAAGTGGCAACGTTTCCCGAATTGCTAAAAATAATGCACTCTTGGTCAACCGGTCAACTATGACCCAAATGGCATCGTGACCTCTACTCGTCTTCGGTAAACCTACTATGAAATCCATAGTTATATCTTCCCACTTCCCGGCCGGTACAACCAATGATTGAGCTACCCCATACGGTACTTGATGCTCGGCTTTTACTTGTGCACACGTGGCACACTTAGAGATATACTTGGCCACTCTCTCCTTCATTCCGGGCCACCAATAAACCCGTTTCATATCTTGATACGTCTTTGTACTTCCCGGGTGAATTGAATACTTCGACTTGTGCACATCATACAACAACTCTTTTCGGATACCACCGAACTTAGGAACCCAAATACGACCGCCTACGGTCTTCAACCCTTGTGCATTTTCGAGAAAATGTTGGTTCTTTCCTAACCGTTCTTGTTTTAACTCGTCTTTTCCCATAACCTCTCGTTGGGCATTCTTGATTCTTTCGATGATACTCGAGACGACTTCTATACGTGTTAATATTCCCCGGTTCGGGTTCTCATAAACTTTCCGGCTCAAGGCATCGGCCACCACATTTGCCTTCCCCGCATGATACACAATCTCACAATCATAATCGGCTATCAACTCGATCCACCTTCTTTGTCGCATATTAAGATATTTTTGAGTAAACACATATTGTAGGCTTTTATGATCCGTGTACAACGTACACCGAGTACCATACAAATAATGCCTCCACAATTTCAAGGCAAAAATAATCGCCGCCAATTCCAAGTCGTGTGTCGTGTACCTTAATTCCGCATTCTTCAATTGTCGCGAGGCATACGCGATTACCTTTCCTCTTTGCATCAACACACAACCGAGCCCTTGATTCGAAGCATCACTATAAACTACAAAATCCTCCATACCATCCGGTAACGTAAGGATCGGCGCGTTACATAACTTTTCTTTTAACAACTTAAACGCCTCTTCTTGCTTCTTCTCCCACACAAACTTCTCACTTTTTCTCGTTAACTTCGTGAGTGGAATCGCGATTCTCGAGAAATCTTGTATAAACCTTCGGTAATAACCGGCTAATCCAAGAAAACTTCTAACCTCGGTAGGAGTCCTCGGAGGCTCCCAATTTGACACCGCTTCAATCTTGGACGGATCAACCTTAATACCATCGCACGTCACCACGTGACCTAAGAATTGCACTTCCCGCAACCAAAATTCACACTTTGAAAATTTAGCATACAACTTCTCCCGTTTTAACACATCCAACACAAGCCTCAAATGACTTTCGTGTTCTTCTTCGGTTTTCGAATAAATCAAAATGTCGTCAATAAACACAATCAAAAACTTATCAAGGAACGGTTTACAAACCCGATTCATCAAATCCATAAAAATAGCCGGTGCGTTTGTAAGACCAAACGGCATCACTAGAAATTCATAATGACCATAACGTGTACGAAAAGCCGTCTTCTCGGTGTCGCCTTCTTTCACCCGAACTTGGTGATAACCCGACCTCAAATCGATCTTTGAGAAATAACTAGCACCTTGCAATTGGTCGAATAAGTCGTCAATTCTCGGCAACGGATAACGGTTCTTAATAGTTACCTTATTCAACTCTCGGTAGTCAATACACATTCTCATCGAGCCGTCTTTCTTTTTAACAAATAACACCGGTGCACCCCACGGTGACGAACTCGGACGAATAAAACCTTTATCTAACAATTCTTGCAATTGGGTCATCAATTCCCGCATTTCGGTGGGAGCTAAACGATATGGAGCACGAGCAATTGGCGTCGCCCCCTGCACTAAATCAATTTTAAATTCGACTTGTCTCTCCGGTGGCAAACCGGGAAAGTCATCGGGAAATACCTCGGGAAAATCCCGAACAATTTTGACATCATCCATTGACTTCTTTTCTTTTCGGCCATCTAATACATATGCAATAAACGATGCACAACCTTTCGATATACTTTTCCTTGCCTTAATAGCGGTAATCACATTAGGCATGTGATGTCATTTCTCCCCATACACATATACTTTCTCATTTTCGGGTGTCCTAATCGACACAATTTTCTTCCCACACAAAATCTTGGCTTGGTGCATACCCAACCAATCCATACCGATAACCACATCAAACGCCCTAATTCCCATGGGCAACAAATCCACCTTAAACTTTCTACCGTCTATTTCTATTTCACAATTTCTATAAATACATTCAACCATAGACGTTTTCCCGTCGGCTACTTCTATCTCATAAATCTCATCTAACATCTCGGACGGCACATTCAATTTACAACCGAATTCATAAGACACAAACGAATAATTGGAACCCGAATCAAATAAAATATGAGTTGGCAAGGAGTTAATGAATAGAATACCTGACACCACATCGTGTGCCTCCTTCGCCTCCTCTCGGGTGAGTTGGAAGGATCGCCTCTTCACCTTAGCCGGTTCCACTTTCTTTTGAGCCGTGGACACCATTGACTCGACTCCCTTCTTTGGGCACACATTGCTATAGTGCCCCTTCTCGTGACACGAGAAACACTCCACATCGGCCAACGACTTGGCCCTACAATCTCGGGCTATGTGCCCCGCCCTTCCACAATTAAAACAAGATTTTGACTCTCCTCGGCACGCGCCGGTATGATTCCTCCCGCATTTCTTGCAAGAGCCCACACTTCCTTGTTTAGAGAAGCTCGATGTGAACTTCCCCTTCTTATAAGTACCCGAGCCACTCTCGGCTTTCCTCTTCTCGCCCACATGGGCCCTCTCGGCAACCCGTGCTACATTTACCTCTTCTACACCCCGGGCGGCACTAATGGCCTCATCTAGTGAAACCGCCCTCTTCACTTCCAACTGGTAGTCCCACGGTAACCCACTAGCGTACGGGACCACCCTCAACCTCTCATCCGAGTAGGTTTTAGCAACAAACGGGAGCAATCCCGTGAACTCCCTCGAGTATTCCTCAACCGACATATCACCCTTTTTAAGGGTCACGAATTTCTCGTGCATTTTCTCCAAATCCCTTTCGGGACAAAATTTCTTTTTCAATCTCGTGGTGAATTCATCCCACGACATCTTTTCAACCACCTCCTTCCCGAGGGTCTCATACACGATATCCCACCAAACCATGGCGTCTTCTTTTAGCAATTGTGACGCATACGTCACCATATCGGTATCCTTACACTTGCTACTACCGATAACCCTCTCGGTTTCCCGGATCCACCTCATCGTTACTTTCGGGTCCGAATTACCCGTGTACACATTTGGCTTACAAGCCATGAAGGATTCAAACGAACAACCTTCTTTCACAATGGGCCTAGCCCTAGCATCACTTTGGCCACCCGTGGAGGATTTTCTCTCCCCGGTGCCACTACCCCCAGTTCTCTCATCCGATTTAGCCTCGGATTCACGGTCTCCACCTGATTTCTCCCGGTCTCCAATAATTCGGTGTACTTCTTCAGCCACCGTTCCCTTGATTTGATCAAGGAAAGTTTGGAGATCCGCCATATTTACCGGAGTTCTATTAGCTCCGACCTCCGACTCACCCACCCGATGCATCGACGGGTGACTTTCTTGTTCAACTTCAACCTCTACAGGAGGTATCTCTTCCACCTGGCCCTCCGGGGCTTTACCACTTCTTCGCGTGGTCACCATTTCTTTCAATCAAGACTATACGAAAGACATTAAACATTTAGTACCTTGTGTACAACCCATTAGTCGCATAAGACTCAATATCCAAAATCATATCAAATTCATCGGTCCCCTAGGTTCAACCCTAAACTTAATATAAAGTCTCAAGGTCAACCTATGTTCTCAAGGAATCTTATATTCATAATGCTACAGTCTAAGACTAGGATGGTCATCCAACCTAATTCACTTAAACTATAGCTCTGATACCAAGTTGTAACACCTCATCATTTTAATACCAAAAATCGGCCAAAATAAAACATTTTATAAATAGAAGAACATCCCCAAATTTGGATTTACAAAAACCTTGGTATGAAATCAGAGTATAAAAGTAGGTGTTACAAAATAGATCATAACCAAGCTAAGACTAAATCCAATCTAGTGCTCTTCTATTCTAGGTTCCGCATCTCTATCCATGCGTACCTAAGCCTTCGATCCCGAACCTGAGTACATAGCAAAACAAAACAAGGAGTACGTGAGACAAAAATGTCTTGTGAGCTACATGGGTTTAGACCCGATAATAAAATGAATGTCACATTTCATATAACCAATCAATATACATATATATATATATATCCAACTATCCAGTCTAGTCACCTTAGTGTGACCCTATCAATCTTGCTTACCTAGCAATCACGTCTAACTATCGGGTTACCCCCGAACTAGCTAGAATCACATACATATCTAGTTATCGGGTCGCCCCCGAGCTAACTAGAAACAAGGTACCGGCAATAGGATCGCCCACGCTATCGATACCTGCCTTGCCCACCGGAATACGTCCAATGAGTAAGACCACTATCGTGGTTGAGTCGATGGGAATCCACCCAACTGCCCCCTCACACCACACCTATCGTGGATGAGTCGATGGGAATCCACCCAACTGCCCCTCACTCCACACCTCATGACCGGGAGTCGCCCGTGTCATCACATAACTATCGTGGAAGAGTCGACGGGAATCCACCCAACTGCCCCTCAATCCACACCTCATGATCGGGAGTCGCCCGTATCATCACCTCATCTCAATCTCATCATAACCCTATGGTTATGCAAATCTAGCTCTCGGCTATCACTTTCATCATCAACAAGTTAGTTCAATACTATCATAGGTATAACTAACTATCAACTACTAGTCTACACAATTAAGCAAATAGACCATAACACAAGTAATGAAAATATTTAAAAGGGCTATGTACTCAGAAAATTCCACACGTACTCACCTTAGCAATAAGATGCCCAAACCGTGTTCTTGACACCCAATCTCTTGCTTCTCAATCCAATCAACTTTCCAAGACTTCACCAAAAGCCTAATACAATTATCACAATATGATCAACATCAATTACTGCTACTAATGTGTTCATCTACCTCTAGATAACACTCATCAATCCATTTCCCCCAAATATGGTGATTACCAAACCCTAGGTTTAACCAACCCTTAAGATTCTTACAAATCGAAATCATACACTTGTTTTCCTTGTTAATATACCATCTATTAAGTGTATACATCATTTATTTCACCATAAATCACCAACCCAAGAACTAGGGTTTCAAACCCTAGCTTCAAGATCCATAGATCTTGAGCTACAAAGATGAAAGAGTGAAGATTTACCTTTAATCTTCCACTAGGAGTGAAATCTACCAAGGATTTGATGAAGAAATCAGCTCCAGATGATGGTTTACACCCAAAATCGCTCACAAGCTCGAAGAGAGAAAACTAGAGTTTTTCTTTGCAATAATTGAGTTCAAACCCGATTTTAATGCAGTCGTCCAGAGTTCACGGCGCGAACATAGTTCGCGTCGCTAACTCTCCATACTCTGCCAATACCTAGCGATCGCTAACTCGACGCGATCTACCTCGCGACCCATGGCCAAACTCCCTGGCCCGACTTCCCGATCGCCATCTATAGTTCGCGACGCGAACTCCTTAAGGCAGCAGGGCTGCACTTTTCATCAAGTGTCTTGACTCGATTCCGCCCATAACTTTCTCGTACGGTGTCCAAACGACACGAAACCAATTTCCACGTGTTTTATATGATTTATCCATAATTATCATATTTTTACATAATTTATTTATTTACAATTTCGGGTCGTTACACAGTACATGGTGAATTGTGTGGTCTATTGCCACCCCACACCAACAGTAGCCATTTATCTGGAAGAGAGGAGGATGGGCTCGACTTAAGGTTAGCCATGGCAATTGCCAATTGGTTCTTCATACATTGGAAACATTAATTGATGACTAAATCAAATACAAACCAATTAGATATTGAGTCCATAACTCCATATTGACACACACTAGAATAATTATTCAACTTGAAGTTCTTTCCCCATTCAACAATATGATCCAGCAGGCAGTGAAAATCTCATATATATATGTTCCACCATCGGCAAAACTCTACCCAAAGACGAGTGACAAAACTAAGAAATATGCTCCTCATCTTCCATTTATCTATCACAAAAACAACACACCACAGAGAATTAATGACGTTCTTCCATAGAGAAGCAAACAAAATAATTGTCCACCGCTAAAGATGAAATTTTATTAGTGATACAGTTTGATAAACATTTTTTACTTCAACTTTATGTTTTTATCTGGTATACATTATTTTGGGACGGTGGAAGATGTTTTTGTTTTTACTTTTAGTCACGTCTTTGTTTTAATCTTTAATTATTTAAACTTTTGACACTGTTATTACACAACACCACTAAAAAACAATTCTCGTGTAGTGTACACTGTACATAGAATGAGTAATAATATATAAATTCTCTCTAGAAGATAGACTCGATAAAGCATGAATGATAGCATAAATTATGCAATCAAGAATAATCCAAATTACACATCAAGAATCCCTTGTTTTCTTGGATGTTTATTCCCCATCCTGTTCAATTATTGAAGTTCAGAAGTCATCATTTCACCAAATATTCCTTTTAGCTTTAGAAGCTATGTCCATTTTCCATTATCAAATGGGTGAAACCTTGCCATAATTGTTCTTTAACTTGTTCACCAAATTCAAAAATACAAACAAAATTACCGAACATATTTCAACATAGAAGAATAAATTACAAGTCAACTACACCTGTAGTACTTTAAAATTACACATGTAGTCATTTTGGATTCACATTGGTGTAAAATATAGTAAAGAGAGGTGATTTTGTAATTTACAACTCAGGGAGTATCCTTGTAATTTACTCTTGGAAGAATTGTGTTTGGATTCACATTGGTGTAAAATATACTCCCTCCGTCCCAAATTTATTATCCGCTAAAAAATAATACACATTTTAAGAAAAGTGCATTAATTACAATATATATCACTAGTCAAATTTTCTCTTTTCCACTTAAATATTTTTTGATTAGTTGAAATTTAGGAGCAGACAGTCATTTTGGGACAAACCAATATAGAAATGTAGACAATAAAAATGAGACGGAGGGAGTAGTAAAGAGAGGTGATTTTGTTTCATACACTATACATCTAAGGTGTTATATCATGTGAATCAATTATATAAGATGATCGATTTTGTATAGTACAAATCATATTACTACACTAAACTACTAGATTTCTACCGTTTAATCGCATGGTAACAATTCTTTTCGTAACTGGTGGTTTGAAAGAAAACATTGAAATGTTGTTTGGTTAAACAAACAAACGGTGGTCTTTGGTCCAATTGAGGCAGATATCAATCAAGTGGGCGAGTATTGACCAATGACCACACCACCATCCCATGCTCCTACATATCCATCTTTCGCTTTTAGGCGTCAGGCATTGCAATATGCACGAGATCCTCTTTCCACTTTGTAAATGATTCATTTCTATTGTTTGTTTTTAAATTTTTATTTTTTTATTTTTTTGCAAATGAATTATAGTTATTGTGCAAATGTCAACTTAAAGATACGACAGAGAATGAGTTGTGAAGTACACTCTATTTCTATTTCCTTTGAAATCGTCGACTGACTTTCTTTTATAAAAGCATAAGGTGTCAAAACTTTGTTAACGCTATGTTAAAACCAAAATAACTCTAAAACATAATTTTAATACATACCTTAAAATTATTATTACTTATTTTAAACCCACCAAAAAATACCTCAAACTAATTATAATTTACAAAATTACTTTTAGAACTAAAAGACAAAATTTAAACTAAAATACAACAACCATTAAAAAAATGACGTAATATCTAAGCTCTTTTTTTTCTAAAGAATAATATTCTCACATGAACTCATTGACAGCCAAAATTCCATAGTTTCATATTATTACCAAAAGCTCTAGCCTCGAGGTGACTAGATACAAAAAGATTAATAAATAAAAAATAGATTTTATTTAGAGTATTTTATTTAGCCAGGATTCAAAAAGATACGACGTACCAAGTGGCGAACCAAATTTTTTTTCTTCGAGGAGTTGTACAATTTTTTAGTCATACTATATAAAAAAATCATAAAAAAAGACTGGAAAGTACGATATCATTACATATGTTAAAAAACGTCTATAAATTAGATTCTAAAATTGACCTTTTCGTTCTTTCATTTTCTGAAATGATTGATTACATTTTCAATTATAACATCTAAAAGCGTTTTTTTTTGTACTGCACAGATCAATGCTTAATTTGCAATTATTGAAACCTAACATTTCTTACAGTTTGCGATGATTTCTTTGTTACTTTTTCCAATGAAGATGCTTCTAATATATCTTATTCTTTTCTTTGAAGATGTTGTGATAAAGTACCTGGGAGACCTAAAAATTTCCAACATCAAGTGTAAAAGGAACACAAAATCAAGTGTTTTGAAACATGATAAAATACCATGGGGCCGTTTGGTATTAAGGAAAGGAAAACTTCATTCCATTCACTTCCAAAACTATTGTTTGTTTAAAAGAATGGAAAGGAAAAGTGGATTACATGTATTGCCTCATTCCTTCAAAATTGGTTTTTTTCATTCAACCTACTACCCCGTTTTTCCTTCATTCCTTGCATGAACTCAATATAAAATGACAATTATACCCAGCAGTAACCAACGGGAACTGTACTACATAATTTTCAGTTACATAATCTACATGACATAATTTCAATCATAGACATTCTTCATCATACTCTCAATTCAAAGTATTTTTTACTTTCTTCTTCATCACTTGTTTGAGTTTATATATCAACTAAAATATTTTTTTTTGTCTCAATCTGATTACTTGTTTGAGTTTATTGGCATCTCACTAACCAAAGAAACAAATTCGTGTGTGGTAATGTCACAGTAAAATATGCTTTAAGATGGAAGGTGACTTATGATTAACAGATGATAGTTTTCATTTGGTGATAGAAATTAGGACATTATCTTGTAATTTACATTTTATTTGAAGGGAAGATAAGAATATTTACTTATTTAGTGAAGCACCATGAATGTGATAAACAGTGGTTATTTGATTTCTTGTTGTTTTGGTCTCTGTTCTTATTTTGATTTATACCATGAAAGTAAAAATGGAGTTAACAAAAAGAAAAAAAAAAACCTAGCAGAACAGACGTGGTGGTGGACCAAATAGATGAACCTAAACAAGAAAAAGTGTTCTTGGAAATCCATATTAATATTGATATTGATATTAATATCATGTGCGTTTTATTGTTATTTAAATTCATATTATATAATATAGGGGCATTTTTGTCATCTTAAAAAAAAAATATTTCATTCAGTTGGTTATTTTTTAAGCAACCAAACATAACAAGGTAATGTAATGACTTATTCAATTACCATCTTTATTCCATTACTTTGTTCATTCCATTCATTCATCATTCCATTACGTCTAACCAAACAGGCCCCATAGGTTTGCATCCGTTTAGACAGTTTGGAGCAGTCCTCTTCAATATATTCTAACACCTCAGGAAATAATTTAAATAAAACAAATATTATTATTATTTCCACTATATAAGAATATTTATTGCATTTTTTTCTTAGAAATATCACCATATATTAAAAAAAACAAGTAACACTAATTCAAAATTTTTGACAGATTGCCCGACACCATGCTAGATTGATAACAACATCAAGACACACCACGTTACGAAACAACTCATGGTAGTGATGTTCATAAATTGACGCGATAAAGCAACACAAGATGCGCCCTTACGGCAAACTTTTTGCAGCTTACTATTGGAAACTGGAATTTTTTGAAAAAGAAAATAATGACGAGGACTATTGGAAACTGGAATTTTTTGAAAAAGAAAATAATGATAAACTTCCTCAGTATCAAAATAAGTGAATCACTTTGAAATTCACATTTTGAGGTAAAATAAAGTAATAAGAGATTAGTGAAATTAAATGAGATAATTCGAATAGATGGACCCCACATCTTTTATTATTTTGTTGCTTCTTCTAAATGGTGAAAAAATCAAATACAGGAAGATGACAAAAATATATGGGTCCCACACATTTAATGATGTTTAATGAGAGATAAGTAAGAGTAAAGAGGTAATTTTAAATATAAAAGTAACTAAATAAGATAAATTATTAAAGTAGTTCACTTATTTTGATATAAAAAAAAAAGTGGATCATTTATTTTGATACGGATGAAGTTGATAATTATAATTTAGATTTAAAGTTATCAACACGCACGTCACGTAAGAATGCCCCATCCATTGTACCTCAAGAGGTCAAAGGTTCAACTCAGACAAATCAAGTACTGAATTTGACTCTGAGTTTGACCCATGCTTTGGTCATACACTCCAAGCTACATCATTCAACACAAGATTAATAAAATTTTGGGTTAACAGCGAGAATGGTCCCTGTGGTTTGGCCAAATTGCACATTTGATCATTGTGTTTCATTAAATGCAAGCGTAGTACTCATAGCATGCATTTTTGTGCACTCATGGTCCCTCCGCCCTAACACTATTAACTTCTGTCTATTACTCAGGGGTATTTTAGTCACTTCAACTTATTTAATCCCTATCCATGTCTTCTTCTTCCCCAAATCCATACAAACTTACAGAACATGTAAAAGAACCGAAATCCTAAACCTAAATCAAATCTCAATCCTAAATCAAATAATACGCACACATTACTCATTCAAATCAAAATCAAAAGAGAATATATTAAACCATCAATTTTAACAAATGAATACCAGAAGAAACAAATAATCATGCGAAAGACACAATCGATTTCGTGATGAAGAACCAGGTCGCCTGCCTCCACCCCAGGTCGGCCACCGCCTGTCAATGTTTAAGGTTTCAGAAACCTTAGATCTAAGAACAAAAACCCTTTAATCAAAACAGAAACCATTTTAGTTATTTAGAAACCTGCACTACAAGCTTTACCACCGACAGTGCCGTCGTCGCCAGGTCATCTTCATCATCATCATCGTCGACTTCTTTCTTTGCCGGAGAACTTCACGACCGGCGACAACACTCTTGACCTCCGCAAATTTGACGAAGAAGAAGAACAAACGAAGAACATAAATCAATCCAAACGAAGCTCGTAAGGAACTCTCTCGATCGAAATTAAGCAGATTCGAAATTATGGATTTGCAACAACGGCATCTCTGGTAATGACGAAGACGAAGCAGATTCAAAATTATGCACCTAAGGCGAAGACGACGAGAAGCTCCGAAGAAAGCAGATTCAGATTTTATAGATTTGGAAACTGATATTTTTTATTTGATTTTTAATTTTGTAAAGGGTTTGTGTGCAAAGAGGGGGTTGAGGACTTGAGGTGAGATCGTGGCTGTTCTTGATGGTGGAGTTATTAAAAATTAAAAAAAGAACAAATTAATTGGTGGGACCAAACATCATGTGAGGAGCACATGCCTCTACTAACGGAGGGATGCTAACAGCGTTAGGGCGGAGGGACCATGAGTGCACAAAAATGCACACCATGTTAATGAAGCACAAGGACCAAACGTGCAATTTGACCAAACCACAGGGACCATTCTTGCAGTTAACTCTAAAATTTTAAAGAGAAAGTAACTAAAAATATACAACTTCAAAACATAAAAAAGTGTGTTGCACGGATCAGCAAAATTGTCTATATGTAACAGTTTCGCGTTGGTATGAAATATGAACATATTATTAACTACTAATGACGACTAATTATCAGCAGCTCTGAATATGGTAAGTAACGCCATGAAAAGATTGATGATATCAAGATAGAGTGCAACTGCAGCCCAAATGTATTCATCATATGAATACCGTTTGATCAAATTATCAGTATCATAGACGATATAGCCACAAAAGATTATGGCAGCTAAACACCCGTATATCATAACCGAAATCCTACCCAAAGGAAAGAATATCTGCACAAAAACAAATACATAAATAAGAAAACCCCGACCCGGACATTTACTTGTCAATGAATCATAAGATATTTTTTAAAGATTTTATCACTTATAAATCAATTTAAAGACTTTTTAGATCAACTATCTTTATATATGCTAGTCATCATTATATATAGTAATATAGTTCTAAAATTTTAATTATATATAAATTCAAAAGTTTAATCATTAATATTATTAAAAAATATTATCATTGATTTAATCATTTGTTTTTATATATAAAAGTTATTATTATTACTACTACTATATATAGATCTAAAATTATAAAATATAAATTCAACATTTACAATATTAATAAAATTATCATTTCTGAAACAATAATTTCTTTGTAAAAAAGTCTTTTAGTTGAGTAGCTGGGACACAAAACCATCTTTAATATGGCCAAATAACTAAACATTGTTACTTAGACAAAAAAAACTATATTTTTCTTTCTAACAAGTCAACTGAAACGGGTCAAAAGCTAAACAAGTATAAACGGGTCAAGATTTGACTGAAATGTATTTGCAATGCGTTTAATCATATCAATTGAATATGACAGATTTTAACCCGTTACTTAACCTGCCCAACCCGGCCCGTTTCTGAAAAAGCTACAAAAAAACGAGACTACGAATCTATGAAGCAAGTAAAGAGGGTAGTCTGACGAACCTGAATGAGGGAAAAGATGAGAAGGACCATAATGGCCCCAAACAAAAACGGGCCCAAGAAATTGAAATCATATCCTTGTTTTGCGGCCCAAAACGTGAATAAAGTGAGACTCACAACCACCACAGCCGTTAAAATAGCAGCTTCCAATATCACCTTTCCTGCAATTCCATCAAACAATTAAATAATAAAGAATCTCACAATATAATTTGAATTAAATTTTTTTAACAGTAGAAAAGTTGAGTGTAGGATTTACCACTAGTAAATGCGCATGTTAAACCGACTGCAAACGCAAGAGAGACAGTGAAGATCCCAAGAAGAATGTAATTAACAGGATGCCGTTGATGATAATAATACAACGGACATAACGCTGTACAACAAAAATTAGGATAAATTATTACACGAAAAAGCTCACGAATTCATAATTTCATAGATTCAAATCTGTATAACAAAAATCTAACAGAAAAATCATATGTTAGTTAGGTTATTTGCGTGATTTAGTCAATGAATTGCATGAATTCTGACACAGATTTATAAAAAAAATCATACGAAATTAAAACACAATATAAACCTCATGAAATAAAACTGTCTGTAAAACTTACTGATGAACGGTGTGATGAGTAGAACAATATAACAAGCCAATCCACCACTGGTAGTCGTTAAGAAAGTGACAATCGGATGATACGAGACCACAACAGCACCAACAGCAACGGTTAATAGCAATTGTATAGCAACGATTGAGTAAATCTTACGAATAAATGACCACCGGAGTTCCGGCGACTCTAACATCATCGGATACAGCGTTCTGCCGGTTCCGGTCTCCAAGTCATTCTTCCCAATCTGCGGTTGGTTCCACATGTTGATGAGATTCGTGTAGAGTTCCGGCAATTCGACTCAATATTGAGTAAATTAGGGTTTGTGAATACGCAAATTTGGACAGATTCTGAACTTAGTGGTGAAGATAGTTCATATTAGGGGATTTGGGGGAGTTATAAAGATGGTAAACAGCGGTTTTCCTCGAGGAAGCGAGAAACTTCTTGACTTTTCGTGTTGTGCACGTGCGGTATCTAACACGTGCCAGTGTATTATCTCTTCCTGATTTTCCTTGCTGGCTCTGGCGCCAATTGCTTAACGAGTTGTATAAAACACGCCCAATTGACCCGAAATCTAGTCCGGGGAGGATTTGGATGGATTAGATCATTACACGACTCTCATGGTTGAGTTTTTTTTTTTTTAAATTAACGCTACGTTAGATAATACTTTAACTAAATTAAATTTGACATATGCATATCACTAATATTATTTCTTTTCATTTTTTTAACCAAAATTATAAAGGGTCTTTTAACGTATGTCCTAAGGGCATATATTATGTGCAACTAATAAAATATTTGATTTCCTAATATATGAATTTTAATATTTTTCATTTTAGAAGATGTAATAAATATGTTTCTTGATTTAAATGTAAATTTAATATTCATTAATTGCACCTAATGTATGCCCCTGGGGCATACGTTAGAAAAACTCAATTATTAAATATACACACATAAAATATATCAAATACCATAATAAAATACCTTGGTCTCCACCTTAATTCCTTCTCCACTCATCGGTAGAGCGCTAAAATGAACCAACGACTCAAACCGACGGGCCGTGCCATCGGATGGGGTAACCGATGTATCCTATGTGAGTGGCCTTAGTTCAACTTAACTTTTTGTTTTTGGCGGTTAACTAGATCCAACTAACTCAATTCACTCAAACCCTGACTTAATGCGTAAAATATTACTCCAATAGTATACCTTTATAATCATATAGTAAACAATAATTATTTATAAAACAAAAAAGTAAAAATTGGAAGAGATGCTAGTGAGTAAACACTACTGGGTTTGTGCAACGTGAACCGATATCTGGATGAAACCAATAAATTATGTTGGACCAAACTGGGTTCGGATCAAACAAAGCAATACCGGTGTAGGTTCCGGTTTTATTATTCATGCAAAACCGGTTCGATTCGATCCAAAACCGATAAAAATTGGAACAAATTGGGATAAAAAAGACTGGTTATCGGTCTGGTTCAATCTAGTCCAAGACATTATCAATTTGATCCTCGGTTCGGTCAAAGTCATTTTTCTAGTTCTTGGTTTGGTCCAGTTTTAGACCATACATAGGGCTAAACCCTATTTGTTAGACCGGCATTTTAAGTTACACAATTTCAATTGAATTTTAACACACTTTATCTATTATCTTTTAAGTTATAAATCTTTTATTTTAAACCTTTTGAATAGTTAGACATAGACCTAACCCAAGTCGTTCCATGGTAAAAGTTTAAATTGTCACCATCTAGTTAATTTACTAAGAGGAACCAGTGCCATCACCGCCAAACCTAAAATGTACCTATGCGGCATCCAAATTTGGCGCATCACCATACCCTGCATGGTGTGACAAGTGACCAAATGACTACACTGGCAAATTTGGCGTGAGAGGGTGAGGTTTTGAGGTATTTTGCGGATGAGAGGTTTTTAGTGATGACTGAAGTGGTATTTGGAGCTTTGAACGTAAAATGTGAAATAATGATGTGGTGCTGAGGTGACACTGAACTGCTGATTTGGCAATTTGGCTAAAGCTATGTTCTTACAATAATATCATTATTTTTTCTTTAAACTAATAAACTTACAAGGATGCATGCAAAAACATTGTACTTTGGGTGACTTACATCACAGCCCTAATTTTGATCCCGCAAAGTATACATATTGGGGAAGTTTTGACAAATAGCACATATAAACTAACGATACGTAACCATGATAAAAGTAACTACAAAAAAGCTCTAAATAATTTACATTTATTCGTTGGATTCCATCAAAACTCAAGATAAAATGTTATGCAAAACATTTCTTTTTGTTGTGTTCAAGTTAAAAATACATGGACAAGAAAAATCGAAGAAATGATGTTTATTGGTCCCAAAACAATTTGTTATATTAATAACTGAATTAACTTAAAACCGAACCATAGTAGAATGCTAACCGAACCGACTTTATCAATAACCGCAATTTTCGGTTTTGGGTCATTAGTCTTCTCTCAAATGGGTAAAAAAATAAGCTTAAAGTGAATCGGGGTGAAGAGGTGAAACAGGCCAAAAATGTATTTAACGTATACTAACTCTCGTATCATTCTATTCAAATTTGCACGTAACATACACTTCTTGTGATCATATACCATAAATCTTGGATCATCTGAACGGACAAAAAAGTCTTAATGGTCAACAATTTTAATCAACCTCTACAAGAAATTGAGAATATCATGGGTAGCTCAAAAACCTGAATGAGTGATGATACAAATAGCACCATAAAGGCACCAAACAATTTCAACCAACCTCTAAAAAAATACTTTTTTCTTCTTCACAATAATGATTTCGCATACAAATCAAGAGCCTTGATATATACACGTAGAACCTATGAAACAAACATTACAAAATGCAATAAAAGAGTGGAATACCACCAAAAATCAAAAAAATTAAATAAAAAAAATTTTCAAAGCTAAAAGCATCGACATACGATTTGACATGTTCACCTCAAAAACCATGAACCTGGAAACACAACAACAATAGACAATGGATAAAATAAGTAAATTAAAAACTTTAGCTAAGAAGTAAGTACATTCAAATCTTCACAAATTCAGTAAAATTGTATCACTATTTAATAATAATACTTACTTTATATAGTTGAAAACAAATACTAATATGCAACTTATACTGAAACTCATGGAAAATAGTGAAAAATGGAAAGGGGTACCTGTTGAGCATTGTATATTATATATCATTGTGTTGTATGTTGTGTAAAATAAGGATGTCTCAAAGCATCATCAACAGTCAATCGATCCTCCTGCAGTTCAATTTTTATAATAATAATAATAATAATAATACTTATTTTATAAAATACATCATAAGAAAAAAAGACCAACTTAATGTAAAACAAGCAGGCCCAAAAAAAGGAACAAATTCAACCGAATTATTTTATAAACTACAAGAGATAAAGAGACGCCACTGAAAATTATTAATTTAGAGGTGGCAAGATGGACGGATTTAAAAAACATTTATAAATAATTTATGTGTGAGTTAATTAATAGTTAGTAATACAATATAATTACAAAATATTTTCAGTGACTTTTACCATGTTTGACCCCTTTCAGATAGAACACAACCTAAATCGACCCGTTTACGAGTTAATGGGTCGAAATTGCCACATCTAGTATAATTATAAAAAAATTCTAATAACTTACTGGATCCCAAACTAATAGTTGACGTACTAATCTCATAGCCCAAACGTTCGGAAACCTGATTAGACAAAAACATATAATAACCTAAGAAGTCATGGTTAAATAATGTAGAAAGACATAATAGGGTTAGTGTGTGAGTTTGTCGTCAAAATATCACCAAATAAATAATATACATGTCTGTGTTGATATATATATGTGTGTGTGTATTGTCCTTAAATATTTCTTTTCGGGTTTTTTGTCCATGTGGTATTGATTTTTCATTCGTTTCGTTCTTTTCCACCTAAATTGACCAAAATGCCCTTATTTTTAATTTATCTAAATTCTTAAACACATAGTTTCTTTTTTAATTTTCTATTTCTTTTTTCTTTCCCTTTTTGATTTGCTACCAAGCCATCGATTAGGGACAAAACTTTCAAAAATGAAAGACCATATGTGTGTGTGTATTATATGGTTGGTGGGAACTGAACCAACCCTAAATTAAGAGGATCTCTGCTCTTAATCTGACTCGAAAAGAATTCCTCGGAGCATTTCCATGAAGCTGGTGAACCCGAGCACTAAATAAAAAAATATAAACCTTAATTAGTCACAACTTTGCTAAAAAAAAGAATCAAAAGCAGAGTTTGTAACATCAGATTGATTTGGGTAATGTTTTATCTGTAACGGGTCAATGGGTAAAACCAAATAAATTAAGCTTAAAAGGAAACAGAGGAAATGGGTTGAAATAATACATTAACTAACCTTCCCATTGCTCCTCCAAGTAAGATGTTTCGATGAACTCCCAGGAAGCAAAATGCATAATTCCATAAATGACCTTAATCTGCCCATTTATATACAAATGGGTTGAGTTGGGTTATGTTTATATCTAACAGGTCAAATGGGTTAAGCTAAAAGATTTAACAAAACAAGTTGAAAGCCATCTGAAATGTGTTCACATGCAAAAAGCCTTCTAAATCACTGTTTTAAAAAATAAATAAATAACATAAGAGTTTTAATTATTAATTTATGGGAAATGCTAATAATAACCCTTAAGGCTACGATTACCAACTAAATTTAGACAAACTTACCAATCACCACTAACCACTTCCTGATATTTCGCTCACACAACAATGAAAGATGTGAAAAAGGCTAGTGTGTGAGAGAAAATAGGAGTTTTTTTGTGACTATGTTTATATAGCAGCCTTTAAAAATATAAAATTAAAACATGTAGTCATTAACCATAGTTCTAAGGGCTATAGTTAGGAAAACCATTCAATTAAAAAATAAAAAAAGAACCCGGTTACCCAACCCGACCCGCAACTCACTTGTAAGCAAGATCCTTCAATCCTTCATTCCAGCCTTCAAGATGTTGATCCAAAAGAGCACGTGTTACACCATTTATTTGGAATACATTTGGTGATCCTATAATCAACTCTAAGATCACAACACCAACACTCCACATATCATACCTGTTAATAGTAAATAAGCGAATAATAATTAACAATTCAATTAAAGCATGTGATTGGTTGACCGACCTAGAGGTTATATAACCGGTGAAACTAATCGGACCTGATCAAAATGGGTCAACATCGGTCAAAATGGGTGAATATCGGTAAAAAAAGGGGTTTATTATAGAATGTACACATATTTTTGTAATGAAAAGATATGAAAGACATACTTTGTAGTTATGCTTGTGGGCCCATGATACCAAGTTGCATTGAGAAAAGCTTCTGGAGGCATATACTCATAAGTTTGTTCATCCCTAATAAAAACAAAAATAAATTATTAGAAATTATACACTTTCTCCACAACACATTGTCAAACGAAAATAACTTAACATGCATCAAAAGGTGGCAAGAATAAGATAACACCTTTTTTGTCCATTTTCTTGATATTTCTATAGATAATTAATGTGTTATATATAATAACAAAAACAATATTATTACAATAATAATCTAAATTTTTTAATAGAGTGATTTAGGAGGGGTTATATCGATTAGAAATACACTTTGCACAACTTTTCAACTGTTTGGCACATTTGACTCTTTCCCTTTCTAGATAAATTTTTATTTGACTTGTTCTGAAAATAAATATGACCCAAGTCAACCCATTTATAAGAAAATGGGTCCAAAAGCCTGATTACGCATACTTTTTCACAAAATAGAGTAACTTTTGAGTCTGAGATACAATAATATCAAAAGCTTGTGTTTCCCAATAATAAATATACTAAACCGTAACCCAAAAAAAAAAAACAAAAAAACAAAAACTTGTTTTAAACTTTTAATCAAGGTCTATAGGAACAAGTCGGTCAGTCCTCCCCCCCCCCCCCCCCCCCCCCCAAGCGGCTAATTGATCTAGGCGGGGATTCGGTGGGGCCTATGCGGATTGGAATTTTCTATTTACAAATTTTGAACTATATGTCAAAGTTCATATATATAATACTTCAAATCAACAATGCTTAACTACAATTTGTAAAAAAATGTTAATTTCAACAAAAAAATTTTTTTTGGCTACAATGCTTGACTTTTTTACCGATTTTGACCGCCTAGCGCCTAATATGGCCGATTTCTGAAATCCTGGTTCTAATCCAGTCAACCAAATAAAGAAGATTGATAGATTCTTACAGAAAATCTTAGAATCACAAAAACAGGAGTAATCTCATAGCATCAGGCTTTTTAGGTGTATGAACATTAACATCAACAACAAAACGAAAAAACGAAAAAGAAAAAGAAGAGTATAAATACCGAGAAGGTCCAGCAGCCCCATATAAATGCTTTGTGGTAAATTCATCCATTGCACTGCCAAAGTCAATAATACGCCTGGTGAGAAAAAAAAAACATGGGATTAGAGAAGAAATCGCATAATAAACAGAAAACATTATGATCAACATATGTATAAATTAGTCTTAAAGTACATTTTAGTGGTATAAGTCTCGTTTCCATTTGGGCTTCCTTTTAAGCATCTACCAGAATCGTGATCTTCGAAGCAAACAATCATATTCTCTAGCAAGAAAAAAAGTATTTCAAGTTAGAATATACATAAAAAAAAATAAGTAAACAAAATCATAAATAAATATGTAATCATCATGTGCATAAAAAGTGGACCATTTAACCCTTTATATTTTTGGTTCTTTTTTGTTGTAATCTTTTTTTAGTTTAACATAATACATAATAAAAAAAAGCCCATATAGATAAAGACAGTAATGTTCTCACCAGGTTTAATATCCCTGTGGGTGATATTACGGTCATGACAAGCCTTCAGTGCCATTAACTGATGAAAAAATATTATTAAATATAAAGAGAAAGATGTTAGATTTGCTAATTATTTAGAAAGCACCAGCTAGAATTTGATAAATAATAAAATCATAATCATAATGATAATTAAGAACATAAAACTTCAAGTCACTAGCTATGATGGGGTTTAGTCATGGTACTTTTTGGTACTGATTGGGTTGACCCGGAAAATATAATAAATAATTAGTGTGTCAAATATGATTCCAAAAACTATATTATTTTTATAGCAGTCCAAGATCTTTGAATAACATTACTTAGGATGTTTTACGTACTAAAAATAAAAACACACTTTAGTCAACTTCCAACCCATTGACCCGTTTCCTTTTAAGCTAACCTTTTTCTTATTTACCTATTAGAGATACACCATAACCCCAATTAACCCATTCATAACAACAGGTCCAAATTCCCGTCTCTACATAATAAGAAAACAATTAACAAACATACCAACTGCCAAATAAGATTCCTCATTTCCTCTTGACCTGCTTTGGTTGTCTTCAACCAATGCCACCATTTTGAAGAATGTAATATACGAACATGTTTAATGTTTTCATCATTTGTTGAATCATCATTATTTCCCAAATCATCTGCTGTGTATAAAATCTTTGATAATGAAATACCTTCATGACGAAACACAAGCCATATTTCATTTGACTTTGACTCAAATGACTCTATATATCTTGCAATATGTTCCAGTCCTTCTTCATAAGCATAAGAAACCGCTTTTTGTATTTTTATTCTTGAGGATGAATCTATTTGTATAGCAACTGATTCTTTATTTTTTAGTAAATGTGATTCCTTTACTGATAATGTACCTCCTAAATATGATGAAGCATTTAGAAAAAGTTCACCAAAATATTTCTCTCGTAGACCACTTAAGTAGACTGTATTGCCCTTTTCTACCTGTTTCAGTTTGTGAGATTTAGTTAATTGTAAGAGTAAATTACAAAAATGGTCCATATGGTTTGCTAAAAAATACAGTTTTGGTCCCTTTTCAAAACCTTTTGCTATTTTGGTCCTTGACGTTTCGATTTTCTTGGAATCTTGGTCCTTCGCCACGTGAATGACTAAAGTACCCTTTACCATGTATTTCAAGTGGACGGAGGACCAAGATTGCAAGAAAACTGATGCAATAAAAGTAAAATAAATAAATGCAAATAAAAATTAACGGAATAATTACCATTATACGTTTTAAAATGAAAATGTTATCATTGGGAGGACCAGAACTAAAGTTCGTTTTGTTTTTTGCGCTCGTATTTGAATCATTGTTTTGTTGGAAATAATTCCAATGAAAAGCTACCCAAACTTCTCCATATGATCCACGGTCAAATCTCTTTTTCAGTATATACCTATAGAAGTATCAACTACAAACCTTTAAAAACACTAAAATATCATAAAAAAGATAATAAAAGGGTAAATTACATAAATGGCTACGAAAATTACGTATTTCATCCCTCGAGTTTGTTTATTACACGGATGGTCCTCTAGGTCTGTTGAAGTTCAAATGCAGAGGACCATCTGTGTAATAAACAAACTCGAGGAATGGAATCCGTAATTTTTGTAAACCACAAGGACCATTTATGTAATTTACTCATAATAAAAAACAAAAAAGAAAGAAAAATTAGTGGCCACCTTGTGTTAGGCGTGGTGTGTTTATAAGATTCTTGATTTTGTTCAACACTCGGCGCAGGGAGTGATTCTAAAAACCCTAGAAAACTTGCAAGACCTTCAGGATTAATGCATTGATCTCTGTCTCCATTATTAGATTTCCCAGAATCCAAGCACATCATTTGGTCACGGTATAAGTTTAATGGCCCGCCTGCATTTATATAAAAATAAAATATTTATAGTTCAGTTACAGAATATGAATTTACAATGGCAATCTCGACCCATTTGCTTATAAACGGGTAGGAAGTCGACCAAGGTCCATTTTTAATGCGTACAACATCCTAAATCGGTTTCATTTAAAATTTCAGAAAATATAAACAAAATAAATTTAAAAATTTTTGTGATCTAACCATAACTATGATCATCAGGTAAGGCTTGTGGTGGGCCATATATGATATCTTGTTCATCTTTTGAAATCCAGAATGTGTAGTCATCCTCATTGAGGCTTTTGGATAGATAGAAAGATCCATGAGTATTATGTTTTCCTTCAACCTATTGCAAAAAATAAGGTAATAATAATAATAAATAGGGTAAATTACAGAAATTGTCCCTGTGGTCTTTCATTTTTTCAGGTTTTGTCCTTAGACTTTCTTTCCGGGGATTTTGTCAATGTGGTCCTACTTTTTCAGTTTTTTCGTCCTTTTCAATCTAAATTGACCAAAATACCCTTATAATTAACTTTCTGAAAATTTTAATTTCTTTTTCTTTTTCTTTTCCTTTTAATAAGCTTAAAAATTTAAGCTTATTAAGCTAACAAGCTCAAAAGCCCTTTAAATAAGCTTTCCCAAACATGCCCTTACACCACATATTATTAATATGTGACACAAATGATAGATTCTCTAACATAACAAAAACAAAAGTTCTTATTTCTGAATAATTTTCTCATACACTGATACGATCGGGAAGCAGAGGTTCGGCCAAGTGTATCACAGACGGAAAATAAAAGATCCCAAGTGAAGCTTATCTCTAGCCTAATTTCGAATGCTTAGTTATCTATTAGGAATTAGTATTATTTTATGATTAGTATTACGTTTCCTTATTCGATTAGTATTGGGGCCCGAACCTATATAAAAGGATTCGGCCAAACCCCAAGGAATTATCGAATTAGTATTGTCTTATTTACTTTTGTATTAGGGAGATACCTGGATCTCTATTATCAGGAACTATCAATTAAGCATTCGGCTAACGGTTGGTTACCGTTAGTATTATCATTGTTCTTGAGTCGTATCATATTGGTATCAGAGCATACGATTCAGGGATGTCGAGGAAAGTCGCTGAGGTCGATAGTGATCTGACGCAACACAAGGCTGAGGTGACCAGCAAGCTCAGTCGACTGGAGCAAGGGTTCACGGCTATGCAGGCGCGTATGGAAAACATGCAAGCCGAGACCAATCAACATATGGAATCGATGCAGGCAAAATCGCAGCAGCAGTTCGATGAGGCCAATCAGAAACACGCAGAGATGATGGCAATCTTGATAAACTTGCAACAAAAGCAAACAAAGCCGCCGATCAACACCACCGCCCCCCAACAAACGAACCCGATCACCACCGCTCCCGTACAGACAATCTCCACCACCGCCCCCCAATTGGTGTTGCGACAGCCGACGCCACCAAGCTCGGTACCGCCGCACCACCCGATGACAAAACCCTTGCAGTTCGATGATTTAGGGTTTCCCCTGTTTTCCGCCGGGTCGTCAAACGGAAAGACAAAACAACCTCAGCCGCACGGGTTCGACGGCCCACGACAAACGTACGCCCAGGAGGAAGACTACAATCCGGCACCGTTTGGATATCGACCGAGGCAGAACTGGGTCACGGGGTCAGGCAGCGGCTCGGGACCCACGGGTGACCGAACCTGGACAGCAGGGGCGGACCACCGACTTCGGAAACTGAAGATGCCCATCTTCGATGGTGACGACGCCTATGGGTGGATTTATAGAGCTGAACGTTTCTTTGATGTGCAGGGTTTTACAACATCGGAGGAACGCCTACGAGCCACGGTTATTTGTATGGAAGGTCAGGCTCTATCATGGTACCGGTGGAGTGAACGAAGGGAACCATTCCGCGGGTGGGAACAGATGAAAACACGCCTGCTAAAAAGGTTCCAACCATCCCAAGATGGTAATATGCACGAACAATTTTTAACCATCTCGCAGACAGGATCGGCTCGGGAGTATGTTAGCATGTTCGAGACCATGGCAGCTCAGCTCGAGGGAATATCGGAACAGGTATTGGAGGGCACATTCATAAAGGGATTAAAACCCGAACTGCGCACGTCGGTTCGGGTGTTACAACCCACAGGGTTGAATCAGGTTATGACACTAGCCCTTATGATTGATGAGGCGAAAAACGAGCAGAATAATGAAAAGAATAAAACGGTGTCCAAACCCACAATTAGCCGTAGCCACACCACTGGGCAAGCCGCAACAACAGCCGCCTCAAGCAGCGGCTCAACCCCCGTCGGGAACCGACCTACCGCTACCCCGGGAAAACAACTGTTCCGTCGAATGACGGAAGCCGAATACGCTGACAAAAGAACAAAGGGGCTTTGTTTTCGGTGTGACGGACGATATGCACCCGGACATCGATGTCCGGAGAAAACGTTGCAAGTCCTCATGATCACGGAAGAAGACGAAGATGACAACGAGGAGGACCACGCCCATCTAGACATGATGGAGGTGTCCGCCCAATCAGTCGCCGGTATTACCTCACCGCGCACCATAAAACTCCGCGGCACCATACATGACCAGGAGGTAGTTGTTTTAATTGATTGCGGGGCAACCCATAACTTTCTGTCTGTGAGGTTAATCGAGCCATTGCAATTAGTAGTCACGGGTCAGAAAAAGAAAGGCATCATATTGGGCAACGGCGGTTTCGACGCTTGTTACGGTATCTGTAAAAACATACCGTTACAATTACACGGCATGCTCGTTGAAGACGACTTTTACCCGCTCACGCTGGGCAGCAACGATGTCATACTCAGCATGAAATGGTTGGAAGATTTAGGTGACATGCACGTGAATTGGCGCACAAAAGTTATGTCATTCATGTGGAATAACGAACGGGTCACGCTCCGGGGCGAGCCCGGGCTGCAGCGATCCCAGGCGTCGCTCCAAGCGCTGGCACGAGCATTGCCCGATATCACTGAAGGGTATCTGGTGGCGCTAACAAACGTGGAACAAATTGAGGCCATCACCACAGATAACCCACCCGAGCTAGAGTCAATTTTAACTAACTTTTCGGATGTTTTTAATACGCCTACAGGATTACCACCTCCTCGAGATCATGAGCACGCTATAATACTGAGAAGCGGCACCGAACCAATCAGCGTACGACCATATCGGTACCCGCAATTGCAGAAGGACGAGATCGAGCGCTTGGTCGGAGAAATGATGGAAGCAGGGGTAATTCGACCTAGTACGAGTCCGTTCTCCAGTCCGGTCCTATTGGTGAAAAAGAAGGATGGCAGTTGGCGGTTCTGTGTCGACTACCGCGCCTTGAACAAATCTACGGTACTCGACAAATTCCCTATTCCCGTTATTGATGAATTGCTTGATGAGTTACAGGGAACCACGGTCTTTAGCAAACTCGGTCTGAAATCGGGATACCATCAGATACGCATGCGTGACAGTGACATACCCAAAACGGCGTTCCGAACACATGAAGGCCACTATGAATTTTTAGTTATGCCATTCGGTCTCACCAACGCCCCCTCCACCTTCCAGGCATTGATGAACCGCGTTTTCAAACCATACCTACGAAAATTCGTCTTGGTATTCTTTGACGATATTCTGGTCTACAGTCGGTCAATGGAAGAACATACTCATCACTTAACAACTGTGTTCAACTGTCTCCGGGCAGAACAATTATATTGTAACAAAAAGAAATGCGTATTTGGGCAGAATCAAGTGGATTACCTCGGGCACATTGTGACGGCTACCGGGGTGAAAGCCGACCCCGCCAAAATTACCGCCATGACCGAATGGCCTATCCCAAAAACACTTCGGGACTTACGCGGGTTCCTCGGACTAACAGGTTATTACCGTAAATTCGTGCAAAATTATGGTAAAATAGCCCGACCACTCACAGAGTTACTAAGGAAAGATAAATTCCAATGGTCGGAAGAAGCGACCACCGCATTTCAGAAATTACAGGAGGTCATGACTCAAGTTCCGGTGTTAGCCATGCCGGACTTCAAGAAGCCGTTTATTCTCGAAACTGACGCCTCCGGTTACGGAATAGGGGCGGTACTAATGCAAGACGGCCGGCCGATTGCATATTTCAGCCAAGTGTTGGGGCCACGAGCCCAATTAAAATCAGTTTATGAACGAGAACTCATGGCGATCGTATTGGCCATACAAAAATGGCGGCCGTACCTCCTGGGGCGGAAATTCACCGTAATCACGGACCAACGGAGCTTGAAATATTTGCTCGAACAGCGGGTTATTACGGGCGAACATCAACGTTGGATTTCTAAATTATCGGGATATGAGTTCGATATTTATCGACCGGGTCGCGAGAACGGGGCAGCAGACGCCTTATCACGCAAGGACACATGCGTGGAGTTACGGGAACTCATGATCAGTCAAAGCCGTGACGATCAAACACTTCTGACCGAAGTAAGGCGAGATTCGGTAATTCGGGCGATACGAGACCGCGTCGAGGCGAACGAAGCAGGTCTAGAACATTATACGGTGGTAAATGATAACTTGCAATATAAAGGTCGATTGGTCTTGCCCCGCACGTCGGTATGGGTGAACCGTGTATTTCAGGAATTACACGCAGGGGCCATCGGAGGTCACGGCGGCGCCCAAAAGACGTACCAACGGATCGCAACTGAGTTCTTCTGGGTCGGAATGAAACGAGACATTGCCAAATTAGTGTCTGAATGCATTGTGTGCCAACGAAATAAATATTCCAATATGTCACCGGCAGGTTTGTTACAACCTCTCGAGCTACCGCAGCGGATATGGGAAGACGTCTCGATGGACTTCATTGACGGGTTACCCAAATCGGACGGATATACCGTTATCATGGTGGTGGTCGACCGCCTAAGTAAGTCAGCCCATTTTGTTTCTTTAAAACATCCGTATACAGCTTCAAGTGTGGCAGCTGACTTCATCCGCAATATTGTGCCTCCATGGCGTTCCTAAATCTATCGTGTCCGATCGCGATCGGGTGTTCATTAGCCATTTTTGGACAGAATTGTTCAAATTTCAGGGGACGACTCTCAAACGAAGCACCGCGTACCACCCGCAAAAGGACGGACAAACCGAAGTCGTGAATCGAAGTCTTGAAACTTATTTGAGGTGTTTTGCATCCACTAAACCGAAATAGTGGGCTCAATGGCTGCCTTGGGCGGAGTATTGGTACAATACTTCATATCATTCCTCGATCGGTATGACACCATTTAAAGTTTTATATGGCCGCGATCCCCCGACATTGCTAAGTTACAATAAAGGGGCTGCTACCGCATTCGAGGTCGATAAATATTTAGAGGAACGTGACCGGATTATTGCCGAATTAAAGATACAATTAACCCGCGCCCAACAAGTAATGAAGAATAATGCTGACAATCATCGCAGAGAAGTGCATTTTAATGTAGGTGACAAGGTGTTTCTGAAATTACGACCGTATCGTCAAAGTTCAGTAGCTAACAGGACAAATGTGAAATTGGCAGCACGTTTCTATGGACCATACGAGATTTTATCACGCGTAGGGGAGGTCGCATACCGATTACAACTACCGGAAAGTTCCTCCATTCACCCAGTCTTTCATGTGTCACAGCTCAAAGCGGTTGTAGGGTCACATTTGGTGGAAACTGCACTACCTGTTGATTTTATGGCAGGCACATCAGAAAGGTGGCAACCCGATCAGGCTCTCGGTATTCGAGAGGGCACGGGAGGCATGGAAGTCTTAATACAGTGGAAGAATTTAACACAAGACGAGGCAACATGGGAAATGGCGGATGCAATTAAGGAACAATATCCAGAGTTTCACCTTGAGGACAAGGTGCGGCTTTGGGGCGCGGGTAATGATACGATCGGGAAGCAGAGGTTCGGCCAAGTGTATCACAGACGGAATAAAAGATCCCAAGTGAAGCTTATCTCTAGCCTAATTTCGAATGCTTAGTTATCTATTAGGAATTAGTATTATTTTATGATTAGTATTACGTTTCCTTATTCGATTAGTATTGGGGCCCGAACCTATATAAAAGGATTCGGCCAAACCCCAGGGAATTATCGAATTAGTATTGTCTTATTTACTTTTGTATTAGGGAGATACCTGGATCTCTATTACCAGGAACTATCAATTAAGCATTCGGCTAACGGTTGGTTACCGTTAGTATTATCATTGTTCTTGAGTCGTATCATACACTCATCTTAATATGATAATGTGAATGCAATACTATAAATAATAAAGGAATTAGAACCAAGTAATAAAGAGGTTGATCATACCAATAAACGCCCGAACTTATTGATAACTGGATCAGTATTCCCCGATTCTACAAGTTCAAAATTTGTGACATCAGGGTGATATAAGCAACTATATAGTAAGTAAAAACCATATGCAGCTAAAATATGAAATGTGGAATATTATATTATTTGTGTATGATACTTGAATATTATAGGTGGCAGTTTTAACCTGTTTGCCATGAAAGGGTCAATTCGGGTCAAACAAGCAAAAAAATAATTAGCTTAAATGATAAGCTTCCTACATGAAAATATTTACAGTTTAGATTGTTAATGAATTAACATAATAAGTTAATAACTATTTGACATGCTAACTATTCATAATATAAAATAGAGCAAATGTCATAAAATAACAATATAATTTGGGTTGTGTTCCATTTTGGAAATTACAAGTTTTAGCTGGGATATTTTTAGTAATTAACGTGTTTTTTTGGTTCCTTTACAGTAATTAAAAGAATCTTTTCTTACATTTTTTAACACTATTATTACTAATAATAGACTGGCTAAAAACTTGTGATTACCAAAATGGGCCAGCGGTTAAAGTATATTGCTATTGCCTGACATTTTCCATTAAAAAAAGTTGGAAATACTGTGTTTCGGGTCAACCCAACCCATAATAAAAAAATTAATTCGTATAATTACTAAAATTACCAGACTGTCCATCCACATAACTCTGCAATCTCACTTCTCCAAACCGTGGATTATTCAAACTTTCTAATCCAAACGGAACTACAACAGCTGCAACATTATCCATACTCCCTTTTTCAAGAGCAGTATCAACAATACAATCAGCTAATGAGTATGAACATGAAGGACTATATTGTAATTTCACAGGGGCATTTGTATGTAATTCCCAAAATAGATCACAAACATCTTGTGGGCCCAGTTTTTCAAGAACACCATCAGAAGCAGCTATTAAGTAAGTATCGTTTGTTGTTAGTGGTTGCCAGTCAGTCACCTCGGGGATAGATATTACACCAAAGCTGATGAAATATAACAGTAAATTAGAAAATAGCATTTTTTAGATCAATTTAATTAATATTATTAATAATAGCTTCAACTAGAAACTTGTACCACTAATAGTCCCTATTTTTAATTACACGTACAGTCCCTCGACTTTTTTATTACACATTTAGTCCCTAATTTTGCAACTTGTACCACTAACGACCTCTAAAGCAAAAAAAATGGCGTTAACCGTTGATACAAACCACGGGGACTTTCAATGTAATTTACACTAAATCTTCGGGCTTCTGTTTTGGATAACACATTTTAGAGTAAATTACATAAATCGTCCATGCAGTTTGTATAAAATTATGCATTTCGTCCCTTAGATAGTTTTCATTTCACTGATAGTTCCTAATTATGAAATTTGTAACATCAACGGTCCCTAATTTTGAAACTTGTAACGTCAATGGTCGCTACAAGCTTAACAAGCTTTTTTGCTTTAGGGACAGTTGTTGTTACAAGTTTCAAAATTATGGACTATTCGTGTAATAAAGAGAGTCGGGTGACAAAATCCAAAATTTCATACAAACCACATGGACGATTTATGTAATTTACTCCACATTTTATTTGCACTCACAAAAAGGATCAAATTATTTAAGGTATTTTATTTTCACCGTGTAACCAAGTCGTATCTTTAAATTATGAAATTCAAAATTTTCAAAAATTTTGATATTCAATAGTTCGTCACCTTTTAATGTGTAAAAAGGAAAAAAATAGTCACACAAAACATAAACGAAACCAAAATTACTTACCTACTTATACAATTTACCCTAATCAAATGGCAAAACTAACCTTTTAAATGACAAATCACCAATAGCACGTGAAACAGCCAAATGACCATTAACTCTTGAAACACCACCCCACTCAAGTACATAACCGCCAGCCGACTCAACTCGAGATTTTTCATCAACCCTATCGGGATGGTGGTCTTTAGTTAATTCTTTAGCAGAAAAATAGTTAAAACCGTCAGTTGCTGCTAATTTAAAGTTTCCATAATCTTTCATGCGTATTGAAACACCATCTCGTCTTTTATTTCTGTATAATCTCAATAAAGTAGCTGCAATTTATAGGAATGATTGGCTATTAGTCTTTTTTATTTCATTAATAAGGGCAATTTGCATAGCAAGTTAAAGAAAAAATGATAAAAGAACATATAAAAAAAGGACTGATTTAAGATTTTTATCAGCAATGAGCTTATTATGACTTAAAACGATAAATAAAACTCATAAGCTGGAAAATAAGCAAAAAAATAAGTTTGTGGAAAATAAGCCGAACAAAATGAGCTCATAAGCCCGAAAATTAGCTAGAACAAACACCCCCTTAGAAGATTATTTCTAACCTTTAGCCTCTTGAGGTGGTAGAAATGTCTCAGAGCAAACAAAAGCCTTTGAATCTCCAACATTTGCAGCTAGAATCTGACTATCTGCTATTAATATAACTGTTGCAGTTGACCCAGACTCGAAATTGTATCTAGATGCTTCCTATTAAAAAACAATTGAAAAAAACCAACAATAAACATACCATTATATATATGTATATATATATATATGTGTGTGTGTGTGTGTGTGTGTGTGTAGAGAAAAAGAGATAGAAAAGAATAGCAACAACTTACCTTACAAAATGTTGCATCAATATCATCAATGGCCTTCAACAAAGATTCTTTTAAAATTTCCAAGTGGAAAGCTCCGTCAAATATGGTTGACAATGTAAACTTAATCCTGCAGCAAAAATGATAAATACTTCTTGTTATCTGAGTATTATACGTCAGAATTGCAATTGCTTATAGCCTTATATGAAACACATTAAAAGGTGACATTGCTATTATTAATCTAATATCAGATAGTTAATAGTACTACAGTGTCATGCTACTTGCATGAGACCAACATAGTCAATTTATGACTCGAGAAAGTTGTTGGTAACGCAATTTAGGTATAATTTCTATCCTTCCAAATTATAAACAAAAAGGTAACAATGTACCTTCTTGTTTATTTGTAAGTATAATGTCTAGCATATCCATGTATTTTGCCCCCAGAAAAACCATGCTAACAATTCTGACCTACAATTAGGCAAGAGCAAAAATCACTTTTATAAGGCTAGTTGCTCAAAGACTTTAAGTCAAAATAAGAAAAAACCTAATTTCATGTGCATACAAGTGTTGGTAAATCATGTGTGCTGTATAGAGAGATCATAAGAGTGTGTGTGTGTGTGTGTGTGTGTGTGTGTGTGTGTGTGAGAGAGAGAGAGAGAGAGAGAGAGAGAGAGAGATACCTTCCAACATGCAGCACATATTCACCCTGTTTTTCATCCCAACCAAGCATTTAAGAACCATGATCATGTCCACCCTTGTTTGGTAACATTCCCATTGATAATTTGGACAAAAAAGAAAATGTGGTGTCAAGAAGAAAATAAGTATGCAGTGTGAAATACTCCAATAACAGCTTTGAAGCCATTTCACTAGCTTCTGCACCATTATGACCATCAAAAACTGCCAGAATGCCAACTGAATAATCTCTAATGCCATTTGGATCTGTACCAGTATGACAAATAAACAATAAGAAATGCAACCTTAATGGTTATCAGGTTATGATATGAAAAAATCGATACTAGGATCAACTAATTCCACAATTTCATACGATTTCAGAAGAAGAAAACAGATATAATTTCGTTAATAAGCTAGAGTACGTTATGAAACTCCTTGTATCATTTAATGTATCAAAACGTTAATCCGTTTCATGTCAAAATTCAAGTTTCAAAGTAGCAATCAATCAAAGCAATGTTACAAAATGGCAGGAGTGTGTATACTGTATAATAATCATTTTCAGGAATGTATAATAACATCGCGTACAGATGCACACACAAAACTGATAATCAAACACGAAGCTAATTTTGATACAGTATTTCCTGGAATAATTATACAAATCAAACGAGCAATAAAAATAATTACATTACCTGGAAAAGGAATCCGGATATCGAGAGTACAGAGAGTTCGATCTTCATGAGATTTCCGACGGCCCTGACGTGTGGCCGATTGACATCTTCCAACTGTGGATCGTCGAACAGAATCGTGTTCCGGTAAGTTCCATCTAGGGCATTTTGGTGACTGGAAAACCGCCGGTGCACCGCCTTCTTTATATACAGCCAAGCACGTCGATGATTCGCCGGCGGTACGTGTAATTATGCAGATAATAAACCCTAGAACGGATAATATGAAATTCGTTTTGTTCATAGTTTGTATTTGTTATTTACAGTTGACTTTGAATACGGTGTGTAATTTATCGGAGAAATGAGCTGGCAATCGGAAGTCATAATTCGGAAAGAGCTCGCCGATCTGTTGAAGTAACGATTATACCTACCAACAGTCGGTGGTCGATGGTGCTGCCGGAGAGGTTTAATTGATTTTATGTTTATTTTTTGAATTTTTTAAAGTTTTTAGGATTGAAATTTAGACCGGTACCATTTTATGTTTATTCATAAGATGATTAGCTGGTACCCGCGCAATGCGGCGGTAGGTACCCAGTTATTACAGTTTCTGGCGAACAAGTGCTCAATAGTAGCAACAAGTCGTCTTTCATACTTTGCTTTGAAAGCCAAAATATTTTCTTCAATGGCAGTAATTGTTTTATCATATTAGCATTCATGAATTCAAACAAGTAATACTCAAATTGATTTCACTATATCATCAAATTACAACACTAATATGGTTATTATGGATTAGAACTTTGGTACCATAAAATTCCAGCAATGGATCACTTTAATCTTAAATTTTGTCCTTCCAAAAAGTGCACCAAAATTGGTCAAAGTTTAAACCATGGAAAGCAATGGATTTTCTCGAATTAATAAGATTCAAAAATCAAGAAGCTCCCCCATATCAATGAGTCATATCACAATCAAAATATGCATTAAAATGCAAATTGGTGTAACAGCATCTCAAACGGCAATTAGTGAATTATAACAAAATTAATTATTTTTAACCAGATGTAGCTCTATTTGTTATTTTTTTGCTTAAATAATCAAAAGCTGAGATCGTATAAGAGAGTAATGGCCAAAACGATGCAACAAGGTCAAAATCATGATCATCTTCAGCGGTAACAGTCGTTGCTTTGGGATAACTGTCATCAGTGGCCTAGCAGAATCTTTTCCTTCAGAAGTCAAAGTCAAAAGCCTTGAAAGGAAACAAGGGCTAACAGCCTATTAATGGTAGTTAGGAGCCTGTTATTTGGGGTGTTCAAAACCGGATGGTGAATATTTACAATATGAATCCGATATTCATTGTCATGTAATTTACTGCATTTACCACAAGCAAAAAGTGACAGCAAAAACAGTAAATGCAGCCAAAAAAACGTTTTTAACAGAAGGGATATATTACTGCATTTACCACAAGCAAAAAAGTGACAACAAAAAAAAATAAATGCAGCCAAAAAAACGTTTTTAACAGAAGGGATATTTTAGTGCATTTAACAATTAGCACAAACGATTTTGCTGTAAACACTAAACAGCAACCCTAAAACATAAAAAAAAAACAGTTAGCAAACAATTTTCTGCAGTTAACTTAATTTCAAGCATAACTAACAGAAACAATAAAAACCAAAAACAGGCATTATAGTGAAGCAAACTGAGATACAGTTATAGATTTATGCCGAAATAGAAAAAATATTTCTTACTTGAGATTCTTTAGTAGTTGCCCAAGTATCCATTACTTTCAGAATTTTTGGTTCTTGATATTAGGGTTAGGCTGTTAGAAAACAAATGTCCAGAATGCAGATTAGGGTTAGAGAAGAATGATAAGACCATAATAAAAGAGTATCAGTTCTAAAAAGGCTAAAATATTCGAATTATGGGCATGAAGGATGATAGACAAGAAACTGTCTACTGCAATTCCGTTTTCAAGCCGAGGACCGAACAGGCCCGAAAACAGGAAATCGGTACAATTGTTATCATTTTTTTCCATGATGAGAGAAGGAAGCAGCTGAAGCAAGTACTTCAACATCAAATAAAGCACCACCAGCATCCAAAAAGTTAAAATTATAAACTTACGTATGCCTTAAATAATGTTACAAGAAAAATGGTTTCGGTCACTTAAATGACCAGAACTTGGGTATTTTAAGAGAATTTCACCAGGATTCAATGTAATTGGCTTTTCAATTGCTGATGCTTCAACACAAACCATGATTTTATACTCATTATCACCAAAATCAGCCATTTATTTGCCTTCTCAGCCCATGAATTCCACACCACTATCACAAACACAAAATTAAACAATTTATTTTCATAGAAACTCAAAACTATAGACAGTTGGAATGCTGCATAATCTTTTTACTAGGGGAGTCAAATTTGTACCGAACAAAACCAGCCAACATGCTACCAACCATTCCAAGTATAGTTGGTAGCCAATATGTTGATATCCAACATGTTTGGTTGGTAGTACCGTACCAATTGTGTAATCATGGTACGGTAATGGTACACAAATTTTAAATACCACGGTATACCGTACCAACCAAGATATATATTATATGATTTTTAGTTTAATATATTATAACAAACTAGCAACCTATTTGCCCAAGATTCCAATTAGATATTAAAATATACGATATTTTATTTAAATTATAGATGTGCCCAAAAAATATCTCTGAAACTAATATAATATAATAAGACATACTTATTTTAACTTTAAAACTAAAAACATCTTTGAAAATGTAATATTTTATATGTACATTCACACAAATCAGTGATTCAGTTACAACAAGATAGCTACATCTTTTGTTACTTTATCGTACTAGATTATGTTTATATAGCACGTAACATATTATATCATTTTGCTTATTTTGTTTCTATGTTCGGAACACTTGTTAATATGTTTAACTGGTCGATAATGATAAAATATCATTGTTCTTTTGTTATTAATTTTTTTAATTTCATATGAGTTAGTGATGTTGGTATATACCATTACCAATTTGTACCAACCAAGATTGTTGGTAGCCAACAAATTGGTACCAAGTAAACTTGGTATGGTAATGGTAGATAAATCAGTGTACCAATTATAGTTGGTACGGTACGCGGTATGAGAAAAATATACGTGGTACCGTACCATGTTCACCCCTACTTTTTACCAGCATCTGAAAGCCCATCTTTTCTAATGAATCTTTCATTTCTTTTGATGATAAAGAATTGCAATCTTTGGTGGTGTGATGAGATAATTCTTTTCAAACTGCATAAACAAGATACACTACATAAGCATAAGCATAATGGCAAAATAAAAGATAACTAATTAATGTGAGAAAAAAATTACCTCTGAATCAGTGGTTTTTGCTTCACGTTCATCTGTAAATCTCATCGTATTCTTCATGCTGTCAAGATAGTCAAGCATCTCTAATCATTGAAGTTGAATTTTAATGGAGATAGAAAAAGATAACATATCTTGCTGCTAAATACATATGAATCCTTAACAATATAGATGTGTATGATATTTAGCCTGATAACCAATTTACCTGATATTTGGAACAGAAAAAAAATAGGTGTGAGCTTCCTAGTCTGCATAATTAATAAAGTGATAAACAAATTTGAACCTAAAAAGATGCATGAATCCACTATCATAACAACAAAATTTCAGTGAACTTCGTACGGATTTTCGATTCAAAAGAAGTGAGAACGAAGATAGTCAATTGAAGATCAATGGCGGAATAAAGAACCGAATTTACCTGATGTAGCGGCACCAGAGTAAGGACGATGGCCAACGGATTTTGCTGCAAGAGTGAAAATTTAGGGTAATTTAAAGTCTTTCAAATTTCAAAAGGGGAAGTAAGGAGACGTGGGGAATCCAAAGAGGCGACCTTGTTATCTGGGTGTGGGTTCTTGGAGGTTGGAATTCTACACGCCTACATTACGTTTTTAAATTATGTTTTCAAAACCTTGAATTAGAATTGACGGTCGCATAGAATTTAGACATTTAGTAGTACATAGGTATCAGGATTCGAAAAGTTAAACAACTTGCTTGGTAGTTCAGTTGGTAAGTCTCTTTACTAATAACCAAGTGGGTGTTGGGCTCGAATCCTGTATAGTGTATTTTTTATAAACGCAGTCATATCCAAAATTGGTAAGTGTGTTGGCTGAATTTTCAGCCTTGCTAATAAGGGAAGGGGTAAATGCTTTATAATATAGTAAAGATATGTGTAATTTGTTTATTCTCTTTTAATATTATTTCTTGATTTTAACATATATCTTTATATATATCTTTATCTTTATCTTTATATATAATAAAAAAAAGCATTTTTGAAATTACATCATGTCATTCTTTCCACGTCATAATAACGTCATTAATCAAAGCCAATTAGATGTCATCTCATTGCCAATTAGATGCCACCTCATTGCTACGTCAGAGTCAAAGTTAATCTTATATTTTAGCCATGGAAGTTTTACGCCTACCAATCCCGCTGATTTAGTTTCCATAAGTTTTACGTCAATTTCCATAAGTTTTACTCTTATCACTAAAAGTCTTCACCAATTTCCATAAGATTTACGCCTATCAATTTATGATTTAGTCAAAGTTTACGCATCAATTTCTGAAATTTTTTACGCCTACCAATCTTATATTTAGCCATGGAAGTTTTACGCATCAACAATTTATTACTTCGGGTCATTTTTATACATATACTCAAAAGTGTTAACTCTGTTTAATCACTAAAAGCATCACGCATCAGAGTTATTATTATTCAAAAGTGTTAACTCTGTTTACACATCCATTTGATATCAATACTGATATTGAAAATCAAACAAAATACAAAAGGCTGCAAAATCAGGAGAAAAAGCTCCTCAAGATGTTGTGCATATGAGAAGGTTGTATTTTATCAGTATTTTATACTTTTCTAACTTTCATATGTCTTCTAATTATTAATTAGTAATTTAGTTCCTATTAATCCTATACAGTTAGGTGGATGTGCAAATATATTACGTCCTCTAATTAATTATTGAATAAGTTCAATATTAATAAAAAATTATCAAGCAAGTAAAATTTACAAAATACACATTAAAATATTTTTATGCCAGAAACTGATACTTATGCAGTTGTGCTGACAACTAGCATTATGGAGGTATTACTTACAATTTTGATAATTTGATGCACTAATTGGTGAAAAAAGATTAAGTGACCTTTTTGCAGTTAAATAGACAAACACACATAGCTCTTTTCATCTTTTATATATATAGGGTCCGGATCCGGTGAGTACTCAAAATCCGGTGAGGACTAAAAAAAACCCTAAAAATGATCCAAAACAAACTTTTTTCAAAAACATTTCTTTTTTAAGCTTAAAAATCGCAGCCTATAACATCCAAAAAAAAAAAATTCAAAAATGATCCAAAAAAAAAAAAATGCATCATAATAATGATCCACAAAAAAAATATGGATCATTATTATGATTCACAAAAAAAAGTGGATCATAATTTTTTTTCAAATTTTTTTTTGTCAAATGTAGTAATAATCATGGGGAGTTATATATATTTTTTCGGAATATTTTTAAATTTTTTTGAGGTGTCCTCGCGAGTCCTCACCGTTTTTAGAGTACTCACCGGATTCCACTTATATATATATACCTCACCGTTTTTAGAGTACTCACCGGATTCCACACACACATATATATATATATATATATATATATATATATATATATATATATATATATATATATATATATATATATATATATATATCAGTTTATTGATTTATTTTTCTACATTTGTTTAATAGATTGGTATACGTATTTCACGACAAAGGCTAGAAACCGTTAATCGTGAATCAGATGCATAACAACGCCGGATAGGTTATTTTTGAGTAGAGGTGGCAATTTCGACCCATTTACTCATAAATGGGTCTATTTAGGTTATGCTTTAATCTAAACGGGTCAAATGGAAAATTAGCAAAAAAAAAAGAACGAGTTAAATGGGTCAAACAAGTTGAAAATTCAATCACTATTAATGTTTAGTGATTGCTATTTTTTAAGTGATAAAGGATTAGAAGCAGTTGCATGTGCTTTGAGTTGATGTTTTTTAACTTTTTATTATTTTTTATTTTTTTAATGATTGAGGGACATTGTTGGAGATTAAAATGTCATTTTAAATATTTTTATTTTTTTTAAAGATGCTAATACTTCATCCGTTTCAAAATATTTGAATCACTTTCCTTTTTGGGATGCTTCAAAATAAGTGAACCACTTTAATAATTTATCTTATTTGGTACGTTTTTATATTTAAAATTACTAATTTACTCTTACTTATCCTTCTTTAAACATCATTACAGATATGGGGCCTCATCATTTATGTCATCTTCCTATATTTGACTTTTCACTATTTAGAAAAAGTAACAAAACAGTAAAAGTTGTGGAGCCCATCCATTTTAATTACTCTGTTTAATTTCACAAATCTCTTATTACCTTATTTTACCTCAAAAAACGTAAACTTTAAAGTGATTCACTTATTTTGAAACGGATGAAGTAATAAACTTTATGATTAGATTGCTTATTGTATGTGGAGAGGTGTTTCTTGTGAAAGTTTTGGCTAATGCTTTTAAAGATCTTAGCATGTGTTTTTAACTACAAAATTATTCCAAAGGTACTTAATTTTTAGTGAATAAATTATTTCTAAAAAAAGTACTTCCTCCTATTCAAAATAAGTGATATACTTTGAGTTTCACGGTTTTTTACGCAAAGATTATAATAATGGTTAAATTAGATTAATTGGATGGTTAGTGGGGAATTGGTCTCACACCTTTTGAATAAAAGGGAGGTTAATGATGTTTAAAAGTAAAATTAAGGTAAAATGCTCATTTCATTATTTTAAAGTAGATAGTTAGTGGGTGATGGACCCACAATTTTTTGCAAAATAAGGTAATTTTTAAGCGTGTTGCTTATTTTGAATTACCAAAAAAGGAAAGTGTATCACTTATATTGAATCGGAGGAAGTAGAAAGTTATAAAAATTATGAAAATATTAAGAAATTTTCTATAAGCCGCCCGTGATTTATCACGGGTTATAAGCTAGTTTTCATTAAATGAAAATGACTATATGAAAATGACTAAATAGTAGGAATCAATACCATTACTCTATAATTAAACTTCAATTCAAAAACGCACTTCTTAGTTAGCTCATACTTTTTAAGTATTTAAACTAAGAATAAAAAAAATACACACCATCATCTTTTCTTTACCCAATAATAATACAAGACTCTTTCCAACAGTTCATCGGTGTAGGAATCAAACAGTTGTCAGCCTTCACGGCTTGTCTCCTTGATGTCGTCGGTTTTTCATTCGGATAGAGGAAGAGTGAAGAAGTCTGGGGAGGTGGATTTTTGTGGGGCCCGTTTTTATTTTAATAGGGTATTGTGTGTTTATATTTTACAATAGTGGGTTCAAAAAAACTGAAATGAATGAGTATTGTTGAAATGAATATGTCAGTTGAGACTTGAATGTCAGTTGGAGAGTCGGATAAAGTGGTGTTGAAACAAACTACCACAGTCAGTTACCACTGGTGATTAAACTGAAATATAATAAAATAAATTGAACATGTTTATTCACATTAATGTCATAAATAATTCTTCTAATTATCGTGGATTCAACGAATAACAAAAAAATTTACATGTAAATTTAAAAATCTTAGTGAAATAGAGTTTCATGAATGTCAAAAAGTGAAACAATAGAGTTTCATGAATGCCAAAAGGTGAAACAAGAAAGTTTTAGCAATATCGTCATCTCTTAAGCCATCTACCAGAACCACTTATATTAACAAAACACTAGCAAGTTGCTAGCAATAAGCCATCTACCAGAACCACTTATATTAACAAAACACTAGCAAGTTGCTAGCAAAATAGAATACGAACAATTAAAAATATAAAGCAGGACAAAAACACCAATTGGACTAAACTAAATTAATGCATCTACTTTATATTTCGTGAATAAAGTTACTTTCAATTCCTCGTCTATTTTTGACACCAATACATTAACATTATTAAAAATTATATTATTTCTTGTTGACCAAGTGCTCCATGCCAAGCTGCTTCAAAGAATTGTCTTTGTCTTTTAAATTCATCCGAGTTGATGATTCCCATAAAGAGTTGCATAAACGAATTATGACTAGACACTTTCAATAAAACTTTATCTCATAAATGCTTGGCATGTGACTCTCTTATAGTCTTATGTCATTTTAATTTTTAACATAAGTATTTAACAGCCAATAATTTTGTTTTCTTGTAGAAGGCCAAAAGAGACGATATAAAAAATTCCAAGCATTCGCTTCTACATTATGATTTACTTAAAGTGGACCAACATAGAATTTACTCAAACACAACTTACTATTTTGTTAATATACTAAATAATAAAAATAAAAATTCGATACTTAAAGTTTACATGAAAAAGATAAGACATGAAAATCAGGTACAATACACTTCATGTGATGACTGATAAAACGTTACTATCTTATTTAACATGTTTCGTTATAAAGTCATCTTGCTATTAATTTTCTTATCTTCCTAAAGAAGTCAAATTCCATTTTTTCGACCATTGATATACAACCAATCCTCAAGGGGCCGCATTTTGCTCATTATGTACGCGATTTAACCGTTGTCGTGACCATTTCCAAACATTTCCCCTGGTAATATATTCACCCAACGAGGAATCAAACACGTGACCGGAGGTCATTCGGAAAAAGCTCATGATGGTAGGGGTTACAAATTCAAGTGATGTTATAAAGAAATTTTTGAAAATTATATAGAATATATAGAATATGTCCCAAACTAGACCATATAATATAAACTTTTTGAATGAAATAACAACTTTTTGCAACTTTAATGAAAGTTTGGTATGGCCATCGGGTTGCATCTATTGGTTTTATATGCCTAAAACCTAGAGAAGGGAATCAAAAGATCGAAGAAAGAAAGAGAAAGAGATATATCCATGAGGTCAAAGTGGAAAAATCTTTGAATTTGATTTTTTCATATAAACTTTATATTGTACAAAAATCAAAATGTACGGAATTAACATATTTACCGGTATAAAAATTATTAATATAAAACCAGTCTTATATATAGAACCTACAAAATTAATCTCAATCTTTACATATATTTTTTCAAAACCGTATATTTAATTTACATCAATTGCATATTCGATAAGGTAATTCAAGTGAGAGAGAGAGATGGGAAAGCTGATTACAACGCTTAAAACAAAAGGCGTGATGCATGCATTATGACCCTAATATCTTACTTAATTTACTGTCATGTCATTAGCATTTTGCCATTTATATCCATGGCTGTCAGCCTGCACCACTTGCTTGTAGGCATCCAGGAGGGAGAGAGGGAAAGAGAGAGATAGAAAGATTAGTAGGGAGACCATTCTTGACATGAAACTCGACACGAATTTGATATTGAAATAATTAGGTTTGAATTGAGCCTAATTAAATAGGTTCAGGTCAAAAACATATCGACTCATCCAACCTGTTTATAAATCATGTGGTGTTCAGGTTAGGTTATCTATAAACGGGTCGACCCGCCAAACCGTTTAGTTATATAAAGTTTTCTTATCAAATTATTTTTAAAATGATGTCAATACTATAAAATCCCTTAAACCCTGCCTAAATGATCTACGAATCTATGTTTGACATTTATGTTCTTCACGATTACCATTGTATCTTGGTGCAATTTTTTGACCGGTTAACTCATTTGACTTATGTTAAGTTATATGAGTCAGATGGGTCAGGTCTAGATTAACATGGTTTAAATATGTCCTGGTTAGGTTGATATTTCTGACTCAAAATTCTAAACACGTCGGGCTTGGGTTGACTGATTCCAACCTGCCAACCTGCAAATCCAAACCCGATGTAATTCTCACCCCTAGATATGAGTCCTTCATGCAGTTTGGTGAAGATGCTCTTACCTTTCTAACAAAGCAAATGGTCCCCTCATAAACTCCATGGATCTCTTTCTCATTTTTAGTTGTTGCATGATGCTTGCTTGCATTATGTGTTTACTTTAGGAGAGATTACAAAACACTATCTGGGAATCAAGCAACCACTACGCAATACCATACCCGTATCAAATCTTGTTTTCTAACTACTTGCGAATATGTGGTCATCTTTAAAAGTACATACATTTTAATTAACAATCAACCATTAAAATGTATAATTAACATTTACCAAATGGTAGCACTATTTATCAATAGTTAATTAATAGTATTTTTTTTAACATTTAAGTTGTTTTTTTTCTCTTGTCGGCTTTTTTTTTATTACTTATTATTTTCTATGGTGTTTAAATAAATAAAAATTATACAATAACAATAGTTTTTTTATGGTGTCTTTTATTTGATTTATTTTGTTATCTGAAATTATTGTATATATATATATATATATATATATATATATATATATATATATTTTGAACGCCAAATCTAATCTACTTCTCATTACAACATATGTCCACGACGGGACTCGAACCCCTGACCACAAGGTCGAGAGGCACACACCATACCGCTAAGTCAAATGTCCTTTGGTGAAATTATTGTATATAATTATACTGTACAAATTAAGTAAATTTTCAACTAATACAACTTATATGAACATTTTTCAAATGTCAAATAGGATAATACTAGGGTTGTCAAACCCTGAAACAACACGACAAAAATACACGAAACGAAACGAAGTTGGGACGAAATTGAAATTTGAATTTGTGTTCGTGTTGTGTAAAACAAACACGAAGTTGTGTCGTGTCGTGTTCGTGTTCAGAGATTAACATGAAATTGACACGATAGTTATGATTTTGAGAACATTTAGAAATTGATGTTATATTTTTATCGTGTTTGTCGGGTTTTTAATTAGCATGTAATAAGTAAGAAATTTGTTATTTTTGTTATTTATGTTGTATTGTCGTGCTTATCGTTTTTTTAATTCGGTCGTGTTCGTGTTAGCAAAATAAAACACGGCTTCGTGTCATGTTGTTTTCGTGTTGAACGAATCCGTGTCGTGTCGTGTTACCCAAAAACATGAAATGATAGCACGTCTTGAAAGCCTAGATAATACCCTACCAGCCGTACGTGAGTAAATCCTATGATAATTTGGTGTATTTCCAACGGGAAAATAGAATTTTCTAGCTTTTACATCTTACCAATGAACGCCTGTTAGTTACGTTATTAATACTTGTGACGCTAAAAAACATTTTTTATTGTCATTAATACTTGTGTCACTAAATTAACATTTTCTGATCGATATTTGTACAAATTTTATATTGCAAATACTGCTCGAAACTTTTTTTAATCCTGAAATTACTTTCTTTTGTGCATGTTATTTGTAAAGCGGGGTATCTTTAGAAAGAAAGAACAAATTGATCGGAATTTGTGATATACCACTAATTTATTTATGTCCAAGATCAATAAAACATATGTACAACACAATTAAATATGAATTAATTGTGTATAACAAATTTAGGATGTACGAATTACCACCTAAATCTTTATTGTTAGGACTATATGCAAAGAATTTTGTGCTTCTTTTATATTTAAAAATTAAAAAAAAAAAAAAACTAAATGGGACAAACCCGAGAAATACAGCCAGACTAAAAGCCTGCATCTAACGGCCAACAAAACAGAACAACGGCTAAACCTAAACAATCGAACCAAAACCTGAACAAATACATGCAGCAAAAACAGAAACAGAACATGATTCTAACCAAAGCATGAGACAAATTGTTAGGAATATTATTATTAATATTCATTATTGATTTGATTATGTCAAAACTATTATACTACAAGGACCTAAGTTGATGATATGAAGTTCAAGATTCAACTTGCTACTTATCCTTTTTCAAATTGCAACTAGGTGTTTATTTCTTCAGGAATGGATCAAGATAAGGATTTTAAGCGAATAAAGAGAGAATGGATCAGTAACAATTCGATTTAGGTTTAATACTCTCTATCTCAATTACTACTGCTCCATTGAACTAATTTACTACTGCTAATCGACTTTGCTACTGATCTGGTTCTACAAACATTACTACTGGTCAGTAGTGTATCAATCTACTACTGCTAATTGCGAGTTTCTACTGATATTTGGCTGTTACCATGTTACTACTGATCAGTAACAATTCTGATTACTACTGATCCAATGCTCAATCAGTACTACTGGTCCGACAGGTTACTACTGATCTTCGTTGTTTACTACTGATCCATATTAAATACTACTGATCAGTAGTAAATGAAGAAAAATACTAATGATCAGTAACAAAACCGAAATTTTTACCAAGGATCAGTAGTATACATATTACTACTGTTGCGTTGATTGATCAGTATTACACAGTTCTGAAGAAATTTTTTTTACTGATTTCTTCCATACAACTGATACATCATACTTTGGAAAACATGACACACACCATGTTCATTCCATACCACGGTTTATTGATCGTATCTGATGATAATGTGAAACGAATCACATTATTCACACACACAGGTTGAAGGCATGATGAAGATAAAGGAAAGTTTTATTTGTTACATATTTGATCTTTATCAATTGATTACAGAAGATAATTGATTATATTTTATTTGAAGATGAAGTGGAAAGTCTTACTACATAAGATGTTATGTAAAGATGTAACTGCAATTCAACAGAATCTTAACGAAAAGATCTGATTGAAGACCAAGATGTCCTTCATACAAGATATGATGTTGCTGATTACTATATTTAGACGGAATGTGATGCTTAGTTTGAGTTTCTACTTCAACTTCAAATAGAAGATAGTTGGTTTTCAATGTAATTAATATAGCCTTGAAGAACACAAGAATGATATCACACTTTTAGGGGAAGAAAAAGTGTTGATCATTCAAGGGGAAGTTCAAGTTTCTCGGATTTATTTGATTTTGTCAAAAAGGGGAAGAGACTTGAAGATTCCTAGCTAATTCTATAAGTTTTGTCAAATCAAATAGGGGAAGATTGTTAGGAATATTATTATTAATATTCATTATTGATTTGATTATGTCAAAACTATTATACTACAAGGACCTAAGTTGATGATATGAAGTTCAAGATTCAAATAAGATTTAGGAGATAATCATTAATGTAAAAAGATATAGTATATCTTTATTAGTTTAAAAGATTTAGTATTATCTTTTCCTTGTAAGTCTTAGGTTTTCTAGTATATAAAGAAACCTAATGACATAGAATTAGATGTTCTTGTAACCCACGTTTTAACGTGTATGTGTGTGTACTCTAAGCCTCAAGGTCGTTTGATCCTGTTAACCAAAACCGTTCTACATATTTATATGTAGAATTGGGGCTTTTAGTAATCATTGTATATAAAGATGATGATGAAACCTTGTTTATCTATACAAATCTGTTTATCTAATTCCGCAATTATATGTTTTGTATATGCTTATTCCAGATAAAGAACTAACTATTCTTGAGCCTAAAGATCTACGTTTATGAAGAGTTGTTCGATCTTCACACAAAACAAGATGCAGAGCCGAACAAATTCTGCAAAAACAATAATAACGAGGAGCTGTTAATACCGATCAAGCCAATTACACCACCACATCGAGTTGTCTTAAGATCTACTGGATAACCAATTAATAACTCTTGGCTTTTCTTTCTTTTTTTCTTTTTTTTAACAGCAAGTTAGTAAGTTAGTTGTTCGACATATCAAGTTAATAACTGTTGGCTTATGGGTTTTTTTGCTTTACCCGTTTATTTGAAAGGAATAAATTATAATTTTTCTTTTCAATTTTACAAATATCTAGTTCAATTCCCTTTATTTTGTCGTCTCTGATTGATATGTAAGTCAATTATAATCGATTTATAACTTTGATACATGATTTACTAGCCTATAAACCGTGATGAATCACGGGCGGCTTATAAAAAGTTACTACATAAAAGTTAAAATGTGTAAAGTGACAAATATTACAAACTATTAGTGTAATAAAATAGTTGGGGGATGAAATTAATAATTTCATCCTAAGCACATCAATGATTTATGTAATTTACTATAAAGGAAAAGAAAACCAAATGATAAATCATCAGGTAGATTAAAAGATTTGTTGAAGTTTTTGGATGCTTCAAAGCAACTGCAAACGGGTCTGAGAAACAAAAAATGTGTCAACAAAATTGCAAAAAGCTCAAACGGTTTAATGAAATTGCAAAAAGTTTTTTAATCATTTACCAGAACTTAAGGGAATACCGAGACTGATTGCAGTAATTGTACTACCATAAAATTGCACTAACAGTAAACCAGTTTTCGTATATTTGCGGCTTGTTTTGTCCCACTTCTTTACACAATGTCAAATATTATTTCAATAAAATTCTATTTTGTTGAATAAAATGGTATGATTTTAGTCATTATTAAATACACTTTGGACGACTTTTAACCTGAGTCATAACTATATGGGTTGCGGTTCAAAAAATGATCATGTTCAACCCTTGTTTGACCCGTTTTGATCAGGATCCTTTTTGACATGTAGCCTAACCCGACATGTTTCAAATGGCGTACTGAAAAAATAAAGTACTTAGGAAAAATGACAAATCTGACAGTACATGTGCTCATACGACCAGAGTATGCGTCTGTGATGTAGGGTATAAGCCTCCTAATGCAAGTGTGGAGCGATAACTACTTGTATTAGAAAATGCTGCTCGATTTTAGCCCGTTTCACCAGACCCGATTTCCCCAACATATTTATAAAATCCAAGATTATTATAAACTGTTTCATAGTTATATAAAATTTATAGCAACTGTTTCATGTTAATTTGGGATATAAAATCCAAGATTATCAAAATGAGTAGGCATATTGAGATGGACTGATGATGTGGCTGGTGACATGACACTTTAATGAGGTGTTATTATGACATGGCATTGTCTAGGTGGTAAAAGCTTCTTTTAATATATATATATATATATATATAGATAGAGATATTTTAAAGTTTGAACGGAGTAACATTTCTCTACTTAAATGTTTTCTTTAGTATATATGATGCATTAGTGGGATAACCCCAAATTATTAAATCTCAATTTTCAGCCAAGTTATTTCATGATATATATTTATGTTTTGAAAAAGTTAACAGTCTTAGGAATCGAACTTACGACCTTCATGTTATTAACAAAGACTCTAATTAACTAAGCTACTAGGACAAATGTTGATTACTTCACTACAATTACTTATATATTTTATTATCTTTATTAATCACTACGCCCATATTATCCTATTGACCATCACTCACCTCCGCCATCACTACTCACCACCGCCACCACCACAATCACTACCACCGTCATACACCATCACTATCCTTATTGCAAAATATTGGGTATCCTGCTAGTTATAGGTAATGAGAGAGGTGGTCCCGATCTATAAGTTAAAGATAATTAAAAGAAGGGTGCTACTATTTGAACACCCCATAAATCTATTTGGACACCCTATAATTTCTGATTAATCAACTAATTAATTATTTCACAACGTCTACCATAATACTCCGTCGTTAACCAACACCACTATCAACTCACTCGCATCGGAATTAGCTGACTCGGTTAGTTGGCGGAGGCAGAATGACCGGCGGACTGAGCAACATAGCGAGTTGGTGGTGGCGGAGTGAGTGATGACGGTGGTCGGCTAATTCCGATGCGAATGAGTTGGTAGCGGTGGTGATTAGCAGCGGAGTATGCAGAGACTGTGAAAGAATTCATTAGTTAATTATTAGAAAATTATGGGGTGTCCAAATATAATTATGGGGTGTTCAAATAGCCGTGGCAGAGTGAGTGATGACGGTGGTCAGCTAATTCCGATGCGAGTGAGTTGGTAGCGGTGGTTATTGGCGGCGGAGTATGCGAAGACTGTGAAAGAATTCATTAGTTTAATTATTAGGGAATTATAGGGTGTCCAAATAGAATTTTTGAATGTTCAAATAGTCAATCCCTTAAAAGAAATAAAAGATGTAGTTATAGAGAAGGTCGCTAAGTTGTCTGCATGGGGGCGAGTGGTGGCGTGGGTGTGACAATATTCAACCTGTCTCCCTTTGGACCACTCTTTTCCTTCTTTTTTCTTCACTATTATTTTGAAATTGTTTTACACATAAACTTATAGCTGTATGTTGTTGTTTCGCTAGAGTTGCTGGAGCTATTTTTTTTTTTGGGATGGATGATAGTTAATATCAAAAACATCTTGAGTTAGAGTGTTCCCGTTAATATGTACTTTTGAAGAGCATTTTGGCTTATGATTATATGATTAATTAGTCAAATCATTAATTATATACGGGCCATATAAATCTGGTTATTGAAATAAAATTTAACTCAATGTCTTGTAGCCTAGTGGTATTGGAGAATGATTTAAGGTGTTACCCATGATTAATATGTCATGAGTTCAAGTCTCGTTGTGGACAAAAAAATAAATAGATTAGGTGTCGTTCAAAAAAAAGAAACAAAATTTAAATTACATGCATGTTTATCCATTTCTTGAATAATAAACCAAGAGAAATTTACTCGCACTGCACCAAAATCTCTTATTTATTTGTTCTCTATTTGATTATCATTTGCTAAGAAAAAATGTATTGGGTTCAAATAAAAACATCATGAGACAAAAATGTATATAAATACATACACACATATATATAATATATAATATAATATGGGTTGGATTCAACGCAGAACCGGTTTAAGCTACAGAACCAAAGAATCATTGTTGTCGGGAAGCCTACATTGATGCATATGGATACAAACAGTTTGACATCTATATATTAACATATATTTGATATTGATGTAAGCGGAACATCAATGTATGTTAACAAATTGAGTGGTCTAGAGGGTTTGAAAAGTTTGACATCTATGTATCGACGAATTGATGTAAGCGGAACACCAATGGATACAAGCAGTTTGACGTCTATGTATTTTGGTCTAGAGGTTTTGAACTTCCTTTTTCGTTCATCATTTTGGAGTTGTAGGATTCGGGATTATATTAATATTAATAAATAATATATATTTTACTAAATTTTGATTGGTTGGACAATGGTTCTTCGGTTCTGTAGCTTAATCGATCCGGTTCTGCATTGAATCCATCACTATATAATATAAATATAAATATATAATAAAACTAAAAGTAATAATAATAACACAGAGTTCCCTAGATACCAACAAAACAACCAAAACGAACTGAAAAATAGTACAACTATTAACATGGAAACAAAAAATTGGTGTATCTCCCTATTAATTTTAATCTCTATATATACTCTTGGAATCCTTTGCACTCTCCTTCATGCCCTCTACCTCCCTATCTTTCTCTTTTTCTCTCCCTCTATAACTCGAAGATCCCGTGAAACATACTAACGTGAAATCAATAACTGATGAAGCTGCCAGCATGATCTAAACTTTTCTTCATGTTAAAAATAAATGTCAAAAGCAGAGAAAAGATCAGATCATGTGGCATCTTCACCTGTTGCTACGTTTTACAATGTTATTGATATCCATCCTTAGATCTTCAACCGATGTGAGTTCTTAATTTGAACGCTAATATTCTTGTAAGTCTTATCAATTCTTTCAACAAGCTTAAAGTTGTGCTTCTTCTTTCATTGTCAAAATGTTAATAGTAAAATATATAAGTTAAGATTTAAGTTAACTTTTGTTGTTTTGGAGAAATTATTCACTTGTTTAAACCCAGTTAATAAATCCATATATGTGTTTCTTGAATATAAGAATAATATATGTTATCTATTTTTAGTCAAAGTTATGAATGACAACTTAATAAAGTTGTATTCAAGTTGTATTATTGGTTGCTGCCTTCAAAATATCAAGGATACATTTTTATTTTTATTTATTTTTATTATTAGGTATTTTACGTTCATAAAATAACAAGAAAAACATATTAAAGTTAAAAATAAGTTATTTTTGCACCACAATATTGGCGTCACGCAATGAAATTTTATAGCTAAATGTATAATTAAACTAAGCAATAATTACAATAAAATAATAAAAAATTTGGTGTAAAAATCACCCTAAAAAAATATTCGGGATGGAGTGCAAGTACATGTATGGCGTGGGAATCTTAGTTGTTCATGTTTGAGTTATTAGTGACAGGTTTTCATAAGTCCAAACCTTTGCTTCCTGCTTTTAAGATTCTGCCCTTCTGATTATTATTATCATCATTATTTTTGTCTTTTATTTTTATAATAATTATTGTTATTATTATAGAAGTACATGCCGGTTGATGATAAATGCCGGTTAATAATAAGATTATGCTTTTAGCTTTTTAGGATTCCATAATTATTATTTTATGTTCAGATAAATAATTTTACGGACAAAATACAGGACCATCTATCTATTGTCAATTGATATTATAAAGGAGAGAGATCGATGAACAATGGTTTGGATTATAAAATAATTTGTATTTTGTATGTAATGTACATGTTCTAAAACTTAATTATATGATAACATATTAACTTACGTATGTCTTTGACGAAATTTGAAACCACAACCAATTAGTTGGTAAAGAACTCACATATTGTTCGGCTAAAAGTTTTTGGTACTATATGACAAATATACACATATTGTTTTGTTGGGATCTATTACTGATATGTGAACATTACTGATGATGCAGATACTACTGATCAACCTCTTAATGTTGCTAAGGAGTTGATACTGATTACAAAGATACAACTGAAGATAGAGTTACTACTGATCTCGGGTTTATTACTGATAAACACATTTACTACTGACGATTGCATTTAATACTGATGTCGATATTTGGAGCTGATCGTGTCCGAGATCTTCGTAGAATTAGTTTAGAATTCAATATCTTTTGTAATTCAATTGTAATCGTATCCTAGAATAACTAGGGTAAATTGTTAGGCTTCAAAGACTATTATATATAGTTCCTTATGAATTGTAAACATACGTGTGTATTGTATTCGTTCGATCAATATATATTGAAGCTTTTTGTGATAATTCTGTGTTCTTATTATTCATATAATTATTTACAGTTTATTGTTCTTGATTAATCAACATAGTGTTAGTCCGCTGTAACTTCTATTGTTGAAGTAGATCATTGTGGTTTAATAACTGTTTGGTTATTCGATCCTGACATGTTTTGTCAACTTGGCCGTTTGTAAGAGATCGAAAGACATTTGTATTTTGTAATTATTGTATTAAAATATTAGTTTCTCTAATTCATATGGTTCATGTAAAGTATACTCTCATAAAAATTTAACATATCTTCATCCTAAAGTTCATATGTGACCCATGATGATCAATGATGATGATGATATGGTGCCATGTTATTCAATCCATTTATGGCGACGATGGTGGTTTCAATAAGCCGGTTCATTCTCGTCATAAAAAATGCACTTGGGGTCGTATTATTGGCACATTAAACTATCTTCACGACTCAAAGATTATTGATTACAATTCGTTAAAATTCAAATTAAGGGACGGTTCGTCTATCACTTTTTGGTCGGATATTTGGATCAGCCATGATCCTTTATGCTCTCGGTTTAATCGTCTCTTTAAACTAGAGTTGAATCCTTTTTGCAAAGTCAATGATAGATTGACCCAAAACGGTTGGTCTTTTAATTGGAGAAGGCCTATTAGAGGAGGAGTTGAAGAGTGTCAATTGCAAAACCAATGTCACTCCTTAGAGACTCTCACTTACAAGATGGGAAAGATAAAGTTGTTTGGTCCCTTGGGGATTCTTGTGAATTTACGGTTGCGGACACGAGATTACATATAAACAATTTTCTTTTTCCGGGGTTTACATATGATTCAAAATGGTGTATTTATATCCCGATTAAGGTTAACATCTTTATTTGGAGGCTTAATTTGGATAGGCTTCCTACTAGACTAAACCTTTCTAAAAGAGGTTTGGAAATTAATTCCATCTTGTGCCCAATTTGTGATTCGAAAGTTGAATCGGTTTCTCATTGTTTTTTCTCGTGTCATCTCGCCACCGAAGTATGGGCCAAGGTTATTAAATGGTGTGATCTCCGTAACTTCTTGTTTTCTTCATTCAACGATTGGTGGGAGTTTAGTGAATCTATTACGAACCGAAGCTTTCGTTGCCTAAAATTCCAAGTAATTGGATTTACTACATGTTGGATGCTGTGGAAATTTAGAAATTCCGTGATTTTTGGCAAAGGGAAGATGCGTAAAATAGATTTAGTAGATAACATTATTTTATATTCGTTTTCTTGGTTGAGCCGTCGAAATCTTAAATGTAAGATTTCATGGACGGATTGGGTCAAATATCCTTTGTAATTTCTCTCTTTGTTTGTTTGTTGTTAGTCTAGCTCTTTGCTAGACTCTAGTAATAAATATCGCCGTTCAAAAAAAAATGATGATGATGATATTTTAAATAACACACAAACAATGCATAGAATTCAAAATTGACCATTCATGGCAAGTGTTAAATTAATACAACACCAATCATCATTTTGCCCCACTTAAAGTACTACTTGGTTGCAAGTTTTAACTATGTTATCAATTGGGGGTTTCACAATATTAAAAAAATACACATGTGATTAATAAGGTTAAGTTAATTTGCCATGATGTGTTTGACGCCATTTTTTTAAGAGCAAAAGAAAATTTGGGGAGAGAGTTTCGATGTGGTACATGCAATTTGATGATCAAGGTTTGTAATGACATTTGCTATAATTTTAAAAGAGTTTTACTATTTCAACACCTTTTAATATCAAATAAACACCCTAATTAAAATCAAATCTTGAAAACTGTGATCATAAACAATTAATTAACATGGTTAACCACATGTTTTTTAAACTTAAAACTGGTGGTCGGCGATAGTGGTGGTGGATGCGATAGTGGCAGCAGAGTTAACGGCGGAGTTAGTTGGTGGAGGCGGAATGAGCGACTGAGTGAGTTGGTTACGGGGGAGTGAGCGGAGACGGTGTGGTTGGCTAATTCCAATGTAAGTGAGTTGGTTGAGGTAGTAACTAGTGGTGAAGTATGGTGGAAGTTTTGAAGAATTATTAGGGAATAATAGGATGTATCAATCCCTTTATTAATCCCATACTGATTTGTTTCAGAAAACGAAAAATAAAATAAAAATGTCAAAAATTAAAACAATTAAGTAGTAGCAGAACCGGGGAAAGTATACTATTAAGACAGTTCTTTTCTTGATATTGGTACCACAACTTTTAATGGCTATACCATACTATACATATTTTACAGCTAACTGTATAAATATGTTATGCATTGAATGTGGTACATACATTAAAAATTGTGGTAGAAAAATCACCCTCCTTAAGTTAAAGCGAGAGCATGTATTTCTGCTCTCATTTCCGTTCATGGTCGTTCCTCTTTTGGTATCAATCTCAATCTGAATCTGTTAGCTCAGCTGCGGGCTAGAAATTCATCGGTGCTGCTACTAAAATAAAATTGCACACAGAGATCTCACAATGACATTTCAATCTTCAAAACGACGACGTTACCGGACGAGTAAGGTACGCCCTCAATTACTCAGATTTTAGCAATAAACCGAACGTGATTGATGATTTATGTTCTTAATTGATCTTAGTCTCATGAATGATCTAATTGAAGTTGATACATTAATTTGACGCATTTAACATCATATACTAACTGTTATATGTACGGAAAACCCCATAAAATGAATAGGCTGTAACCAATCCAGTTGTATCGCAATAAATAAATAGTGAAAGCAATTACAAGAGAAGTGACATATAATTAGATCATGACTGTCTTAGCCTATAATGTAGCTTAAAAATGGTTTATCTGGTACTGGTATCAACTCAATAGGCAACGATAATGCCGCAATTGCTATACAAATCCCCCATTGCAAACCATTTAATCTCTCAGTATCCGCAAAATTCTTCTAAAATTCCACCATCACAATCTGAAGAACAATAGTCATCCCGATAATCCCGAGAAACAGCCGGTTTTTATGAATTCCTTTGAATATATTCCTCTTCTCGAGCTTCCTTGAGTTAAACTCATTAAACACTTGACACAGCACGAAAGTATTGAAAATAATCGTGTTTTTCACTCTCTCGTTCACGTTAAATATTACCTTACCCTTGAACTGAAATGTTAATAAAACAGTTACTTGAAAAATAGCTTGTGCAAACAAGTTTCTCCACATAATGTTTGTGATCAACGGTTCGACCCGACCCACAAGCGGTTTGTGCAAAAGATCGTGTGTGGGTCGTTCTGTCGCGAGTGCGAGTGCGCCCAAGGTGTCCATGATTAAGTTAACCCACAAAAGCTGAACCGCGGTTAAGGGGACCGCACCAGATGTAACCGCTGCAACAAAGTTGATGACTAATGCTGCAACGTTGTTGGAACAAATCACAGTTCAACTTATTACTGATGCTGCAGTTAGTACTGATCATAGTTATTACTGATTATGGTTATTACTGATGGGGCAGAAACACTTAATACTGATGAGTTGATACTGGTGAAGACTATAACTAACTTACTACTGATCATGCACATAGTGAAGATACTACTGATCATTAGTAGTTACTACTGACGTTGGTTTTGGACTTACTACTGATTACCAGAGTTACTACTGACGATACATATTTACTACTGGTGATTGCAGTTACTACTGGTACGCGTTTAGGAAGCATATCAAGTTCGAGATCTTCGCAGAAGTAGTTATAGAATGTTATTCAATGTATATCTTTTATAATTCGATGTAAATCAAGTCCTATAATAACTAGGGTAAATAGTTAGGCTTCAAGGACTGCTATAAGTAGTTCCTTACGAATTGTAAACGTATGTGTGTATTGTTAATCAATAATATACATTGAAGCTTTTTGTGAATCACTGTGTTCTTAATATTATTGTTCATTGTTCGTTCAATATACAGTATTCTATTGTTCTTAATATTAATACAAGTGTTGATCCGCTGCAACTTCTTGTTATTAGTAGATCTGGGTTGACAATAACTTATTTTGGTTATTCGATCCTGACAAGTGGTATCAGAGCTTATTGGTTCTAGATCTACGAATTTTTAAGAACAACAAAAAGTTTTAATCTTTAAAACACACAGATTGTTAATCATGACTGATAAAAATGAAAGTACTCAACCAAATAAAATCCCTATACTCACTACAAATAACTTTGGAATGTGGAAGAATCGTATTAAGCAATACATGCTTATTACTGATTATTCCATGTGGGAAGTTGTTGTTGAAGGAAACAAAACCGTTCATGGTCAAGCAACAAGTTCTGCAACTGAAGCAGACAAACTCAAGTGTGAAAAGGAGAAGAAAGACAGAGGAGTCGAACTCAAAGCTCTAAGCACTCTTCTACTGGCCATTCCTAATGACTATCAACATCTCTTTGTTGAATATGATGATGCAAAGGTGTTGTGGCAGGCACTGGAAAAGAGATTCGTTGGCACTAAAAGCACCAAGAGAAATATGAAGTCTGTACTAAAACAGGACTTTGAAAATTTCAAAGGCCAAAAGAATGAATCACTATCTCAAATTTTCGATAGGTTCAACAAACTCATGGTGACTTGAATCAAGTAGGTGTGAAACCAGACAATGATGATGTCAACAGAAAGTTTCTCAGATCTCTTGGAGAAGAATGGTCTATGTACACAGTCATATATAGACAAGGTGATGCCTTGGAAGAAAAAGAGCTAGATGAACTGTACAATGAGCTTAGGGTGTTTGAATCTGAGGTAAGCTCTAAAACTCCTAATTTATCTTCAAACAATGCTGCTTTTGTATCTAGTACAGGTCAAGTTCCAGAAATTACTACAGGAAAAGCTGCAGATTGTGAAGATACTACAAGAGAATCCTTCTTCACTAGTCATGTGCACACTGCACTAATTAGTGATGATTTGGAACAATTGAATCCTGATGATCTTGAAGAGATGGATCTAAAATGGCAGATGGCTATGATGGGCCTGAGAACCAAAAGGTTCTTGAAGAGGACTGGTACAACAAACCTTAACTACAACAAACGTGACAAGGCTGGATTTGACAAGACTAAAGTCAAATGTTACAACTGTAACAACCTTGGGCACTTTGCTAAAGAATGTCCTCAGCCAGACAAAAGGTCAAACTCAACTGCTCTTGTTTCACAACAAGGACAAGGTTATGACTGGAGCTTTCAAGCAGAAGAGCATGCACAGAATCAAGCTCTAATGGCTTTCAATGACTCTCCCACTAAGGTACATTCTAAATCTTGCACTCCTGAATGCATTAAAGCATATAAAGATTTAGAAAAACTTAATAAAGAAACACTTGAAGAAATGATTCTAAATAGAAATAGAAGAATTGAATATAATGGTTGTATAGCTGATCTTGAAAATCAAATTAAAATTTATAAAATAACTGATCAAAAGATAAAAGAAGAATTGCTACAAACTACTTATGAAAAAGAACATTTTGAACTAAAATTAAAAGAAACTTTGATCAAACTAGAAGAATGTCAAATGGAATTAGAACAAAATAAATTAACCATTAAAAAGTTTGAAAGAAGTTCTCAAATTGTTAATGAATTAACAAATAACCAAACCACTGAAAAGGTTGTGCATGGAGTGGGATATCATGATGTTCCTCCTCCAACTAATTTTATCCCTCCTCTTAAATCAAGCACAGAAAGAATCTTAGATGATTTAAAAATGTCAAATAAAACTGAAACTTGTAATAAAACATCTGAATCCAATGATTCTTCTGATGATGATCAAACTACACACTCAATTGATACAAGTTTTCACACAGCACAAAGTCAAAATGAATCTCCTAAATATGATGCAGAAAATATACCAAAAATTTTAAGAAGGGGAAATGAAAGAAACATGAATCAACTCTTAGAACAAAGAAAGTCTATAAGTGCTAAGGATAAGAAATTAAGATGTGTGATTTGCAACAAAGTAAACCATTTAGCAAAGGATTGTCACTTCAATCCAATTAACTGCAAAGAGTTCAAAGAATTTAAAAATTCTAAAGAAAAAGCAAAAACAAAAAGGTCCAACGATACTACTGATCCTTCAGTAGTAAATAACACAAAATCTCAAAAATTTGAAACACCAAAATTTGGAAGAAATGCACCAAGGTTTGTGCAAAATAAAAGAATTGGAAGCCCAAAGAACAGCAATTATTTCAAAAATAATGGAAAAACAAATCAAAATAAACAATATTCTAATTTTTCCAACACCAGTAGAAACTTTAACAGGTTTACTACTGATCCTAACCCTAATTACAATGCTGTTGGGTACCAGTACCAAAACACTACTGGCAAAAACCCTAATTTTAAAAATACTACTGCTGCCAAGCCAAAGGTTAAAAACACTACTGGTTATCCTAAACATGGTAAGTACTCAAATACTACTGGTCCATCAGTAGTAAAGTATTCAAAAGCTAAATATAATGGGTATAGACCAAGGTCAGTAGTAAACTCAGACACCAGTAACAAATCCAAAAGAGCAGTAGTAAAACAAAACACCAGTACTAAACAGGTATGGGTACCAAAAATGTTTAAAATTAAATGTTCTAAATCTTACTTCTCAAAGGATGAACCCAAGACATATAAATCTTGGGTTCCCAAACTTAACTAATCATTTACTTACTTGTGCAGAGCATTCAGACCCCTGAAGAAGGTAGAACATGGCACATTGATAGTGGCTGCTCAAGGCACATGACTGGAAATCTGCAAATTCTTAAAGATTTCAAGTCATTTGATGGAGGGTATGTGGCCTTTGGTGAGAACCCAAAGGGAGGTAAGATTACAGGCAAATGTACAGTTACTAATGGTAAAATTACTTTTGATGATGTATTTTATGTAGCTGAGCTAAAATACAATCTTGTCAGTGTGTCTCAAGTATGTGATAAAAAGAATAAGATTCTTTTCACAGACATTGAGTGCATCATTTTTTCTCCTGACTTTGTTCTAGATGAAAAATATGTAATTTTGAGAACTCCAAGGAGAAATAATGTGTATTGCCTGGATATAGGGGGAGAACTCATTTCTTCAAATGAGGTCAACTGTTTTATATCCAAGGCAAACACTACTGAATCAGAACTTTGGCATAGAAGGATGTGTCACACAAACTTTAAAAATATGAACAATTTAGTAAGAAAGAATTTGGTAATTGGATTACCACAAAAACAGTTCATGTGTGATCATCACTGTGTTGCATGCCTAAAAGGTAAACAACATAAGTCTTCTCATAAGTCCAAAATTGTAAATTCTATTTCTGTTCCTTTACAACTCTTACATATGGACCTTTTTGGACCTACAAATGTAATGAGTATTGGAAAGAAACAATATTGTCTTGTTATTACTGATGACTTTTCCAGATATACATGGGTTTTCTTTCTCGGGACAAAAGATGAAACAAGTGAACTCATCAAGAACTTAATTGTTAAACTGGAAAACACATCTGATCAAAAAGTTACAGCCATAAGATGTGATAATGGCACAGAATTCAAAAATGCTAACTTAATTAACTTTTGTGATCTTAAAGGTATTGACAGGCAATACAGCTCACCCAGAACTCCTCAACAAAATGGTGTAGCTGAAAGAATGAATAGAACCATCATTGAAGCAGCAAGATCAATGTTAGCAGACTCAAAATTACCAATCACTTTTTGGGCTGAAGCTGTTAATACTGCCTGTTATGTACAGAACAGAGTATCAATAGTTAAGCCACACTACAAAACACCATATGAACTTTTTAACAAAAGAAAACCTTCCATAAGTTTCTTAAAATCATTTGGTTGTCCTTTTACTATTTTAATTAGAAGAGAACAAATTGGTAAGTTTGACTGCAAAGCTGATGATGGAATCTTTGTGGGATACTCTACTCAAAGCAAATCATACAGAGTGTTCAACAAAAGATTAAGGATAATTGAAGAAAGCGTCAATGTATCCTTTAATGAGAATATTCCTAATGAACAAGGAAATGGTCCAGATTGGCTATTTAACATAGACAATCTAACCAAATCCTTTAACACTAACATGGATTTAAATGCAGGTGATTCAAAATGTCATACTCAAAAAGAAGGAACATCATCTTTCAATACTGGTCAAGAAGAGATGAGATACATAGTAGTTGATACTGTTCCCACAGTTAACACTGAGGACAGTAATAACTCAAATTCTGGAAGCAGTAGTGAATCAGACTATGAGGACAGTAGTAATTCAAATACTACTGATCCCAGTAGTAACTTAAACACTACTGATCCCAGTAATAACTTAAATACTACTGATCCCAGTAGTAACTCTGAACCAGCAAATGATGATGAACCAAACATCAATGACAATGAAGAACCTCAAGAGGAACAAATCCCGGAGACAAATGAGTCAAATCTTGAAAATCAACTAGTGGTTGATAGAGCTACAAACTCAAGGACTCAAAAGAACCATCCTTTAGACAATGTTCTAAGTGATGTTAACTCACAACTACAAACAAGAAGCAAATTAAATAAAAGTCTAACTGCAAACATGTGTAACATAAGTTTAATTGCTAATGAATGTATGTTTGAATGTTTTCTGTCTCAGGGTGAACCAAAGAAGATTCAACAAGCAATGAAGGACTCAAACTGGATTGAGGCAATGCAAGAAGAACTCCTTCAGTTCAAATTACAAGCTGTTTGGACACTTGTACCTCTACCCAAAGGAAAAAGAGCCATTGGAACAAGGTGGATCTTTAGAAACAAGAAAGATGAAAGATTTATAGTGATCAAGAACAAAGCCAGACTTGTAGCCCAAGGATACACTCAAGAAGAAGGAATAGACTATGATGAAGTATATGCCCCTGTTGCTAGAATTGAAGCAATTAGGATATTCTTAGCATATGCTTCATACAAGAAGTTTAAAGTCTATCAAATGGATGTAAAGAGTGCTTTCCTGTATGGGAAAATTGAAGAAGAAGTATATGTATGCCAACCTCCAGGTTTTGAAGATCCAAAACATGGTGACTATGTATTCAAACTAGACAAAGCTCTATATGGCCTACATCAGGCACCAAGAGCATGGTATGATACATTATCATCATACTTACTGAAGAATGATTTTAAAAGAGGAGCAATTGATAAGACTCTATTTACAAGAAAAGTCAAAAATGATATACTACTGGTACAAATCTATGTAGATGACATCATTTTTGGATCAACAAATGATTCATTGTGTAAAGAGTTTGAAAATCTCATGCAAATCAAATTCAAGATGAGCTCCATGGGTCCAATGAACTTCTTCCTTGGACTCCAAGTCAATCAAAGAACAGATGGTATTTTGATAAACCAATCAAAATATGTTAAAGACATCTTGGAGAAGTTTGATATGAAAGACTGCAAGAGTGCAAGTACACCAATGGAAACACACAAACACCTACATCCTGATGCTGAGGGGGAGGATGTAGATGAACACTTATATAGATCAATGATAGGCTCTTTGATGTACTTAACTGTATCAAGACCTGACATTATGTATAGTGTTTGTGTGTGTACAAGATATCAAGCAAGACCTAAAGAACTACACTTGCAGGCTGCAAAAGAATAATCAGATACTTGAAAGGCAAACCATCACTTGGTCTATGGTATCCACATGACTCACCATTTGAACTCATAGCCTACACAGATAGTGACTATGGAGGTGAATGTTAAGACAGAAAGTCCACCACTGGTGGATGTCAATTCTTTGGATCAAGACTGGTGTCATGGCAATGTAAGAAACAAACAAATGTATCCACATCAACTGCTTCAGCAGAGTATGTAGCTGCATCTGCTTGTTGTGCCCAAGTACTTTGGATTCAAAACCAGCTTCTAGACTTTGGTATCTCTATCCTTAAAACTCCTATTTTTATTGATAATCAAAGTGCTATTAGTATTGTGAACAATCCAGTAAAACACTCTAAACTAAACACATTGAAATAAGATTTCACTTTATAAGAGATTGTAATGAAAAGAAGTTAATCAAAGCAGTTAAAATTCATACTGACAATCAATTAGCAGATCTCTTTACAAAAGCATTTGATGTAGGAAGATTCAGCTTCTTGGTTAGCAGTATTGGAATGATTTTAATAAATTAATCTCTCACTCAAAATCATGTGTAAAGTTTTTCTGTTGTAAAATGTTACTTATTTTCTTTAAGTGTTTTACTACTGGTAGGTCATTACTACTGGTAAATAATTGTACTCACATATACTACTGGTCTCAAATTTGGTGGTTACTACTGCTAGGGTTTGTAAATTAGGTCAGTATTAAAATTCATTAGTTACTACTGATGTCTACAGTTACTACTGATGTCAAAATCCTTAGTTACTACTGATGTTCATAGATACTACTGACGTTTTCTACTGGTCTCTAATTTACTACTGGTCTTTAAATTGTCAAAGTTACCAAACTAACCCCCATGAAAATAACCGTTGTGTTATGAGTCGAAGGGCAACTTAGTCTTTTTGCAGATCAAATCGTAAGATATAAATAGCTGAAGTCGAATAGTTTAGCATTATCCTCACATTCGATTTGCTAAATCCTCTCGATAAAACCCTAAATCGCGAGCATAAACCCTGCACCAGTAACAAAATTCATACTTGTTTCTCTCAAATCAAACGATCAAACATCATAAAATCGACAACAATTGCAACTCTACAATCTCTGGATGTTCAAACAAATCTTAAATACTCATAATTTCACAACATGTGTGCATATCAAAAGAATCCAGACGGAACAAAAGATTTTCGTCCAATCGTCAACTTTTTGAAGAACTCTTACATCAAGTTTGCTTTAACTGTAAATCCAAAATCATATCAACAACACTTGGTTGATTTCTGGACCAATGCTGAAAGAACCGAAGGTGCAACTATGTCTATGATCAAATCAACAGTGGATGGAAAGTCTATCACCATAACAGAACAATCTATCAGACACCATCTACAACTGCACCACGACGAATGTATGTTTTCTCTTCCTAAGGAACACATTGTTGAAACTTTAAACAAAATGGGATATGAGGGAATACTTGACATTGTCACTTTTCAAAAAGGTCTTCTCTCCCCACAATGGAAATTTCTTGTACACACTATTCAACATTGTCTTTCTCCTAAAAGAAGTTCTATGAATGAGTTTAACAAGTCAATAGCATCTGCTGTTGTTTGTTTATGCACAGACCAAGTCTTCAATTTTTCAAATATGATTTTTGAGGGAATGTTGGGAAATCTTAGTGCTTCAAAATTTTTAGTGTATCCTAGATTTCTTCAACATATTTTAAATTGTGAATTACAAAACTTGTCAACTCCAAAAAATATTTTCAAAACTCCTGAGTTGAACAAGAAAGTTTTCTCTAATATGAGAAAACTATTTAAATTTTCGGGCAAGGAAACCCCTCTGTTTCCTAACATGATCAAAGATCAACCACATCTTGGAGAAGGTTCAATCAAAGATACACCCCCAATTGAACCTCAACCCACTCCTTCACCCCCAAATGCAGCCCAAACACAACCCCAAACAGTCACTCAATCATCCACTCAAATAGATGTCCTGAATGTGTCCCAGGAACATGAATTAAATCTGCAGAGTGCTACTCTTCACTCTGTAGAAGACCGGCCTTTAACCAAATCAATCCAGAAAAGTTATAAAAGGAAGAAATCTTCCTTAAAGGACAGGGGACCCATTGAGTCAAACCCCAGGCTCCAAGAGTTGTCCTCCAAGGAGGAGAGAGGACATGAGGAAAGGGCTCTCACTACTGATGCCCCAAAGGTGGGTGCACAGGATAGTGAGAACATCACTAAGACCCAGACCTCGGCAACTCTAAGTGATGACTCTTTTGAGGAATTACTAAGAGGACCCCGGTGCCAAGAAACCACAAGGGGGGGCACTACTGCTTCTTCTAGGAAGAAGAGAGTGTCCAAACAACCCATTTCATCACCAAGAAGTGATGAGGGTAGAACTGAAACTATTGAATTGACAGAAATGATGGAAAACCTCAAAGCCAATGTACCTGTTAGTGAGCCCGATGATCTTGCTAGATGGAGTGAGGGCAGTATTAAACAAAAATAATTGACGGATAGGATGGAAAACCTTGAAACCACTGTACAAGATTGCCTGAAATATTTAACAAATCAAGGAAGAACCATGTCCTATATGAAGAAGCACATTAATACCATCAACAAAAGAATGAAAATGTATGAGCACATGCTTCTTCAACAAACAAAGATTATAAGAAGATTGAGAAAGAAGGTTGACAGTAGTGATGCTCCACCAGTTGAGCTCACTAAGGGGGAGAAGGACAACATACAAAACATGATAGATGAATCTATTGCAGCAGCAACTTCTCTCCTCAACCTTAAAGAATCAAAAGTTGATGAAGGCCAGGTTAATGATGAAGGCCTAGAAGATATGGATATTACTGTTGAGCCTACTACTGATGCTCCTATAGTAGAACAACCAGTAGTAATTCCTACTACGAATGTCATAGCAGTAGTAAATCAAGAAGAGGCAGCAAACACTACTGATGCCCTATCAGTAGTAATTTCTGAAGACATGCCAGTAGTAACTACCTTGGCTACTACTGATGATATTATTGAACTGCCACCACTACTAGAGCCTGCAGTAATAACTCCATCATCACCAGCAACAAAATCAACACAATTGGTGGTGAAAGATATTGATGATGATATCAACTGGTTAGAAGTTGATGAATGCACTTTACCTCCACATCCCAAAATACTTCCCTTGTCACAAATACACACATATGGTCACAAATTTAGAATTGAAGCTGAATCAGATAACAAGAGTGACAACTACATAGGAAAGGGAAAGGAAATTGCTGATGAAGACCAACCTAACAGAGCACAAGGTCATGAAATGGTCAACAAAATCAATTATGCTAAATCAGCCAAACAGGATAGGTGGAAAGTAAAAAGGGTAAAGTACTTGAAGAAGGTTGAAGCCTCTCTAGTCATTGAGAACAGAAAATTAGCAGAAAGGGTTAGAATACTAAGACAACCTTCACAGAAATAAAATTGGCAGATATAGCTGACATATCAAAACTGCCACAATTTCAACACAAGGTCAAAACCAAACAAGTTGCGGAAACAAGAAAAGAATTACAACGAAGAGAACTAGAAAAAATAAGGCAACTTGAATCTGAAACAATAGAACTTCTTGAAGCACAAGTACAAGAATGCAAAGAGCAGAAGGCTGATATGCCAGAACAATTTGCAGACAAGAAGAAAGAAATGGTCACATTCTTGAAGTCAAGAGGTCATAATACCAAGGCCTTTGGAAGAATGAAGTTGATCAACTTAATTGAAAAGTACTGTGTGGAGAAGAAGAAGGATCTTCTTGATCACCAGATTAAAGAGAAGGACACCACAAAGCTTGAACAGATAAACCTCAAAGAAATGAAAGAAAGAAAACTTATAACTGGTGAAAAATCTGGTGAACTCTCTTTAACAACAAGAAAAAGGAAGACTGATCAATCTGAACTAGAACAACCAAAGAAGAAACTGCAAATAGTTCAAGTTCATGATCTTCCCATTGCTCCCCTAGAAAGCAATCCAATCATCAACTGGAGATGTATAGATGATGTGATTGAGATTGTTAGAGAAGATAAGGTCACTCAAAGATTTAGAGCTTGGAAACCATTAGTCATGTCCCTAACCAGAAGTGACATAATCAAGATGTTGATTATTGGTAAACCAAGAATGACCAAGAAGATCTGGAAGAATTCAGCTGCAGGTTACATTACAGAAATGATTGATGCTGCTTTCTATCCAGATGAATATCCAGAGAAGTATACAAATCCAGAGAATATTCAAGCCTGGAATGTGCTACCAACAGTCAACATGTACTTCTTTGAATATACAAGTAAGAAGTGTGATTTATTCCTATATGAGAAAGAGTATCCTCACTCTGAGAAAACTCTTTATCAACTTTGGTGTATGAACTTTATTAAACCTAATGATGCTGTAATGTTCCAAAACAAGTTAAATGAATTTGTGAAAAAGATCAGCAAATATATTATTGCACAAAGGAATAAAAGAAACCAACAGACTTTAGAAGGTGATCAAAGAAGAGCAAAACTGTTGGAAGAAAAGGAAAAGAAGAAGAAGATGTGAAAAGAAACTTGATTGATTGAAAGAGAATCAATAAGTTTAGGGGGAGATTGTTGGAACAAATCACAGTTCAACTTATTACTGATGCTGCAGTTAGTACTGATCATAGTTATTACTGATTATGGTTATTACTGATGGGGCAGAAACACTTAATACTGATGAGTTGATACTGGTGAAGACTATAACTAACTTACTACTGATCATGCACATAGTGAAGATACTACTGATCATTAGTAGTTACTACTGACGTTGGTTTTGGACTTACTACTGATTACCAGAGTTACTACTGACGATACATATTTACTACTGGTGATTGCAGTTACTACTGGTACGCATTTAGGAAGCATATCAAGTTCGAGATCTTCGCAGAAGTAGTTATAGAATGTTATTCAATGTATATCTTTTATAATTCGATGTAAATCAAGTCCTAGAATAACTAGGGTAAATAGTTAGGCTTCAAGGACTGCTATAAGTAGTTCCTTACGAATTGTAAACGTACGTGTGTATTGTTAATCAATAATATACATTGAAGCTTTTTGTGAATCACTGTGTTCTTAATATTATTGTTCATTGTTCGTTCAATATACAGTATTCTATTGTTCTTAATATTAATATGAGTGTTGATCCGCTGCAACTTCTTATTATTAGTAGATCTGGGTTGACAATAACTTGTTTTGGTTATTCGATCCTGACAAACGTTTACACTAAGATGGAACTGAATAAACTTCTGAATGTTATTATAAACACACTGGCCCCACATTAATACGGTTGATACCGAGGCAATATCATCATCCAAAATGACAATATCCTAGCTTTGTTTTGCTACTTCGGTTCCTTGAATCCCCATCGAGAGCCCGATATCGGCTTCTTTAAGTGCCGGTGCATCGTTTGTACCGTCACCCGTAACCGCCACAACGTGACCTTTTCGTTTTAGACATTGCACCATTAAAAGCTTGTCAAAAGGCGAAGATCTCGCCATTACACGGATTTTGTCAACTTTTTGCATTCGTTCTTCATCCGTGAAGTTTCTAAACTCGACACCTTCAACTACTTCTCATTCACATATTTCTTGATCGGTTTCGAGAATCCCGCATTCGGTTGCAACTGCTTTTGCTATGACAATGTTGTCGCCGGTTATCATTTTGATCTCGACCCCAGCAGCCCGACATGTTTCGATTGCTTTTTTGGCTCCGGGCCTACACGGGTCTTTCAACCCGACAATCCCAAGTAATGTTAACCCTTGTTCAGTTAAAATGGTACCTTCTAGAACCTTTTTATAAGCGAAAGCAATGCATCTAAGACTACTAGCTGCCATTCCTTCGATTATGCTCTCAAATTGTCGTCTCGAATCTACATCTATTATCGTTATAATCCCGTTGCTGTTATAATAACTCGAACACATGGCGAGTATCATTTCCGCAGCTCCTTTCCAGTGAACGTGAAGGGTATTATCGTCTTTTCTCCTTATCAAAACCCCACTTCGTTTTTTCTTCGAGTTAAACGTCTCAACATGAATTACACTCGAGTTCTCTTTCAGTTTCTCCATATCCATTTCCAAACCAGTTACCGCCCAAGATAAAATCGCCTTTTCGGTTGGTGATCCCGAGAATTCGGGTTCAGGTCGTGAAGCTGATTTGAAAACCGTACCCGTGGTATTAAACCCGACTCCTTGTTGTAGAAGCTCACGAACTTGTCGGTCACTGGAGGTTTTCCTTGATTTGTGGTTTACGCGGCGGTCGGCGAAGGTCACCATATGACGATGTACTCACGCCCTCATATATTATACTTACAATTTTCCTTGTTGATAAATATAATTTTCTACCAAATTTATAGTTTTAAACAAATTTTAGATTTTGTTTAATTGAATAGTTCTAATGGCACTGTTTGATCAAACATTGAACTTGATTGGAATTTTATTTTATGTGAATATATCGGACACGTATTTTGTAGGTTTTAACTAGATATTTAAATGAAACCATCTGCTAATCAAATACTTATAACTGTAAGAATGTCGTGAAGCTAGTTATCAGTGTTGGAACAAAACACAGATCAACTTGATAATGATGCTGCAGTTGGTACTAACAATACTTAGTACTGATGGGGCAGAACATATTACTACTGATGAGTTGATACTGGTGATACTATAACATAGTTACTACTGATCATGCAAAGACTGAAGATACTACTGATCTTAGTAGTTACTACTGATGATGGTTTCTGGACTTATTACTGATCACCAAGTTTACTACTGATGTTACATATTTACTACTGGTGATGAGTTTTACTACTGATACGTGTTTTTGAAGAATATCAAGTCCGAGATCTTCGTATAGATAGTTATAGAATGTAAATCAATGTATATCTTTTATAATTCGATGTAAATCAAAGTCCTAGAATAACTAGGGTAAATAGTTTAGCTTCAAGGACTATTATAAATAGTTCCTTACGAATTGTAAACGTACGTGTGTATTGTTAACTTGATAATATACATTGAAGCTTTTTGTGAAACTGTGTTCTTAATACTTTCGCATATTATTTACAGCTCATTGTTCTTAATTACATTGATATAGTGTTGATCCGCTGCAACTTCTATATTCAATTAGATCTAAAGGTGTTTATTAACTTCTCTATAGTTAATCGATCCTGACAAGTGGTATCAGAGCCTATTGGTTCTAGATCTACCTTTCCTTAAGAACAACAAAAAGTTTTAATCTTTAAAACACACACATTATTCATCATGACTGATAATAATGAAAGCACCCAGGCCAACAAAATTCCTATACTCACTCCCAACAACTTTGGGATGTGGAAAAATCGTATTAAGCAATACATGCTTATTACAGATTATTCTATGTGGGAAGTTGTCCTTGAAGGAAACAAAACTGGTCCTGGTCAAGCAAGCAGCTCTGCAACTGAGGCAGACAAACTTAAGTGTGAGAAGGAAAAGAAGGACAAGGGAATCGAACTCAAAGCTCTAAGCACTCTCCTACTGGCCATTCCTAACGATTATCAACATCTCTTTGTTGAATATGATGATGCAAAGATACTATGGGAAGCACTGGAGAAGAGATTCGTTGGGACTAAGAGCACCAAGAGGAACATGAAGTCTGTTCTCAAACAAGACTTTGAAAACTTCAAAGGAAAACCCAATGAAACACTCACTCAAGTGTTTGACAGATTCAACAAACTAATTGGTGAACTTAACCAGGTTGGGGTTAAGATGGATCAAGAAGATGTCAACATGAAGTTCCTAAGATCCCTTAGTGAAGAATGGGCCATGTATACATTGGTATATAGACAAAGAGATGCTCTAGAAGAAAAGGAGTTGGATGAACTCTACAATGATCTCAGAGTGTTTGAAACTGAGGTAAACCAAAAGAACCCTTCTATTTCTTCTAATAATGCTGCATTTGTCTCTAGTACAGGTCAAGGTCAGGAAACCTTCACAGGAAAGGCTGCAGATTCTGAGGATGCTGCAAGAGAATCCTTCTTCACTAGTCATGTGCATACTGCATTGATTAGTGATGACTTGGAACAATTGAACCCAGATGATCTTGAGGAGATGGATCTTAAATGGCAGATGGCTATGCTGAGCCTAAGGACAAAAAGATTCTTAAAGAGAACTGGTAGGACAAGCCTCAACTTCAACAAAGGTGACAAAGCTGGATTTGACAAAACTAAAGTCAAATGTTACAACTGTAACAACCTTGGTCACTTTGCAAAAGAATGTCCTCAACCAGACAAAAGATCAAAATCAACTGCTCTTGTTTCACAACAAGGACAAGGATATGACTGGAGCTTCCAAGCAGAAGAGCATGCTCAAAATCAAGCTCTCATGGCCTTTACTGACAACAAAACTGAGAGCATTCAGATCCCAGAAGAAGGAAGAACATGGCATATTGATAGTGGATGCTCAAGGCACATGACTGGAAATCTGCAAATTCTTAAAGATTTCAAGTCATTTGATGGAGGATATGTGGCATTTGGTGAGAATCCCCAGGGAGGTAAGATTACAGGTAAAGGTACTGTTACTAATGGCAAAATTATCTTTGATGATGTATTTTATGTAGCTGAACTGAAATACAATCTTGTCAGTGTGTCTCAAGTTTGTGATAAAAAGAACAAAATTCTTTTCACAGACATTGAGTGCATCATTCTTTCTCCTGATTTTATTCTAGATGAAAAATATGTTGTTTTACGAACTCCAAGGAGAAACAATGTGTATTGCCTAGATATAGGGGGAGAACTCATTTCTACAAATGAGGTCAACTGTTTTATATCCAAGGCAAACACTACTGAATCAGAACTATGGCATAGAAGGATGTGTCACACAAATTTTAAAAACATGAACAATTTAGTAAAAAGAAATCTGGTCATTGGACTACCTCAAAAACAATTCATGTGTGATCATCACTGTGTTGCATGCCTAAAAGGTAAACAACACAAGACTTCTCATAAGTCCAAAACTGTGAACTCTATTTCTGTTCCTTTGCAGCTCTTACATATGGACCTTTTTGGACCTACAAATGTAATGAGTATTGGAAAGAAACAATATTGTCTTGTTATTACTGATGACTTTTCCAGATATACATGGGTTTTCTTTCTCAGGACAAAGGATGAAACATGTGAACTCATAAAGAACTTAATTGTCAAACTGGAAAACACATCTGATCAAAAAGTTAAAGCCATAAGATGTGATAATGGCACAGAATTTAAAAATGCTAACTTAATTAACTTTTGTGATTTTAAAGGTATTGACAGGCAATACAGCTCTCCTAGAACTCCACAACAAAATGGTGTAGCTGAAAGAAGAAATAGAACCATCATAGAAGCAGCAAGATCAATGCTAGCAGACTCAAAATTACCAATTACTTTTTGGGCAGAGGCTGTTAATACTGCTTGTTATGTTCAAAACAGAGTATTAATAGTGAAGCCACATTTTAAAACACCATATGAACTTTTTAATAAAAGAAAACCTTCCATAAGTTTTTTGAAATCATTTGGTTGTCCTTGTACTATTTTGATTACAAGAGAACAAATTGGTAAGTTTGACTGCAAATCTGATGATGGAATCTTTGTGGGATACTCTACTCAAAGCAAATCATATAGAGTATTCAACAAAAGACTAAGGATAATTGAAGAAAGCATCAATGTATCCTTTAATGAAAATGTACCTAATGAACAAGGAAATGGTCCAGATTGGCTATTTGACATAGACAATCTAACCAAATCCTTTAATTCTAATATGAATTTCAATGCAGGTAATTCAAATTGTCACAATCAAAAGGAAGGAACATCATCAGTTAATACTGGTCAAGAGGAAATGAGATACATTGTAGTTAATACTGCTTCAAAAGTTAATAATGATGTCAGTAATAACTCAAGTTCTGGAACCAGTAGTAACTCTGAGAATGAGGACAGTAGTAATTCAAATACTACTGACACCAGTAATAGTACTCAAAATACTACTGGTCCCAACATTAACCTAGATTCTCAAGATACTACTGATACCAGTAACAACAACAACACTACTGATCTCAATGAAGAAAATAGCAGTAGTAACTCTGACCAAGATGATGATGAACCAAATATCAATGACAATGAAGGATCTCTAGAAGAACAACTACCTGAGACAAATGAGTCCAATCTTGAAAACCAACTAGTGGTTGATAAAGCTACAACTACAAGGACTCAAAAGAACCATCCATTAGACCTTGTTTTAAGTGATGTCAACTCACCACTACAAACAAGAAGCAAATTAAATAAAAGCCTAACTGCAAACATGTGTAATATAAGTCTTATTGCTAATGAGTGTATGTTTGAATGCTTTTTGTCTCAGGATGAACCAAAGAAGATCCAACAAGCAATGAAGGACTCAAACTGGATTGAGGCAATGCAAGAAGAACTCCTTCAATTTAAGTTACAAGCTGTTTGGACACTTGTACCTCTACCCAAAGGAAAAAGAGCCATTGGAACAAGATGGATCTTCAGAAACAAGAAAGATGAAAGAGGTATAGTGATCAAAAACAAAGCCAGACTTGTAGCCCAAGGATACACTCAAGAAGAAGGAATAGACTATGATGAAGTATATGCTCCTGTTGCTAGAATTGAAGCCATAAGGATATTTCTAGCATATGCTTCATTCAAAAAGTTCAAAGTCTATCAAATGGATGTAAAGAGTGCATTCCTATATGGGAAGATTGAAGAAGAAGTCTATGTTTGCCAACCTCCAGGTTTTGAAGATCCAAAACATGGTGATTATGTGTTCAAATTGGATAAAGCTCTATATGGCCTACATCAAGCACCAAGAGCATGGTATGACACATTATCATCATACCTATTGAAGAACAACTTTAAAAGAGGAGCCATTGACAAAACTTTGTTTACAAAGAAAGTCAAAGAGGATATACTACTGGTACAAATTTATGTAGATGATATCATCTTTGGCTCAACCAATGACTTATTATGCAAAGAATTTGAAGAACTGATGCAAATTAAATTCAAAATGAGCTCTATGGGTCCAATGAACTTCTTCCTTGGACTCCAAGTCAATCAAAGAACAGATGGCATTTTGATAAATCAATCAAAATATGTCAAAGACATCTTGGAGAAATTTGATTTGAAAGACAGTAAGAGTGCAAGTACACCAATGGAAACACACAAACACCTACATCCTGATGCTGAGGGGGAGGATGTAGATGAACACTTATATAGATCAATGATAGGCTCTTTGATGTACTTAACTGCATCAAGACCTGACATTATGTATAGTGTTTGTGTGTGTGCAAGATATCAAGCAAGACCCAAAGAACTACACTTGCAGGCTGTTAAAAGAATATTCAGATACTTAAAAGGCAAACCATCACTAGGTCTATGGTATCCACATGATTCACCTTTTGAACTCATAGCCTACACAGATAGTGACTATGGAGGTGAATGTCAAGACAGAAAGTCCACTACTGGTAGATGTCAATTCTTTGGATCAAGACTGGTGTCATGGCAATGTAAGAAGCAAACAAATGTATCAACATCAACTGCTGAAGCAGAATATGTAGCTGCATCTGCTTGTTGTGCTCAAGTACTATGGATTCAAAACCAGCTTCTAGACTTTGGTATCTCTATCCTTAAAACTCCTATTTTTATTGATAATCAAAGTGCTATTAGTATTGTGAACAATCCAGTAAAACACTCAAAAACTAAACACATTGAAATAAGATTTCACTTTATAAGAGATTGTAATGAAAAGAAATTAATCAAAGTAGTTAAAATCCATACTGATGATCAATTAGCAGATCTTTTTACAAAAGCATTTGATGTAGGAAGATTCAACTTCTTGGTTAGCAGTATTGACATGATTTTGATAACTTAAAATCTCTCTTAAAATTATGTGTAAAGTTTGTTGTAAAAAGTTATTTATTTAAAGTGTTTTACTACTGGTATATCTGTACTACTGGTGTGTAGGCATGTGCACAAAATACCACTGGTAGTTAATTACTACTGGTGTGTATTAGGTTTACACAAATACTACTGGTAAGTCAGTACTACTGGTGTTCACATTTACTACTGGTCTTGTATGTTAGCAGTCACTACTGATGTCTATAGTTACTACTGATGTCAAAATCTTTAGTCATTACTGATGTTAGTAGATACTACTGACGTTTTACTACTGATATCTTATTTACTACTGGTCTATCAGAAACTCAATTACCAAACTAACCCCCATGAAAATAACCGTTATGTTATGATTCGAAGGGCATTTTAGTCATTTTACAGGATAAATCGAAAGATATAAAAGGCGGCAGTCGATTAGTTTAGCATTATCCTCACTTCGATCTGCTAAATCCTCTCGATAAACCCTAGTTTACGATCAAAAACCCTAAGTCAGTAACAAAATACGTACATCGTTCTCTCAAAATCAACAACAAATGGCAACTCTACAATCTCTGGATGTGCAAACCGATCTCAAATATTCCGAATTTCACAATATGTGTGCCTTCCTAAAGAATCCTGACGGAACAAAAGATTTTCGTCCGATCGTCAAATTCTTGAGAAATTCTTATATACAGTTTGCTTTAACTGTAAAACCAAAATCATATCAACAGCACTTGGTGGATTTCTGGACCAATGCTGAACGAACAGAAGGAACAACCATATCTATGATCAAATCCAAAGTAGATGGAAAGCATATAACAGTCACAGAACAATCTGTAACGCCCCAAAAAAAATTATAGTAATTAAATAATATTATTTTAATCGTCATATTTAAGTTTAAAATGAATAATTAGTAAACTAATTATAATGAAGTTAGATATGAATTATATTAGACATGTCGGGTTAATCAATTAAGTAAATACTATTTACTTTTATTATATATTAATTATTTAATTTAATTGGGTAAATAAATAATTAGTCGTCTCGTAAGAATTAGGCGACATTTTATAGACGGTTCGTTTTGTTAGACATTTTTATTCGTTCTGCATTTCGGATTACTAATTTTAAATGAGTCGGGTTTTAATTCAATCGGTCTAACGTTGCTGAGAGAGTAGAGCCGGCCTTTAGGCCAAGACTTGGGCTAAATGTGATGTAGTGATGGACTAGAGAATCCGTTTGGGCTTGAGGCCTAGTATTAGCCATTTTGTTATGAGCCAAATTAAACCCCTAAACCTAGTTTCCCCTTAATCGAATTCACCATTTTCGTCTGTCGAATGGAGCAGCTCACCATTTGTAGTTGGTGGCAGTCTTATTAAAAGTCCAGGGAATGTTAGTTATTGTTGCTTGGTCGATTCTTTTGTCCGAATGGAGAATTCAAGAAGCAAGTGTTTAGCGGTGGGTTTCAATTGTAGCAAGTGGTGTATGGCAATTTAACACCAAATCTTGTAGAAGCAGGTGACGTAGATTAATTCCTTGTTCGGTGGCAGTGATCGGAATGTGGGGCGGAAGCTGCTCGAATGGCACATGGGCCACCGCTTCATGTGGTCCTTTTAATTTCAAATGGTATATTATTATTTCTCCTTGGTAATTGTGGCGTATTCTTTTCTTTAGTGTATGACTGTTTTTTTTTTCTTTGTTTATCAACCTTTGATCAAATCGTTTTTTTATTCTTTTGTTGTCCTTGCGATAATTGAATTGCTGGGCAGATTCCGTGATGTGTTTTGTGACACACTTTTGAGGGTCTTAGAGTCCGTTTTAGGAAGGGACCGTCTCACAGATATTTGTAGTGCCCTGAGTTAGCTAACCGTGACCGCCGACCTCTCGTCAATACGAGTTTTGGTCAGTAAGTTATGGCGATTCTCGTTAACGGTCGCTGTGCTGAATTTTATGGAAAGTTTTCTGAAAAACATTTTTAAATCATGAATTGTTATGGAATTTATTTATTGTTGTATCGATTGATAGATTAGATGCGTGAGGGATGGATGACACTCATTCGGTGTCGAGATGAAATCCCTAGGATCGGATGTTAATTTGATAAAGTTCGTTTTTCGTAAACTTAGAATGGTTGTTTAACTATTTTAGTGCAATTGAGATTTTGGATGTGTTGTGATTTAACCGAGGATGGTATCGAGCCCTCGGACTCGGTTGTATGAGGTCCCGGGAATAAATCACGTCATCACTTAATTGATTTCAATGGCACGTTCGATAAATTTCCATTTTTAGAAACCGAGAGGGGAAACCGAATCCGTAGGGTTCTTGATTTCCCAAGCGAGAAAGTGTTAATTAAATGAGCTAGATTACTTTCAAAATTATTTTTTTGTGATGTTTTGGTTTCGGGTGCTGTCGGGTACCTCGGGAATGAGTGGGTTGATGTCGGGTTTCAAAATGAGTTTTAAACGCAATGCTGAAATTTGGTCAGAATGTATAGTCTATGTTTGAGTCCGTTTTTAATACACTTAAAATATGTTTTTGGATTTTTGGCCCGTGCGGGTCACTTGTTTTCTGAGTTAGCTTTTCAATGCCGCAACCCTCTCGTCAATCCGAATTACGGTTTAAAAGTTATAGTCAATTTAGTAGGCTGCTGTTAGGAAGATGACCTGTGCAACATGTCTGTCTTGCAATGCTGTTTTCAGACACTTAGATTCTGTTTTAGCCAGTGACCGTCTCACAGAGATATGTAGTTCTGGTTGTCTACTTTTCCTGGTAAAAATATGGGATAAATCTACTGCACAGTTTAAGAGTTATAGCATTTTCCGTGAGACCGACGGGTGCTGCCAGTTTTTCTAAATTGAGTCCTTAGAACGGATTGTAATTCGGGTTTCATTTTTATGCTTTTAGGATCATCTAGGAATAACCGAGCAGCGCCTTAGAGTATGGAGGATCCTTTGGAGCTTACGTTTTCTCGAAGTGAGTATTCTCACCGTGTATTCAGTTTTAACGTTATACATGCATGACTTACGTGTTATATTACTTGCACCTTAATTGTTATCTGAGCTTGATCTGTTATCTGAGTTTGACCTGTTATCTGAGTATCTGAGCAGCTGTTTACTTATTCATGATCTGAGACATTGTGCCTGGGTAACTGAGCTCGGCACAGAGTCATTCTGTGCTATTACTTGCTAGGGCAATCTGAGATAATTATGTTAAAGAGATAATAAAACATAATAACACACATCTGAGTTTTTGGGATTATTCCCGTCTGAGTTTATATCTGACTTGACACCGAAGAGCACTGGTGTCAGACGTTTTGACTTGGCACCGAAGAGTACTGGTGCCAGGCCTTGTTTTTGGGATTATTCCCGTCTGAGTTTATATCTGACTTGACACCGAAGAGCACTGGTGTCAGACGTTTTGACTTGGCACCGAAGAGTACTGGTGCCAGGCCTTGTTTTTGGGATCATTCCCGTCTGAGTTTTGGCTTACGCCTATCTGAGGTGTGAGGAAGGGCGGGGTTGATCTCTCGTCCCAAATCACACAAGCGCGCTATATAAATTAAAATCTGAGTAATAAAATCTGAGAAATAAATCTGAGTAATTAATCGAGTAGATTCTGAGTAGGAGTACACCGATGTGCCCTCATGTGTTGTATGTTATAATTGTTTACATTTTGAGATTATTCACTCAGCTTCCCCAGCTGACCCAAACTTTCCCCCACATTGTTTCAGGTTCCAGCAAAGGAAAGGAGAAGGTGGACGGTTGACCGCTGTATATTTTCATTACTGATGTGGACATCATTTAATATTTTAAAACATTTTACTTTATCTTAACTATTTCCGCAATAAATACGTTTTAAATGTTAAATATTAAAATCTGAGATTTATTTATGGGACCTTTGATTATAATTTTGTTTTCAAAAATTTTAAAAATCTTGTAAATTTTAGGGTGTTACATGTTGGTATCAGAGCACTGACTTGAGGGATTTGGATTCACAAGGGGTGAATTCAAACTCAAGTTTGAGTTATGAGTTTTTAAAATGAGAAATGAGTAAACTATTTTCTGAGTAAAGATTCCACATCTAGTATGCAGCATGTCACGTCGACCTCTCGCTTTCCAGTTGCCGGTAATATTTTAGAGGTTTTATTTATTTGGGAATTTCGTGGTATTCTGAGTTTTGAGGAATGACAAATATGAGAATTGTTGTTATTATTTTGAGTATAATTCTGATTTAACTCTGAGTGTATTTCGCGATGAGGATCACTTTTCTGAGTATATTTTCCGTGTGTAATTCTGAGTGCATTTGCGTCATACATGCTAAAAATTATAATTACATACAATTTTATATAATCTATGAGGTTTTATAATTCTGATAAATTTGTAACCAAAAGGGGTAATAAATGGATATGAAATTTTGATAGAAATTCCATAAGTTATTTGATGAGAACATGTCTTGGGTAAATAAAAATGAGAAGGAATAAATTTTTTTCGTCTGGGAAAAGCACTTAATCAAAAGAGTTATGGAAACGAGTAAATGAATAATATTTTTACTATCAACCGATTTAAAGAATATTAAATGTTAAAACTTATTTATCAAATTGAAAAAATTTAAAACTTTAGTTGGATTAAGCATGTTTTTAAATGTTAAATTATCATTTGAGATTCTATTTAGTGGAACCTTTTCACTTATTTATCAAATTGAAAAATTTTAAATTTATGAGAAATTCGGGTGTTATGAAATCTTTGGACAATTAAAAAGGAAAATGTTTTTATAAAGAGATGAGACATGATGTATTGGGAAAATCTTTTTGCTGAGAAAATAATAAACCGAGATTTATTAAATTGAGATCAAATGAGAAAACTTTTAAAGTATGTGATTTTAATAGCTGAGTCTGAAAATCCAATTTTTTTTTTATGAATTCAGTGAGAGATTATTAATTTAACACAGAGATATTGAATAACCTATATAAGTTTGTTATACCAACTAATCGAGGATTGCCGAGTCAAATTAAACAGAAATTATTCAAGTTTATTTTAAAGGGTATTTATTAAAAGTGAACTAAAGGGAGACTATCATCATGAATTCAGTGATGATTTATTTAAAAATGAATCAGAAGAGCTTATTAGTTATATTATGTTCTGAGTTAAAAACATAATAAAATACTTTGGCTGAGTGCCTTTTTGCTGAATGCATTTATGAGTAATGTTTATAAGATTTTGAGTAATTTATCAGAGATGAAAGTAAAATTTTCTTCCTTTTTAGTGTGATTTGCTGGTGGATTTATGTGTGGGAAGTTGTGAACTTTGGGATTGACCCGTGACCAAACAAAGGTAGGTGTCGAAAGTAATAGAGGGCCCCTATTACCGTACACACCGAACTTTTGGATGGTTATGGGGAGATTTTGAGGGGAACGATGGACCAATGCTTGTTATTATGAATTTATTTTATGCATGTTATTTGCTTGAGTGAGTATATGATGTTTATGTTATCACAATAGAGAATTCTAGTGCCAAACTCGAGGACGAGTTTTCCCCAAGTGGAGTTGAGTAGGGGTAAAAAGGAAAATTGTCAAGAAATAATTATCATTAATTATTATTTATAAATATTATGAGTATGATGCTTATGCAGAGAGATTTTATTGGTATGAATTTAAAGTGCGAATTCTAGATACATATAAATGATCAAATAAATTATAAGAGTAACTATCAAATCAAGCAGTTGAGAATAATTAAATTTATTCTATGGGGTAATTATAGAGTTTATAACAAATTGATAAATCGAGATTAATTGAGAAATTAATAAATCAAGTTAATTGAGGTGAGTGCAACGTGAAAAGAGAAGTAGTAAATACTATAATAAATCAAGTTAACTGAAGAAATGAGTTAAAATGACGTCGCTAAATTGAGTTGATAAAGAATTATTAAAACAAATGAGAAAATTTTATCTTTATCGATTATTGAGTAAATCTTGAGTTTATAAGAAATTTTTGAGTAAATTTTATCTTAAATGAGTAAGTTATTAAAATGAGTTAAAAGACAAACATTTTAAATTTACGGTGAGTTTTATCTACAAGTTTTGAAGTGTGCAAAATTTTTATCATGAGAAAACTTTATTTTGAGTAATATATTTTGTTTAGAGTTTGTCAAATAATACATTTTGTTATTAAATGATTGAATAAAGGGTAACTGAGTATTGAGTAAATGAGAGTTAACGAATTAATTCCCAAGTTGAGTAATAATAAATCATTAATATAAGGGTGATGTTAATTGATTTGATATATATAAAAAAAAAGTGGATAACCAGAGTCAATGAGTAAATATGTGGTGGAAATAATCTAGAGAAATGTTTTATGGGAAGTCATTAATCGAGGTTTGAAATAAGTTGCATGTAATTTTAATCAAGTGTAATTGCAATATATGCAAATTGAGTAATTTGAAAGATTATATTTAATATTAAAAATAATTCATTCCGGATGTTGGTACATATATCTTAATTAGTAATTGAAGGTGATCTAATATACATAAAGGAGTAGATGAGACGGATGTGCGTAATTATGTTTTTATGTTTATATATGAGATTTATTTGTGGTAGGTAACGATATTACTGATAAATATTTCCACATTCTGAGTTACATTCTGAGTTACAGTTACATTCTGAGTTACAATTCTGGGTTTGTTTCTGGGTTACATTTCTGAGTTTACCCCCGAGTTATATTCTAGATCATATTTCTGAGTTATATTCCTAAGCATATGAGAATTTGTGTGATATGTATACTCCTTGTGAGTAAGTTACCTACTTTTGTATTAGTTGATAGCGGTGCAAATCACTAAATTGCTTATTATGCTTGAGGCAAACTGGTGCCCCATAGGGCAGAGGACCTTGAGATGTCATTCTTGGTGGAGATTGATGCTAATAAAAAAAAAAAAATTTATGTTGTAAATTATGTAAAAATATTACCTTGTGAGAACTGTGCGGGAAAATTAATAAAAACTTATTTTATCGCCATGAGAGGGCCGAGTGTGAACGTGAGCAAGGATTGGATGACCAGGTACTATGCCGAGATTACCTGTTGTCACAAACCAATCCGTTACAAATCTCCAAGTGGAGTTGAATCTAAGATTCAACGCAACATTAATCGCTGGGTGTAGGAGCCGTGTCCGGCTGCGAGAGCAAGAAGACACTTCCAGCCGAGTATAGTGAGTTTCCATTTGTGTTATTTACGGCATCCTTTTCATTGATATACCGAGATCCTTAGAGAGCACTCCGATTTTAAGCCTTATTGTTTTGCATCGTTAGAGACGGAAGATTGGTGTGAGTAGTTGCGAGGACCGGAGTTCATTCTGATCGATTAGCTTCCCCTAAGAAGTTTCATTATTTTTCCTTTCTATTATTCATAAGCCATTCTTGTTTTCCAGTTTAAAGAGATGTATCGTTATCGAGCCGTGATGGTGTTTTAGCAACCTGGGTCTGAGATGCGAGATCGCTACCCTGAGTTTCTTCTTAGCGGTGACTTCGGGGACGAAGTCTGATTCAAGTGGAGTTGAGTTGTAACGCCCCAAAAAAAAAATTATAGTAATTAAATAATATTATTTTAATCGTCATATTTAAGTTTAAAATAAATAATTAGTAAACTAATTATAATGAAGTTAGATATGAATTATATTAGACATGTCGGGTTAATCAATTAAGTAAATACTATTTACTTTTATTATATATTAATTATTTAATTTAATTGGGTAAATAAATAATTAGTCGTCTCGTAAGAATTAGGCGACATTTTATAGACGGTTCGTTTTGTTAGACATTTTTATTCGTTCTGCATTTCGGATTACTAATTTTAAATGAGTCGGGTTTTAATTCAATCGGTCTAACGTTGCTGAGAGAGTAGAGCCGGCGGCCTTTAGGCCAAGACTTGGGCTAAATGTGATGTAGTGATGGACTAGAGAATCCGTTTGGGCTTGAGGCCTAGTATTAGTCATTTTGTTATGAGCCAAATTAAACCCCTAAACCTAGTTTCCCCTTAATCGAATTCACCATTTTCGTCTGTCGAATGGAGCAGCTCACCATTTGTAGTTGGTGGCAGTCTTATTAAAAGTCCAGGGAATGTTAGTTATTGTTGCTTGGTCGATTCTTTTGTCCGAATGGAGAATTCAAGAAGCAAGTGTTTAGCGGTGGGTTTCAATTGTAGCAAGTGGTGTATGGCAATTTAACACCAAATCTTGTAGAAGCAGGTGACGTAGATTAATTCCTTGTTCGGTGGCAGTGATCGGAATGTGGGGCGGAAGCTGCTCGAATGGCACATGGGCCACCGCTTCATGTGGTCCTTTTAATTTCAAATGGTATATTATTATTTCTCCTTGGTAATTGTGGCGTATTCTTTTCTTTAGTGTATGACTGTTTTTTTTTCTTTGTTTATCAACCTTTGATCAAATCGTTTTTTTTATTCTTTTGTTGTCCTTGCGATAATTGAATTGCTGGGCAGATTCCGTGATGTGTTTTGTGACACACTTTTGAGGGTCTTAGAGTCCGTTTTAGGAAGGGACCGTCTCACAGATATTTGTAGTGCCCTGAGTTAGCTAACCGTGACCGCCGACCTCTCGTCAATACGAGTTTTGGTCAGTAAGTTATGGCGATTCTCGTTAACGGTCGCTGTGCTGAATTTTATGGAAAGTTTTCTGAAAAACATTTTTAAATCATGAATTGTTATGGAATTTATTTATTGTTGTATCGATTGATAGATTAGATGCGTGAGGGATGGATGACACTCATTCGGTGTCGAGATGAAATCCCTAGGATCGGATGTTAATTTGATAAAGTTCGTTTTTCGTAAACTTAGAATGGTTGTTTAACTATTTTAGTGCAATTGAGATTTTGGATGTGTTGTGATTTAACAGAGGATGGTATCGAGCCCTCGGACTCGGTTGTATGAGGTCCCGGGAATAAATCACGTCATCACTTAATTGATTTCAATGGCACGTTCGATAAATTTCCATTTTTAGAAACCGAGAGGGGAAACCGAATCCGTAGGGTTCTTGATTTCCCAAGCGAGAAAGTGTTAATTAAATGAGCTAGATTACTTTCAAAATTATTTTTTTGTGATGTTTTGGTTTCGGGTGCTGTCGGGTACCTCGGGAATGAGTGGGTTGATGTCGGGTTTCAAAATGAGTTTTAAACGCAATGCTGAAATTTGGTCAGAATGTATAGTCTATGTTTGAGTCCGTTTTTAATACACTTAAAATATGTTTTTGGATTTTTGGCCCGTGCTGGTCACTTGTTTTCTGAGTTAGCTTTTCAATGCCGCAACCCTCTCGTCAATCCGAATTACGGTTTAAAAGTTATAGTCAATTTAGTAGGCTGCTGTTAGGAAGATGACCTGTGCTGTTTGGGATAAATCGACTGCACAGTTTAAGAGTTATAGCAGTTTCCGTGAGACCGACGGGTGCTGCCAGTTTTCTAAATTGAGTCCTTAGAACGGATTGTAATTCGGGTTTCATTTTTATGCTTTTAGGATCATCTAGGAATAACCGAGCAGCGCCTTAGAGTATGGAGGATCCTTTGGAGCTTACGTTTTCTCGAAGTGAGTATTCTCACCGTGTATTCAGTTTTAACGTTATACATGCATGACTTACGTGTTATATTACTTGCACCTTAATTGTTATCTGAGCTTGATCTGTTATCTGAGTTTGACCTGTTATCTGAGTATCTGAGCAGCTGTTTACTTATTCATGATCTGAGACATTGTGCCTGGGTAACTGAGCTCGGCACAGAGTCATTCTGTGCTATTACTTGCTAGGGCAATCTGAGATAATTATGTTAAAGAGATAATAAAACATAATAACACACATCTGAGTTTTTGGGATTATTCCCGTCTGAGTTTATATCTGACTTGACACCGAAGAGCACTGGTGTCAGACGTTTTGACTTGGCACCGAAGAGTACTGGTGCCAGGCCTTGTTTTTGGGATTATTCCCGTCTGAGTTTATATCTGACTTGACACCGAAGAGCACTGGTGTCAGACGTTTTGACTTGGCACCGAAGAGTACTGGTGCCAGGCCTTGTTTTTGGGATCATTCCCGTCTGAGTTTTGGCTTACGCCTATCTGAGGTGTGAGGAGGGGCGGGGTTGATCTCTCGTCCCAAATCACACAAGCGCGCTATATAAATTAAAATCTGAGTAATAAAATCTGAGAAATAAATCTGAGTAATTAATCGAGTAGATTCTGAGTAGGAGTACACCGATGTGCCCTCATGTGTTGTATGTTATAATTGTTTACATTTTGAGATTATTCACTCAGCTTCCCCAGCTGACCCAAACTTTCCCCCACATTGTTTCAGGTTCCAGCAAAGGAAAGGAGAAGGTGGACGGTTGACCGCTGTATCTTTTCATTACTGATGTGGACATCATTTAATATTTTAAAACATTTTACTTTATCTTAACTATTTCCGCAATAAATAAGTTTTAAATGTTAAATATTAAAATCTGAGATTTATTTATGGGACCTTTGATTATAATTTTGTTTTCAAAAATTTTAAAAATCTTGTAAATTTTAGGGTGTTACACAATCAATTCGACACCATTTACAATTACATGATGATTCAGGTATGTTTACTCTTCCTAAGGAATACATTGCTGAAATCTTAAACAAAATGGGTTATGAGGGAAGACTGGATATAGTAACTTTTCAAAAGGGTCTTCTCTCCCCACAATGGAAATTTTTAGTACATACTCTTCAGCATTGTATTTCTCCTAAACGAAGTACTTGGAATGAGTTTAATAAGGCAATAGCCTCTGCTGTTGTCTGTTTATGCACATACCAAGTATTTAATTTTTCTTACATGATTTTTGAAGGTATGTTGGGAAATCTTAGTTCTTCTAAATTTTTAATGTATCCCAGATTTCTACAACATATCATAAATTGTGAACTACAAAACTTGTCAACTCCCAAAAACATTTTTATTATTCCTGAGTTGAACAAGAAAGTTTTCTCAAATATGAGAAAACAATTTAAATTTTCGGGCAAGGAAACCTCTTTGTTTCCTAACATGATCAATGATCACACACATACTGGAGAAGGTTCAACCATTGCTACAACCAAAATTGAACCTCAACCCACTCCAGCACCCCCAAATACAGCCCAAACACCACCCCAACTAGCCACTCAATCACCAGCCCAAACAGAAGTCCTGAAAGTGTCCCAGGAACTTGATTTAAATCTGCAGAGTGCTACTCTTCACTCTGTGGAAGACCTACCAGATAAAACCAAAAATATTTCCACACTTTACAAAAGAAAGAAATCTTTAAAGGACACCAGGGGACACATTGAGTCAAACCCCAGGCTCCAAGAGTTGTCCTCCAAGGAGGAGAGAGGACATGAGGCGAGGGCTTTCACTACTGATGCCCCAAAGGTGGGTGCACAGGACAGTGAAAACATAATTAGGACCCAGACCTCGGCAACTTTGAGTGATGACTCATTTGAGGAGTTACTCAAAGGACCCCGGTGCCAAGAAACCACAAGGGGGGGCATCTCTGCTTCTTCTAGGAAGAAGAGGATGTCTAAAAGACCCAATGAATCACCAAGAAGTGATGAGGGCAGATCTATTGATTTGACGGATAGGATGGAAAACCTTCAAACCAATGTACCTGTTAGTGAGCCCGATGATCTTGCTAGATGGAGTGAGGGCAGTATTAAAATCAACCAATTGACGGAAAAATTGGATTCTCTTGAATCCACAGTACAAAATTGTCTTGAGTATCTAACAAACCAAGGAAAAACGATGGCTGCAATGAAAAGGCATGTCAACACCATCAATAAAAGAATGAGATTTTATGAGCAAAGGCTTCATCAACAAACTAAAATCATCAGAAGATTAAAGAAGAAGATTGATGATAGTGAGGCTCCACCAGTTGAGCTCACTAAGGGGGAGAAGGATAACATACAGACCATGATTGATGAATCAATTGCAGCAGCAGCATCTTCTCTCCTAAATTTAAAAGAAACAGAAGTTGATGAAGGCCCACAAATGATGGATACTGAAGATGAGCCTGTTACTACTGCTCCTATGGAAGATCAAGCTGAAAAAGAAGTATCAGTAGTAAAACCTACTACTGATATCATAGCAGTAGTAAATGAAGAAAATGTAGCAAACACTACTGATGCCCTATCAGTAGTAATCTCTGAAGACATACCAGTAGTAACTACCTTAGTTACTACTGATGACATAATTGAGCTGCCACCACTACTAGAACCTACAATGATACTTCCACCATCTCCAAAAGGAAAAACAACAACTCAAATGGTGGTGAAAGATATTGATGATGATGTAAACTGGTTAGAAGTTGATGAATGCTCCCTGCCTCCACATCCTAAAATACTTCCTATGTCACAGATACAATACTTTGGTCCCAAATTTGCTATTGAATCTGAACCAGATAGAAAGAAAGATAACTACATAGGAAAGGGAAAGGAAGTTGCTGATGAAGACCAACCTAATAGAGCACAAGGTCATGAAATGGTCAACAAGATCAACTATGCCAAATCAGCTAAACAGGATAGATGGAAGGTTAATAGAGCAAAATACTTAAAGAAGGTTGAAATCTCTCTAGCAAATGAAAACAAAAGATTAGCAGAAAGGGTTAGAATATTGAGACAACCATTCACAGAAATTAAATTGGCAGATATAGCAGATATATCAAAACTGCCGCAATTTCAACAGAAGGTCAAAACCAAACAAGTTGCTGAAACAAGAAAAAAACTACAAAGAAGAGAACTAGAAAAAATAAGGCAGCTTGAATATGAAACACTAGAACTTCTTGAAGCACAAGTACAAGAATGCAAAGAGCAGAAGGCTGATATGCCAGAACAATTTGCAGAGAAGAAGAAAGAAATGATCACATTCTTAAAATCAAAGGGTCACAACACAAAAGCCTTTGGAAGAATGAAGTTGATAAATCTAATTGAAAAGTACTGTGTGGAGAAGAAGAAGGACCTTACTGAACAAGAAATTAATGAGAAGTACACCACTAAAATTAAACAGATAGACTCCAAAGAAATGAAAGAAAGAAAAACAATAACTGGAGATTCATCTGGTGTATCATCTCAAACCACAAAGAAAAGGAAGAAAATTACTTCTGAACTTGAGCAACCAAAGAAGAAATTACAAATGGTTCAAGTTTATGATCTTCCAATTGCTCCCCTACAAAATAATTCAATCATCAACTGGAGATATATAGATGATATGATTGAAATTGTCAGAGAAGATAAAGTCACTCAAAGATTCAGAGCTTGGAAACCTTTGGTCATGTCCCTAACCAGAAGTGACATTATCAAAATGTTGATCATTGGTAAACCAAGAATGACTAAGAAGAACTGGAAGAATTCAGCTGCAGGCTATCTTACTGAAATGATTGATGCTGCCTTCTATCCAGAAAATTATTCAGAGAAGTTTACAAATCCAGAGAATGTTCAAGCCTGGAATGTGCTACCAACTGTCAACATGTACTTCTTTGAATATACAAGTAAGAAATGTGACTTATTCCTTTATGAGAAAGAGTATCCTCACTCTGAGAAAACTCTTTATCAACTATGGTGCATGAACTTCATTAAACCTCATGATGCTGTGATGCTGCAAAATAAGATGAATGAATTTGTGAAAAAGATCAGCAAATATATTATTGCACAAAGGAATAAACAAAACCAACAGACATTAGAAGGTGATAAAAGAAGAAAGAAACTGTTGGAAGAAAAAGAAAAAGAAAAGAAGGAGTAAATAGAAACTTGATTGATTAAAAGATAATCAATAAGTTTAGGGGGAGATTGTTGGAACAAAACACAGATCAACTTGATACTGATGCTGCAGTTGGTACTAACAATACTTAGTACTGATGGGGCAGAACATATTACTACTGATGAGTTGATACTGGTGATACTATAACATAGTTACTACTGATCATGCAAAGACTGAAGATACTACTGATCTTAGTAGTTACTACTGACGATGGTTTCTGGACTTATTACTGATCACCAAGTTTACTACTGATGTTACATATTTACTACTGGTGATGAGTTTTACTACTGATACGTGTTTTTGAAGAATATCAAGTCCGAGATCTTCGTATAGATAGTTATAGAATGTAAATCAATGTATATCTTTTATAATTCGATGTAAATCAAAGTCCTAGAATAACTAGGGTAAATAGTTTAGCTTCAAGGACTATTATAAATAGTTCCTTACGAATTGTAAACGTACGTGTGTATTGTTAACTTGATAATATACATTGAAGCTTTTTGTGAAACTGTGTTCTTAATACTTTCGCATATTATTTACAGTTCATTGTTCTTAATTACATTGATATAGTGTTGATCCGCTGCAACTTCTATATTCAATTAGATCTAAAGGTGTTTATTAACTTCTCTATAGTTAATCGATCCTGACAATCAGTTTATCGTAACACCATATCATTATAATCAGTCTCTAATGTTTGACTAAAGTGATTTTGATTGTAATTATCTTATTATCTATTTTTTTATTGTTTTGTATTTAAAAAAGCAAGATCACATTGTTGGTTTCAACTCTTTTCACAAGAGTTTTAAAAAACGTATGAACAACAAAATGAAAAGAAAGGAATATTTTGGGAGAGAATTGTTCTCTGTATTTTCTTTTGCTCTAAAGAAAACGTAATACAAAATTGTTCTTTAAATAAGAAAAGACTTCAACTACTTATGCCTAAGGCCTCTCCCAACCCTACACATCACTAAACCCATCACTAGCGCCACGTCATCGCATCCTTACTGACACGCTACTGACACGGCCGTGCCAACCCTACACATCACTAACCCATCACTAAACCCATCCTTTCAACATCATCATTTCCACATCATCATTTTAATTAATAAAAAAACACATTACATTAAATAAAAACCATTACATTAATAATAAAAATAAAAATAAAAACATTACGATTAAAAAAAACACGATTACGGGAAAAAAAACAATACGGAAAAAAAAAACAATACGGAAAAAAAAAACATTACGGAAAAAAAAAATTAACGTTGACGGAAGTTTGGCGGGAGGGTCCAAATGTGTTCGATTAAGGCATTGCGAAGTTTATGATGCACAACTCGATCACGTATCTCCTTCTCAATACGCAATTGGGCTGCAACCCGTTCATGCCATGTACGTTGTGGGTGATTTTCCGGGTTAGCGGTATAGTCTTCTTCGATTGGACAAATTGCGCGGCCGTTATCTTCCGTAATCATGTTGTGTAATATCACACAAGTGTACATGATCCGTCGTATTTTGTTCACACTGTATGGTCGTGCCGGGTTTTTAATGATTGCCCACCGTCCTTGAAGCACTCCGAAAGCTCGTTCGACATCCTTCCTAGCGGATTCTTGGAACCGCTTGAACTTCATGTTCTTTTCTTCAATTGGGCAGTTAAATGACTTGACAAGCGTTGCCCATTCCGGATAAATCCCATCAGCTAGATAATAACCCTTCGTAAATTGCTCACCCGAAATAGTAAACGGAACTACGGGAGACCTGTCTTGCCTTATTTCATCAAACAAATCTGATTCGTTAAGGACGTTTATGTCGTTATTCGAACCCGCCGGGCCAAAGTACGCATGCCATATCCACAAATCGTATGACGCAACAGCTTCAAGCATTATTGTGGGACATCCTTGATCACCACGTGTGTATTGGCCTTGCCATGCTGTTGGACAATTTTTCCTAGGCCAATGCATACAATCAATGCTACCAAGCATCCCAGGAAAACCATGTATCTCTTGATGTTTGGCATGTAAACGTTGGACATCATGAGTTGTTGGTTTTCGCAAAAACTCAGTCGAGTATAGATGGAATATACATTTACAAAAGTTGTCCAAACAATCGTACGCTGTTTGTTGACCCATGTGTAGGTACTCATCAAACAAATCAGCGGCACAACCGTACGCCAATTGACGTATGGCAGAGGTACACTTTTGAAATACATTAAAACTGGGGTAACCCGTAGCGTCTCTCTTTTGACGGAAATAATCAAAATACGACGGTAGTTAACCCGGTGGGTTATAAAAATGTATAGCCTGGCATATACGGATGAACAAAGGTTTCGACATGCGAAACCGTCTTCGAAAGTAATCCAGGGGGAAAACGGAATTGTCCGCAAAGTAATCATTCCATAAACGTTCAGCAGCCGCAACGCGATCTCTTGGTATATATCTTCGTGGTGCTCTTGGCACGGTGGAATTTTCAGCTTCTTCTTGATCCAGATAATTAAGCCTTTCAATAGTTTGGTTCAAATCGAAAACGGCTGTTACATTAACATAATCTTGCCAGTAATCATCGGCGTCATCGTTTGGATCCATTGTGTGTTTGTGTGTTTAAAATATGGAAATTGGGAAGAGAGGAAGTATGTGATTGTGAGAGGAAGAGAGGAAGTATGTGATTGTGTGTTTAAAATGGTAGAGTATAGTGGGTTTTTATAGAGGTTGTGTGTAATATTAATTATTTGTATTAAAAAAAAATAAATTGATTTTTGAAATCAATTCAGACGCTCCTCCGGTCCCACAAACGCTCGCCGATGCCATGCTCCGCCGTCCTCACGTCGACGGATTCGCCACGACGCCCCGCACGACGCCTCCGTGCCAACGGCGTCGGCGGGCGACGGCCAAAAAATGCCCCACGACGGCCCCTCGACGCAATGGTTGGCACGGGTCTAATAAAACGGAAAGCATACTACCATTACTTTGCAACTTCTACGTGACTGGTAAAACTACCTTTGACACAGTCAATAACAAACTTAATTCAAAAAAACAAAGTAAATAAAACATTAAAATCTGGATTAATTTAATACACATAACGACTAAAGTTGGTGTCTTTTATGCAATTCTGCAAGGAAATGCAAATTTTTACAACCAAAAAACTATAAGCCCCTTTACAATTCTATGAAATTGTTCACAACTAACATGGGTTACCGAAACAATCTTCAGACATATTGGCACGAAAAAATGGTAACAATTTCGTTTATCTTAACATATGATGTTACTTTAAAAACGTTATATCATTTTCAAGGTTCTAGAAAGCGTAAGGCGTGGCGTGGCGGCACCATCAAGCCTCAGCCAAGGCGAGCCATGACGGGCCATGGCGTTTTTTAAGGCGTGACTTAAGGCGCAAATTTTTTTATATGATTTATATATATACGTATATCAAATTAAAAAAAAAATTATAGATATATTGATTTATATAACAATTCATATATAAAACTTACAAAAATGTTACATCTAAATTTATAATTAAATATGTTATCATTCTTTTTTTAAAAAAATAATTTTTTCAGCCGCCTTACAAAAAACTCGTCATAAGACACGCCTTATCGCGCCTTATCTCACGCCACGCCTAGCCGAGCCACCATGGTCTGTTTCGTAACGTCAACGCCGCGACTCACGCCTTGGCGCCGCCATGGCGCGTTTTTTTAGAACCTTGATCATTTTAGTGTGGTTGATCTAACGCGTTTTAGAAAAGACATAGAAAGCTCATTTGTGCTAATTATAGTAATAATATAGTGGAACAAAAATGCGAGTTCAAGAATCTTGGAATTTATTCTTGTAACGTGACGTTACCCAAATATGGTAACTTTTTAATGTCACTTTGTTAGGTCTTGAAAGGTAATATATTATGTGCACTTCAATTTGAAATTCTCCACATAGATTTGGGCTTTAAAAAGGGGTTTTGTCTTTTATTTTTTCTTTTCGAACAACTATAAAACGATCACAATCTTTTCATTAATGGGCTTGACTTAATTCATGGGCTACAATTTATACTCTATAGGTTTTAAGCATATCCAACAATTAAGTTTTTAAATGCAAACATTTTGTTTTTGAGTTAATTACACGGATGATCCTTTAGGTTTATATCAAATTTCACCAATAGTCCTTTAGTTTCAAAAATTAAACTGATGGTCCTTATTTCTGAAAGGTTTTTCACTGATGGTCCTTTACACTAAATGGTGTTAAAAATTTCTGTTAACTTCCCGCATGTGCAATGCACATGAGGGTATTTTGATCTTTTCACCCTATTTTTTATATAGAAAAATCAAATTGCAAACTCCTCTCTGTATCAGGTCGCTCTGGTACCCTCACCAACACCATCTCCGCCACCCCTCACCACCATCTTCGGCAACCGAAAGTTTGATTTCCATGGCAAACAATTGTAAATTGGATCTCAAAAAGGTGAAAAAGCAAAACCCTCGTTGTTTTCCTTCGTTTTGTCCCTTTTCAATTCCTTACCAAGGGCTTCAATCATTCTACTCATAAAGCTTAATTGCTTCCGTTTGTTACTTGCTAACGGAGAAACCATAAAAAATGAAGTAACGGCCCCACATTAACAATCAAAGAATCTTCACTCTCTTACTCGTACAAATATGATTCTAGATTTCACATTCTTCAGCAGCTTTGTGTATAGAGATAGAGAAAATTCCTGCAAATTTCCGGTGGAAATTAGGGCAAATTTCCGGTGGAAATTAGGGCAAACTTCCGGTGGAAATTAGGCAATGCACATGGGGGCTCGTAAAAGTGAAGTAACGTCCACCATGTTGGATCCGAATGCAGAGGGGATTGGCAATGAGCTCGTTCCGTCTTCTATTTCTCCATATCTTCGCGATGCAAATGAGATCGAAAAGCATAATGATAGAGTTGCTTACTTGTGTATGTTCACCAATACCTCTGTTTACCTCTTTAATTTCTGATCTGGTGTTTGGATGTGCATTTGCAGGTGGTTGGTTTGGTGAAAATTACGGCGTGGACGAGAGAGAGGGAGAGACAAAGATAAGAGTAGAGAAAGAGGATTGGTGTTTGGCGGTGCGAAGTTAACACAGACCGAAAGATAGAACAAAGGGAAAAAGAAAACTTAACTTTTTTTTATAAAAATTAGTGTGAAAAGACCAAAATACCCTCATGTGCAATGCACATGAGGGAAGTTAACAGAAGTTTTTAACACCGTTTGGTGTAAAGGACCATCGGTGAAAAACCTTTCAGAAATAAGGACCATCAGTGTAATTTTTAAAACTAAAGGACCATTGTTGAAATTTGATATAAACCTAAAGGACCATCCGTGTAATTAACTCTTTTGTTTTTTAATGTAAGTCATGAGTTTGCACTATTGCCCGAATAAAATTACTTTTAGGCCCAAATACTAACCCATTAACTATCTTGGGCCAATTACTTGACCCGGACCGGAACCATGGGCCAAATTACACGACTCTTTGGTTTCATTTAATATCAAGTTAAAACCTACAAGATATCAAGTTTACACGACTCTTTACAAATTTCTCTCTTTTGTATGCCACAATTTTTTATCCTCATATCACACTTTACAAGTATTCGTGCATACTATACAAACATATAATGTAATAATTGTGGTAGATACATTAAAAAATATGATGTAAAAATCACCACCTATATTATAATACACGCCGAACGAAATATAAAGTTATAGTGCCATTTACTTCTTATTGTTCTTCCACACCATAAAACTCCTCGATGTGAAACTAATGGGAACGATATGATCATAATCCCACAAAAATTCTTTTTTTATCATACAGACAACACGTAGGAAATTGAGAAAAAAACAAAAAACAAAATAAAATTTACCCCCATATCAATATTTTGCAAAAATGAAGTTAATTGTAGTGGTATTTCAACTGTGACATAATGCCACAATTTACCGTATTTATGAGGCATTCATCATAACTCTAACAAACTCTTCATAACTAATAACACCGTCTCCATCAAGATCAGCTTCCCGAATCATCTGTTCTAACTCTTCATCTTTTAATCGTTCCCCCAAATTTATCATCACATTCCTCAACTATACATCATAAACAAATTAGTTATACAACAATTAGGGTGATAACTTTAATCTCTTATATGGTTTCAACTTTCAAGTGTAATATAAACAATTTTGTGTTTCATATTTAAAATCGCAACTTATGAGACATATATAAAATATAAACAAGGTATATGTAACTATAACTACATCACATATGTACGTGTCCTAACAGTATAGTGTGATAAAGGACCAAATAATACAACTCGAAGTAGGTAAATAGTGTAAATTACCTCATCGGGCGAAATATAACCATCTTGATCCCTATCGAATACCTTAAAAGCTTCTTTTAGCTCGTCGCCCACATTATCCTGTTAATTACCGCAAATTAATGACATCGATACAAAAACTAGAGTTTAGGCAATAAAGTGTCACAATATGGTCTCTCTAAGATTTCAACATAATGTGACACTTGGCAACCGAAATTGTCGAGAAAAAAATGTTCATGGGAATTGTTAGGTCATTTGCATGCAAAATCGGTTAGATTGCAGGTCATTATGACGGGAATATCATTTTAAAAAAAATTGGTTTAAGAACTTACTTGAATTTTTTTCAACATGATACTAACAAATTCATCGAAATCAATAGTGCCTTCTTCATTTGCATCGACTTCATTCATCATTTCCTGGACCTCTTCGTTAGTAGCATGTTCGTTTAATGTTTGAATCACGCCTATCAAATCATCCGTACTAATTAACCCTGCGAACATTGTCACAACAATAATCAAACAATATATCATCTTTCTCTTTAATACTCCCTCCGTCCCACAAAAAAGTTCCCATTTCCCTTTGGCACAAGATTTTAGATGATAGTTAATGGTGGGGTCATTGGTATTATTTTGATTAAAATATAATGTTGGTTTGGAGAGAGAAAGATAATTAGTGGATGTTATTGATGGAGTTTTTAATAATAATAATATTTTATTGTGTGGAGCCCACCACATGTGAGAAATGGGAACTTTTTTGTGGGACAAAAGCTTTAGGAGAAATGGGAACTTTTTTGTGGGACGGAGGGAGTAATAAACAAGAATTACTAATAAAAAACACAATTTTTTTAGTAAACTTTTTATCATAAAACTAGCCAAATATATAGTTTAAGGATGTTTGGAGCATATTCTAAAGTGTCGGTAGTTAAAAAAATCACCAGTTTTAATTGGAAAGACAAAAGGAGATGAACATAGTATCATACCATCAGAATCCTTATCAATCATCGAAAATGCTTGACGAAGCTCGCTAATTTGATCATCAGTCAGTCTTTCGGCCATTTTCGATAAGTTGCAACTTCGTTGTTATATTTGTGACTATGTTAAGATCAATTGAGAGACTATATTGAGATCAATTGAGAGAGAAAGATGTGGTTACAATATAGGTTATGAAAATATGATTGAATATATACCAAATAATGGCGTAGAAAATGGGTAAAAGAGAAAAAGTGTCCAAAAGATAATTCTTCGTTCAATAAATTCGAAGGTAAACGAAGTCGTTTATTTGAAATTATAAGTGTTGACTCACACATCTCTCTTGTCAAAAGTCAACATTTATCTTTTAGCTTTTTGGACGATCTTGACTTTTGGGAGATTTGCAAATCTAAATACTTCGTATATCTTCAAAATTAGTAAAATTTATAATAAAAATAATAAAGAGTGAAGGGGCCAAGTCAAAAGATCTACGAAAGTGGACCAAGTTCATAGTTTGAAGTCTATTTTGGGTTAATTACTTAATTATCATTTCGGAGAATTTATATATGAAGGAAACTTTTATAAAACAGAGACAACATGTTGCTATAATTTGTTTTGTTTCGAGTTAATCAACCGACTTTACAACAATCCGAATATAATAATTGTGCAAGTATATTATTATTTTGTGTAATCTCAATATATACGAGAATATGTGTCAATACTTCGCAGTAAGTTTGCAAAGATACACATCATATTTATAAACTAATATTTTCATAACACTACATTAATCACTAATTTATAATTAAAAAACAATATTTAAAAAAAATCAACCGTAGATGAATAGTTCCACTTACTTTTGGCGGATGTATGTATGAAAACAAATTATCTACATTTTGGTTAAAAATGATTTTCTACATCTCAAATTTTTCATACCCATTCCTATAGATATGGTATGTTTTTAACGTATGACTATCGACATATTTAAACTCTCCTCTAATTTTGTTTAGTAGGGCCATTAGTTTAAAGTGGTGTTGATCATGATATTATGATTAAGACATCTCTTAAAATACATAAGACATTTGACATTGTTTATGGACGAAATTTAATGTAAATCATTCAACATGAAGTAATCGAAGTAGATTGCTTGAAAAGGACAACAATGAAAATTTATTCTCAATGTGTGTATATCCTACAATACATTGATATTGTGTACATTAGATATTTACAGTTTATGGTTAAAGTTTGGTCCTTTATAGAATCAAAAGTATTTTAAAAAAAAAACTATATATACGTTAACGTTATAAAAGTTAAAAGAGGATGACTAAACATTTTATTTTCTCATTGGCCGCACCAGTAAAAAATATAAGGTTAGAACCATTATCGATATATTTGGAGCCGTGAGATGGAGCTACATTAATATGTTTAAACATAAAGCGAAATCATAAAAAAAATACTTAAGAAGAATATGAAGTGGACAATGTTGCATTATACATTGATGGATGTATTTTACCAAAACCCTTGATAGAAGCTTTGAATGAGTCATGTTACAAACAACTTATGCGTAAAGTATAACTTGTCATAGGATCGGTTGCGTTTTCAAGCACAATCAAAGACTTAATGCTGGTCAAAGTTTTGAAATTTTAGAGTCAATGGTAAGCACGTGGAAACATTTCGATTGTCAAAGTTGAGTCAATTTTTTACTTGTTTGGCACAAAAAGTGTTTTTCATACGGTTTAATTTAATTTAAATATTTCGGATTTTCATAGGCTCATATGTTTGATTTACGTATCGTTTATTTAAATCCATACAAAGTTAAAAGTCGGCAACTGTGGATTTGTTTGAATAAATCATCTATACACAATTATACAAAGTATTAGAAGTTTCAAGTAGTCTGAATGTTAGTTTCTTAATTGATAATTGAGTCAGAATTTATAATTAAAATTATATTATTTGGTTATAAAACTGACTAACCGTGCTAAATTATAAAAATTGGTTATAATCAAGAGACAAAACCGAGTTTGGTCTTTTTTAAGACTAATTTAAGAAAAAAGTTTATACCAAGTCATATGCATTATTTTTTGGAAACAGAGTCATATGTATTATAAATCATTAGAACGAATCCGAAGATGGATCAAGTCCGTAGTTGGACACCCAACAAATAAAATGAGCAAAACTAATAAATTAAAATATTCTAAAGAAATGGGACCCTAATAGTAATATGAAATGTCCATTGTGCAAGAAGTGTAATGATTCACATAATCATTTATTTTTTGGCTTTGATTTCTGTAGAACAGTGTGGGATCAATTGAAAAGCAGGATTTATGCTATGAAGTTTCAGAATGATTGGGACACTATTATGTTGAATTTTATTCCTGCTATATGTAGTAACAATATTCGGAGTTTGCTCAAAAAAATAGGAGTTGCAGCTATTGTTTATTACATTTGGAAAGAAAGAAATGACCGGCTTTTTAAGAATATCTCCAAAAATGAAGATAGTGTGTTGAAGGGTATTAAAGATAGTATAAAAATTCAACTGTGTCGCCTGCAAGTGAAGAACTCCAAGCAAGTGAAAACTGTGGCAGAGGAGTGGGGTATTAAAATGCAGATCAAAAGTATTTGAGTGGAGTTTGCTTTTTTTGTTAAGTTTGTTAGTATCTGTATGTTGGTTTCATGTTTTGCCTATATAGAAGTGGGATCCTGTGAGAACTCAAAAAACGGTGAGGACTCGCGAGGACATCTCATAAAAATTTCAAAAAATTCCGACAAAAATATATATAACTCACCATGATAATTACTACATTTGACCCAAAAAAAATTTCGAAAAAAAATTATGATCCACTTTTTTTTGCGGATCATAACAATGATCCATATTTTTTTTGTGGATCATTATTATGATCCAAATTTTTTTTTTTTGATCATTTTTGAAAAACTTTTTTTTTTGGATCTTATAGGCTGCGATTTAGATATTTAAAAAAGAAATTTTTTTGAAAAAAGTTTGTTTCGGATCATTTTAGTGTTTTTTTGGAGTCCTCGCAGTCCTCACCGGATCCGGACCCTATATATATATATATATATATATATATATATATATATATATATATATATATATATATATATATATATATATATATATATATATATAGAAGTGGGATCTTGTGAGGACTCTTTTTCCGGTGAGGACTCGCGAGGACACCTCATAAAAATTTCAAAAAATTCCGAAAAAAATATATATAACCCACCATGATTATTACTACATTTGACAAAAAAAAAATCTCAAAAAAAAAATTATGATCCACTTTTTTAAGTGAATCATAACAATGATCCATATTTTTTTTGTGGATCATTATTATGATCCATATTTATTTTTTTGGATCATTTTTGGAATTTTTTTTTTTGATCTTATACATAGCGATTTTAATGTTTAAAAAAGGAATTTTTTGAAAAAATTTTGTTTTGGATCATTTTTAGAGTTTTTTTTGGAGTCCTCACAAGGAAAAGAGTACCCACCGGATCCGGACCCTATATATATATATATATATATATATATATATATATATATATATATATATATATATATATATATATATATATATATATATATATATATATATATATATATATATATATATATAGGGGAGGGTTGCATTGAGAATTGATATATTAGGTGAGAATGTGAGAATTAGGCAAAAAGACGCGCGGTGGCATTTTTGTAATTAAGTCCAACTTTCTCTGTCCCAGACGTGGTGACATTTTTGTAATTAAGTCCAACTTTCTCTGTCCCAGACGCGGTGGCATTTTTGTAATTAAAATCAACTTTTCTTTAATCATCGATGATTAAACTGGGTGTAGTGTTTAATCATCAATTATTAAACTTTTGAGATTATTTTTAATCATCGATGATTAAACTCAACCTCAGGTTTAATCGTTAATGATTAAACACATTATCAAGTTTAATCATCGATGATTAAAAGAGCATCTTATGATTATTACACAGATAAAGTTTAATCATCGATGATTAAAGTTTAATCATCGATGATTAACGTTTAATCATCGATGATTAAAACGTTTAATCATCGATGATTAAAGGAGCATCTTATGATTATTACACAGATAAAGTTTAATCATCGATGATTAAAGTTTAATCATCGATGATTAACGTTTAATCATCGATGATTAAAACGTTTAATCATCGATGATTAAAGAGCATCTTATGATTATTACACAGATAAATTTTAATCATCGATGATTAAAGTTTAATCATCGATGATTAAAGTTTAATCATCGATGATTAAAGAAAAGTTTAATCAAATAATAAAGAAAGCAAACACGCTAATCATCGATTATTAAACAACATCTTATAAAGAATTAAGAATCTAAAAAACGGAGACAAGTTTAATCATCGATGATTAAACAGCATCTTTGATTTTAAAGACAAAACTGTTCTATTAATCATTGATGATTGAACACTACACCCAGTTTAAATCATCGATGATTAAAACAATCTCAAAAGTTTAATAAAACCAAGTTTAATCATCGATGATTAAAGAAAAGTTGGACTTAATTACAAAAATGCCACCGCGTGTGGGACAGAGAAAATTGGACTTAATTACAAAAAATGCCACCGCGCGCGTGAAAGAAAGTTGGACTTAATTACAAAAATGTCACCGCGCGCGTGAGGGCTGGAAGGAGATGAGTGGCTGAGATCTATTCTCACATTTTCACCTAATATATTAATTCTCAATGGAACTCACTTATATATATATATATATATATATATATATATATATATATATATATATATATATATATATATATATATATATATATATATATATAGGGTCCGGATCCGGTGAGGACTCTTTTCCCGGTGAGGACTGCGAGGACTCCAAAAAAACACTAAAATGATCCGAAACAAATTTTTTTCAAAAAAATTTCTTTTTTAAATATCTAAATCGCAGCCTATAAGATCCAAAAAAAAAGTTTTTCAAAAATGATCCAAAAAAAATATGGATCATAATAATGATCCACAAAAAAAATATGGATCATTGTTATGATCCGCAAAAAAAAGTGGATCATAATTTTTTTTCGAAATTTTTTTTTGTCAAATGTAGTAATAATAATGGGGAGTTATATATATTTTTTTCGGAATTTTTTGAAATTCTTTTGAGGTGTCCTCGCGAGTCCTCACCGTTTTTGAAGTCCTCACCGGATCCCACTTATATATATATATATATATATATATATATATATATATATATATATATATATATATATATATATATACACTAATAATGGGTCTCTTTGGTTGAGTGATGGCAATGCCGAAGCTCTATCCCGAAGTGTTCCCTTTTTTTCTCAAAAAAAGAAATTTCTAAAGAAAAATGAGCAAAACTAATAAATTAAAATACTATAAAGAAAAATGAGCATAAGTTCTTTGGTTGGGTGATGGCAATGCCGAAGCCCCACCCGGATAAGTTCAAGTATTGACTCGAAATCTAGATACTCAATTGATCAAACTCAGCTTGGGTTGGTTTAGGGATGATATATAGAACTAAAAACTCGAACTTGCATTCGTACCGAACCGGAATTGGTTGGAACCAGATTACTAAAAATCGATCGGCCCAGGTATTGGGCCCAACTTTTGTGTGAAATCGGGTATCGAGTCTTTCGGGTCTGTGTAAATTGGGTCCAAGTACATCGGATATGGAGAAAATTGGGTCTTAGACCCGGAACCGAAATTGATTTAACTATGTATTTGATTTTTTATTTTTTTTGGTAGTATAATACTATTAATAATGTTTAGTTTATTTTAATTCACAATTTGTATTTGAAATCATTCCAATATTACATGATTAAACTAATAAAATGATAAAAACACCTGAAACTAGCTCAAATTATTATTTTTGTTCTAATCGGGTCTATAACTGATTTACTCAAACCATACCCGGTATCAAACCGGAACCGTATTCTACGGTTCGTTCTCGGGTCTGTCAATCCTCTGAAATTGGGTCTCATATATTTCGAGTCTATGGATTATGAACAAAATCCAGGGTTTTGATAATGACAGCCCTAAGGGCTGTCAATAGACACGCATCAAAAGCTTGTACATCAATCTATAACTACCCCCTGAATTTTAGGAACCAGTTCCTCCCATGAATTAATGTACAACTTTTATGCACTTAGAGACAGCCCTAAGAGCTGTCATTATCAAAACCCTTTAATCCCTAGGTTGGCTCGCAAAGCTCATTGATGGCTCAAGTCTATCTTATGGGGCCTAATTTGTATAGAGCACTCTTTATTTGTATCATCCTAAAACCGGCCTAGTTGTTTTAGGCATATATTGATATTTGGAAAAATATCTATTTGACCCTAAATGGAATAAATTGACTAAATGTTAAATTAATTGTTTGACCTTTTGTCCTTTAGTGATATTTTAATCAAGGGATTAAAATATCCGTTTTCTGAAATATTTAAATGAAAATGTGATTTTTATATCTTTAGACTCCTTGTCGGATTTCGTTTCCAGAAATGCTTTCGTTTTTAAAATTGGAGTCCGTTTGCTATTTTAAATAAATTAGCTACGAAAGGGACTTTTTATATCGTATTATTTAAAAAAATTAAAAAAAATTGGCAAAGTGGGCCCCTTTTCTTTCTTTTGGCCAGACGTGAGGATAAGGGAGGAGCCTTATCCTCTTTCTTCCTTCATCTTTCTATGTTTCTCTTTTAACACAAAACCCACCAAAACCCCTTTGAAGCCTTCTTGACATTTTGAAGATTTCTAGCTTGGATTCTTCCTTTCGTTGCCTAGATCTCGAAATTCTTGGAGTGTTGGGGTAAGCTATTGTTCCTTGTTAGTTGTTTTTAAAGTTCTTGCAAAATGATAAGCTAGGATCGTGGATTTTGTAAGGTTTATGCTAGTTTAGTTATAGAAATGGCATTTTAATGTTATTATGGGTTTATTAGATGAATTACATAAAAATACATACATGTTACTTGTTCATTGTGTGTGGGTGTTGTAGATGTGTGAGTGTGTGCATGGTGTATGTGAAATTATAGGTTGTGGGTGTATTGTACAAGTAGTTAAACAAAGTGTACAAGTGTGTGTGTGTGTGTGTGCGCGTGAGAGTGTTTTGTGTGTGCGCAGGTGTGTGTGTGTCTCATTTGAGTGGTTTTGACTTTTGTTGTGAGGTGATAACAATAATACAAGGCTTTTGACATATTAAGTAATATTAAGTGGTACAAGTAAATTGTACAAAGAAAAGGTAGAGGTTTTCTAAATAAATACTTAGAAATAAATAAATAAAGTTATTTACAAAATATGAGTTTATTATAATTCATATACTTGGTTTAGAAAAGTGTTAATCTTGTTGAATTGGTTTTCTAGTTATAACTTGCTAGATGTGGTGATTAGTTGGGTAAAATGTCATATGTAGATTTTATGACTTTATTGCTAAAAAGGTGAAATTAACATGCTAGAAATGTATTCAATGATTTATGTCAAGTTTTGGTAAGATTTGATATAATTGCTAGTTTTATAGTTTTGGGTGGTTCATGTCAAATTATGAACTAGTTTTTGGGTTTAAGTGACTACTTGGTGTAAAATGTCATTTGTATGTTTTATGACTTATATTGGTAGTTATGTTAAAAATAACATGTTAGATATGTTATTTTTGGTGTTTGTTAACATTAGTAAAAAATAGTTAGACTTGGGCTTTGACTTTGATGAAATGACTAGTTAGCTATGAATTGCTAAATGTTATGACTATAGCCTTAAAGTGGTGTTTGGAAAGTGCTAAAATCAAATATAACGTTTTGACCCGTTTGGGTAAATATTGTGAAAGTTGATTAAATGTATCTTAGTATGCTTTGACTTGGACTAGGAATGTCAATAACATGATAATTACATATCTTGGTAAATTGTAACGTGTTGACTTGTTGTAGTTAAATTCGGGCCTCGACCCGTTTGGATGTATTAAGTTATATTGGTTAGATATGGCTTGGTTGTATTTGACTTGAATTGCAAAAGTGTAACTTGACCATAACATGTCTATATGATATTATAAGTGTTTAGTTATTCATGTGGTGCAAGTGTTAGTGTTAAATGTATATTTAACATTGTTTATAATTTGGTGGAATTATATACTAATTCGGTATTCCTTTGGTGTACAGGAACCGGGATCGAGACTCAGAAACATTAGACCTCTGATTTCGACAAGTGGAAGTAACGGTGAGTGGATTTAACCTCCAACTTGTGTTTGGTTACAATTGGTTCGGTATATTCATACTTGGTAAAAATGCAGGAATTACCAGACGTGGGGAGTTCGCGTCGCGAACTCCCGTTCCCGATCGTGAAGTGACTCCAGCAAAGTTGGTCGCTGGTCGCGAAGTAGTTCACGTCGGAGTTCCCGACGCGAACTCTAGTTCACGATCGTGAACTTGAGTTCGCGATTGGGAACTCTGCCGTGACGTTTTTTCGCGGTGTTTTTTGTAGCTAGTCTACCTGTTATGTATGCCTAGTGTTAGGGAATACCATACATGACCTTGTGCACATAGGTGAAGAGACTTGGCTTGATTGTAAGCAACAACTCGGTTTGATTGGTAACCGAGGGCTCGGTTTGATTGGTAACCGAGGTTTAAGAAGTCACTGCGCTGGGCATCGGGTATCGACTAATAGGGTATCCGACCTTACCTGTATTTGTTGCATGGTTAAGGGGAGGTTGTTGCCCGGGTGTTGGATACGAAACGCTATCGGTTACCGTGGTTTGGCCGACCATGGTTTAAGGCTCCGGCAGGACCCCGATCTTCTCGAACAAACAGTGTTTTCCCCAACCGGAGATGTTTTAGAACTTCTGTGTTTTAGTGAACAGTGATACGTAGTTACGTGGCCTTTAGATCGTAGAGATGTCTATGCTAGCTTGTTGGGCTTTACAGAAATTGTAGATTATATTCATTCACTTAGCTTTGTGCTAATCCCTCCCTCGTTGAATCCTTTCAGGTGGTTGGTGCTTTGGACGGGATGATTGACCAAGCTCAGTTGTTATGTTTTGAAAATGAGCCATGCCGTTTATTAACACCGCTAATTATTATTATTATTATTATTATTATTATTATTATTATTATTATTATTATTATTATTATTATTATTATTATTATTATTATTATTATTATTATTATTATTTGGAGTTTATTTTGGGACACTTGGTTTGTATACCTAAATCTAAACTATATATTATCTATATGCTTCCGCACACCTTTTAAAAAAAAAAACGTTCTCTAAATTTTGCGGTGTTACAACTTGGTATCAGAGCTTCGGTTTGGCAATGGATACACGGGGTTGGTGTTCCATTCCCAAATCGTGGCTCGAGTTTGGTCAAGCATTCCGGACGAGTGGGATTAGAGCAACGGTGAATGAAGCTAGTTGTAGTTAGTATGTAGTTACTAACGATTTAAACTAAGCTTTCGTGAGTTGTTGTGATTGTTATAGATATGACAGGTAAAGAGAACCCGACCCCCTTGGCCCTAGGAAATGTTGGCACATCAAGTAACGATGCGGGAACTGACGAGGAGCATATATACGCACATTGGGGAAATGAAGTGCATTAGAAGTGTTCAATTTCGGGCAAGAGGGAAATTGGCTTTGGGAAAAGAAAAAATGGGTTGTGGGTCAAGGACGGGGGCGGTCGGGGGATCTTCACCAACGTTAGACCGACAATGATAGCTCGGGTAGGCTCTAATAAACTCAATACTTGTGTTTATGTAGAATTGTTAATTGAGAATATTGCTTAATTAAGATTTGTGAAATGTTGTGATGAACTGAACTGTTTACCTTCGGTGTGTTATGTCACTTGAATTAGAATAATTGATTGCTTATTGATTTGGGATACATCATACGTGTCGGGAGTTTTGTAGATATAAGTGATGCATGCTTACGTGTTCCTTTTATCGAAACTTGGACTAAGTTTAGTGTGATATGGTGTATGGATTAGTCTAGTTTAATCAAAGTTATGAATAAATGTTATAGAAGATTGAATCTTTTCTTGTTTGTCGGGACACATATAGTGTCTCGGTGGTTAAAATTGCTCGTTTTCATGTTGTGAAAATTGATGACATGTTGATTGTAACTGTTTGTTTGTTCCTTCACTCTAGGAGAAGCGAAGAGAATCAGTTGTATGTCGGTTTCGGTCACAACATATGTGACCATGGATCAAATTGAGTATAATAGTAACTATTGTAAACTGTGAGAATGTGATGCTTGTAATTAAAATGGATGGAATTGTATGCGTGAATTGAATAGTCCAAGTAGGACTAGTGTTTGTTATGTGAAAAAGTGGAATTTTATTGTGACATGCTGGGTCACATGTAGTGACTTGTATAGTGAGAATCAGAAATGTTTGTGAAATGTGAACAAATTGATGTTTACTTTTGTTATAGACAGTAATTGTGGCAGATAGTCAGTGATAAATAATGGAATGACCTGAAATGTTATGATGCAAACCTGATTGGTTTTCTATGTTGAATTTGGATTCTGAAAAGTGACTAATGAACTGTATGTGTAGATTATTTTGAGTTGACTTGTGATAGTAATAATTGAAGATAAAGGAGACTGTTAAATGATTTGTATTGATTATGAAATTATTTGAGAAGAGTTTGAAAATGTGATTTATACTTAAATCTAGTGTTTAGATTTAAATGATTGTATTGAAGTGATTTATGTTGACAAAATTGATCATAGTTTAAATTGGAAATTTTAAAAAAAAAATTACTCAAAGTGACGATGATGTCTTATTGATTGTAATAAAAGTTGTTTATGCTTAATTGTGAATTGAAATGATGAAAAGTATCATGTTACTTGGATGTTAATAAGTAAGAGTCGAGAACTAGTTGAATTGTAATTGTTTGACTTGAAGTCTAAGTAAAAGTTGGCATTTAATTGAAAACACTTATTAGTCATGACATGAGTTTGATATGTTTAATGAACCGTTAGTTGTATGGTTGGAATCGTTATGATAAATTCCCCAATGTTGACCCGTTAAAGGTAATTGGTGTCAAGACTTGATTGATTGCATTTTAAAATTGATAGACTTTGATTATGATGATAATCGTTTGATAATTGCATGAGTCGGTTTGGTGAGTAGCTTGACATGTTGTGGAAGTAATAAGAACAAATTTTTGGATAATAAAACTTGTTTTGATCCGTTAGGTCGCGATTATGACTAATAGGGTATTTTTGAGAATTAACTGATTAAGACCGGAAATTTTATTGGAAATTCTTAAAATTATGGGTCGTTTAACGAGTTAAACTGTGCATGATTGTAATTTTGATAGAATAAAGAAGAAAAACAAGTAGATAATTGAGACTTGGGTTAATTGTTGTGACTTTGTGTAAGGAATTCTTAAACATATGCTTGTGGATTACTTTTTGGCATGAGGAATGCTAACTTGTTATGAATGGTAAATGCTATATGAGTAATGAGATTATTTGGAGTAAGTGTAGACTACAGAAATGAATTGATTGTTAATTGAAATGACGATGTTTTGCGGGAACATAATATGGAAAAGTTGGAATTGCTAAATATACTATGAAGTGTATGACAAATTGAATGTAATTTTATTTGAGCATGTATGTATGAAATTGATTGGAATAGAGTCGAAAACTTTTGTGATAAATACTTGTTATTTGAATATTGTTGTTGGATTCCGGGGACGGAATCCTTTTTAAGGAGGGTAGAGTTGTAACATCCTAAAACCGGCCTAGTTGTTTTAGGTATATATTGATATTTGGAAAAATATCTATTTGACCCTAAATGGAATAAATTGACTAAATGTTAAATTAATTGTTTGACCTTTTGTCCTTTGGTGATATTTTAATCAAGGGATTAAAATATCCGTTTTCTGAAATGTTTAAATGAAAATGTGATTTTTATATCTTTAGACTACTTGTCGGATTTCGTTTCCAGAAATGCTTTCGTTTTTAAAATTGGAGTCCGTTTGCTATTTTAAATAAATTAGCTACGAAAGGGACTTTTTATATCGTATTGTTTAAAAAAGTTAAAAAAAATTGGCAAAATGGGCCCCTTTTCTTTCTTTTGGCCAGACGTGAGGATAAGGGAGGAGCCTTATCCTCTTTCTTCCTTCATCTTTCTATGTTTCTCTTTTAACACATAACCCACCAAAACCCCTTTGAAGCCTTCTTGACATTTTGAAGATTTCTAGCTTGGATTCTTCCTTTCGTTGCCTAGATCTCGAAATTCTTGGAGTGTTGGGGTAAGCTATTGTTCCTTGTTAGTTGTTTTTAAAGTTCTTGCAAAATGATAAGCTAGGATCGTGTATTTTGTAAGGTTTATGCTAGTTTAGTTATAGTAATGGTATTTTAATGTTATTATGGGTTTATTAGATGAATTACATAAAAATACATACATGTTACTTGTTCATTGTGTGTGGGTGTTGTAGATGTGTAACACCACAATCTAGAGCCATTTTTTTTTTAAATATAAGCATACGGAAGCGAATTAATAATTCCAAAACTCCTACTTATTACACAACATAAAAACCATTACATATTAATCGAATATATAAAACATTTACGGTGTTACTGAAAATCAGGCTCGACTAGGTTTACAAAATCAGAGTACGGTCAGACTTCCAAAATCCGACTCTTGTCAAGCTAAAACCACAACCTGAAAAGAGTCAACAAATGAGGGATTAGCACAAAGCTAAGTGAATAGAAATAAACGTCAATTTGTATAACCACAACAAATTAGAAAATCGAGAGAAATCAATAGGGAAACCCGTCCAAACTTCCACAAGCAATTGGACGTTAAAAGAGGATCGGCGGTCGGGCGAGGACCTTCAACTGTTGTCGGCCAACAACAGTCAACCGATGGCTTCTTTACTAGAGGCACGGTGATCCCTCCTTACATAACGAATACGAAGGAGTCTGATCGCCCCCGCCAAGAGTAACGAAGCGTAGCCGAAAACCACCATAGCTAACCTCTAAAAACATGTGCACATACTACCATTAACCACTAGACCAAGAATAAACTTGTAAAAAGAATTGCAGCCAAGAAATCTGTTCCTGACGAAGTTCGCGTCGTGAACTCAGAGTTCGCGTCGCGAACTAAGAGTTCACGAATCGGGAACTACATCACGACCAGACCCCAATTTCTCTGTTCCGAGTTCGCGATCGCGAACACAAGTTCGCGTCGCGAACTACACCAGATACCATATTCCTGCACTTTTTCTCAAAACTCCACCATTCCCTAATTTTGTACATCACATAAGAAAGAAGGTTAAGTCCACTCACCTTAGCTTCCTTATTCGTGCCGAGCTCAATGATCTTATATCACTGAGGCTCCTTCCCTTTTCCTGTACAAAATGAATACCGAATTAGTTACCCGAAATCACCAAATGTTTAATAAATAATACAAGCTTAAGGTCAAATCTTGCAACAACATCTTACAACCAATTACTTGCAATTGTACATATAACCAATACTAAAGTCTAATAGTTCATCAAGTCAATTCATTATGCCAATTGGCCAAATTGCACCTTAGGCCCAAACGGGTCAAAACAAGAACCATGAGTCGGGCATTCACACAACATTATCCAATGAGTTAGACTACATGATCAACATCAAAATTACATAACCAACATACTTCTTGCATCCAATTGCAAGTGTTACCAATTTTGACTTTACTTAAGTCAATTGCACAATTAAGCAATCAAACGGGTCAAGACACGAAACCAACACACTTGATCTTACAATTCATTCAACTAACACATTTCTAGCATGAAATTGATAATTAAAGTTTACAAGCCATACAAGACTAAAAGTCAATTTCCAGGTTTGACCAAAGTCAACAATCTACAAATTTAGCTAGTTATCACTAAATTTCCATCTAGCCAAACACTACCATTTCTTAGGCATTATCTCAATAGTTAACTAGAAATTCTTCATAACTATCAATCATCATTTTAACATACATAATTAACCGAACACAACATTAAGAACATCAAAATACACAATTCATCAATTTAGGGAAAAAACACCATCTTCTTCCTAAACCACCATTGATGGAGCTTTATGAAAGCTTCACCAAATGAGCTAACACTAACAACAAATCATACAATACTTGCAAGAACTCAAATAAACACCAAATCAAGCATCAATTTCGGATTACAAGTAAGATTCAACAAGAACTTTATGAAAACCCACTAGTTCAAGAACCCTAGTTCATCCCTACATCTAGAACATGAAACCCTAGCTAAAGAAGGAAGGAAACTTACTTAATCTTGCTTCTAATCACGAAATTACAGCAGAAATCAAAGGATTTTAGCACCAATTCTTCAATTTTTGCAAGAAAAACTCCAAGAGTGTGTTGTGTGTGTGTGTGGTGTCGAGACAGAGAGAGACCAGAGAAGAGGGAAGAGTAAAAATGGCATCTGCCCTTTAACTTACACGTACACCCCAACTCACCATCACAGGTATTTTCAGTTAAACACAGTACAGGATATTAGGTTCGCAGATAATTTAATTAGACCTAACTAACTCCAATTTTAACAACGAAGATATTTTTAGAACCCCGGTTCAGAAATGAACCCAAATATGTAAAACTCATTTTAACATTTAAATATCTCAGTTTTACTAATTTTTAACCCCATGGTTAAAATACAATTAATTCAAATAAATCAAATAAAATCATATAAAATAATAAAACAATAAACAATAAAATATTACTTACCAAAAATAATAAAATACTATAGGTCGGGTCTCGGGATGTTACAAGATGTGTGAGTGTGTGCATGGTGTATGTGAAATTATAGGTTGTGGGTGTATTGTACAAGTAGTTAAACAAAGTGTACAAGTGTGTGTGTGTGTGTGCGTGAGAGTGTTTTGTGTGTGCGCAGGTGTGTGTGTGTGTGTCTCATTTGAGTGGTTTTGACTTTTGTTGTGAGGTGATAACAATAATACAAGGCTTTTGACATATTAAGTAATATTAAGTGGTACAAGTAAATTGTACAAAGAAAAGGTAGAGGTTTTCTAAATAAATACTTAGAAATAAATAAATAAAGTTATTTACAAAATATGAGTTTATTATAATTCATATACTTGGTTTAGAAAAGTGTTAATCTTGTTGAATTGGTTTTCTAGTTATAACTTGCTAGATGTGGTGATTAGTTGGGTAAAATGTCATATGTAGATTTTATGACTTTATTGCTAAAAAAAAGGTGAAATTAACATGCTAGAAATGTATTCAATGATTTATGTCAAGTTTTGGAAAGATTTGATATAATTGTTAGTTTTATAGTTTTGGGTGGTTCATGTCAAATTATGAACTAGTTTTTGGGTTTAAGTGACTACTTGGTGTAAAATGTCATTTGTATGTTTTATGACTTATATTGGTAGTTATGTTAAAAATAACATGTTAGATATGTTATTTTTGGTGTTTGTTAACATTAGTAAAAAATAGTTAGACTTGGGTTTTGACTTTGATGAAATGACTAGTTAGCTATGAATTGCTAAATGTTATGACTATAGCCTTAAAGTGGTGTTTGGAAAGTGCTAAAATCAAATATAACGTTTTGACCCGTTTGGGTAAATATTGTGAAAGTTGATTAAATGTATCTTAGTATGCTTTGACTTGGACTATGAATGTCAATAACATGATAATTACATATCTTGGTAAATTGTAACGTGTTGACTTGTTGTAGTTAAATTCGGGCCTCGACCCGTTTGGATGTATTAAGTTATATTGGTTAGATATGGCTTGGTTGTATTTGACTTGAATTGCAAAAGTGTAACTTGACCATAACATGTCTATATGATATTATAAGTGTTTAGTTATTCACGTGGTGCAAGTGTTAGTGTTAAATGTATATTTAACATTGTTTATAATTTGGTGGAATTATATACTAATTCGGTATTCCTTTGGTGTACAGGAACCGGGATCGAGACTCAGAAACATTAGACCTCTGAGTTCGACAAGTGGAAGTAACGGTGAGTGGATTTAACCTCCAACTTGTGTTTGGTTACAATTGGTTCGGTATATGCATACTTGGTAAAAATGCAGGAATTACCAGACGTGGGGAGTTCGCGTCGCGAACTCCCGTTCCCGATCGCGAAGTGACTCCAGCAAAGTTGGTCGCTGGTCGCGAAGTAGTTCACGTCGGAGTTCCCGACGCGAACTCTAGTTCACGATCGTGAACTTGAGTTCGCGATTGGGAACTCTGCCGTGACGTTTTTTCGCGGTGTTTTTCGTAGCTAGTCTACCTGTTATGTATGCCTAGTGTTAGGGAATACCATACAGGACCTTGTGCACATAGGTGAAGAGACTTGGCTTGATTGTAAGCAACAACTCAGTTTGATTGGTAACCGAGGGCTCGGTTTGATTGGTAACCGAGGTTTGAGAAGTCACTGCGCTGGGCATCGGGTATCGACTAATAGGGTATCCGACCTTACCTGTATTTGTTGCATGGTTAAGGGGAGGGAGTTTCCCGGGTGTTGGATACGAAACGCTATCGGTTACCGTGGTTTGGCCGACCATGGTTTAAGGCTCCGGCAGGACCCCGATCTTCTCGAACAAACAGTGTTTTCCCCAACCGGAGATGTTTTAGAACTTCCGTGTTTTAGTGAACAGTGATACGTAGTTACGTGGCCTTTAGATCGTAGAGATGTCTATGCTAGCTTGTTGGGCTTTAAAGAAATTGTAGATTATATTCATTCACTTAGCTTTGTGCTAATCCCTCCCTCGTTGAATCCTTTCAGGTGGTTGGTGCTTTGGACGGGATGATTGACCAAGCTCAGTTGTTATGTTTTGAAAATGAGCCATGCCGTTTATTAACACCGCTAATTATTATTATTATTATTATTATTATTATTATTTGGAGTTTATTTTGGGACACTTGGTTTGTATACCTAAATCTAAACTATATATTATCTATATGCTTCCGCACACCTTTTAAAAAAAAAAAAAAAACGTTCTCTAAATTTTGCGGTGTTACATTATTTATGTAGAGCAATCTACCTCTATATATGAGGCCTAATTTTAATTTTTATTTGCCAACATGTCCAATTAAAGCATTCTCATTGGCTCACTTTGAGGACATGTAATTCCGCAAAATGCCACATGTCCCCACATTCTCTCCCTTAATTCCCCCATCGTGAAACCTCAATACATCATTCCCTTCTTAACTCCGAATTAGGGCTCAATTGATTTAATTTTTAATGTTTCTCACTGATAATCCCGAATTGAATTTCATAGTTGGAATAAGATACAATATGTGCATCAATTCTTTCACAACAAATACTCAATTCATCCGATTCTATAAGCTTTGCATCGATAGTTTCACTTTCGATTTCTGCCCTGATTCTTTCCAAATCAAAACTCGATCCATCCAATTCTGAAAGCTTATCAACCTCAACTGAACACTCAACTTTACATCCCTCATTTTTAATCGATTCAGGTGAAACATAATTCAATTCATCACCAAAAAACAAACGCTCAACCTGCAATCCATCATAAGCTTTAACATCTAGGTCTAAATTTGATACAAGGTTGGTAATTTTAGTAGCATACGGTGTAGTTTTGTTTTCTAGAATTACTAATTTAGAAGTTTTGTGGTGTAATTGTCCTATAATGGGTTTACAGTAATTTTAGTAACATACGGTGTCGTTTTGTCTTATAGAATTTCTAATGCTACTCTTTCAAGGTGCGATTTTGATTTTGTTTTAAATTTCATATTTTTATATAGATACACTAATCACATTGTGATGAGGGTATCTAGACACCTTTACTTATGAATTAGTCGATTTTATGAAGGATCGTAACAATAAATTCCGCGAAGTTGCTAGAAGAGAAACGAGTCAAAGTGGGTCGAACAGGTTGGAAGTATTCTACAGTCTCATAAAGATTACCACATTAAATTATTCATGTAATAACATAGTAGTTGTAGTCCTACATAGCACATTTTATAGTCGTTATAGACATATTTTACGTGTTATATGGTTTTTGTGATCATATTCAAACTCATCAGGTTTTTGTACCAGATTGATGCTGAAGAGAAAAGAAAATATAATGTTGTTCATTGTTGTCTTACTTGTGTACAAGTAAGATTTTCTTTTATTGTCTATGCAAAATGTTGTAATTTTTTTTAGAACTTATATATGTTTTTCATTACTTTTGGCTTTAGTGAAATAATGAAGTGTTTGTTCATGTCTCATTTTGATCCCTAGGAAAAAGAAGAAATGAGAGCCTTGATATATGTATGTTTAAGTTGCATTAATTGATTTGGATGTCATTTAATGTTTTAATTTAGTAGGTCATATTTACACCAGATTTGGTTAAATGGGCTGGTCGGGTAAAAATAACTAATTTACTCAACTTTCTTTATAAGTTTTTATTTTAAGACATATTATTACAATTATAATATAATATTTTGAGTAAAGCGAATTCGTAGGTTATTTGCATTAATGATATACTCTTTGATGACCTTCATTTGTAGAGTATTTGAAAGCCATGCAGAATTGCAGACTGTTAAAGTTTGTATATTGAAGCGTACAACACTACAACCTCCACAATAACACCGCCACCATCCCCGTTAAATATTGAAAGCAATAATTACACAAAGCATGTCGAGTTTGGAGATGTATTGTTCTACACTTCTACTTATTTACGATTAATTAATTGTTGCATTTGTACTTTTTGATAGAATTTGATAATATGTAGTAACAGCTCTTACTCCAATGACTTTTTTGGAAAATAATTTGCCCTAATAACTTTTACATCAGTGAAGTGAATGGTATAGTTATGTGCTTACTCCCCACTTGACTATTTTGTGATCTGAAGCTTAAGGCTTAATAACTTTTAAGTCTGTTCTGTTTGGTTTTGAATCGGTTAGAACCGGAATTTTTTTTGGTTGTTTTGTGCAGGATTTTGAGTCATGTTTATGTAGTTTTTTGGACCATTTTTGCATCAATTTTATGCAGTTTTGGGTCATATTTGCTGCAGTTTTTGGGACATTTTGTGCAGTTTTTTTTGGTAATTTTGTGCAGTTTTTGGGTCACTTTTCTGCAATATTTGGGTCATATTTTCTGCACTTCAGTTTCAAACGATAATATACTCATATCAACACTTCATTTTAAACTAACTTATTACAAAAACACAAACTAACTTATTACAAAAAATATTTGTTTGCTGAACTTTATGAACGATTGACCATTACTGTATACCTACAACTATTTGATATGAGGTACAGTTATAGATGGTGCAGGTCAAATGAAATCAAATTCAACTATGACAACACTTTCACCTTTGTGGACATCATGATCCACATTCTAACTACAGGTGATTCAAAAACCATATATCATAAATTATAACAGTGTGTACACGATCATGTATAATTATTATAAATTGTATAAATTATAAAATGTGGATACCATTTGAATTGAAGTATTGTCTGTTTTCAATATGAAGCACTAGGTTGGTTATGTGGTGGATTGGGATTTTTTGTAACCCTTTGATTAATGGTTAAAAATCGAACAGTTTTATAAAATTGAAGTTACTTTTGAAAGTCAAACAGTTTTATAAAATTCTCAAAATGGTTAAATTTACCATATAAAGTCAAAGTGACTCATACTTATATAATATTAAAAAAAAATTCAAAAAAATGTTAAAAAATAGAAAATATCCCTGATATGAGATCTTTTATATGTTTAGTGATATTTAAACATTTTTTTGAATTTTTTTATTGTTATCCTTAGCGACCCATTTAATAATAAATGGATTAGTTAAAAAAAATTCAAAAAAAATATAAAACAACCATGATATGAGATATTTTTATTTTTAGTGATTTTTAAACATTTTTTTGAATTTTTTTACTGTTATCCTTATCGACCCATTTAGTAATATATGGATTATATATAAAAATTCGAATAAATTCAAAAAAAAAATTAAAAATAGAAAATATCCCTGATATGAGATATTATTATTTTTAGTGATTTTTAAATATATGTTTTTTACTGGTATCCGTATCGATCCGTTTAGTAATAAATGGATTAGTTAAAAAAAATTAAATAAATTCAATATAGTTAAGTGCCCACCATGTATATATAGTTAACGTTAATATTACAAAAAAGTCTTATTCCGTCTCTAAATTTCCCATACCATTTATTCAGGTATAAAAAATTGCATGTTTTTCATCATTTCAATTATGGATTGTTATGTTATTTAAACAGTATCAATATTTTGTTATTTTCTTACATCTCTCTCGAAACATGCCCGCCCAGTCGGGCGGGCTTTGAAGCTAGTTTTATGTATATAGACAAAAATACCCTTTCTTTTTTCGCTGACTTCTCTCTATTTTCAACGTTTCACTTCTACCATTTCTTTCTCTTTCTTCAAATTAAGATCCACCACCAATTTCAGCCACTTTTCAGGTAGAATCAGAGAGCACAAAATCCACCGTTGAAACCAACACCATTTTTTGATCAGTGTGGAACTCTCCCTTCCGGTATCGCCGCCGAATCATGCTGCCGGAAACCGCGCGGAATTATAAAAGATTGCATCTATTCGACAACTATCATCAGTGTTAAATTGTTCAAAATTAAAAAACAGAAACTATAAGTAACGACAATTGTTCTAATGATATTGATCAATCAAACAATCTAACCTGAACGAGTCGTTTGATGTAAATTATCGAGCGTTTATATCTCCCGGTTCGAATTCGATTGATTCTAGAAATTGCGAGAATCGAAAAGCAGATACATGTCTATTAGATGATTAATGAAACCCTAGATTGATGATGAATACAATTTGTGAACTCGATTGTGTTTCTGATTTAAAATGAAATGTAAATAATAAAAGGGAGTGGTGGAATTAATAAGCAATCTTCAAGGGTAATGACTGTATTTTCTTCCTGTGTTTTGGAAGGTTTTGGGAAGAAAGAATTTTGGAAGTTCCTTAAATTACAAAATGGGGTAGAAGGGGTAAAATTATCATTTAATATAAAATTGTTGGATTAAATCTTCTTTATACGTATCAGGTCACCTATCTTATTTATGCAAGTTGCTTTTATTCATTTGCCACATATTTGCATTTAGTGAACTTTAGTACCCTTGTCTCAAAACAGAATGTTTGGAAAAGCTTATTAAAAAGCTTTATATTTATCAGCTTATTAATTTATTTAAAATAATAATAAATTATTATTAAATTAAATATTTAGTTTAGCTCTTTTTTTAGATCAAAGATTATTTTTTCATAGAGAAGAAAGATAAATTATCAACAAACTGCGCCGTTATTCCTTTTTTAATTGCAAAACTAATTTTTGAAAACAACATTTGTAGATCCAGGAATCATTACATTGCTATGCATAATACGTTGGACTTTGTTGGGAAGCTCAATCGCCTCAGGTGTAAGGAAACCAAAAGTATCATACGTGTTGATTTTCAATGCATGCTTTTAAAAAATAGAGGGATAAGTAAAATAGAGTATACCAAAGGGCATTTGGCCTAGCGGTATGATGTTTGCCTCACAACCTTAAACTTAGGGATTCAAGTTCCGTCATTAACATAAGTAAAAATTAGATGTAGATTAAGATTTTACATTAAAAAAAAGTAAAATAGAGTGTAGAAATATAAACTCTTTAAATAAGCATAAAAAAATCATACTAAAATATTTTTGCTAAGAGATGAAAATAAGACGTGTCCTAATGATTACTTTTGGTTGGTGACTTCCTCAACCGAAGGCATTTTTACCGTTAGCACACCCCTTCGGTTTTAAAATTCAGTTTGGGGAAGAGATGAGGGGAGACTTCGGTTGTGTAGGTAGGGCCTAAAGAGGTATTTTGTGTGTGTATTTTGTAATGGTGGGTCTTAAAATAGTGATGGGAAGATGTCCTATTGGCATAAGTATGTCAGTTTAATGTTGGTTAGAGGGTAAGCTGATATGATACTGATTTGACTAGTGTGTTATTTTGTGTAATACTCCTTCCGTCCCAAAAAAAATTCTCATTTCACCCAAAATATTTATCCCACAAAAAAAAACTTTCTATTTGAGAAATTGGAGGGTCCCACTAATAAATTAATAGTATCTATATATTATTTATTATTTTTTAAATGTTTCTACCACTTATGTTTTTTTTTTTGAACAGCAACAAAAAACTTGCGAAAGATTGAGCTTCGGCATTGCCATCACCCAACCTCCCACAAGCACCACTTCATTAAACTAGCAAAAAGCTAAATACATACAAAAATTAAAAACACAAAATAGGCGAATTACACCATAAGCTCCACCTATTATCTAATTTACATTTTGACCTATTTTTCAACCAAAAGAAAGATAACGCCTGAATTTGACTAATCACAAAAGCATTGTAACACCCAAAAATTTACAAGATTTTTAAAAATTTTGAAAATAAAATTATAATCAAAAGGTCCCATAAATAAATCTCAGATATTAATATTTAACATTTAAAACGTATTTATGGCGGAAATAGTTAAGATAAAGTCACATCAGTAATGAAAAGATACAGCGGTCAACCGTCCACTTTCTCCTTTCCTTTGCTGGTACCTGAAACAATGTGGGGGAAAGTTTGGGTCAGCTGGGGAAGCTGAGTGAATAATTCTCAAAATGCAAACAATCATAACATACAACACATGAGGGCACATCGGTGTACTCCTACTCAGAATCTACTCGATTAATTACTCAGATTTATTTCTCAGATTTTATTACTCAGATTTTAATTTATATAGCGCGCTTGTGTGATTTGGGACGAGAGATCAACCTCGCCCCTCCTCACACCTCAGATAGGCATAAGCCAAAAACTCAGACGGGAGTGATCCCAAAACTCAGACGGGAATAATCCCAAAACTCAGACGGGAGGTGATCCCAGGCATATAGCCAAAAACTCAGATGTGTGTTATTATGTTTTATTATCTCTTTAACATAATTATCTCAGATGCCCTAGCAAGTAGTAGCACAGAATGACCCTGTGCCGAGCTCGGTTACCCAGGCACAATGTCTCAGATTAAAATAAATCAACAGCTGCTCAGATACTCAGATAGCATGTCAAACTCAGATAACAAATCAAACTCAGATAGCGGATCAAACTCAGATAACAGCTAAAGCTCAGATAACAATTATGGTGCGAGAAATGTAACACATAAGTCATGCATGTACAACGTTAAAACTGAATACACGGTGAGAATACTCACCTGAATGACCGTAAGCTCCTAAATATCCTCGGTGCAGAAGAGCGTCTCTAATCAAGTCCTAAGAGGTCCTACATTACATAATAAGGCTAGGATTAAAACTCAGCTCAAAACTCAACTCATAGTAATCTGCCAAAACCAGACACCCCGCGGGAACTGCTATAACTCCCAAACCGTAAGTCGGAAAAACCCCAAATTTTTACAGAAATTAAATGACACCTAACGCTACAATTTGTCTTCCCAAAGTTCGACTCGGTTCTGCCCCGAAGGGTCCCGAAACAGGTCTGCAACAGAGTTCTTCAATACTGAATTTCAGCACTGTAGACCCGTATTAAAATGCCCATAACTAGAGAACCGTAACTCCAATAAATTATTTAAAAATATGGGTGGAAAGGTACAAAGACGGGCTACGGATGTCTAGAAGACCCGGAGCCCGGATTCAGATTCGAAAGGGGTCAAAAACAGACTTGAACATCGCGAAAACAAGTTGTCCAAAATGCAGCTTAACTAAACCATGAAAATTTTCATAAGACAAACCCGACATCGAAACCCGACAGCCCAAAAATCTCAGTTTTCCACAAAATGTTTAAAAATCTCGAATCCCATTAAAAGTCATAAAGTTTCCCGATTGGGAACCCAAGAATCCTACGGGTTCGGTTAGCTAAAACGTTATTTCCAAAATGAATATCCGAACCATCAACATAACCCAAACTGTTTTGAGATAAATTTACCCTTTAAAAAAAATGAGTTTTACTATCAACAAGAAAATGAATCAGTAACAACTCTAACCATTTCCGTATCTATTATAAATTACCGAGTAAAAACTACAACTAACAAATGAAACAGGACTTTAACAAAACACTTTCCATTAACCAAAAACCCGAAAGGGTTCGGTCTCTAGTGTTACCTTGCAGCCCCGGAACCCTATACATGTACTGGTTAGCACAATAATTAAAGGGACGAAAACGAAACAGAAAAGAAAACGGAAACGGGAAAGAGTTAGTACCGAAACTACAAGCCGACACCGATGATGCCCACGATTACTTCGACGATACGACCCAACACTCGTAACTCATCTTTGCTCTTGCTTGGTTGCTTCTAAACTATCGTCAAAGCATCTTTCTGACTCCTTATTACCTGCGAAATAAAACAATACTCCCACCACCTCTTGATTAACTATCTCGTAAGTCTTCAAAGGAATTCCCTGCACCACCAACTTCTCTTTGACAATTCTTTTGTTGGTTGGATAAAGTTTAAATTAAAAACTTGGGTGAAGGCTGACCTCGATCCAAAGTTCACTAGGAAGAAGAAGAAAAAAAAAAAAAAAGTATATGTTGGCAATTCTTCAAAAGAACACCACGCCACCTACTCTCAATTTAAATACTTTGACAAACTTCAAAATAACAACCACATGGCACCATCGTCAATGCTTCTTTGTGAAATTCGCAAGACACAGAGGAAGAAGAAATAAAAATAAACGGCCGCAAGTTAAGATGGGATTAAGGGGATAGCTAGGTCTAGGGATTTCTTTAGATGACAAGCCTAACAATTGAACAAGCCCATAAATAAAAGTCCGAGGCCTTGGCTTTTGGCCAGCCCGACACAAAAAACTCGTGAAATAAATAACGTCTAAAACTCGCGACACATATAATTCAATTATAAATGTCTGACTAATATGAACCGTCTAACTACAGGTCGTCTAAATAATATGAACCGTCTAACTTCGGTATAATTACTTAACCAATTACTCCTTTAAAAAAAAAATATATACCATTAAATCAATATTATTTAAATACTAAAATTTCGGGGCGTTACAACTCAACTCCACTTGAAATAGACTTCGTCCCCGAAGTCATCGCTCGGAAGAAGCTTAGGTAGCGATCTCGCATCTCAGACCCAGGTCCACCAACGACACATATTCTTAAATGGGGAGACACGGAAAAAGGTTATGAATAAAAAGAAGCACTTAAGGGTGACCTACTCGATCAGAATATATCTCCAGCTCTCGCAATTGTTCATACAAATCTTCCATCTCTGGTGGCGCAAGACGATAAGGGTTAAAAATCAGAATGTTATCTAAAGATCTCGGTTTATCGTCGAAAATGGTGTCGCTTACATACACAAAATAAATTGTGGCGCCATGATGAAGTTGTCTTCTTTCTCTCGCGGTCGGACACGACACCTGCACCCCGCGGTAAACGTTGCGTTGAATCTCCGATTCAACTCCACTTGGAGATTTGTTCCAGATTTATTTGTGGTGATTGATGATCTCGGCGTGGTAGTCGGTCGTTCAATCCATACTCACTACCACACACAGCTCTCTCATGGCGTCAGGAACAAAGTTTATGGGGAGTTTCTCCCCGCACATTTCGATCAAACACTCGCGATACACTTTAGCAAAAGAAAACGTCTTATCATTAACAGATCTCTAACAATAATGGCTCATGAAAGGTCCTCTACTCTATGGGACATCATCTTGCTAAAGCATAAGAAACGAATGTGTGGGTCGCCCCACAGTCAAATAACACAAAAGCAGGCACGTTGTGCACAGGGAATGTACCTATTACAAAGATACCACAGATAATGCACACAGAATTCAAAATCACCCACTAGTACTCATGCAATTTACTTAGAAACGTCACTCAGGAATGTAACTCATAAGTCTAACTCAAAATATATCTCAGAAGTATAACCCAGAAATCTATTCTCGGAAATTTTAACTCAGAAATAAACCCAGAAATGTAACTCAGAAATTTTATCTCAGAAATAAACCAAGAAATGTAACTCAGAATGTAGAAATATTTATCAATAACAGCGTGACCTACCACAAGTAAATCTCATATATAATCAAGAAAAGGCATAATTCCGAACATCTGATTCATCTCCCTTATACTCGTTATATATATTAGGTCACCGTCAATTAATTATTAACATATATGAACTAATAATCAGAACGAATTATTTTAATATTAAATATATCTCCCCAAATTTCTCATTTTGCATTACTCCAAATACACTCGATTAAAATTTCATAATTCAGCTTTTAACTTATCGCAATCTATACTAACACTTTATTTCTGACACTTATTTTTAACGATTTCTCATTACTCAATTTACGAATTAATTCATTTATTATCATTTAATCAATTAAGCATTACCCTCTATTCTCACTTTAAAATGTTACTCTTTACACCTAAATTTAGCGATTCCTTGTTTTTGTAATTCTCAGTGCTCATCTATTATAGATCTCATTGTTTTATTCACTTAGTAAATTCCTCGTTCACTCGATTCCATAACTATTATTAATTCAATAAATTAGATATAATAAAGTATATTATTTGATAACTCTAAGAAAAATATATTACTCACAAATAAAATTTTCTCACAAAATCTTTATAACGCCTTAAAATTTATTAAATAAACTTCCCGTTAATTTAAAACTTTTCTCTTTCAACTCAATTTAGCAACTTGTTCATTTAACTCGATTTTTAAATTTCTTATAACTCAAAATTACTCAATAATCAATCTACATGAAATTTTCTCATTTGAGCTCGTTTTATTAATTCATTACTAACTCAATTAACAGCCTCATTTTAACTCATTATCTCAATATCTCATTATTTATATAATTATGGTACTAACCATTCCTCTTTTGCACAATTGCACTCGACCCGTTAAATCTTGGTTTATTAATTTCTCCGTTAATCCCGATTTTCAACTTTTATAAACTCGATAGTTACACCATAGAATTAATTTAACTATTCTCAATTTTCTCTATTCGGTAATTACTCTTATAATTTTCAAATAAAGTGTATGAATCTAGATTTACTTTTAAAATCCTATTCAGAAAAATCTCGCTGCATAAACATCATGCTCATAATAATTATAAACAATAAATAATACATAATGATAATTATTTTATTTTATTTTTGAAAATTTCCCTTTTTACCCCTACTCAACTCCACTTGGAGAAAAACTCGTCCTCGAGTTTGGAACTTGGCATTCTCTACCCAAATAATACAAACAAATAAAATGCATATAATAAATTCACTATAGCAAGCATTGGTCCATCGTTCCCCTCAAAATCTCCCCATAACCAACCAAAAGTCTTGTGCGTACGGTAATAGGGGCCCTCTATTACTTTCGACACATGCTTTTGTTTGGTCACGAGTCAATCCCAAAGTTCACAACTTCCCACATAAAAAAAAATAATCCACAACAAATCACACTCAGAAGAAAGAAAAGTTTACTTTCAATATCTGATAAATACAGATATGCACTCAGCTGTGGTTACTCAAAACCTCATAAACATTACTCAGAAATCATGCGTATATTTAGTCTCATACGCGATATTCGGATAACTCAGATTCATAGAAATATTTCCACTTTGTTACTTTCACAATACGAATATCGTTTTATCTTCTACTCTTAGTTATCTCATTTGTCATTTCCCATGAATAACATTTACTCTTTCTCAAAATTTTATCCGATTTATTGCCGTCTCGAGCGACAATTAATATTTTCTAGTTCAACATTCTCGGTTAATTATTCTAATAAGCTTATATAGCTCGTTTATTAGCTCTGCGTTAACTTAACAATCTCTCACTGAACTCGTTATTCACATGACGTCTTGCACTCAACTATTTAAACCACTTACTCATAATGTTTTCTCATTTTATTTCAATTTAATGATTCTTAAATAAATATTAATTTGTTGACTTTTCAACCTGAAATTTTCTCGGTTATTACAACTCATGGTATTCACGAATTTTTTATTTCTCATTTAATAAGTTTAATATAATCACTTCTCTTTTAACACTATTTAATAATTCTCTTTAATACATTCTATAGATTCTTACACAAATTGAAATTCCATATTTTTGGCTGCTTAATCTTGATTCAATATCTTCTCATTATGCAATACTCATTTTATTATCTCATTAAACGTATTTCTCAAAAATTTAGTTCGATATCTCCTCGATAAATATTAATAACTTCTCCATTTCTTAATTACTCAAGCATGATTCTCATTTGATAATTTATGAATTTTATTCTACAAATTGGTATTCATTTATCACACTTTTGGTTAAAATTTCTCAGAATTATAAAATCTCATTTCAATTCTATTAGGTTTTCCTCTAGATTGGAAACTTTTATTATTCTCATTAAAATTTATAATTCCTCTAGTATGCGTATTGGTATATGCATAAATATATTAAACACTGGGAATTAAATCCAGAATTTTACTCAGAATTATGCTCTAAATTATACTCAAAATTATCAAACCTCGCATTCGTATATCTATATATACATAGTATTTAATTGTACTATTCATATGTAATTTTCGTATGTTATTATAACTTTTAGGGTTTATTTCACAGATGTAATCAGAAACAACACTCGGAAAAATATACTTAGAAAATAAACACCCAAAAATCTCAGACTACTCTACTCATCCATACTCAGAATTCAACATACATCTCAGATAAATAAGAACTATTAAATATTACCAGCAATGGGAAAAGCGAGAGGTCGACGTGACATGCTGTATGCTTGATGTGGAAACTTTTCTCAGAAAATATTTTACTCAGTTCGCGTTTTAAAACTCGAGACTCAAACTTGAGATTGAATCCACCCCTTGTGAATCCAAATCCCTCAAGTCAGAGCTCTGATACCAACTTGTAACACCCAAAAATTTACAAGATTTTTAAAAATTTTGAAAATAAAATTATAATCAAAAGGTCCCATAAATAAATCTCAGATATTAATATTTAACATTTAAAACGTATTTATGGCGGAAATAGTTAAGATAAAGTCACATCAGTAATGAAAAGATACAGCGGTCAACCGTCCACCTTCTCCTTTCCTTTGCTGGTACCTGAAACAATGTGGGGGAAAGTTTGGGTCAGCTGGGGAAGCTGAGTGAATAATTCTCAAAATGCAAACAATCATAACATACAACACATGAGGGCACATCGGTGTACTCCTACTCAGAATCTACTCGATTAATTACTCAGATTTATTTCTCAGATTTTATTACTCAGATTTTAATTTATATAGCGCGCTTGTGTGATTTGGGACGAGAGATCAACCTCGCCCCTCCTCACACCTCAGATAGGCATAAGCCAAAAACTCAGACGGGAGTGATCCCAAAACTCAGACGGGAATAATCCCAAAACTCAGACGGGAGGTGATCCCAGGCATATAGCCAAAAACTCAGATGTGTGTTATTATGTTTTATTATCTCTTTAACATAATTATCTCAGATGCCCTAGCAAGTAGTAGCACAGAATGACCCTGTGCCGAGCTCGGTTACCCAGGCACAATGTCTCAGATTAAAATAAATCAACAGCTGCTCAGATACTCAGATAGCATGTCAAACTCAGATAACAAATCAAACTCAGATAGCGGATCAAACTCAGATAACAGCTCAAGCTCAGATAACAATTATGGTGCGAGAAATGTAACACATAAGTCATGCATGTACAACGTTAAAACTGAATACACGGTGAGAATACTCACCTGAATGACCGTAAGCTCCTAAATATCCTCGGTGCAGAAGAGCGTCTCTAATCAAGTCCTAAGAGGTCCTACATTACATAATAAGGCTAGGATTAAAACTCAGCTCAAAACTCAACTCATAGTAATCTGCCAAAACCAGACACCCCGCGGGAACTGCTATAACTCCCAAACCGTAAGTCGGAAAAACCCCAAATTTTTACAGAAATTAAATGACACCTAACGCTACAATTTGTCTTCCCAAAGTTCGACTCGGTTCTGCCCCGAAGGGTCCCGAAACAGGTCTGCAACAGAGTTCTTCAATACTGAATTTCAGCACTGTAGACCCGTATTAAAATGCCCATAACTAGAGAACCGTAACTCCAATAAATTATTTAAAAATATGGGTGGAAAGGTACAAAGACGGGCTACGGATGTCTAGAAGACCCGGAGCCCGGATTCAGATTCGAAAGGGGTCAAAAACATATCTCCAGCTCGGTTGTCTCTGATACCAAATTGTAAGATTCGTCCCACATCGGTTGGAGAGGTGAACAAAACACTCCTTATAAGGGTGTGGATACCTCTCTTAGCATGAGGCCTTTTGGGTGGAAGTGGTCCATACCAAGAACAAAACCGTGAGCCGGTGGGCAAAGCGGACAATATCGTGCTACGGGGTTCTGGGATGTTACAGATGGTATCAGAGCCAGACCCGGGCCGATGTGCACAACGGGGACGTTGTGTCCCAAGGGGGGGAGAATTGTAAGATTCGTCCCACATCGGTTGGAGAGGTGAACAAAACACTCCTTATAAGGGTGTGGATACCTCTCTTAGCATGAGGGCTTTTGGGTGGAAGTGGTCCATACCAAGAACAAAACCGTGAGCCGGTGGGCAAAGCGGACAATATCGTGCTACGGGGTTCTGGGATGTTACAAGCATCCTTCATCGGTTCACCATTGACAGATTTAAAAACCTTACCGTTACGAATCTTCCAGATAACCCAAAGATAGGTATAAATGACTCCCATGAAAGCTTTTAATGCCAAACCTTTCAAGTTGATACAATCGCCCCATTTGAACAGATCTTGAAGTTGAGAGACCCCAGAAGCTTCAACTCCCCACCACTTGCTTATTTCCTTGATACTATGAATTGCCAAAGGACAGGAGATAAATAAGTGTTCCTCCGTTTCCTCGGTATTACCACAAATCGGGCAATCAGTTGAGAGTAAAGTGATACCCCTCCTATCCAAATTTGTCCTCGTTGGCAGCCTACCATGACCCACCATCCACGCAAGTAATTCAACCTTAGAAGGCACACATTTGACCCAAAGTGATTTGAGACCCGGAACCGAAGGCAAAAAAGAGGCATCAAAAGCCTTTCTAAGAGAAGCAACGGAAAATTCGCCTAATGGGTCTAAGGCCCAGGTTGTTTTCTGCTCGATTGAATTGGGCAATTATTGCACTTGATACCAGCTATTAATTGGAATATTAACCTTCTCAAAATCTTTATATATTTTTAAAATATTCCGCCACAACCCAGCAAACTTACCAAAAGAATTTGAGCTTCCAAAACCGCCTTCTGGCCCATGAATAGAACATATAACATCTTTCCAAAGACCACCCTTTTCTGTTTTAAAACCCCACCACCATTTAGATAGGAGAGCAACATTGAAAGCCTTGAGGCTTCCAATATCAAGCCCGCCATTGATCTTGCTATTAAGCGCCACCTTCCAAGATATCCATGAAATTTTTTTCTCCTTTTCATTTGCACCCTAAAAGAATCTCATCCGAAAGCTTTCTAGTTTTTTCAAAATTTTTTCCGGCACCTTAAAAAGGGAAAAGAAATAAATACCTAAACTGCTCAAGACAGATTTAATGGTAACTAATCTTTTTAAAAGAGTCCACCATTAATTTATCTCCTAAAAATATGTGCCAAATGAAATTGGAAGTTTTTTACAGGAGTAGTTTTGGTCCGAGTAATCGAGTATAACTATAACCTCTGGTCTAGATTATTTTTCTAAATAACAATTTCCATTTTTACATTTTCTCTGATGAATTACAAATAAGGCAAACGAGGTCAGAAGAAGAAAAAAACACACCGCGAATCTCTGTCACTCGCCACCGCCGTCCGCCGGTGAGTTTCATCTCTCTCTTTTGATGCAAGTTTTAGTGCGCAAAAAAATATTCGGAAATTGAACATATACGACTACTAGGGTTTAGGGTTTTTATCCACAAGCTAAATCATTTCTAATAACAAGATAAATTAGCAATTTCCGAGTGTAAACATGAGCATTTTGGTAGCTATTATTGTTTCTCATGTTCAATTTATTGATTCGTCACTATAACTGTAAATCGGAAGTTAAAACACTCGATCAATATCTTGTTATTAGCTTATCAATTTGGTGTTTGACCTATAATTTTTAGATAATGTCTGTCTATGGAATCTGTAACTATATGTTAATTGTAATTGTTTGATTTAGGATCTACATTTTGAAGAAATGAGTAAGAAGAAAAATCCTTGTGTGTTTTTGGATTTATCAGTCGACGGTAGTCCTGCAGAAAAAATCGTAATAGAGGCGAGTATTTTGTATATATTTGTTCTTTTTTGTTCATTTTATTATGGATTTCAGATGTTAATCGGAAGTAATGGCCTAAAAATTGCAGCTTTTTGCTGATGTTGTGCCTAGAACTGCTGAGAATTTTAGAGCACTTTGCACAGGTGTGTGTGTTGACTGTTGACTCGAGTTCTTATATTGGAAAGACATATATTTATGTTGTTTTTACATTACATTATTAATTTATTCTTTAGGGGAAAAGGGCATTGGAAGCACTACTGGAAAACCTTTGCACTACAAGGGAGTTGTATTTCATCGTATTATTAAGGGATTTATGGCTCAAGTATGTTTATTTAGTTGTAACATGTTTACAGTCACTTGTGAAATAACTTTTTTTTATTATTTTTCTATTTTTAGGGTGGCGATTTCTCAAAACAAAATGGTATGAATTTTCTTCAAATATTGTTGTAAAAGAGTAGAAAATTATTTTTGTAACTTCCATCTGCAATCTGTATGCCTAGACTTGTAAGGGGTGACCTTTTGATGGTTTGCAGGCACTGGTGGGGAAAGCATTTATGGAGGAAAGTTTGCAGGTACAATTTAAAATAAATGGTCAAAGTCAATCCAAACAGTCACCAAAGTGTAACATTCTTTTAAAAAATGTTCGTTATAGGTGCTGTACTTTTTTTTGGTCATTTTAGTCAGTGTACTGTTAAAACCAGTTGATTGAGACACTTTGTAGTCGATTGTAAGATTCCGGCTACAAAGTGACTTAATTAACCGGTTTTAAAAGTACAATGACTTAAATGGCCTAAAAAAAGTACAATTGCTAAAACGAATATTTTTTAAAAGTATGTTACAGTTAGGTAAGTTTAACCCTAAAATGAAATTCTATAAATTGTTTTTATCTAGCGTTTTTGTTAGTACTAATGCTCTGTGCTATCCTTTTAGATGAAAACTTTAAGATGGATCATAGTGGGCCTGGTATGCTGTCTATGGCAAATGGAGGCCCAAATACAAATGGATCTCAGTTCTTTATACTCTTCAAGCGCCAACCACATCTTGATGGGTAAGTCATAAACGGGTAAAATAAAAAATGAGCTAAACTAGTAACGGGTCAAAAGGGTTTTATTCAAAGATTATGATATGATCATTATGTAGTGGTACTGTTTTGTAATCATTATTAACGCATATTCCTTTTACAAAAACTTTAAATGTTAACAGAAAAGTTGTTACTAAGTACTAACTCTTGTTTTTCATTGGTTTTATGGCAGGAAACATGTTGTTTTTGGTAAAGTAACAAAGGGAATGGAAACTATTAAGAAGATTGAGCAGTTGGGAACAGCAGATGGGAAACCTTCTGGTTTGGTTAAAATTGCAGATTGTGGTGAATTATCTGAAGATAAGAAGAAAAACACCATTGAGTCTGAAAAAGGTAAAATGAGTTGATATGGTATGTGTTTTCTCTAATGGGTCAAATGGGTCACTTACCCAACCTACCCGGCTGCCTGTTCTGCTTGTTTTAACCAACTAACTTTTTCAGGTAAAAAGAAAAAACTGGGCAAAAAAGCAATATCTTCTGACAACAGCTCTGACGGGCGAGTGAAAAAACGCCGTGGGTCAACTGTTAAAGATAAAAGAAAGAAAAAAAGGAAGTATTCATCATCTGAATCATCAAGTTCTGGTTCAGATTCAGATTCTGAGTCTTATTCTTCAGAGAGTGATTCAGATTTAGAGTCTGATTCAGATTCTTCTAGTGACGGAAAGCGTCGCAAAAAGAGGTCGGTAAAGAGAGATGTAAAACAGAGGAAGAATAAGAGAGAAACGAGGAAGTTGAATAAAAGATCAAAGCGGAAATCAAAATGGTATTATTTGTGTATATATATAAATATACTCACACATATGTTTGCGTGTATATTAGTCAGTTACATAATCATAATTATAACTTATAGGAGCTCAGAGAGTTCAAGTGAATCAGAAAGCGAGAGTGACAGAAAAACAAATCGCCGTGATGCAAAGACTAAGAATAAACCTCTGACAACGCCAGGTGTCCCATCTTGTTGTTTTTATTAATCTGGTTGCTAAAAAACTTTGTTATGGATCATTACTGACATTTTGGTGTTTACATATGCAGTCAGGAAAAGTCCACCAAATTTGTCACAAAAAGAACCTGAAGCAACACTGCAAAAGGATTATGATGAAGAACGAGAGCTTGTTAAAAATGGAGCTGTTAAGGAAACTAAGTTTGTCAAGTCTTCAGATGACTCCAGTAAATCCAGGTTTGCTGATGCGTTTTTTACTTGTGAATAGTTGTGATTTAAGGTGTCGGTTAATTGCTCATTAATACTGTGTTTCACTTAAGGTGGCAATATGGGCCATTGAGTAACGGGTCAAAACAGGCTGGGTTGAATTGGGACAATTTTTAATACGAGTTATTGTGTGGTGGCAAGATGTTCAGGTTATGGTTTAAAATGGGTTTGGTTTGAAATTGGTCAATTTTTACTTTTTTTTTAGTACGAGTCGGGCTGGGTTGACCCGAAAAGGCTCGTCTTTCTGAATTTTCTAATAAAATAATTAATGCGTCTAATATTATTAAGCTAATGATAAAAATCTTTTATTAAGACAATTTGGGAGGTTGTATGGTAATCACTTTTAGAATCTTTCAACCATTTTGGCCTAATTGACCCATTCCCTTTTTTAGCTGAAGTTCTTTATATGAACCATTCAACTTAAAAACTAAGTAACTAACCCAAAGTCGGCCCATCTATTAGCAAACGGGTCAAAAATGCAACCACACTTTTTTTTAATGCATGTTTTTTTTTTTTTTTGATCAGGAGTGGTAGAAGTCCAGTAAGGAGAAATGGCAGCCCTATCTCAAAAAGGATTACACGCAGCCCGAGTATTCCCGATAATACTAAACAACCCGTATATAGAAATTCGGGTCAACAAAAGTCAAGAAGTCCCTCAAGGAGCCCTGTAAGAAATGAGTCTCAACCAACTGTCACTAAAAGAAGCCCGTCAAGAAGTCGATCGCCAAATGGCACCCCAAAACGAATAAGAAAAGGGCGAGGTTTTACCAAGGAATATTCCTTTGCTCGGAGATACCGTACACCCAGCCCTGAGCTGGCACCCCGTAGATCTAACCAGTTTGGGTATGCTCAGGGAAGGTTTAATAATAGGTAATCAAGATGGGTACGGGTTGAAATGGGTCGGGTCGGGTTGACAACTAGCTTTTTGTCAATTTTTTAAATGTTGTTAACGTGTTTAATAGGATTTTAAAAACCATGTTATTATAATAATAAGCTAATTATTCAAAGTAAAATGATTTAGGATACACCTCGGATGACTTCAACTCGTTTGACTGATTTCTCTTTTAGCTAAAAAAAATTATTTAACGTGCTACGGGTAAATCATAACTCAAACTGCGAACCATTTCATTAGTAAATGGGTTGAAATTTCTACTTTTACACCCTTCTTTTTTCTTTTCTTTTTCTTGCTAATGATAGATTCATAACTAAAGAAAACTTGAATTGTAGCCGATATCCAAATTATAGAAGATATTCTGAGCGCTCTCCACCAAGAAGAAACCGAAGCCCGCCAAGAGGCAGGAGCCCTCCCAGGTACTCTCTCTCTATATATATATCTATACACACACACCCTACATATATATATATACGCGCACACAAATAGGTTTAGGATCATGTAAAAAGCATACTTTTCTCGAATTGATGAATAAATAATTTCACGCTGATGAACAAAGATGTAAGATGAGCGTACAATTTTAAATATTTTGTGTTTGTCCATCAGTTTGTAAGATTTTTTGTGCTTGTTCATAAATTTGAGATTTTTGTTCATCAAATCAATTCTCACCACTTAATTTCCTTTATATACCTAAAGTACAAGACCAACAATCGGATATACAATACCATAAAACATAAGCTAGTGGTGCATGAAGAATTTCAATGGTGTACAAATCAACTCGTTTTTGAAACAAACTTTCTTTTATATTTTTTCCATTAAAAAACACTTCTATTTGATCCTGATCCTATATATATACGCCATTTAGGCAAGAAATTATGTTTTAAATCAGTAGCCAACTTATACCAACTTTTGCCTTTTGTAGATACAGGGGAAGGAGTCGTAGTAGGAGCTCAAGTCCAGTTGAAAGGCGACCAAATATTAGTGACAAATTGAAATCCCGTCTTGGACCGAGGGTCAACTCTCCCAGAAGAAAGTCAACCTCGAGATCACCCTCTCGGTCTCCACGTAAGCATTATAAGAATGTGACATCTCTGGCTCGGACACACTCCCGGTCAAAGTCAAAGTCAAGGTCAAGGTCAAGATCAGCTGGTGGTCAAAGGGGTTTGGTTAAGAAAGACAAAGTGGCTCCAAGTAGGTCCATGTCAAGTTCACCTCCTGGTCAAAGGGGTCTGGTTTCTTATGGTGATATTAGTCCCTAAAACTCCCTGTGAGTTGACTATTGTGTCTGCTTTGATTGTTGACTATGTTTTAGTCTCACATTTTGTTTTAAGACTTTTTTTTATGGAAATCCAACTTGGAACTAGACACAATTATGGGTACTCTTCCGTTTACATTATATTTGCTTGTGTCGATTATGGCCATATTTGAAGTTAAAGGACTCGTTTGCTAACTTTTGTGGTTTATGTTTTCCTCAAAGTCATGTTTTATGGCTTTCACTGACCGTTTTTTGTTATAACGTGATTTCTGTCTGGGACCACAGAAGATGCGTTTTGGGTAGGGTAAATAATATTAGTGAAAATTTTATTATCTCTTTTTTAATATTTAAATAATATTACCGAAAACACATTAATCTCTTTTTTAATATTTAAAAATTAGATTAAAGAACTAGGTAATTCCATATTTTAATATATTATGTTGTGTGAAAGGGTCAGAAAATTGTTGAACTCCTTTAAAGCATATGAGGTACAAGCCTGGCTACAAGGTATCAAATCTAGTCTCTTCAAACGTTTGTTCTATGGTGTATTATTTAATCCCAATTAGAGCATCCCAATGGTTAAGTCATTGTAATGACTTATTGTAATTGACACCTAGACATTCCACTTAAAATTTATAAATAAGCTTTCCAAAAAGCTTTTACTCCAATGCATATTAACTAACATAAAGCTTTTTTTTGTGTCTTGAGAAAGACTTAGGGAAGAATAAGCTTTTGAAGCAAAAGCTTTTTGTTAGAAGGTCATTTACCTTCAAATTACCTATACAAAAGATAATAAACTTTATAAAAAGCTACCATTGGAGATGCTCTTAGGACTTTAAGACCTTTGTCATACGTTGTTATTTTTTGAACATACAACAATAATTTAGACATGTAATCAAAAGGCCAAGTGTACGTACAATGAATGTCATTTTGTGTTCGTTGAACGATCAATTAATATAATAATTTTTAGAGTAAATTACATGGATGGTCCCCGTGGTTTGCTAAAAGTTTTGGATTTGGTACCTAAGTTTCAAAAATTACACGAATAATCCCTATGGTTTGAAACTTGTCACGCTTTTTGTCCCTAATACAAACAGACATTGAAATTAGCTGTTAAATTTTTTTAAATGACTAAAATACCCTTTATTCTTTTAAAAACCCCACCTATCAAACCCATCTCTTTCAGTTTCATTTATTTTTGTCTCTACACTAGACATTATCGTCAGAAAACAGCTCTTGAGATTTGTTCTTTTTCTATCTGGTGTACCCTTACTCGAATTTGAGTTTAGTGGACTGTGGTGTTGCTTTAATTGGTAATGAAATTTCACCTTAAAAGAAACATATAAACCTCATGTAGATGTAACTAAAAGTTTAGTAGCTGCCAGTCACGTCAGCACCACCCACGGGATTGTTGGGTTTCAAGTTAAGATCCGGTCAAGTGGATCGCCGGCGGTCAGTGGAAATCAACCGTTTTGCTGCCGGAGTAGATGAATTTCTTGAAACCAGTGGAGATGGGAACCTTCTAGGAGGTGTGGTTGTGGGTAAATTTGATATTGAAGGTGAAGGTGAAGGTGAAGGAGACAAATATTTTGAAGAAACTTGTCATCATTTAGGTCTTGTTGATTTATTAGGGTGAATAATTCTATTCTTTTTCAAAGGCAACAATGAAGGTCTTGTCTTATTTGGTTTGTTGTTTAAGAAATGGAAGCTACCGTCATTAACACAAAATTAAAACCCCAGTTAAATTATTTAAAAACTCACCTCACGTTATTCAAATGAACAAAAGATCAATAAACACCCATTTGATTATACTTCAAGATTTCAACACCCCTTTTAATATGAAGATTAAGATTACCGATGAAATCATGAAAATGCCAGAGATTAGGTGAAGGTGAAGGACCCTTTTAATATAAAGATCTAGAAAATGCCAGAGATTTCAAACGCCAGAAACACCCACTTGATGTCTAGTGTAGAGACAAAAATAGATGAAAATGTAAGGCAAGGGGGGTTTTATATGCGGAGTTTATAAAAGTGCAAAGGGTATTTTAGTCATTTGAAAAAATTTAACAGTTACTTTTAACGTCTGTTAGTATTAGGGACCAAAAGCGTGACAAGTTTCAACCATAGGGATCATCTGTGTAATTTCTGAGACTTAGGGATCAAATCCAAAATTTTTAGCAAACCACATGGACCATCCGTGTAATTTACTCTAATTTTTACTACATATTTTGCATAAAAGGATTCACTGAGCAAGAGAGCCTTACTTATTTTATAGGGTCCGCACTAGTTTTAATTTTATAAATATTAGTTCTAAAAATTTGTGATATATATACTTATTTAAAATGCTCAGAAGACAGAATGATTATTTTTTTTAACGCAATCATAATCTACTCCTAAATCCATCTATGTTCACTATGGGACTTGAACCTTCAACCTAAATGTAACACCTCAAATTTTATAACAAAAACATTTGGCCAAAATAAATCATTTTCATTAAATAGAAGAACTATTCCCAAAATATGAATTTACAAAAACCTTTGGTATTGATGAGGTTAGTAGGGATTAATCCCCAAAATTTAAAGGAGGATGGGCTCACGAGGCCACTTACAATTAGACCATGGCCCACGTCACAATTCCGCCGGTCATGACCGTCTGCCAAGACATGACCGTCTGTCAAGTTATCAACGCCTGTCAGAGTTGTTAGCCTGTCAGAATTGTCAGCGCCTGTCAGAGTTGTTAGCCTGTCAGAATTGTCAGCGCCTTGTCAGAATTGTCAGCGCCTGTCAGAATTGTCAGCGCCTGTCAGAATTGTCAGCGCCTGTCAGAATTGTCAGCGCCTGTCAGAAGTGTCAGCGCCTGTCATTGGAGTCGTGGCTGACGTCGTGACTGTTTTATTGCAGTCATAATAGTAAGGCGTTACACACGATCATTGACGCCATCATAATGGCGCTTCATGACTGCTTTATTGCAGTCATAATGGGCCAACGTTCCATATACCTGAGAATGGCCATATAAATACATGGTCTAACTCATTGTCGTAAACACACTGAAACAGACGAAGAAAGCCTAAAGCACAGAGTTAACTTACACTCACCTTCACCTTCGTACTCAACCTCGATCACCCTAGGTTCGCCAAGAACTTGTTGGGTCTGCACTGTGATCATCACAGGATATCCAAGGTTGACGTCGCCTAATCTTCGTGTTTGACAATCGTTGTTCGAACAGGTATGAAATCAGAGTATAAGTTTTGGTGTTACAAAATATATCAAAACCAAAGCTAAGTTTAAATCCAATATAGTGCTCTTCTATTCTAGGCCCCGCATCTCTATCCGTGCGTACCTAAACATTCGATCCCGAACCTGAGTACATAGCAAAACAAACAAGGAGTACGTGAGATAAAAAGTCTCGTGAGATACATGGGTTTAGACCCATCAATAATAAAGTGTCACGTATCGAACAATCTCATATATATATACACTTATATATAATCCATCAAACCAATATAGCCATCCTATGGTGGCCCTAACAATCTTGCTTTCCGAGCAATCATATCTAACTATCGGGTTGCCCCCGAACTAGCTAGAAGCACACATATATCTAGTTATCGGGTTGCCCCCAAACTAACTAGAAACAAGATACCGGCAAGAGGGAATCGCCCAATCTACCGATACCTGCCTTACTCGCCGGAATACGTCCAGTTAGCAAGACTACTAACGTGGATGGGTCGATGGGAATCCACCCAACTGCCTCTCACTCCACACCTCATGACCGGGAGTCGCCCGTGTCATCACATCATCTCAGTCTTACCATGACCCAACAGTCATGTCAATCTAGCTCTCGGCTATCACATCAATCATCAACAAGTTAGTCCGATATTATCAATTATATAACACTAACTAGGTCACTATAATCCTACACAAATAAGCAAATAGACCGTAACACAATTAATAAAACATATTTCAATGGCTATGTACTCAGTAAAGTCCACACGTACTCACCTTAGCAAACAATGCTCCAATGTGTGTTCTTCACACCAACCCTTTGCTCTAATAATCGGTCAACCTTCCAATACTTCACCAAAGCCTAATACAATAATCATAAGATGTTCAACATCACATACTACTAATATTATGACCATTTATCTCTAGATACCCTTTAATAACATTTTCCCTAATTCTGGTGATCTCCCAAAACCCTAGGTTTAACAAATCTCAAGATTCTTACAAATCTTAACCATACACTTGTTTCCTTTGTTAAAATACCATCAACAAAGTGTATACAACCGTTATTTAACCATAATTCACCAACCCAAGAACTAGGGTTTCAAACCCAAGCCAATAAACCCATAGATCTAAAGCTACATCTACAAGGGAGTGAAGATATACCTTAAATCTTCAACTAGGAGTAAAGAATCACAAGATTTGACCAAGAAATCGGCTCCAAATGATGATTTATACTCAAAAACGTATACAAACTCGAATGGGAGAAAACTAGGGTTAACAATGGCATTAAATGAGCCAAAACCCGTCTTTAATGCTGCACAGAAAGAATTTGCGCCGCTAATTCAAAGATCGCGTCGCGATCTGCCTTCCGCGATAATTCGCGACGCTATATAGCGTCGCTATCTCCGACGCTATCTTCGAAATCTCATTTTCGCGACCAAGACCCCAACGCTATTTCGGACCTCTGTATGGCGACCAACATTTCGCGTCGCTATCTCCCAGATAGCGACGCTATCTTGACTAATGCAGCAGGGCTGCAACTTTTGCTTCCCGTTTCGATCCGGTTTCGTCCATAACTTTCTCATACGGTATCCAAATGACACGAAACCAATTCCCACGTTCTTTAAACGATTTATCCTTATTTATCATATTTTTATACAATTTATTTATTTACAAATTTCGGGTCGTTACACTAAATATTGGAGGCAAACACGTTTACCGTTAGACCATTGACCCTTTGGTCAAATTGATAAATATTCGCATCATAGTTTTCAATACTTCGTTAAATATACTTATGCAATCAATTTGATAGATTAAAATTGCTCAGAATAATAAAGATTTCACATTACCCTTCATAGTCCATGTTTGAAGGGATGTGCTGAATTGACTCATGTTTTCTGAACCAAACCCCCCAAAAAAATAGATTCTTTGTGAAGGAAAATAGGGGACAAATCGCAACTGGCTCAAAAAGATATGCTATTCCTAGGAGTTTTGGAACTTGAAAGTATTTCCATTTAAAAAATATGGGTGGTTCTCAACCTCTCATACCTAAAATAAGTGTCTATTTTAATAATGCGACAATTGACGTGTTGTTGCATTCTAACCATGTTTTTATTCCCTAGGGTTACTAATATGACATACTAGTATTAAAATTGATTGACTTACAAGATTGTTCAGATAAAAACTTTTGTAAGTTTTTTTTAAACGGAAAATATTTTTAAAATAACCACTTAGCAAGGAGCTAAGGAGAAACAAACATACAAACAAAGTTTAAATAAAAGGAGAGATACTCCAATTCACCTAATTACAAGAAATTTTACTTCTATGATTAACCCATGTAAAAGAAGTAGAGATGATATCTCCCGCAATCACCGTGTATGACTTATGTACCTTGCTAAAAACCACCTCATTACGTGTCTTCCAAATGCACCAAAGAGTACATTGAATTATTGTCAATAGCACCAATCTTTTGTTAAGACAGTTCCCCCGATCCATACCAAATTCAATTAACTCGTTAACGGTATTAAAAGAGGGTAAGGAAATACCGCACCAGTTAAAGATCCGGGATAGAACTTCAACCAATCTCGAGCACCTGATGAAAACATGGTCCACGTCTTCCTCATCCACATTACATGTCATTACCTTTTTATATGTCATTCAAGCATTTAACTACATAATAAATATTTAGAAAACCTATTGACACGACTAAAAAGTACTACATTAATTTCAAAGACCAAGAAGTTAATGGCATATTTGTTGAAATATAAATGCACATAAGATAGTGGGGAACATTGTATTTATATTATATTTCTAATGCGATGCGATTGACAATTTGACGATGAGATGTTATATGAATTGCTTTGTATAGTCATATGAATTGCTATATATAATTTACATGAACGAAAAGTTATGATACATAAATTACATTTTTTTGGTGATAAATAAAAATATTTTAAATAATCTCATAAAGTTACGAGTACTTCTCTGTATCTAAATATTTAGATAGCCATAAGGATGTTTATAAAATGTCACAATAATAATTATCTAGCATACATCACAAGTACACACACGACGTGTAAGCCTTGAAAAAGGGAATACGAAAACGATTTCCAATTCAATGCGATTAATTGGGATTGTGAAATTAATGAGAAAAATGTAACTGATCCTAGCGAGACGGCTATACCCCACGTCCGTCTTTCTTCACAACCACTTGTAAGAGTAGCATAAAGCAACACTTGAAATAAAAGCTCAAAAAGCCGTATGGAGAAAACCGTGAGAGTGAAAATATATCAATGTGAACTGTGAAGCATTAAGATAAAAACAAATTTAAAAATTCTGTGTGTGTCGGAGGGATACAGAGATTACCGGACGGTGGTCGGAGCTCGTCGTGCAAATATGGCAGTTAAAGACCATACTGGCAATAAACAGATAGATAAGCAAATTGGTTGCATGTCTGGTTTCCTTCAGATCTTTGACCGTCAATCCATTTTACTCCACCAAACGCCTCCCACCTTCCACCGTAAGTTCCTCATTTTCAGTTTATCCTTACGGTGTGGTAGAAACCTGAAGATGAAACTCTATACATTAATTAATAATGGATTAAGTACTGTAATAAAGATGTCAAAACTGCTTCTTACAGGGTGTCGGTGCATCACCGGAACACGCAGTGGTGGTGGTACCAGCAAGTCCAGAAAATTCTTAATCATCTCAGGCGAAATGCAGGCCAAAATCTCCGATGTCTGAGCTAAACGACGGAATGCTGAAGAATTCCTGCAAAGAAATGGTTAGGCTTTCGCTTGATAGCAGAGCAACATTTGATTCAAAAGGAAGTGTTCGTACTAACGGTTCAGTTATATCATCGGTTTGTAACGTCGGTTGGTGACGGAGATGACAATCAACGTCGATCTCCAAGCGTCATTGCCAGACTCATGGGCCTCGAAACTTTGTCATCTGCCGATCATAAAAATCCGGCTACGGCTGCGAATCCGGTGCTACAAAGATCTGTTTCAGAATCTCGAGTTTCGAGAGATTTAGTTCACTCGAACTACATCGACGGCAACAATTTTCAACTGAAACGACCGAATAAATTCAATCAATCACAAAAGGAAGCTGTGGAAAATATTGTTAAAGATGAAACGAGTAATGTACGCTGCAGAGACACTGTAAATACACCGGAAAATTGGAAGTCGGAGTCTTATAGAACGTCTGACTGGAGGTCGCCGAGAAGCTTCTTCAATTCAGCTGATTTCTTCCCGGAGCCAAATCTAACTCCGGTGTCAATAGAATCTCACGATTTAAGCACATTAAAACAGATTCTCGAAGTTTTGCAGCTAAAAGGTCTTCTACATTCTACCAGACCTTCAAACAGAGACAGCCACCGCAATTTCGTGTATGATAGGAATTTGACTTCCCATGAATCAGAATTAAGCATTGACTTCATGAAACCATGGCGAGTGTCACCTTCAAAAGTTAATAATCAGATATCTGGAAATAAATCTCTAGGAACGCGTAACGAAAATTCGCCGGCGATAAATGATCGGAGCGGGAGGAATCCGGTGAGAATTAGATCTTCCTCTTTACCTGCTCGTATTGAGAGTAACTTGAAGAACTGTAATTCAATTGTGAAAAGGAAACCACTGAGCATTGAAATCAAACGAAGAGCTAATGAATCTTCTGATTGGATGAAAAATTCGCCTATTAGTTCTCCAAAAATTGCACCTAAAAAAACGAATCGATCTTCAAAATCGTCCGCCATTGATTCTCCAAAGCAAAATTTTATCAAAAAGTTTGTTTCCGATAACGAATCGAACTCCATTTCTGAAAGCTCCATTACTACACCTGAGGTAAGCAATTGGAAATGTCCATTAATCATGATTAATTACCTAATTCTGTTTGCTCTAATTTTTGCTAATTCGCATTTATTAATTACAGAGATCTAAACGTGAGGAATATACAGAAGGAAATAGTTCATTACAGAGATGTGATAAGCTGCTTCATAGCATAGCGGAGATGAACAACCCCACCGAGTCACCACCGAGTTCAACGGCAGTTATACCTAGTCCGGTCTCGGTGCTTGACTCAGTGTTTGACACACCGAGTTCAACCTCCTCTTCACATAGCATTGATTTCAAAGGTATACACTAAAAACAAATCTTCATTGCGTTCACATGACACTACATGTTTGACTTGTTACAATTTCAACAAGTGAAACCATCAACAACTCTAGTTGTTAAAACTTACAACCAGGTGACGTGGCGTAATCTAATTTGTTAGATTAAGTTGCTTAAAAAATAGTCACTTAAAGGCGTGAGTTTGGGGACGAGTTTCAACCATTGGCACGGCCACTTCTTTGATGGCGCCAGTTTGGGTACGGGAAGGATGTGAGGATCACTTGGTGGGGTGGGGCCCAAATGGATATTTTGTGTGTGTGTTTTTTATAATTGTGGATCCCAAAAAATTGAAGGGAAGAGGTATTGTTGTAACACCGCATTTTTTTTTTAAAAGGAAATTGAGTATTAGTCTAAGTACGGAAGCATCTAGTTAGTTAAGTTTACAAAATGTGGTCCCACATAATATTACAACCAAAGTTATTTAAAAGACGGTATTACTAGACACGGCTCATTTTACAAAACATAATTTAAGCATGGTCAAACTTCCCGTCCAAGCCCGACCCGTTCAAGCCATCCAACCTGAAATGTGTCAATAAGGGAGGGATTAGCACAAAAGCTAAATGAATGAATTCCTAACACTAGCAACTACACTAGCAACTACACTGGTCACTTAAACACGGAAGTTATAAAACATCTCCGGTTGGGTAATCACTTATTGAGAGGATCGGCGGCTTTGCGGGCCTTAAACCATGGTCGGCCAAAACCACGGTAACCGATAGCGTTTCGTATCCAACACCCGGGCAACTCCCTCCCCTTAACCATGCAACAAATACAGGTAAGGTCGGATACCCGATAAGTCGATACCCGATGCCCAGCCGTTCTCCTTCCGACACTGACCTCATCCTGAATGTGCACATAGTCATGTATGGTATTCCCTAACACTAGGCATACATAACAAAGAAACTAGCTACGAGTAAACACCGCGAAAAACGTCACAACAGAGTTCCCAATCGCGAACTCCAGTTCACGATCGCGAACTAGAGTTCGCGACGTGAACTCTGGTCGTGAACTCTTCGCGATGACTAACCAACTTCTCTGGACCGACTTCACGATCGCGAACTAAGTTCGCGCCGTGATCTCCCTTCATCTGGCGATTTTCTGCATTTTTCACCAACAAGACAATACCAAATGAAATAACCGAAACCCGAGTTGTAAGTCGAATCCACTCACCTTTCAACCTTCGATTCCTTAACTCAGTGAGCTAGTATCACTGAGTATCCTTCCCGGTTCCTGTCAACAACATACCGAGTTAGTGATAATCCACCGAATCGTCAAAATCATCAATTTCAACAACTAACTACATAAGACTCATAAAATGCACATTTTATGACATTTACAACTAGCACAAATCCTTCATCAATACATTTGACATTTTTGACCATTTATCAAGTATTCACAACTAGTTGACCCAAACGGGCCAAAAACCCGAACATGACCCTAACACTTCCATATTTCCATCAACTAGCAATTAACCTTCATTTAACAATTTCACCAAGTTGACAACTATTACACTCCAAGTAACATACTTGTACAATCACTAGATCACCATTTTGACAAAATCATCCAAACACTAGTTAAATTACTTCACCATTTAATTAATACTAGGTTTTTAACATCCATAACTTAACAAACATGATTTCACAACCTAATAAACAATTCTATCCAACCATAACTCAAGAAATCCAAGATTTGTCAAAACCCACCTTCAACTTCCACCATTAATGGAGGTTTAAGGTGATTTTCACCAAATCTTGTATTCCTTCAACAATCTACCATACAAATGATGTAAAAGCTTGCATAAACACATAAAACAACATCCATTCCAAGATTCATCCATAAAACACTAAAGATACAAACCCTAGTTCCCCACCAAACTCAAGAACAACAAGAACAAGTAAAGAAAAGATGTAGCTTACTTCTAGGGTTCTTCTACACAAACTTTGGTAAGAAATTCGGGTTCTAGCACCAAGAAATCACCAAGATCACTCAAGAACAGGTAGGGAAAGAGATGGAGTTTTAGGGAGCAATGAAATAGTGAAAAGAGAAGATAATGCTTGAACAAATAAGACAAGGAAGAAAAGGAGGGTTCCTCCCTCCCTCTCTCTTGACCGGCCAACACAAGGGAGTGGGACCCCTTTGTGGCTTTTGTTTTAATTAACACTATATGTCTGAAAAGTCCCTTTCGAAATTAATTTATTTAAAATAGTAAACGGACTCCAATTTTAAAAACGAAAGTTTTTCCGGGAACGATATTTAACAAGGAATCCAAATATATAAAAATCACGTTTTCTTCCCAAATAAATCACAAGTCGGGTATTTTAACCCCTTGGTTAAAATACCACAAAAGACAGCAGGCTAATTTAATTAACTAAGCATTTAATCTGATAATCATTTAATAAGATACCTTAAGGTCAATAAACTACTAGGCCGGGTTTTGGGATGTTACAACTCTCCCCCACTTAAGGAGATTCCGTCCCTGGAATCCCATCTCGATCAAACAAGGAGGGATAACGCTCCCGCATATCGGCCTCGGTCTCCCACGTCATATCCGCACCCAAACTGTGCTTCCACTTTACCAGAACCTTAGGAATCTGTTTCTTTCTCAATTTCGTTACTTTTCGGTCTAATAACTCCACCGGTTCCTCGATTAATCTTTTCTTTGTATCAACCCGCAACTCTTGTACCGGAAGAATTTGACTCGGATCTTCGATGTTACACTTTCTCAAGTAACAAATGTTGAAAGTGTTGTGTATTGCCGACAACTCCGGGGGTAACTCGAGTGTTACCGATTGAGAATTCACCACCTTACTAATTCGAAACGGCCCAATAAACCTCGGGGCCAACTTTCCTCGTTTACCAAAACGAATAACACCCTTCCAAGGTGAAACCTTCAAATAAACTGTAACACCTCATTTTTCAAAACACCCTTTAATTATATTTTTAAATAAAAATAATACAATGTCCAATGTTCCCAAAATACGGTTTAACAAAAACCATTAAAACATTTATCAGAGTTATAAAATCCGGTGTTACAAAGATAATATCATAACCATAGGATAAACGAGAACTACCTATGAGCTCCCGAGCTAATCAACACTAGGCCACTTCTAACGCGACCCTCTAATCCAACGATCCTGAACCTGAGTACATAGCCAAAAACAAAGTAGTACGTGAGACAAAATAGTCTCGTGAGATACATGGGTTTTCGACCCATTCTCAAAAGATTTATAAAATAATATTTATAACATTAAAAATACTTATCCTTATCATTTCTTATTAATTCATAACTCATTTTTCCATTCATTTAACCGTATAAACTAATAAGCTTACCATAAGCTTACTCGTCATCTAATCACATACTTGTAAGTTATCTCCAAACTTACACTTTCATTATCACATATGCAACGGACCTCTCCGAAGCCAACTCTCCCGATATGGGACGTCATAGGTAAACTATCAAGGTAATTGGGAACCCCCATCTTACCGAGATTCATAAGCTCTCCCCGTTCCCGGGTCGTCATGCTCACCCATCATTGGGTGTCGTAAACTGTGACATTCTACTCTTTGCGCAGGGAGGTACCACCCCAAGTAGACGTCTCATACTCCCCCATTTCTGGGCGGTCTTATTCCGGATATCTCATTAACACTTATGAGCCTCAGCTCCTTTCATCAAAATATGAGCATTAGCTCCTTTCATCAAATTCATCACTTATTAGAATACACCTATTCTAATTTATCATATTATTCTCTTTACTAAATCATTTCAAGTCTTGACTTTACCAAGTCCTTTACTAATTTTAAAACATATTTATCTTTTATAGAAATCATCTTACTTTGACTCTTCTTTGACTAGAATACACGTTTATTGCTAGTCACTTATTACTTATTCTCTTAGTAATTCAATAACTACTTTCATTAGTATAATATACTAATCGATACTTATTACTTAAAAATCATTGTCTCAAGCTTTATTAATACATATTATTAATAAACCGATTATCAAGCTCTTTTAAATCATTATCTTTATTCATACATTTCATTTATGAAAACTCACTAATTACTTTTCATTATCATAGTCTCTTTTAACAATCGTTTAGATATACTAAAATAGTCTATTCTAGCATTTTCTCATCATATCAATCTTATCTTTATTAAAACGTTTATTAATAAAGACTCTTAAAACATCATAGTTTTCAAAAATCATTTGCTATGTACCCAGTAAAAGTCTCATGTACTCACCTTAGCCAAGCTAATTCCAAATCGTGTCTAACAACACGAATCCTTGCTTTCCAACTTGTGAAATGTCACCAATCTTTAGGTCTTCTTGACCTACCATCAATATCATCACAATAACTAGTTATTATCCATAACTAATCACTAATCAATCCATATTCACATTCCTAACCACCAAGTTCATCCAACTTGGTGGAATCTCAAACCCTAGTTCAAGATTTCCATCAATAAACCCAAATCAAACTTGTACACATGTTTCCAAAAAAACTTGTACACATCGATTACAAGCTTACAATGAGTGTTCTACACCCATGATTAGTCATCTTCCCCAAAGATGACATGGTTGGTTCCCCAAACCACCATTTTTACCCATACAAAGCTCACAATCAAGGTAGATAAGCAAGACAATCAAGAATACTTACCCTTGATGTTTCAATCCTTCAAGATGATGAAGATCTAAGCTCTTGAGCTCCAAAATCGCCCAAGTTTGCCCCCAAATCGGCTGCACTATATGTGTGGTTGAATGAGGAATGAAACCCTAGCTCACACACAACAATATATATTCCAGACCAAATTTGCGCCGAGCTCGCGCCGCGAAGTGACGCGGGTTTGCCTGCTGGTTGCCGCTGAAATACAGACCTCGCGTTTCGCTCGCGTTTCGCTCGCGTTTCGTCGCCTCTTGTCTCAACTCGAGATTCTCGCGTTTCGCTCGCGACTGGCTCGCGTTTCGCTCGCGGCTCTTGTCTCAACTCTTGATTCTCGCGTTTCACCTCTGGAGCTCCTGTTCAACCTCGCAACTGCCTCACGCCTGGCTCGCGCCGCGAGGGCTGTCTGGGTCAGTTTCTTGCCTTTTAAACTTGTTTCCATCCAAGTCTTGACCCATACTTGGTTACACCAAGTCCCAAACATCCAAACACTCGATAAAACACCACGGAGACTCGATTAAACATTTTACTACCTTTATTCCTCAGTATTTCCGTTTAATTCATTAACCGAAAATTCCGGTCGTTACAACTATTCACCCCTTAAAAAGGATTCCGTCCTCGGAATCAACTCAAGGATTTCCAATCCACATTCCACTTCCAAATTAGGATCCAATAACACTTATGCATTTGATTGCCTTACTTGACTCCGTTAAACTCAAACGGGTCACAAACCAACTTGAGTTCTTAATACCCGAACGGGTCAAAATTTTACAATTTGACCTTAACACCTTCAATCATTTAATTAATCCCTTTATCCACATTGGGACGATATGACCCAATTAATACTACTAGTCAATTAACCAAAACGATTGTCAATGCCTAACTTTGACCAAATTGTCAACATTGACAAATTTTTGACTTAAGCACAAAGTCAACCATATCTTGATAATTTCTTTATCCACTAGTGGTTCCATTAACCATCAATTCCTTAACAATCGACCTTACATTCACGGTCCAACGCCAATCACACTCGGTTCCTAAATTCAACCGGAAATATCCAACGGTCAAAGTCGCACCCCTTGACTACCATTATTTCCATTAATCCATTAACCACTATCATACACATGTAGATGATACATTATGCCTTTACTCTTGACTCACCACTTTAAACGAAAGTCAAAATCCAATTTTGACCTAAGTCAACAATCCACTAGTTGACCAACCTTGACTTATGAATAAAGTCAAACTTTGCTAAATTCCACATATTCTTTATTACTAAGGCATCGCTTCCCAAGCTTTTCGTTCCCTATTCCAGTATTTAAATTTCCTTTCTCAATTGTTTCTCTCTTCTCTGATTTCAATTTTCTACAATCGATTAACAAATTCCATCTAAATCGATACTGATCTCTATTACTTTTTAACTTTAATCCAATTACTTATACCACATATAATTTCCTTCAAATATCCTTATACCATACTTGAAATTCCCGATCGCCGGCTCTAGAGCCTCAATCATATCCAATTGTGGCCTAACCACCCATATACATCCTTCACCACTCATTGGCTACTAACCGATCTTGCTTCCTAGAGCATTCCTTTTTCATGAATCATGAACTTGTAGGCATCTCCTACACCTACTTATACTTAAACACTACCCGTGTTTTCAACCCAAGTTCTCACTTGCCATAAAAATCATAACAACAACTAACCATACGGTTCTACATACGTCAGATACAAACATCATATTCCTTATATAACAAGTTATACTTTAACTATCTTATCGAGATGATCGGAAAGCCTCCAATCCATCACGATCCCAAACTGTCACAATGATCGGAAAGCCTCCAATCCAAAGTGACTCATACAACACTATTTCATCTTGCATACAATCCATGTATGCATCACTACACTTAGCATCATGCTATCATTTTCTTTCATAATTGACCTTCAAATTTTTTTCCACTTATACATTATACCACACGGTATACACATAATCATTTCTAGTGCTTTCCTCCAATCTACTCATTTATCAATCGTCCTTATTCGATTCATTCTATCATCACTAAAACTTCTTATTTTATTTTTTTTTTCTTTTTCTTTCACCCGACCATATTAAGTCAACCAGTTGACTTCGATCGGTGTCCATACGTACACTATCATACTTTTTCTATAAATCTTTACCAAAAATAAATTATTCACTCTTGATGTCACACCCGACATCCCCGACACGAACATTTGCTATGGCTATTTGCCAACATTCAATCAATCGTATCCAATCACTAAGGTTCCATTTTATATTTACATATATTCTTTTCTTTTTCTTTTTTTCTTTTTCTTTTTTTTTTTTTTATTTCACGACTCACACTAACACTTATTACTTCATTGTACTACCATTCTCATATGGAAAATATTCACCACCCTCATGATCCAACTTTCAATATTTTTACGCTAACATAATCCTTCCTATTCTTATTTCTCGCGACATACCGGTCGCCAACCCATTCGACTATACACATAATAACCCGGGGAGATTATCTCCCAAATTTATCTTTTCACATCATACATTCCATCAATAATTATTCTCACACGTAGATCACATAAGCACTATATTGTGCGACACATAAGCAATTAAATTCTAATCATCTATCAAAACTTCATAAACGAATTACCTGAAGCGGCTCCATGAGTTCCCTTCACCCGATTCTTGTTGGCGGTTGTTGTTGACGTGTCGTTTCTCTTCCTCGGGCACGCACTACTAAAGTGTCCCACCTCGTGACAAGTGTAGCATTCCACTTCTTCGAGGTTCCTTACTTTGCAATCCTTTGCTCGGTGCCCTACTCGTCCACACTTGAAGCATATGGCCGAATTTGCTTTACATTCTCCATGGTGATTCTTCCCACAACTTTGACAACTCCCAATACTACCATGCCTTGACGAACTCGGTTTGAACTTTTCTTTCTTCATTGATCCTAAGATACTATCGAGCTTCTTCTCTTCTCCTTTTGACGCCGATTCTTGTGCTTTTCGCCGAAGAACCCTCTCAACACCTCGAGCGTTACAAATGGCCTCATCTAACGTAGCCGCCCGCTTGACTTCCAATTCAAACTCCGGTGGTAGTCCATTTGCATAACGAACCACCTTCATACGTTCCGTCGGATAAGACTTGATCACAAACGGAAGTAATCCCGTAAACTTTTTGGTGTATTCTTCCACCGACATATTACCCTTCTTGATGAACATGAACTCTTCCAGCAACTCTTCTAGATCTCTCTCGGGACAAAACTTTTCCTTCAACCTACTCGTGAACTCCTTCCACGACATCTTGTACACTTTCCTTCCCAACGTCTCATACATGGTATCCCACCATGTCAACGCTTCATCCTTCAACTGTCGGGATGCATAGGTGACCATATCTCTCTTCAAACACTTGCTACTCTCTAGTACTTGCTCGGTTTCCCGAATCCAACGCATCGTGACCTTCGGTTCCGAACTTCCATAATACACGCCGGGGTTGCACGTCATGAATGCCTTATATGTACAACCTTCCCTTTCCTCCGACCCCGAATCATCACTTCCTTCGGTCGATGGCTCCTCGGTACGAGTCTTGCTACCCGAAGACTTACTTCCCCCACGGGACTTCGAATTATCATTCTTCTCCTCATTGAACCGGTTAGTCATGATCCGGTTCACATCCTCATTCACCTCATCCCTCATCTGATGAAACAAATTTCTGATCGCTTCCATAGTTACCGGGGTTTGGTTTGCATCCAAACCGGAACCTTCTCCATTATTACCGGGATGAGTCGGGATTCGATTTGAATCCGTCCCATGGTCTCGTGGAATCTCTCCACTTCTTGGGTTCACCATTTGCTATACCAACATTTTAAACCATTAAAATTCAAAGATTGACTTATTAGTCAAACATAGCCCATAAAGCCCAAACATTATCTTTTCTCTTAGGGATCGACCCTAACGTACCCATACTTTACTGTCTCAACGGACTGATCAAGGACATCCTATGGAAACATATGGTCCTACTTAGCATAGCTTAAGACTAGGGAGGTCAAACCTACCTAATTCACTTAAACTATAGCTCTGATACCAAGTTGTAACACCTCATTTTTCAAAACACCCTTTAATTATATTTTTAAATAAAAATAATACAATGTCCAATGTTCCCAAAATACGGTTTAACAAAAACCATTAAAACATTTATCAGAGTTATAAAATCCGGTGTTACAAAGATAATATCATAACCATAGGATAAACGAGAACTACCTACGAGCTCCCGAGCTAATCAACACTAGGCCACTTCTAACACGACCCTCTAATCCAACGATCCTGAACCTGAGTACATAGCCAAAAACAAAGTAGTACGTGAGACAAAATAGTCTCGTGAGATACATGGGTTTTCGACCCATTCTCAAAAGATTTATAAAATAATATTTATAACATTAAAAATACTTATCCTTATCATTTCTTATTAATTCATAACTCATTTTTCCATTCATTTAACCGTATAAACTAATAAGCTTACCATAAGCTTACTCGTCATCTAATCACATACTTGTAAGTTATCTCCAAACTTACACTTTCATTATCACATATGCAACGGACCTCTCCGAAGCCAACTCTCCCGATATGGGACGTCATAGGTAAACTATCAAGGTAATTGGGAACCCCCATCTTACCGAGATTCATAAGCTCTCCCCGTTCTCGGGTCGTCATGCTCACCCATCATTGGGTGTCGTAAACTGTGACATTCTACTCTTTGCGCAGGGAGGTACCACCCCAAGTAGACGTCTCATACTCCCCCATTTCTGGGCGGTCTTATTCCGGATATCTCATTAACACTTATGAGCCTCAGCTCCTTTCATCAAAATATGAGCATTAGCTCCTTTCATCAAATTCATCACTTATTAGAATACACCTATTCTAATTTATCATATTATTCTCTTTACTAAATCATTTCAAGTCTTGACTTTACCAAGTCCTTTACTAATTTTAAAACATATTTATCTTTTATAGAAATCATCTTACTTTGACTCTTCTTTGACTAGAATACACGTTTATTGCTAGTCACTTATTACTTATTCTCTTAGTAATTCAATAACTACTTTCATTAGTATAATATACTAATCGATACTTATTACTTAAAAATCATTGTCTCAAGCTTTATTAATACATATTATTAATAAACCGATTATCAAGCTCTTTTAAATCATTATCTTTATTCATACATTTCATTTATGAAAACTCACTAATTACTTTTCATTATCATAGTCTCTTTCAACAATCGTTTAGATATACTAAAATAGTCTATTCTAGCATTTTCTCATCATATCAATCTTATCTTTATTAAAACGTTTATTAATAAAGACTCTTAAAACATCATAGTTTTCAAAAATCATTTGCTATGTACCCAGTAAAAGTCTCATGTACTCACCTTAGCCAAGCTAATTCCAAATCGTGTCTAACAACACGAATCCTTGCTTTCCAACTTATGAAATGTCACCAATCTTTAGGTCTTCTTGACCTACCATCAATATCATCACAATAACTAGTTATTATCCATAACTAATCACTAATCAATCCATATTCACATTCCTAACCACCAAGTTCATCCAACTTGGTGGAATCTCAAACCCTAGTTCAAGATTTCCATCAATAAACCCAAATCAAACTTGTACACATCGATTACAAGCTTACAATGAGTGTTCTACAACCATGATTAGTCATCTTCCCCAAAGATGACATGGTTGGTTCCCCAAACCACCATTTTTACCCATACAAAGCTCACAATCAAGGTAGATAAGCAAGACAATCAAGAATACTTACCCTTGATGTTTCAATCCTTCAAGATGATGAAGATCTAAGCTCTTGAGCTCCAAAATCGCCCAAGTTTGCCCCCAAATTGGCTGCACTATATGTGTGGTTGAATGAGGAATGAAACCCTAGCTCACACACAACAATATATATTCCAGTCCAAATTCGCGCCGAGCTCGCGCCGAGCTCGCGCCGCGAAGTGACGCGGGTTTGCCTGCTGGTTGCCGCTGAAATACAGACCTCGCGTTTCGCTCGCGTTTCGCTCGCGTTTCGTCGCCTCTTGTCTCAACTCGAGATTCTCACGTTTCGCTCGCGACTGGCTCGCGTTTCGCTCGCGGCTCTTGTCTCAACTCTTGATTCTCGCGTTTCACCTCTGGAGCTCCTGTTCAACCTCGCGACTGCCTCGCGCCTGGCTCGCGCCGCGAGGGCTGTCTGGGTCAGTTTCTTGCCTTTTAAACTTGTTTCCATCCAAGTCTTGACCCATACTTGGTTACACCAAGTCCCAAACATCCAAACACTCGATAAAACACCACGGAGACTCGATTAAACATTTTACTACATTTATTCCTCAGTATTTCCGTTTAATTCATTAACCGAAAATTCCGGTCGTTACATAAACCATCTTTTAACTTTTCTCGAGCAATATCAACTTTATCCGCGGTCATTTGTACAATGTCGGGCCCGGCATATTGTTTCTCACCCGCTTCCAACCAACACGTCGGGGTTCGGCACCGACGCCCGTACAACATCTCGTACGGTGGCATCTTAATACTCGAGTGATACGAGTTATTATAAGCAAATTCGATCAACGGTAGGTGGGAATCCCATGACCCACCGTACTCCAACACACACGCCCGCAACATATCTTCTAGTGTTTGTATCGTTCTCTCCGATTGCCCATCGGTTTGGGGATGATACGCGGTACTTAAATTCACCCGCGTCCCCAGTTCTCGTTGCAAACTATTCCAAAAATTCGAAGCAAAACGGGGATCCCTATCGGACACGATAGAAATCGGAATACCATGTCGGGATACCACTTCATCAATGTATAATTTTGCCAATCTACTAAGTGAGGCGGTCTCACTAGTAGCCAAGAAGTGTGCACTCTTCGTCAAACGATCAACTATCACCCAAATCATGTCGTGACCCTTTTGTGTACGCGGCAACTTGGTCACGAAATCCATGGTGATTCGATCCCACTTCCACTCGGGAATCGGCGATTGAGTTAAAGTTCCATAGGGCTTTTGGTGTTCGGCCTTCACTTGAGCACAAATATGACATTGGCCCATAAAACGGGCAATGTCGGTCTTCATCGTCGGCCACCAATAAAGAACCCTTAAATCATTATACATCTTTGTGCTACCCGGGTGAACCGATAACCGAGAATTGTGAGCCTCGGCTAAAATCAATCTCCACAACCCCCCGAGTAACGGTACCCAAACCCGAGATTGATACGTCTTCAAACCCCGAGAATCTTCTTCTAAATCATCTTTCCTCTTTACTAGAATCTCGGCCTTCAATTGTTCGACATTTAACGCTTCCATTTGTGAAATCTTTAACCGGGTACCAAATCCGACACAATTTCCATCCGCATAAATTGTACCCGCCCCGAATCTCCCTTTCTACTTAAGGCATCGGCCACCACATTTGCCTTTCCGGGATGGTATCGAATTTCACAATCATAATCCTTAATCAACTCCAACCATCTTCGTTGACGCATATTCAATTCCTTTTGCGTGAACACATATTGCAAACTTTTATGATCCGTACAAATCACGCACTTAGTACCGTACAAGTAGTGTCTCCATAATTTTAGTGCAAAAACCACCGCCGCCAACTCTAAATCGTGAGTCGGATAATTTTTCTCGTGATTCTTCAATTGCCTCGAAGCGTAAGCAATAACCCGGTCTCGTTGCATCAACACGCAACCCAAACCCGCAAGTGATGCGTCACAATAAACAATAAAATCCTCCGGGCCTTCGGGTAAGGCGAGGACCGGAGCTTGACACAATACTTGTTTTAGAGTTTGGAAGGACTTCTCGTGATCAACACCCCACCGAAACGGTACGTCCTTACGGGTCAACTTCGTCATAGGACCCGCTATCTTCGAGAAATCCCTAATAAACCGGCGGTAATAACCCGCCAAACCCAAGAAACTCTTTATCTCGGTCGGGTTCTTTGGAGCAACCCAATCCATAACCGCCTCGATCTTCGCCGGGTCCACCTTGACCCCATTCGAACAAATCACATGACCCAAAAAGTGAACTTCTCGAAGCCAAAATTCGCACTTTGAGAACTTCGCATATAATTGTTCCCGCTTCAACGTTTCTAACACTTGCCTTAAGTGTTTTTCGTGTTCTTCTTCGGTCTTGGAGTAAATTAAAATATCATCAATAAACACAATAACGAATTTGTCGAGATAGGGCCGACAAACTCGGTTCATCAAATCCATAAATATCGCTGGAGCATTCGTCAACCCAAACGGCATAACCAAGAACTCGTAGTGACCGTAACGAGTTCGGAACGCCGTTTTATGAATATCGCTTTCATGAACCCGAACCTGGTGATAACCCGATCTCAAATCAATCTTTGAGAAATAAGAAGACCCTTGAAGTTGATCAAATAGATCGTCAATACGCGGCAAAGGATACCGATTCTTCACCGTTCTCTAATTCAATTCCCGATAATCAATGCACATACGAAGTGCACCATCTTTCTTTTTCACGAATAATACGGGAGCTCCCCAAGGTGAGGAACTCGACCGAATAAAACCCTTATCCAACAAGTCTTGGATTTGTGTCATCATTTCCCGAATCTCGGACGGTGCTAAACGGTACGGTGCTAAATGGTACGGTGCTCTAGCCACGGGATTGGCACCCGGCACCAAATCAATTTTGAATTCTACCTCCCGAACGGGAGGTAACCCAGGCAAGTCTTCGGGAAACACCTCCGGGTATTCCGAAACCACCTGGAGATCACCAACCACTTTCTTTTCCTTTTTCACATCAATCACATAAGCTATAAACGATTCACATCCCTTGGTCAAGGACTTACGGGCTTTCATCATGGTTATCATGGGTATGGTCGGGGTCGCACGGTCTCCCCGGGCCACGACGTGTGACCCGTCGGGTAATAGAAAAGTAATTAACTTTTGGTGACAATTTATGTTGGCCCTATTAGCACTTAACCAATCCATACCTAAAACCACATCAAAGCCGGATATCGGCATAACAAGTAAAAGAATCGAAAATTTCACGCCATCAATATCAATACTAGCCCCGAACACGGATGTCGTGACCGGAACCATTTCACCATCGGCCACCTCTACCTCTAGAGGTGTCGCGATCAAGGAAATAGGCAATTTCAATTTGTCACAAAAACTCTTTGAGGAAAACGAACTATTTGCACTCGAATCAAATAACACGCGAGCGGGTATCGAGTTTATTAGAAACATACCGGTGATGACATCGTCGGTAGTGGTGGCATCCGCCACCGTCATTTTGAATGCCCGACCCGTAGGTGGTGGATGACTCTTTCTCTTTTGACTTCCCGACGAAGCCGCTCCCCCGCCCGAACCCGAACCTGAACTTTTCTTCATTGGGCAATACATGGCCCGGTGACCCTCTTTTTGACACGTCCAACAAACACTCTTCTCTAACTTGCATTCTGAGGATTCATGCCCGTGTTGCCCACATTTAATACATCTTCGAGTTTGTGCCGTACACGGACCGGCATGGGAGGACTTACACGGTATGCACCATGGGTTCCTTTGGTTGGAACCTTGAAGGATTTGTGTTCGGCGATCATTGTTTGACCTATGATTTCCTTGGGATTTCTTTTGGTTGCTCGAGTTTGCTTGATCATACCTTCCCTTATGAAACGGGGCCTTCTCTCGATTCGCGGCCTTTTGGGCCAAAATGTCACCTTCGGCCGATTTGGCAAGATCATAAGCTTGCAAGAGAGTTCCCGCAAGCCTTGTTACGTTCCGATACTCGGGCAACAAGGCCCCAACAAAGTGTTTGATTTGAGTGGACTCATCGGGCACCCATTGTGTCACAAATCGGAGCTTACCATTAAATTGGAGGATAAGCTCATCCACCGTCATCCGATCGGTCATCTTCAACATCATGAACTCATTCCGGATCTTATCCAACTCAAACGGGCTACAATACCGAGCCTCCACTTGCTCCCTAAATTGCTTCCATGTGACCGCATCCATCATTTCGTTGCTAAAGTTCGCGGTTAACCCATCCCACCAATCCATAGCCGGTCCCCCCAACATTCGGGACGCATACCGGACCTTCAAGTGGTCCTCACAATTACAAGCAATAAGAGCCCTCTCGGTGGCCCTAAGCCAAGTTAGAGTTTCCGCCGGGTCGGTACTTCCCCGGTACTCGGTTGGTTTACAATCGAGAAAGTTCTTGTAAGTTCACGGTTTCTTCTCAATCGGTAAAGGTTGGTAGAAGAATTGTTGGTGTTGGGCATTGGCAATTGGTACGGTGTGGGTGAGTGGCGGTTGTAGTATGCTTGTATTGGGATATCAGGAGTCATTTTGGGGAAAGACGGGATTTTGAGTAGTTTGAGTGAAATGAGGGGGTGGGTTTGCTTGGGTTGGGGGTGGCAAGGTAGACCGAGCCTCGGGTCGCGGCTCAGCCGATTGGCTTTGGCGAAGAGCCCTTATGGTATCCTCAAGTTCCATATTCCGTGTCTCCAACAACACGATATATTCTTCATTCGGTATTTCATCACCCCCCGAGCCCCCTGCTCCATCGTTCCCAAGGTTCGTGTTCGGTTGGATATTATCCAAGGTGTTTCCATCCGTAGCCATTCCTGCTACAAAACACAACATCTCACCAAGGCTTAGTTTAACTCGTTAGTACACATATACTAACTACTAAACCCAATTCACCCTTGCTCTAATCCCCATTGACCGGAAGGTTTGACCCACACACGAGCCACGATTTGGGAATGGAACACCAACCCCATGTATCCATCGCCAAACCGAAGCTCTGATACCAAGTTGTAACACCGCATTTTTTTTTAAAGGCAATTGAGTATTAGTCTAAGTACGGAAGCATCTAGTTCGTTAAGTTTACAAAACGTGGTCCCACATAATATTACAACCAAAGTTATTTAAAAGACGGTATTACTAGACACGGCTCATTTTACAAAACATAATTTAAGCATGGTCAAACTTCCCGTCCAAGCCCGACTCGTTCAAGCCATCCAACTTGAAATGTGTCAATAAGGGAGGGATTAGCACAAAAGCTAAATGAATGAATTCCTAACACTAGCAACTACACTAGCAACTACACTGGTCACTTAAACACGGAAGTTATAAAACATCTCCGGTTGGGTAATCACTTATTGAGAGGATCGGCGGCTTTGCGGGCCTTAAACCATGGTCGGCCAAAACCACGGTAACCGATAGCGTTTCGTATCCAACACCCGGGCAACTCCCTCCCCTTAACCATGCAACAAATACAGGTAAGGTCGGATACCCGATAAGTCGATACCCGATGCCCAGCCGTTCTCCTTCCGACACTGACCTCATCCCGAATGTGCACATAGTCATGTATGGTATTCCCTAACACTAGGCATACATAACAAAGAAACTAGCTACGAGTAAACACCGCGAAAAACGTCACAACTGAGTTCCCAATCGCGAACTCCAGTTCACGATCGCGAACTAGAGTTCGCGACGTGAACTCTGGTCGTGAACTCTTCGCGATGACTAACCAACTTCTCTGGACCGACTTCACGATCGCGAACTAAGTTCGCGCCGTGATCTCCCTTCATCTGGCGATTTTCTGCATTTTTCACCAACAAGACAATACCAAATGAAATAACCGAAACCCGAGTTGTAGGTCGAATCCACTCACCTTTCAACCTTCGATTCCTTAACTCAGTGAGCTAGTATCACTGAGTATCCTTCCCGGTTCCTGTCAACAACATACCGAGTTAGTGATAATCCACCGAATCGTCAAAATCATCAATTTCAACAACTAACTACATAAGACTCATAAAATGCACATTTTATGACATTTACAACTAGCACAAATCCTTCATCAATACATTTGACATTTTTGACCATTTATCAAGTATTCACAACTAGTTGACCCAAACGGGCCAAAAACCCGAACATGACCCTAACACTTCCATATTTCCATCAACTAGCAATTAACCTTCATTTAACAATTTCACCAAGTTGACAACTATTACACTCCAAGTAACATACTTGTACAATCACTAGATCACCATTTTGACAAAATCATCCATACACTAGTTAAATTACTTCACCATTTAATTAATACTAGGTTTTTAACATCCATAACTTAACAAACATGATTTCACAACCTAATAAACAATTCTATCCAACCATAACTCAAGAAATCCAAGATTTGTCAAAACCCACCTTCAACTTCCACCATTAATGGAGGTTGAAGGTGATTTTCACCAAATCTTGTATTCCTTCAACAATCTACCATACAAATGATGTAAAAGCTTGCATAAACACATAAAACAACATCCATTCCAAGATTCATCCATAAAACACTAAAGATCACAAACCCTAGTTCCCCACCAAACTCAAGAACAACAAGAACAAGTAAAGAAAAGATGTAGCTTACTTCTAGGGTTCTTCTACACAAACTTTGGTAAGAAATTCGGGTCCTAGCACCAAGAAATCACCAAGATCACTCAAGAACAAGTAGGGAAAGAGATGGAGTTTTAGGGAGCAATGAAATAGTGAAAAGAGAAGATAATGCTTGAACAAATAAGACAAGGAAGAAAAGGAGGGTTCCTCCCTCCCTCTCTCTTGACCGGCCAACACAAGGGAGTGGGACCCCTTTGTGGCTTTTGTTTTAATTAACAGTATATGTCTGAAAAGTCCCTTTCGAAATTAATTTATTTAAAATAGTAAACGGACTCCAATTTTAAAAACGAAAGTATTTCCGGGAACGATATTTAACAAGGAATCCAAATATATAAAAATCACGTTTTCTTCCCAAATAAATCACAAGTCGGGTATTTTAACCCCTTGGTTAAAATACCACAAAAGACAGCAGGCTAATTTAATTAACTAAGCATTTAATCTGATAATCATTTAATAAGATACCTTAAGGTCAATAAACTACTAGGCCGGGTTTTGGGATGTTACAATTGTTGGCATGGTTAAGTTAGTTTAATGTCAGTTGGAGGGTGAGCAGACGTGGCGCTGATTTGGCAACAGTTGACGGTATCAGTTTCTACGACTGTTGAGAGTGGTTTAAGACTGGTGTCAAGCTATAACACAAATCGCGTATTTAGTTTTTGCCAAATTAACGTCATGTCAACTGACTGACATTCAACTGAGTATAACACTTCTTTTCAGTATTTTGGTCCCACAATTATAAAATATACTCACACACTAGATATTAAATATCTTATTAAAATACACTTAGGCCCTTCTCTAACTCGTCCCTTCTCTTCGGCCAGAAGACGTAATAACCGACGCCCGAAAAAATTAAGAGGCGTGCCAACGGTAGGAAGTGGCTGGTGGCTTGGGAACCGACGTGCCGTTGGCACTTGTCTTAATATACTTTTCGACTTAATAGATGTTATTACTTCTTATTAAATCTTTCTAGTTATCTTACTGTTTATTTGATCAATACAAATGTCCAAATTAAAAGATGATGTTAGAAAAAATAATTAGTAGATTTCACGTGTCAATTATTTTATAAGTAAGATGATAGAATAAAATTATTTAGTAGTAAGCAATACAAGATTGTATTTCTCTTTGACTTTCTTACTTGCAACCAATAAGGCTACTGCTCGTATAAAATAACAAAACCAATCATAGTAAAAGGGAATTCATTTCTACACCATAAGTTTTAATGTCTATATCAACAATACAAGTTTAACAGCTAACTATACAACTAAATTAAACAATAATTGTGGTACATACAATAAAAGTGTGGTGTAAAAATCACTCCCTATACTAAAATAACAAAATACTTTAGTCAAATTTGAGTAAGTGAACTTTTAGTAATTAACTATTTAATTTTTGGTACTTAAAACTGTCTACTGATTTTGGACTTGTTTTCTTACTGTTTATGAATTAGCAACATCAACCCAATATTATGATGATCATCCGAGCCATACAATCTCACCAACAAAATTAACAGACCACCAAGAATTCACATCCGAAGACTCTGATTTCATCTACATTACAAAAATACTCCGAATCTTGCAACATCATCAAGAAGATTCTAGTATCTTCTTGATGGAGAAACAATTTTACAATATCGAAAACACATCACATATATCTAAACAACATCGAAAGCTCGTGTTTGATGTAATCTTTGAAATCCTCGGTAGAAATAGACAATTTCCATCATGGAAGACATCGACATCCTCGATTAAACATATTTGGTTTGAATTTAAAAAGATTAGAGAGATTATTAACACTAATGATGGACTACTAGATTCAATTAATGGTGTTCTAAAGAAGGATGTAATCGAAATAACTGATTGGAGAGATCATCCAATCGAGACATCAGAAGTAGTATCGGAGGTCGAACGGATGATCTTTAGAAATTTGGTTAGCGAATCAATACGAGATTTTGTTGATTATTCGGGCGAATGTGTGTTTACGAGTATTAGAAGAAAATTAGTTTTTTAGAACTTTAACCTTCTTGAGTTTATTTCTAGCTTTTGTGTTTTTCTGTTAGTTTAGTTTGTATATTGATATTAACTTGTTATAAAAATGTGTTGTAACCATAGAAATCCTTTGGGAAGAGTTATATAATTGAAACATAAAACACAAAAACCCAATTCTCAGGCAGGTTCGGAAGTTCGGTCAAAGATGTCATAAGGTTTGGTCCTCGGTTCAGCCAAAACCATTTTCTAAGTCCAATCTAGTTCCAAATGAGTACAGTTATTGAACCATACTCTTGCCAAATACCCACAATATAAAAACACAACCAAAAGTCCTCAAATCCAAAAGAACAATCTCAAATAATCCTATACCCTAAATCTGAAAACAACAATCAACCCAAAATTCCACATGCAATCGTCATAGGTTACAATCAAAATAAAAGTCAAATAGTCAAACACAAACAAAAGCTACCAGATTAAAAACCAGTCTAAAGATTATACGCAATGTATACATCAATCCTACAACTAAAAACAACAGTAAAACCACAATACCACAAGAATCTTTCTCACAAACCCATAAGTTACAATCGAAATTAAAGTCAAATAGTCAAACACAACATTTAAACAACTAAAAAAGACTCATTCTTTTGTGGTTTTGTTGATAAGAGATTTGTGAATGTGAGGAATAACACCACCACCAGCAATGGTACCTTTGATAAGAGTATCGAGTTCTTCATCACCACGAATTGCTAATTGCAGATGACGTGGCGTGATTCTTTTGACTTTTAGATCTTTGCTTGCGTTTCCCGCCAATTCAAGAACTTCGGCGGTTAGGTATTCCAAAATGGCGGCTGAGTAAACGGCGGCTGTGGCCCCCACTCGACCGTGTGCAGATGTTCTTGTTTTCAGATGACGGTGAATTCTTCCTACTGGAAACTATTTAACCACAAACAAAATTAGAATAAAAACCACATATTATCACTTCATTTCTAAACCCAACCCATTTGTGAAAGTTTGTGTATGCCTAAATAGTAAATATATGGGATACACATCCAACTTAAAAGCTCAAACCCATACACAAAAACCAAATACTGCCTTAATTTAATGACCATCATAAAGAAAATTCACTAGGAATCTACATCGATAAACATACTCATGCTTGGCTATCAAATGGTCAAAAAAAAATCAATACATTCTAAACCTCATTTGAACGAAGAGAAAAAGAATATATAGTTAGGGTTTGTGATTGAACCTGTAGACCAGCTCTAGAAGACCGAGAAGTAGGCCTCTTCTTATCTTTGTCCTTGTTAGCAGCAGCTGAAGCAGGTGTTTTTGCAGCCAATAAACCCTTACCACCCTTTCCCGCCATTGATTTCAGCTACTGTTCATATATTTTGAAATACAACAAAAAGAGTAGAAGTCAATTATAGTTCAAATCGCTAGGTGAAATAGTCAATCGATTGATTCTAGAACAGATCTAATTCGGTAAGCATTATATTTGAGTAGATGAAACCCTAAATCGGAGATCTGACGATATAATAAATCTAGTTAACCTCAAACAAAATTTAGTAACTCGAAATTTGAACCTAGAAAGTTGAAATTACGAGCAATTTTTAATCAACTTGCAAAATTCGTACCAAAAACTACCTGAGAAGTTAGCGAGACTGTAGAATGAACAATATCGATAAATGTGGATTTGGAGTTTCGTTGAATGTATTTATTTGTTTTATCGATTCAAAATTTTGAGATTCGCGCGATTTACCAGCTAAAAGCTTGTGTGGTGGGAACTTTTGATTTCAAAAATTTTGAACAGCATTGAAGAATAAGGGCCTTCATGAAGCCCATTACCCAGCATAGCCCATGTACCAATGGGCTCTTATTTGTTCTTTCTTTTCTTTTGATAAAAGACATGGAGGTGGCTTATTAGTTTGTATTTATAATTTATATTTTACCCTATAAGGGGAAAAAAAAATCCTTTTATAATAACTGAGGTTCATCCAAGATGGCTCTGTTACCCTGAGATTAGTGACTCCTAAAACATGTTAAAATCAGGTTATTAATCAGGTTAAAAAAAAAAAATTGCCCAAAATATCAAATTTTTTAGAATTTTTATGGTAGTTACTTTGTACTTTTTATTATTTTTATGAAAATAATTTAATTTTTTTATTAATTTGTCTTCAAAAGGTCCTGTGTTCAAGACCTGCTGAGAGCATTCCTAAAGAGATAAAGGAGGTGGGTTTATTTAACAAAAAACATATAAGTTCGAGGAATACATACTGTCCGCTTGGATAATACTGCATTACTCGAACCACTAACTTACTAACTTGCCGTTAAAAATATGTACTTTTATGTATAATACTCGTAACTATTTCTGAATTTGTTCTTATGAATTCATACACCTGCTTTAACTTCGATATTTAATGAATTGGAGAATTAAATAAGATTGTTTTTTTGGAATAGTTATTTAGTTAGTGCTTCGAGTTATGTAATAATATTCAAACGGGCAGTATGTATTCCTCGAATTCATCTCTTTTTTTGGAGAATAAATCTCACCACATTTTTATCTCCAATAAATGCCTCCAATAAGTCTTGACCCAAAACCTCTTAAAGAAAAATCTTCAAAGCTTCCTTGATGGCTAATTGATCTAGACCAATTAATTACATTAAATAAAATTGTAATTGATGGAAAAAGAAACCTCTTTTAACCTTTCATTTAAATCTTTGTCACAAAGAAAACGAGTATTGATGATGGGATCATTGGGTCCCCGGTGCAACTCACTAGAATAAACCATCATCGAATTTATCTCGTAAGGTAAAAGTAAAAGAAGTACATAGCGCTTTAATGTTAAAAATAATATACTCCCTCCGTTTTTTAAATAAAGTTCTCATTTCTCTTGGTCACAAATTTTTAGGAGATAGTTAGTGGTGGGGTACTTGATAATACTTTTGATTAAAATATAATGTTAGATTGGAGAGAGAAAGTGTTTTAGAAGATAGTTAGTTGTGAAATTATTGGTAATAATATTATTATATTAAGCGGACCCCTTAAATTAGAGCAATGAGAACTTTATTTAAGGATAAAAATTGAATAAGAAATAGAAACTTTATTTAGGGACGGGGGGAGTATATAGGTACTGTTTGTTATGCATGAATGGAAGACGGAATGTAATGCGTCATTCCAATGGAAGAAAATAAAAGTGTTTGATTTGCAACCTAGTAATATAATGGATTATTCCTTACGTAATGCGATTCATTCTGTTTTTAAGAATTTCCTTCCTTTGGGAAGGGTGCTTTTTTTTCATTCCATCAATGAATGGAATAAAACTTTTTAATTTCATTTCATTTTTTTAATTAAAATGCTATAATACTTGGCACACAGGAGAAAAAAGCCAAGTTCAAGCTATCAAATCTGGTGTGGGTTGTGCCAAGTTACGCGGGTAGTCTCACACATGAGAAAGGACTCAAGGACAAAGATGTTTTATAAAAATATTTTGTGAATTATAGGTAATTTAGTGGGTACAAAAATAAGTGTTTACGGTTAAGTTATGAATGAAAAATATTTAAGAGTGTGAATATGAACTAAGTAATACTGAGATAACAATAACGTGAAGGTGGGTGACAATTTAGCTTGAGTCCCTCAATACTCTAAGCCTCTAACTGAGTGTTCACTCCCACGTTGTATTTCACGTAGGCAAATTAATATTTACACAAGACCACTCGAAATGGTTAGTCATTTGGCAAACCACTACAAACCAACGACAGTGGTTTGCTCCAACCGATGATATGGTTTCGTCAGTTGAAGAGAGTTTTGCATTTGGCTTAATCGATGAGAAGGGGAAGTTGGATTGTCAGCTGACATTATACTGATTTGATAAAAATTTGAAGCGTCAGTTTGCTTTGACTGATGAGAGTCGACTAAGCGGTTTACACAAATTATACTTCATCCGCCCCATTTTTATTATCTAGTATACTCTTTTAGTTTGTCCCACAAATACTATCTTTCCTAAATTTCAACTAATTAAAAAATATTTAAGTGGGGAAAGAGAAAATTTGATTGGTGACATAGATAATTAATGTATATTTCTTAAACTGTGTGTTTATTTTGTAGTGGACAATATATTTGAAACGAAGGAAGTATATATTACATTTATAAACTTGGTGAATAATGCCAGACAGATTGCTCAATTTTTGTATTTTTATTTTTTAATTTAAACTGTCATATTTGATTATTTTTTTTCAATCTTAGATACTAACGTTTTTAAAATTTATATTTTGAATAATTACATTTTAACAATTTTACTTTAAAATTTTAGTTGGGTAAACACAGAATTTTTTTCAAAAATAGGCCTCTTTTCCTCTGGTTTTTCACAAATATGCTCGTTTCTTTTTTCAAAGGGTAAACTACAGAAATTGTCCATGTGGTATATCCGATTCTGCATTTCTGTCCCTAAACTTTTTTTGTCGGTTTTTTTATCCCTAAATATTTTTGGATTTGGGTTTTTTATCCTTCCGTCCAATTTTGACCATTAACTAACCTCACATGCTACACATTTGAGGGTATTTTGGTCCTTTTCCTCAAACTATTTGTACTTTATACTTTAAAATATATACTTTTATATTTTCTTTTTTTTTTCTTTCATATCTTCTTCTTCCTCACATCAATGAAATCCAAACACAATTAACTTCTGTGAACATAAATCGAAATCCAAACATAGATCGATGAAATCCAAACACAAATTAACTTCTCTATGTGTTCGTATGTAAGGATTTACAAGAAAAGAATTTGAGGTATTTTTATCACTGTAAGGGTAATCCATCTTGAAGAAAAATTAAAGCATATTTTATACTACGTATTACACTTGAGATAATCATTACCTATAATCAAATCCATATCTATTGGTTCCCTAAATGGAAGAGAAGAAACATTATGTGAATAAACGAACTGAAAGATGACTTCTTTCTCCACCAAAAGCAAAATCAAAGGTACAATCGAAGCTAAATATGCCTCCTCCTTGATCTCTACAAGCACAGGCGTCGTTGGATGCTCAGATTCGGCGATTTCGGCCTACTCGAAAGCTCAGATCTACTCGTTGGATTTTAAATCTGCGTTGGGGGAGATTGGTGTGGTATTCACGGTGGATACGGTTGGGATGATCAGATGCGGTAGTGGTCGGCGGGAGGTAGAAATGCCTCAAATTCTTCAATGGAAAAATCCACCTTCCGAGTATCTCAAGATCTGCGAGGTAGATTTTGCCGGCGGCGATTGAATCCACATCGTCAATCTGAGTATTTCAAGATCTGGTTATGTTACCAAATTATGCATTTTGTGATTTTGATTTTGTGTGTACCTGCTTCTTCTTTTGATTTTGGAAGAAATAACAATATTGAACAAAAAAGATGAACACGGGGACAAGGAGGAGATTGGGGGAAGAAGGGTTTAAAAAGACCAATCCTCCGATTATTTAAGAGTGAACGATTTTGCAGTAATTTGTTGAAGGTGAAAGATTTTTAGGGTTTGAATGATGAACAAAGAAATGGGGATGAATATGAAAAAAGAAAAAATTAAAAGAGAAAAAGAAAAGGACGAAAATACCCTTGTGTTTTTGGCATTTCACGTCAATTAACGGTTGATTTTGGACGGAAGGACAGAAAATTGAAATCCAAAAATCTTTAGGGACAAAAAAACCGAAAAAAAAAGTTTAAGGACAGAAATACAGAATCGGGTATACCACAGGGACAATTTCTGTAATTTACCCTTTTTCAAAAATAGGCTTGCCAGAGACCCGGAGGCCGGCTTTCTTCTTAATTTCGGACTCCCCGAGACCGGCTTTGGGGCTGGTCTGACACGCGCCTGACACAGGGCCTCCCCGAGGCCTGCTTCCCTTGAAAATGGTACTCCCCGATGCCGGCTTTAGCCACACCGAAATTCACTCCCTCGGCTATATATCCACACTTCACAACCACCACTAAACCACTTCTTCTTCTTCCCAACACTTCACAAAATTCTCACTACAAAAATCTAGATTTCTTTTAAAATTAATTACAAAAATAAAAGCAGAAAAATAGCATTCTTTTATAATATGGAGAAGTCAACAAACTTTAATCTATGAACTTCATCTACAGCTTCAGATTTTAGAAGATCCAGTTGACCAAATGGGTCAACAAGCTCGAGCCCATGAACTTCGACTTATCACTGACGAGATGCAACATACAATGCATGAAATGGATAACTTGGCTTATGAAGGGGCGAAGGAGGAGGCTGTTCAGGAAGCAAGCACACATAGGATGCGACGTACGAGGGAAATGCCTCCACCGACATTACAGGCTGTGGAGCTGGAAACTCAAAACTCCTCAATAGGTAATCAACAACCAGACACAATTGACTTGGTTGAGGAGTATGGTTGGGCCAGGAGTGTAGAGGAATTTTACTTGAACGGGGATAGGCGCGGGAATGAAACCTTTTGCTATATTGTATTCTTAGGTCGTACCCGGGTACCTAGAGAGTTTTGGAGTACCCTGTTAGATGAGAATTCAAGCTCAGTTTTGTGCCGTGGGGTACGTAATTTAATTATGTTATTATCCATATTTTTAATAGAATCTCAAAGGTAAATAAGTGTATATTTATTACAACATATAGATTGTTTGGTTAGAAGATTGATGCGTTATCGGTTGTATCTTGGCAATAATACTGGAGAATATAAGCGATGGACAATTATGCCTACCAAGTTTGAGTCTCTACTCTTACCACCTCACGGATCAGATGCTGTAAAATATGCAGTTGGCAGTTTGACACCTTACCCCTCTTGGGGGGACGTAGATGTCTTATACATCCCGTTACGTTTAAATGATAATGTTTGGTTGCTTGTGCAGATGGATCTTGTTAGCAACGATACATGTTTAATTTGCAGTTGTCGTCGTTCCATAAAGCATGACGTGCTTACGGCAACCCTAAAACGTTGGCGAGATGTTTTGCCCGGTTTTAAAAGGAGTTTCTCCTATGAAGAAAGAAACTACCACGTTAAGGCGAATCTTTATTTCGCCAAAGGCATACCTCAATGAAGGGAAGAAGACCCTGCTGTGTTTATTTGTAAGTTTATGCACTATTTGGTAACACGGAAATCAATCAAGCAAGATGGAGTCGTCGATAGTAATTAGATCGCTACGGGTTATCGCAACTTATGGCTCGTGATTTGTATAGCTATCGTATTTTAGAATCACAACCTGAAATTTTTCCTTTTAGATATGTGGTTTTAATTGATGATTTGGATTAAAATTTCAATTGTATTTGGTATTAATTTATAAAATCGTTATGTTAGTGTTTATTTGTCATTTAAAAAGCAACTATTAAAAAAAAACTGAAAAAATTTGAATGTCTTACTTTGGAGCTTAATACAGTACACTTTTAAGTTATTCAGATATAACTTTCTAAATGATAGTTGCGGTATTGATGAGTATGTAAACATATGAAAAAAAATTAGAGCAAAAAGATTAGTAATGAAAGAGTTATGATAATTTGAAAAAGCAAAAAAATGGTTTTTTATAATGCAAAAATATTAAAAATGCTAATTTCATGCATGAATAACTCCAATTTTTAAAAGTTTTGGACGTAAATAAATATACATGATTTGTAGTACCCGGGTCAAGGTTTCCATGCATATAAAATTCGTTAAAAAAAACACGGGTGAGAAAGTTACGTGGTTTGCAAAAGTCAAAAAATTAAACAAAAATAAATACATGCATAATACAATTTTGGCCAAAAATATAAGTTAATGATTGTGGCCCCTTCTACCTCCTGTCCCACAATTCGGCGGTCTTCTGTTTCTTACCGGCCTAACTTGTTCTTCATGATTAGGTGGCTCTATATTGATGTCAAACAGATGGACCGGACTCACGTTTCTATTACGTTGTTGATCAAAAAATTAGCCCGCGAAATAATTATGAGGGGAATCTGTGAAACTGAATTCGTGAGAATATTGTTGGTGAGCATACGCGGGGGGGGGGGGGGGGGTATTCGTAAACAATTCCGGGAATAAATTATAATCGTTTTGAGAGATTCCATCCATATTAATTGGATTTTCGTTTTGAAATTGCGCACTAGAACCCCCATGTTCAAAGTTCGAACTTGGAACGTAGCCCATCTGGTGTGATGTACTGGCACCACCAGCATATTCAGTTTGAGTTTGTTGGGCACTAGAATCCCCCCGGTTTGATGGGCCCAAATCTTCTGTTTGTGTTTGTTGGGACCTACGAGCCCCCCGCATCCATCTGGGAACCGGCATTATTTGCTCATGTGTCAGCGGTGGCGGTTGTTGGTGATGTTGTGACACACGAGCAGTCCAAAAACTTGGACGTTCTTCTGTATGTGCTTGATGCAAGTATGCCTGGGACATTTGATACATGTCATCTATAAAAGGCTGAAACTGCTGTTGTCCCAACATTGGTTGCATCATCGACTGAAGATGTGTTAACCCATTAACTACATGCATGTTATATCAATTATTAATACATATTATGACTAAGTGTACATATAAACATTATTATGACATATTACCACAACATTTAAAGCTCCTCCCAGATTATGGCCACGTGAAAAGTTGCCTCCAACAGGCCTTGGATTTTTAATAAAGCCTATGGTACGCTGAAAGTACCAAGGCATATAATCATCAGCAGTTGTTGGACTGCTCATCCATTGTCCGTTGAAGGAAAAATTAAGCCGGTTGTTCTAATGTGTCACATAAATGACAAGCTCCACCCGCCAATCTTTACCTGCGCCTCCTCTACGGTTCTGTTTACGTAACAACCTATGATCCGCTATACTAAAGAGGGGCGCCATTGGAATATCTTGATAAACCGAAAATTTTCTCAATACCCTGTTGGGTAAGTACTGCTCAACTACTTCCCAATGAATAACATATGTTACACATAACCAGTTCCGGGGGTTGTGTGTACACACTGGTGATAGAACACCGGCAAAATGTTCATAGGGAGTCCATAAGAACTGCAAAATTTTGTTATAGCTCAATATTTTGTATAGAATTTGTAGATTAGATTTAACTAGTAAAATATCTCTCCACTTTCCACCGCTTCTAACGCTGACCGATACGCTGTCACACAGTTCTTGGTTATGTGCACGTAGCTTAGCTTTTGATTCCACCTGAATTTTAATATATTGAAAATTAGTTATGCTATTATCATTTTAATATAATGATAACGGATTACGTACCTAGCACCAAATGTTTTTCCTGTTAATTGTATATTTCGATCAGTAAGAATCGGAGATAAATTGGGCAACCTAGTCCATGCCCATAATTGAAGCAAACTCATAGGCCCGCAAATGTGCCATTTTTTAGGATTAGTTGTTTTGGAAAGGTTTCGGTAGAGACTGGCCAGAACAACACTACCCCAACTATATCGACTGCATGCCTCTAGGTCTTCAAGGAAGTTTAAAAAATACAAATGGAGGTGGCTGTCAGTATTATGTGTAAATATAGTATCGTTCAGAAGAAGGAGTACGTATAACCTTGCTATTTGTAGCCACTCAACTTCAGTCACCGGGGTAAACTCCTCCATAAATTCAGTGAGACATTTTACTCTCACCTGACTGCCTTTGAATTCAACTCTTGCCGGCATGAAACCAAGCAACCGCTCAAAGTTGATAATTATGTCGTCATAATTGGTTCCCGGTTCAACACATGTAACAGCGTCGCCATCAGTCCGCAAACCCCATATTGCTTGAACGTCTTGGAGGGTCACTGTGACCTCTCCAATTGGCAGGTGAAACTTATTTGTTTCCGGACGCCACCTCTCGACGAGTGCTGTGACAAGACCGTGATCAATTTCCCTGTATTTACAGTCAAGCACTCCTCCATAACCTGCTGTAGCTATGAAGTTCCAGAAGACATCGGGAAGTGTCAAACGAACACGATTGTGAATGCGAACAGGGATCTGATTGGAAAATACACTATAAGCTCTGTGTTTATTACCTAAATATAATAATTCGGGGTTAATAGACCGGGAACAAATTGCATGTTATTCATTTTTGAACGAAAAAGATGGTAACATTTTTGAAGTATTTGGTTGAATTAGAGTTCGAGGAAACGAGTGTGAGTGTGATTGATCTTGAGTATGGTACGTTTTTATAAGCAAATTTGGCCTTCTCGTGACCTGCTTCCTCTCGTGACTGGTACCTGACACCGGTACTCCCCAAGGCCGGTTTCGACCTGACACGGTACTCCCCGAGGCCGGTTTCGACTGACACGGTACTCCCCGAGGCCGGTTTCGACTGACAGGGGTACTCCCCGAGGCCGGTTTTGACTGTCATGAGGTTGGAAGTTTGATCCGTGAATTAAATAAAGATGATATGTGTTCAGCCTTTTTCAGTGTGATACAGGTCCATGAATTAAAAGTTGACATAAAGTGGATTTAAAGTACATGACACGGTACTCCCCGAGGCCGGTTTCGACTGACACGGGTACTCCCCGAGGCCGGTTTTGACTGTCATAAATGATGGTGGTTGGAAGTTTGATCCGTGAATTAAAGATGGTGTTCAGCCTTTTTCAGTGAGATACAGGTCCGTGAATTAAAAGTTGACATAAAGTAATTTAATATTTATGTCCGTGAAGGAATAAGCAGCTTTGAATTTTGTGGTTGGGAGCAAGTGTGTAGTCTAATTCGAATAATAAAGTACAGATTCACTGAAAAGTTTTAAATTTTGTAGTTGGGTGACATTTAAACTTACAACAGAGTGGAGTATTCGGAAGAAATTCAAATCTTTGAATACTTCAGCTATATAAATACATATATCATTCATACACTATCATTCCACTATCAACAATCATAACTTTCAATTTATTAAAGTTTTCTTCAAAAAACCTTCCACTAAATATATATCATTCAAATGGTTTTGGTGAAACCTTTCATTGTTACTTTATATTGGGGTGGTAACCTTGAATTTACAAACGGCATAGTAGCAGGTGATTCGTACCTGCAATGTTCTATTGTTTTTGTAACCAAACATAGTTACGAAAGTTTTGAAAACTTGGTTTACAGCCATCTTCAAGTCACGAGAGAACAATACAACTTACACTACTTTTTATGTTATGGGTTATACGATTTAAGTTACACTTCAAGAATAACAAGTGATGAAAGCTTAGAAATATTATACCACATTGTCGGTTTAAGTGAAGAATTCATGGGTCATATTTTTGTGGATATGCAATATATGAGTCCCTCACAACCTCCCCAAATCGGGTTTGTGAATATGCAACATTGGTCAGTAGTTACTGATCCAATTGCACCTGAACCTCCAACTCATTATGAGTCCGCAAACATAGCTGGTCAATCGACAACTGCCCGCTCGTTTGATAATTCGCACCCTCCACCAGCAACAAGTCTTGGCCTTAATAACAATGAAGATGACGATTTGGAAAGATCGGAAGACGAACCACAATCTGATGACACGAGAGACGAATTTTATGACAATAGTGATAAAGGTGATGACCCGAAAGAACTCGTGAATCTGGTGTATTCAACACATTTTTACAAACGTCAATATAGAAGAGCCTTTACACCGCTACCCCATGTCTTTTACTGGAACGACCCGAATTGGGGATTGAGAGCCGCAAGTGGAAGAATTTTAACAAGAAGAGGGAGGAGACAGGTGAATAGGTTCCCTACCGAGATGGACCATGCAGATCCAACGCAAGGAAACAGAAACCGTTGTGGAATTTGCGACCGAGAAGGGCATAACAGAACCACTTGCCTAAATATCAGTGGAGATTGATTGTATAAGCATTGTGTGTTTTTAGTTATTTATTTGGTACTTAAATTAATGTATTATTAAATATGTAATAGTTATTTAATGCACTTTTTAATATGATAAGACCGATTTTATTTCACATGATATATCAAACTGTATTACATATCATTCATTCTCACGTTTAACAGTAAAAATCACATTTCTACCATTAGTCTGATAGTCTGCATTTATGGTAAAAGTACAAACTTCATTAGTTAAAATTCCGTTTTCATGCATGAAGTTCTTGAAATCACCACTCATTTTAACTTGCTCAGGATAAGCATGGAGGTCCATTACTTCAACATAATCACCTCTTTGTATCACGCAATGTTTTTTCTGAAGGAGGTGGTTATGCTGCCTCACAAACCAAGCGGGTATAGTCTAAAAATACAACAAAAATATATGATTTTAGTTAATTGAACAAATATTATCTTGTAATTTTACAAGCACATTTTAAACGTACCATCTTTTGCTTTCTCGTATCAAATTTCGCAAACTTCTCTTTTAACTGCCTGAGATGAAGAACATTTGGTCCTATTTCACCCAAGTTTTCAATATGTCGATCATATTCAGCTTGCTCTGCATCAAGCCAAAATAGTTGCTCCTCGTCCGCAATTTCTTTTGCATGTACCTCATTGTAATCTCTAGCTATCAAACTCTCTAACGCAGCCTCATCTAAAGTAGGCGAATCATACACATAATGATATGGAGGAGACTCGTTATTCGACGAACTCATTGTTGTTGTTTTTTTTAAAAAAAATTTTTTGATTTGTGAAATGTAATAAGTTGTGAAATAGGTTTTTTTTGTAAAGTGTTGGGGAGAAGAAGAGTGATTTAGTGGTTTAGTGGAGTTTGTGAAGTGTGGATTATATAGCCGAGTGGGTTGAATTTCGGTGTGGCTAAAGCCAGCCTCGGGGAGGCCCTGTGTCAGGCGCGTGTCAGACCAGCCCCAAAGCCGGTCGCGAGGAGTCCGAAATTAAGAGGAAAGTCAGCCTCCGGGTCCTCCGGCAAGCCTATTTCTGAAAAAAAAACAAAATAAACGAGCCTGTTTCAGAGGAAAACAAGCCTATTTTTGAAAAAAATCGTAAACACATGCTACTTTTATAAATAGAAAGCCTTACCCCTGTGTTCATTCCTTTCCTACCCTCAAATATTGAACCACTTGAAAATTGTTGTACTTACTCTGATCGTCGACTTTTGTCGTCGCCGGCGATTTCTATTTGTAAAATTTTGTAATGATCTAGCCGGAGAAAACTTTTCCTATATCCATCTGTCGATTCGTTCATTTACGTAGCGGTGATGTGGTCATTTCTGTAGGTGACGTACTTACCTAGCCTAAAACCTAACAGTAGCTGAAAGCCCTACGCGAAAGCGAGCGTAACGTAGCAGAAATTAAAAGTTATTCCTTGATTTTGTCTCGCAAATCGCTATTAAAATAATAGAATAGACGTATAGATATATAATAATGGTGATCTATAAGATAAAAGCACCAGTTTTGCAGGTTTTTTTTTAAAGTTTTAGGCCGGTTTCTAGGGTTTTGTGCCGCTTGATTTGGTGATCTGATGATGATAAATTAGTTCACGTGCTGTGTTTTTACTATTACATCCATTTGAATTTTGTTTTCGATTTGTAATAATTGAAGTTCTGCGATAAGTCGGTTTTTTTAGGTTTTAGGGTTTTCTTGTTCCAATTAGAGGTTAGAAATTGGAAATTGGGGTAGAAAATTTTTGCAATGCCTTTGACGATGAAGATACAACCAATCGATTCCACCACACCTGAATGTTGCGAGCCGGTGAAGGTTATGCAGAAATCTCGGTTGAGACGTTTTTTTGATTTCTCGAACTTTTTGAGATCATCGGCGGTTGCTGATAGGTCCGTCGCCGACGAATCCCAATGCAGCAAAGACTGTTCAGACGAATTTGAGCCGAGCTCCGTTTGTTTAGACAGAATGGTTCAGAATTTCATAGAGGAAAACAACGATAAACAGTCCGTTGCCGGAGCTGCCGGGGCGATCAAGTGTGGCCGGCACAACGGCAATAATTACGGCACCAGTGATGGTTCTGATGATGAATTTGACTCCTTCAATTGTTTTGGCAACTCTAACAACCACAGTTCATCACGGACGCCATTGATCATCTTAAGGTTATAATCCGTTATGCATTTATTCCATGTTTTATCCGCTTGCTGAAATTTCTCTACTTTAAAACCCTAAAAAACATCTATCATGCATTGATTTTATACAGAGTCTGGTGCTTTGCGAGACGGTTTCCGAAAGAAATTTACTAGCCGATACTGCAAAAATCGTTGATAAAAACAATATCTATAAAAGGAAAGATGAAATGAGCAGAAAAACTGTCACCGATGGCCTCATAGCAAGTGGATACACCATTTCTATATGTAAATCCCGCTGGGAAAAAACTTCAACATATCCAGCAGGTAGTTGTAGATAAATTTATGAAATCAGTTTGCTCAATGTTGGGTCATTGATTCTGATTATTGGGGGTATGGTTATAAACAGGGGAATATGTATATATTGATTGCAAGCCAGAATTTTTCCAATTTCTAATTTCATACTGAATCATTGATTTTAATTATAATTTATTAATTACTACTCCATTACTTATGAACAGGGGAATATGAGTATATTGATGTTGTAATAGACGGAGGTGATAGAATAATAACCGATATAGATTTCCGATCAGAATTTGAAATTGCAAGATCCACCAAAAGTTACAAATCTGTTCTTCAAACACTTCCTCAAATATTCGTGGGTCGACCCGATCGTCTTCAAAAAATCATAAATCTAGTTTCTGATGCTGCAAAACAGAGTTTAAAGAAAAAAGGAATGCCTTTACCCCCATGGCGTAGAGCTGATTATGTTAAAGCTAAATGGTTATCTCCTTGCAATCGAATTGTCAACAATAATATCAATAATAATAATAATATTAAGTCTTTTAATGAAACAACAATGAAATCGGGTTGCCCGATTTCCGACCCGAAAGACCCGATTTTGATTGATGAAGTTGGAGAATTTGGAGTTACAGAAGAAAGTGTGAAACAATGGGAATTAGTAGAGATAAAACCGAAGATACCGAAAACCGGAGGGAAAATCGTTAGTGGTTTAGCTTCTGTGATTGAAGGCGGTTGATCGAGTTTGATTCGGGTTCGATTTGGTTAAACCCGTTTGAATCCAATTTTCATTTCGAATTTATGGTTCTTGGTTCTTGAAATTGAACTCAAGTTATGGAAATGAAATTGGGTAGATCGGGATTATTAGACTAATCGGACCCAGAATGTTTTTTTTTTTTTTTTTTTTTTGGTTTGGTATTTTGGCTATTTTCTATTTCTTGGTTTTGGTCTTTTTTGGCACCAGGAAAAAAGAAAAAGAAAATATATACTAAAAGAGATAAGATGGGTAGACTGAAGTCCCCTTGGTGTTTTTTGGTGTAAGGGTCCATCTTTTTACTAACCGCTTTTGATGATAATGATAATGATATATATAAATAAACAAATAAATTGAATATTCTGTGATTTGCTGTCGGGGATACGAGAGTCTTATTTACATTTTCTTGCATAATTTAATACTAGACCAAGGTTAATATGTCATTTATAGCATAAGTTGATACTAAATCGTGTGTATTAGTGTTATATCAACATGTAGATGACTAAAGTTTCCATCTTGCGGGTTTTTATATTACACGTCGTTTTTCGAGTTGTATTGATGGGTTGGTGATGACATGGAATAGTTTCCTTTGTAATGGTATTCATACTAATTGACGTGATTAAGTAATAGGTCTCAAAATTAAGCTAAAAATAGGATTTAGAACTGTTGAAGTTGTCTTTCAAAGTTTCGTTGTTAATTAGAGTAAAAAGTGTGGTGTTATGTTAAGATCGTGTTAAAAGTATTTTTGTCTCTTTATCATAATTTAACACCACATTAAAATTATTATCCATTGTTTAACATTTTTAAGTCTTGTAAAAATATAGCAAACCAATCATAATTAAAGAGAAAAATTATTGTGACCGGCGTTAAACCTTTGAAGTAGGGGAATTTAGCCCAAAGGCCGATGACGTTTGACGAGATTTGACGTCACCAAAAGTAATTTGGCATGTTTTTAACATCACCACACCGAGCCCTCCAAGACAATAGAAAATTATGAAAAAATAAGTTCGCAAGTACATCTTAATTTGTAAGGACCTATTTCTTCATTCTCACGTGGATCATGAATTTGAGGGTAATATTATAACATACTTTAATCGGTTCTTAAAAGACTAATCACGTGGTTCTCTACTTCTCTTTGTACTTTTATAGTAACAATATCAATAACGTGATCTTAATCCAAATACTATTTGTTTTACACTCGTGCATAAACAAGATTTTTCTCATGATTAATCCCATAGAAAAAAACAATATTATTTCGAGACTCACAAAACAGAAAAATGTGTTTGCTTACGTGTGAATCCATGTATGTAAATGTTTGGTTGCAGATGAAATAAGAGCTAACAAGTGTTTAATTTACTATCGTGTTTCATTTTGATGTTGTATAGGGTAAGGAGTAAGACCAGACGTGATGGGGGACCAAAGGGTATGTCCCCGTAACGTGTCCCTCCCTTGATGTGACCAAAGCAAACACGCCCCCTTCCCTTTTTCATGTAGGGTTTAGTCATTTACGCAACCAGATTTCTTGTGAGAGGGATGAGTGTAGTATTATGCATAAGATGTTGTACTTTATGCTCTAATGATAAATGTAAGTTTAGTCACAACTATGAAGGTTTGGTAAATCGTTTGAAATTTATATCTATATATATATAAAAGGGTTTTTCTAACGTATGCCCCTGGGGCATACGTTAGGTGTATTTAACAGAGTTCAAGTTTTCATTTAAAATAAGAATTGTATTTATTGCATCTGCTAAAATGGTAACAAATAAATTTCATTAATGTAATTCAAAATATATTAGGAAATCATATACTCTATTAAATGCACCTAATGTATGCCCTAGGGGCATACATTAGAAAAACCCTAATAATAATAATAATAATAATAATAATAATAATAATATGCATTTAATATCATGCATTTAATATAAATAATAATATTATATAAATTAATATATAAAAACAAACTCATTAAATTGTAATACCAAGAGTTTTGAAATAAATATAAATAATTATAATAATAAAAGATTCAAAAAATAAGAGACTTTTCAAGTTGTATGAATCTTACACATTGACATCTATAAATACTCATTCTCACATTGCAAACCTTTTAACATTCTAAAGGTGCATCCAAAAGAAATACCAAAGAAATACCTAACATGTGGAGTCAACAATAAAGATCGATCTATAGGGCTTTTGTTATTTATCATGGCTATTAATTGGTAATCCAACATAATCTTTACAATTTGTATTTTTTGAAGAAAAAAAGTCATAGAGATGAACTCTTTATGATTTTGTTTTATAGAGAGTATGTTAATTGTTATTCATTGTTTATGTACATTTTGTATAAAAGTTATATTATATAATGATCTAATAGTTATCATTATAGTATATGAGATTGTGTATGATATTATCACAATTATTTAAGATGAATATCTTATCATGTTAATAGTCACAAATTTTGTTCATTTGATTTATTATTTTACTTTTAATCTAATTAATAGGTTTTATCGCCGTTTTTCACAACTTGTAATTCTCTAATTAGTAGGAAAATATTAATTAATTATATTAATGGTTGTTGAATTTATGCTTAATTTTATATTGAATTTTAAAGATTTTATATTGAATTCGTACCTTATACAACATTCATATTTTATTGGAGCTTGTCCTTGATGAAGTTGACATTCTTCAACATGTTATGAAAAATCAACTTTGACAATAACGAAAAGCAAAATAGAGCATTAGTACATACTTGTTTGAAGCACGTGTAAAAATAAAAGCATGTAACCGTGATTTATTTAATTATTCAACAGTGTAAAACTCAACCATGTAAGACTAATATCGTAAATATCAGATGATAGCTGCAATGGTGAAAGAATTAAGTGGGCGGTATTCTGTAATTGCAGACCATGTATTTTATATGCAATATGGTCCGTAACTGAAAGGTTCTATGTAACTGAAATCTATTAAATGTAATGAAAAAAAATTACAAAATGATCATTTGCATTTAAATTATTAATTAATTAGGTTATGTATTTAGTGGGTTAGGAAGAATAGGAATAATTTGTAAAGCATGCAATTAAATGCAAATGCTAGCAACTGAACGTTTAAAAGCATACGTTTGCAAGTCATACATTTAAGGCATTAAAAGCTTACGTTTGCAAGTCAGTATATGATTATAGCAACTGAACGTATATATAGATTCTTGAAATGTTTATTGTTGAATTTAATATTAAAATTAATTGCAACTTCATATTTGGAACTCATTTTTTATGTATATATAGATGCTTATTTCTTTTTATATGTATAAATATAAAAAATGGGTTTCATGTTGATGTTGCATTTATTATAATATCAAATAAATCATGTTAATAAAGATTGAGAAACTCAATAGTTGTAAAATCAAGAATTTTAACATAAACTTACGATTCTCTAATTAGTAGAAAATATTAATTAAATATATTGATGGTTGTTAAATTATGCTTACTTCCTTTGTATACATATATAATATAAAAATTGAATAAATCATGTTAATAAAGACTTAGAAACTCAATACTTATAAAATCAAAAGTTTTAACATAAATTATAGTAATGAATTCATTTTAATAACAATTTGACAAACTAATAAATTATAAGATCAAGAGTTCTGTAATAATTATAAATAAAGGTTTTTCTAACATGTGCCCCCAATGCACATGTTAGTGTGCATTAAATAACATAAACTTTCTATTAAAATTCAAAAAATGCATTTAATACAGTACTTCAAAATGTAACATATGAACTTTATTAATGTTTAACAACAAATTTTTAGGAAAGTTGATGTTATTTAATGCACACTAACATGTGCCTTGGGGGCACATATTAGGAAAACCCTATAAATAATTATAATAATAAAAGGTTCAATAAAATAAGAGACTTTTCAAGTTTTATGAATCTTACACATTAGGATCTATAAATACTTATTTTCATGTTGCAAAATTTTAACACTCTAAATGTGCATCCAAAAGAAACATCTAACAAGTTGAGTAAACAACAAATACCTTTAGCGATTTTGTTCTTTCTCCTTGCTAATAATTTCTTTCATTGATTTGTAACAACCTACTAATATCTTAACATCTATATCTATATTCTATATCTGTATCTATATATAGATAAAAAAATATTGAGTTTCATGTTTTATGTTGTATTGAATTATATGTTAAAAAATTAAGTTATTGTTATAAATAATGCTCATGAATAAATGTAATAGATTATACAAAGAGTTTAACATAAATAATAGTCTTTTCATTTAACAAAAAGTTACGAGTTAATTAAATAAGACAACGAATTTCACTAGACAAATAATAGTAATAAATTTAATTAAATAATAGTCTTTTCATATAACTAGAAGTTACATATTACAGACTATAAATAACACACTATCATGATGCAAATGATGTTGAGTTTTCAAATGATATTATCTTTTTACCCTAACAGAACATCTATTTATAACAATTGAGTTCCAACTTTGAAGTTGCAATTAATACCATGCATTTAATATTAACTAGCAGGGTACCCGCGCAATGCGGCGACGGGTACCCAGAAACCATATTTCGTGGCGAGCAAGTATTGTTCGTTTACACGGTAATAATTGTTGCTAGAAATAAATAATTAAACGGAAATGTGGATTTTGGTAAGAGTTGATGATTTACAGCGTCGTATATTTAATGTTATTGGGTAAAATGGTTTTCGAGTAACAGACTTTTGTTATTAAGTGTGGGTGGTGTTACCAAAGTGTAATGTATAGCAAGTGGTTAACACATACTGATAAGTTAGGAGAGGTCTTGGGTTCGAATCTTATTAGCCGCGATTTTTTTAAAGGTAGAGAACTAACTAACAAAAGTGGAAAGGTCCTTAAAATCAAGTTTAAGGAGCTCCTTAAACTTGCCTAATGGGGTAGGCCTAAATGCTTTATATAGTAGTAAGATAATAATATTATATAAATCCATAAATTAATCAATTGTAAGATCAAAAGTTTTACCATATATAATATTTAATAAACATAACAAAATAATGTCCATGCATTTCTAAATCACAAAAATAGTTGAATATCTAGATTAAATATTAATTACATAACAACAAACTTTATAGGTTTATTAAAATCAATCAATATAAAAAAATGCACGGTAATAAATATTTATTTAAAAAACCAGAACCGAACGAAAAAATGGTTTTGGACGACCGATGGAGCTCGGTTCTGTTCGGTCTGGTTCTGCGACCTCGGTCGCTTCTCGGTCCAATTTGCACATGCCTACTTACGCATACCAAATCTATTTCAAGTTAAAGAAATAATATCAATTAACATACACAATCCATATGACTCAATAAAGAACAACAAACCCTAAACATCAATACACAAAAAGAACAATTGTGCTCATTTAGTAGAATATTCTCAATCAAAGTTAATTAAACATGTAACCGATCACGTTTTTCGTACTTTACAGGTGATACCAGTAAATCGAACACGATATGCAATCAAAACAACTCATTATTGTGAACGAAGCCCGTGCATCGCACGGGCCTTACTGCCTCATCTTGATTAATATTCGTCAAATTTAAAAATAAAATAAATATCAATTAATTATAAAAATTAATGTTAATATATATTTTTTATCGATTTTTTATTTTTATAACTATAGATAATAACTTTTAGTACCGGGAGTATTGATTCCCATAAACCTTCTTTTTGTAGTTTACTCTATATAAATATTAGTGTTAAATACCTAATATTAAGGACCTGTATTTGAATTAAAATCTTATATATTGTGTACTTTGAGATAATATACAGTGTTGAGTTCGTCTTAGAATTTGGGAAAGTATTTGTTACAGTAAATGATAAAACAAATTGGGCTTTTGTATTAGATTTTGGGCCTAAATGCTTACATAGTTGGGCTTTCACTACCAGTCCAAACCGAGTGATATAATCACATAAACTCAAAATCGAGACATGTCGTGTTAGGATCCAATGCTTTGTCAAAGAATAATTCTAAATAAATAATAGATCGAGTTTTTAAATGTTTTGGAATCTAAAATAAAGACAAGGCGTGCGATGCTTCATTTTTTGAGTAACAAATATAATGTAAGATAACACGTTTTATGCATGAAATTCATAGCGAATTGGCAAAAGCGAGTAGTAGTACGAGCATTTTTTTTTTTTTTGAAAAGTTAGCACCAATCTTCTAGTTTCTACAACATTTGTTCGACATTGATGACCAAATATTCCTAGGTGATCCGAATATTTTCGGTTCTCTTTGTTTTATAACATAAAAACATATAAAAATGGAATAAGAACTTACTGAAATAATGGAATTAATGTGTGTAAAATATAAATACGATTGATAATAAGATATACTCGAACCAACATGTGTTTAATTATCATTTATACATAAAAAAATATGTCAATTAAACGTCATATTTAACTTAGTTTTCAACTTAAATGTGTACACACTTCTATGGTTATAGTTAATTAGTTACATTTGATCCTATCTAAACAAAAATCAAAATTGCAATTTATTATAAGGTTTGGTGACAAAAATCATTAAACATGATTTTTATAAAGTGGGAAAGCGACATCAAAGTTTTCATAATCCCACTTTGGCAAATTTTATATCTTAAGTAGCTTTTGTATATCACATTAAAAATCTTACTTACATTAAGATAATCTTTTAAATACTGGTTCTTTCATTCAACTGTTCAATATCCTAAATACGGTTAAATCGGTCGGGCCGAATGATAATAATGTTGAGTAATTATGATTCAATAATTATGTAAATAGTTTATAAGCCACACATAAAACTTTAAAATACAAAATAAATACCATAGTAGAATCAAAATTTAGTTTTCAAATATGTTTATCATTTTTTAGTTTCAAAACATATGTAAAAAAATCTATATATCTATTTTATGTATAAATTTTTTTAGAAAAATCGGTTTTTTCAGTTCGACCAACCAGTTCAATCGGGTATTTTATGTCCAGTCGGCCGGTTCCAATCGAGTTATAATCATCGATCTCGATCCAATGCTTATTTGACCGACTACTATACCTTTTAGTTTTCTGGTTGAACTGGCCAATTTAACAAGGTTTTTAAGATATCGCATTGAAGGCTTTTAAATTATATATATTTGTTCTTTTCAAATTTACGTCTTGAAACTGATAAAAACATTACATAAGCGATCATAAGAAATTTTTTAAAACAATTATCAAACAAATCATATTCAAAACAATGAAGTTTTTTTAATAAAGTAAACTTGTAAGTTGTAAGTTGTAAGGATTGGTTTATAAATAGTGCAATTTTAGCATTGAGATCATTGACGATCATTTGGTTACAAAAATAACCATCAGCTACATTGTTTTATGACAACTTTCTAAAATACAAAGTAAGAAAAATATTTAAATTACAATGGTGATAGAGTAGTGATTATTGGATTTAGTCTTTATAAAAGTGAAATTCTTAGGATGTCACTAGTTTAATTTCTGGGAGCAAAAAAGTATGCTCTTGTAGCCATGGAGGTTCACCTGACAACTATCCTCAAAATGAAGAGTAGTCGTATTGTGACTAATTAGCTCGTAAGACGAGTTGAAATTCAAATTACTTAAAAGAAATATGTAGATATTGAAAATGGTCAATGTGGACACGTAAAAAAGAACTACAATTATAAAAGAAATGGAGTAGTACTACAAGTTACTTGCCCAAATTATAATGCGAGTAGATATAACGAAGTTGGTATCCTTGATTGCGTCATTGGAAATTTCCAAGCAACTGAATGCTTAATTAAAACACTTAAAATATTGAAATTGACTTTGACTAGTCCTTATTGGATCCTTTTTATATTCTTCACATTAACAAATAATTAAGTTCACTTATAAGTAGACCGTTCTTTCTTGTACAACATCCCGTTAGAATTTTGGAATCAACCCTCTTAACTCTTCTCATCATGGCATCATCATCTCAAGTTGAGATCATCGACAATGCTATGTTTTGCAACACTGTTTTTGCGTTAGCATATACCGATCCCGACCAAAAATGGCTAATACGAAAACACTTACTTTCTCTTCTTAAGGAATTCTTATCACTATATCCTACTATTGACACATTCCTCCACAACGATGGAACCATGGTGAACTTACTAAAAGTCGAGGGCTACTTGCATGTCTCTCGGTCTTTGCCTTCGATCCATATAAACATTTGGATCCACGAGCACTACCCGCATGTGGCACCGATGGTTCGAGTGACTGCAGATCTAGCCAACCCGATTCGTTCAAACCACCCGTTTGTGGATCCTTTTGGAGTGACAACCTCATCTTATCTTCACACTTGGAGTCCTTCCGGATACAACTTATTAGGTCTTGCACACAATTTGGTAAGACTTTTTTCGTTAGACCACCCTTTTGGTCTTGTTAGTGCGCCTAGCACGTTTCACCCATCTTGCGTGTCGAGAATGGAGGGTATGGATCGACTTTGGTTGATGCTTCACTATGACATGATTGCATTTATGGAAAACACAAATGATGAAGTGGACAATCTTACTGCTCTTGAAGCCGAGATGAGGATGCGTGTTGACATAACCGACAACATGATCATTGAACTAGATCACGAAAAGATTTATCTAAAGCAAATGGTCAAAGAAAAGACCGATGAAGCCGATATATTGATAAGTTGGTTGAGTGTGAATAAAGTGAATTTGAGTTTGGTGATGGGAGGGGAAGTTGAGGATGCGTTTGAATGTGTAGACCGTCACTCGGAATTGGTGATTGAGGGGCTAGCCGAGGATGAGGCTTTGGAGGATTTGATGTATGCACTTGAGAAGGCTCTTGAAAAAGGCGTAATGACCTATGATACTTACTTAAAACAAGTTCGAGTTTTGTCGAGGGACCAATTCTTCATTAGGGCCAAACTCAATAAGTTAACAGGGACATAAATTATTCAAGTTTCTTAATTGATCGATGATCTCATTGTATATCCCCACATAACTATTATAGCAGTTTCATATTGTTACGAGTTTTTGTTTATAACAAGAAGCCACCATGAATTGAAACCACTTAGATTTCTTATATCGATAAATACTTAAAACAATATAGTTTCATCAAACGAATATTATATTAAATGATTCAATTGTATAAAGCTTATTCCGGCGCCGACCTTAATTACAACTAACATCTTCAGTTTTATCACATTAAAGTCATATCAGTTGACACTTCAACTGACACACGTATGTCAACAATACATTTTTTCTTCAGTTTCTTGGGCTCCGCCATTATAAAATATATATACACAACGATACCCTATTAAAATATCCATTGGGCCCAACCTCCTCTCATCCCTTCGCTTCAGCTAGCCAACCAGAATAACCAAAGGTACCTCACTGAAGGGGAATGCCAATGGTTGGGAAAAACCGACGGCTATCATATTGACAACTAACATGTTATTGGCACCAGTCTAAAAATAACATTACCATATGGTTATGCTAAGAAATATCAAATTCGAAATATAAGATTTATGAACTAGGATAGACAATAATAACTTTTTCTTCGGTAGTTTTATGTAAATTACCCTTTTTATTTAAATTCTTATTATATAACCGAATAAAAACTAACAAATAAATCATAAGTTTGTAAAATCATCCAAAATTAAAATAAAAAAAAAAATTATTTGATGAATATCTTATAAAAGAAATATTTTAGAATTTAAATTTTGTTTTATAATATAAAACAATCTTTTAACTATTATATGAATTTCAATAAATTATCATTTAGGTATCATATTCATGCATAATAAAAACCTAATGATTAAATATAAAAAAACTTAAATATCAAATACTGCTAAAATTACCATTATTATAAAAATTAACCACAAAACAAATAAAGTAAATATAAATATAATAAAAAAATCTGTTTGTCCAAATCATTTGGACTACAAAAGTAGAAAATATTGTAAATGTCAGTTGGAAATTTCCAAGCAGCTAAAATCCAATTTTCAAGCTACTGAAAAGGTATTTTATGATTTTTAAAGATTGACATTGTCGACTTTGAGAAGTCTACCACAAAATATTTAAATATATTTTAGTGTTCAAATATCATAACAATACTTATCGGTCCGCTTCAAGACGTTATCAATTCGGTTTTCAATCCCATTTGGGCCTTTTTTCTCAAGAAAAAAAAGTTTAGGAAAATGATTATTGTGTGTACTAACTAACCACTGCACACGCCAACGATCCAATTCGGTTCCAACCAGTCCGATCCGGGTTTTTAGATTGTATACATGCCAATATGCAACAAGTTAAATACATTCTTATAGATTAATTCTTAGAACATACATGGTTTTCCAGAGCAATTTTAGAGCACCATACACACGAAACAATGACCCTCAAATAATTTGAAGTTGATAACCATACATCCGAGAAGCTAAAGGCCAATGGTAAGGCCACATCGTAAGCAATCTTATCCAAGATAACGACATTTTATCACTCTATGAAGTATGAACCTTAATTAAGATGTTAATTAAGATAGATTATGAAGAAGCGTTGTGAAAAATATGTTCAATAATCATAAAAAAACACATATAATTGCATGTGATCTTGTTTAATGTCAGTCTAGAGACTTTGAGATTAACAAAAAAATCGTACCAAAACAAAAATATTGTTCAATGTAATATACAAACTAGGAATGTTGACAACCGTGACATAAACAATGGTTTAAGAAAACATAAGAAAAGAAAAGTGTCAACCGAAGCTCGATTGACCCGTCCAACCTGAATAAGAATCGGGTTGCCTTAATCGGGTTTCCGGCAATTTCCATGAATTATTAAAACCCGACCCGAATAACCTATAACCCACCTGCATAGCACCTTTAATTTTTGATAATTTGACACTAATGAAGGTTTAACTGATTTTTTAGATCTTAAAACCATATCAAGAGTGGAGTCAGAACAGTATTATGTAACACTTGAACTGTTTCTTGCTGATGCAAGGAGGATGTTTGCAAATGCAAGAACTTATAGTTCTCCAGAAACTATTTATTTCAGATGTTCCACAAAGTAATTAATTTAATTTTATATTTGTTTTTTTGTGTTAAATTTTTGTAGAGATGCAAATGGGTGTTTTTTTTTAAAAAAAAAATAGTTTAAAAGGAAACGGGTCAAGAGGGTCGTACGGGTCGAAAAGTGATCGAAAGTGTACTTTTTTTAATGCCTAAAACCTTCCAAATCATAATATAAAACTAAAAAGCTTATTACAGTTTTCCCTATAGTAAGAAGTTTAGGACAAAAAATGTTACAGGTTAACCAACTCTGACCTGACAAGTTTTGACCCGTTTCAAACTTACCCGTATGCGCTAGTTTTGACCCGTTTCGGGTAGAGTTCAATCGGGCCTGCAATAATTGTTAAAAAGTTGGTAATAAGTAAAAGGTGTCCATTGATACAAATACAATGTTGTGTACTTGTTCTGTTTTATCTTTTATGTTATAACGTTTAGGGCATGGTAAGGTCCAACTGGATTATGTTTAAAAATTGGGTTTGGGCTTTTAGGCCCGTTGGTTTAGACCAGCTAAATTGTTAACCGGTCTAGTATGTATGTAGTGTAATTAGGGTAGTCTGGTCCTATCCTATCCTATCATTATATGTAGTTTTGTTGTAATTTATAAAAATGATTTATATCAAAACTAGTAGCTAAAATAAAAATCTTAGGAGATTACAAAAACTGTCTCGTATGAAAATTAATTGCTATTTTGGTCTATAGACGGTTTAGAGTAACATCTCAATTGTAAAATCTTACCCTTTTAAGATTCGAATTTTTGGTCCTACAAGTTTAGTTTTTTTTAAACATCACTAATCTACTTCAATTTATCCACAGTAAAATTTGAACCTATGATCTTTAAACCGTGGGTAACACCAAATATCAAACATTCATACTATTTATGGTATGGTTTTTAAGTTTAATTATTAGTTGTTTTTTCAAATATGTTTAGATGATTGTTTGGGTTAATGTGAATATAGTAGTTTGTTGTGTTAAAATGCTTTATCAATTAATATTAAAATCCGTTCAATATACATCTAAACTCTTCTATTAAGACAAATTTTGATATACATCTAAACTTTTGAACTTGGTGAATTCGTAGACTCAAAATAACAATCAATTAAACTCGAATTTTTAATTGAAACAACTGATGTTTTAAACAGGTTAATTGGTTGACCGATTCTAAGTGGATCACAGTGTTATTGAGTACTTGTGATGAATTAGTTATCTAAAAATTCATAAATGATAAAATAATACAAAACAAATATTGTAATAGATTTAATAAAATTTAAAAATTTATAAACAAGATGTAACACCTCAATTTTTAAAACATCATTTAAATCATATTTTTAAATAAAAATATTACAAAGCCCAATGTCTCAAAATACGGTTTAACAAAACCCATTAAAAGTTTATCAGAGTATTAAAACCGGTGTTACAAAACAATATCATAACCATAGGATAAACGAGATCTACATACGAGCTCCCGAGCTGATCAACAATAGGTCACTTCTAACGGGACCTTCTAATCCATCGATCCTGAACCTGAGTACATAGCCACAAAAAACAAAGTAGTACGTGAGACAAAATAGTCTCGTGAGATACATGGGTTTTTCGACCCATTCTCAAAAGATTTATAAACAATAATTGAAATATTATAAACACTTATCTTTATCAACTTTATTAGCTCATTTTCTAATCATTTATTCGTATTAGCTAATAAGCTTACCATAAGCTCATTCATCAAATAAACACAAATATGTAAGCTATCTCCAAGCTTACTCTTTCTTTATCACATATGCAACGGACCTCTCCGAAGCCAACTCTCCCGATATGGGACGTCATAGGTAAATTATCAAGGTAATTGGGATCCCCCATCTTACCGAGATTCATAAGCTCTCCCCGTTTCCGGGTCGTCATGCTCACCCAACACTGGGTGTCGTAAAGTGTGACATTCTACTCTTTGCGCAGGGAGGTACCACCCCAAGTAGACGTCTCATGCTCCCCCATTTCTGGGCGGTCTTATTCCGGATATCTTATTCATCACATATGAGCCTCAACTCCGTTCATCAAAATCATCTTTTATTAAAATACACATATTCTAATTATCTCATCATTCTCATTACTTAATCATTTTCAATATTGACTTTACCAAGTCCTTTAATAAATAAACATATTTATTACTTATCAAAAATCACTTTACTTTAACTTTACTTTGACTAAAATGCTTATCTCTTACTAGTCACTTTATACACACCCTCTTACCAATTCAATCACTACTCTTATTAGTATAATTTTACTAATAAATACTTATTACTCAAAAATATCATCATTAGTTTTATTAATACATTTACTAATAAAACTCTATATCATATACTTTCAAACATTAGCTTTACTAATACTTCTTATTAATAAAAACTCATTAACAATTTATATAATCATACCTAGGGGTGAACATGGTACGGTACCATATGTATTTTCCTCATACCGTGTACCGTACCAATTATAGTTGGTACACAAATTTGACTACCAGTACTGTAACGACCCGAAATTTGTAAATAAATAAATTGGATAAAAATATGATAAATAAGGATAAATCGTTTAAAGAACGTAGGAATTGGTTTCGTGTCGTTTGGAGACCGTATGAGAAAGTTATGGACGAAACCGGGTTGAAACCTAGACCGAAAAGTGCAGCCCTGCTGCAAAGGCAGGTTCGCGGCGCGAGCCTGGCGCGAGCGAAACGCGAGGTTGGACAGAAGGACCAGAGCTGGAACGTGAGAACTTCGCGTCGACTTCGCGTCGACTTCGCGGCGCGAGCCAAGCGCGAGCCTGGCGCGAAGTCTGGTAAAAGCGGCGACTAGTGGGCAGACCCGCGTCTCTTCGCGGCGCGAGCTCGGCGTGAGCGGGGCGCGAGCTCTTCCGACCAGAACAAAAATCGGGTTTTGGCTCATTTGATGCCATATCAAAACCCTAGCTTCTTCTTTGGCGATTTTCGAGCTTGGAGACCGATTGGGGTTGAATCCTTCACAAATCTTTGGTAGATTTCACTCCTAGTTGAAGATTAGAGGTATATCTTCACTCTTTGATCTTTGTAGCTTAAGATCTATGTATTTGGGTGTATGGGTTTGAAGCCCTAGCTATTTGGGTTATGGATTGTGGTGATATAAGTGATGTATACACTTAATAGATGGTATGTTATCAAAGGAAACAAGTGTATGATTATGATTTGCAAGAATCTTAAGGGTTGGTTAAACCTAGGGTTTGGTAAATCACCATAATTGGGGGGAAAAGTGTTATTAAGTGTTATCTAGAGATAGATGGACACATTGGTAGTAGAATGTGATGTTGATAATCTTGTGATTATTGTATTAGGCATTTGGTGAGATCTTGGAAGGTTGACCGAATTGTGAAGCAAGGAAACTGACGTAAAGAATACGGTTGGAGCACTTTATTGCTAAGGTGAGTACATGAGACTTTTAAACTGGGTACATAGCAAATGGTTTTCGAAAATACATATGATATGTTATGGGTCTTTATTAATAAATGTTTTGATAAATATAGTGACTGAAAAGATAAGAAAGTAGGTGTAATGTGATACTAGAATAAGTCTAGTATGATTAATGAATTTGGAAGTAAATATGATAAATAAAGTAATTATGAAATCTTTACTAAGGAACCATAATAATGAAGTTATGGAGTAATATAATGTATATTGAGTCTTTATTAATAATTATGTATTAGTAAAGCAATTGGAAATGATTTGATAAGTAATGAATACCTATTGGTAATAGTTACTAATAAAAGAAATGAATGAATATATATGAAAACGATTATGATGTGACTAGTAATAATTATGTATTACGGTCACGAAGAGATAAAAGTATTATGGTGTCGATAGACAAGAATTGTATATTATGAAATAAGTGAACATGAACCTCCTAGGGTTCATAGATGTAGAAGTATGTGTAGATTTCTTATGGTTGGGTCCGTGGGACTATACGGGTACGTTCTCTATGTGGAACTAGTTAAATGTAGTTATTATTAGATAACTAACTTGTTTGATGATTGATGTGATAGCCAAAGGCTTTGACTGGCATAACTATAGGGTTATGATAAGAGATAGACGGCGGTGACGCGGGGGATCCCCGGTCACTGAGCGGTGGTATATATGTTTATACACCGAGTGTATATATGTTTATACACTAAGCACACGGGTGCTTATGAGTTATAGTGTGGCGGTGATTCGGGGGATCCCCGGTCACTTAGGATGGGGCGGATTGGGCATCGACCCATGGACCATCATGTGTTAGGAGGCTTGCTACCGGACGAGATCCGGCTAGAAGTCGGGTATCGGTAGATTGGGCGATTCCCTCTTGCCGTTACCATAAGGCTTATTAAGGCGGGGGGGATCCCCGATTAATAAGTACGTGAGTTGATAAGTTATTCGGAGATGTTCCAAATAACTAGTTGTGACTGCCAAGGAGCAGAAAGCGATAGGGTCACAATAGGGTGACTTAACGGTATTGATGTGTATATATATGTTTATATATTTATGAATTGATTATTATTGGGGTCTAAAACTCATGTATCTCACGAGACTATTTTGTCTCACGTACTACGTTTGTTTTGTGGCTATGTACTCAGGTACAGGTTTGAAGTGATAGAAGGTTGCATTAGAAGTGGCCTAGAGATGTTTAGCTCGGGAGCTAATAGGTAGATCCCGTTGCCTATGGTTTTGATATACTTGGTGACACCGTATTTTTGTAAACTCTGATATAGGTTTTAAAGTTTTTGTTAAACTGTATTTTGGACAATATGTCAAATATTGGGAAAATGTATTTTTAATGATTTAAACGATGTTATAAAAATATGGGTGTTACAAGTACCATACCAAGTATACTTGGTACCAGTATATTTGGCTACCAACAATGTTGGTTGGTACAAATTGGTACTGCATACCAAGATTACAAACTAATATGAAACTAAAAAATAGTTAAAACAAGGTATGTTTTATAATATGATATTTTATCATCATCTATCATTTAAACATATTAACAAATTTTCCAAACTCGAAAACAAGATAAATAAAACGATGATTTATTAATGCTATATAAATTTATCAACGTTAAAAAATCAATTGTATATATTGTATGGTGGAGAGAGTTTTAAATATAAAATTTAGACCGCAATTTATGTAAGTATATATTGTAAAAATTATATATATATATATATATATATATATATATATATATATATATATATATATATATATATATATATATATATATATATATATATATATATATATATATATATATATATATATATATATTGGTTGGTATGGTACTACCATGGTATTTATATATCTATACCATTACCGTACCATAAATACTTGATTGGTACGGTACTACCAACCAAACTTGTTGGCTACCAACATATTGGCTACCAACTTTAATTGGTTCGGTTGGTAGCATGTTGGTTGGTTTTGTTCGGTACAAATTTGACACCCCTAATCATACCTACTCATCAAAATAGTCAAGTATATAGACTATAACTTAATAGCATATTAAACACATTTTCCTTATCTTTCAAATCTCTAACTTTACAAGGATATTTCTAAGGACTCCATAAACATCATTTTATTTCAAATTTCCTTTGCTATGTACCCAGTTAAAAGTCACATGTACTCACCTTAGTCAAGCTTGATCATCTTGTGCTTCTTGAACCAAATCTTCACTTCCCAAGACTTGTAAACTCCAAGTCTTTCAACAAATGTCCTAATCAAGAAACCACACAAGGTTTAACATCAAACATCACCATTGACTACATATTATACCACTAGTTAACAACTAGCATCATTTTCCCCAATTTCTACCAAACCCTAATTTCATAAATCTCAATATCATCATAAATCCATATTATGAACATGTTGTCCTTGTCAAAATGTTGTAGATCTAAGTTATATAACTTCAATTTCATCACCCATGACAAACCCTCCAACTAGGGTTTGCATACATCACCCAACAACACCATCTATAACAAATAGGAGTAGAGATTTACCTTTTATCTTCAACAAGGAAGCAAAATCACCAGATTTGGAGTGCAAAATCAGCTCCAAACACCCTTTTCCACTCAAAATATGTATAAGCACTTAGTGAGAGAGAGTTGGGATGAAGAATGAACACAAAATGCCCAAAATCCCGATTTAAACATGTTTCAGACATGTTTCGCGTCGCTAAAGCAGAAATAGCGTCGCTATTCTAGTCCCCGCGTTATTTCGCGACGCGAATTCGCGTCGCTAACTTGGTCGCGATCTCAAATTCGCGTACATGTTGGTCGCTATTTCGGGTCGCTGTCCGAATTCCGTAGCTGATCGCGTCGCTAACCCAGATAGCGACGCTATCTGACTTTTTTCGCCCTTTTCGACACTGTTTCGTCCATAACTTTCTCATACGATGTCCAAATGACACGAAACCAATTCCCACGGTTTTTAAATGATTTATCCTTATTTATCATATTTTTTTATATAATTATTTAATACAAAAATTTCGGGTCGTTACACACGATAACAACTTTGAGTACGAAATCTATTAAAAAGGATGTTAAACACTTAATATGCTACTAAAAAAAATTAATGGTTCAAATTTCAAAATATAAAAAATAAAATATTCACATGTGTAAAAAATGATGAGGATATATTCATGTTTCAAATTTCATAATATATAAATTAAAATATTCACATGTGTAAAAAAATATAAAAAAATATTCACTTTAAGATATAAGACTTAAATTATTAAATATACATACATATAAGCTTCAAGATATATGTGTAATATGTTTACAGGAAAATGATATATGCCTTAAATAATTAGCAACAGACGGACGTCAAATTTAGCTGTGAAGATAACAAGACCAAAAATACACATGTCACATAAAGTATATTGAATGGTTTGAGCGATATTCCGAATGAAATCATGAACCTAGCTTTTTTCTACGAGACTTTTGTAACAAGTAGGACATATACCTTTGCTTAAAGAAAATCAATGACCATAATTTCATATCAAACTTTGAAAATATTGTCGCATTTATAGATCGGATGTGACTTGAATCGGATTAAACCGAATCAAACGGTCAAGTCAACAATTAGATCGCCTACATCATATAAGATCGGTCACCCCGGAAAACCTGTTTAACGGGAATATCATTTTTAAGAAATAAGTGTAAACAAGTTTATAATTAGACAATAAAGTCCTGTTTAAAGCATAAAGTTTTAATAAATTTATGTAGGATAAATTAGTAGGTTTTTACCCTGCGCGATACCATAAGAGATTTTTATATGGTAGCTAACCTAATTTTTACTAACATTCGTACCACTATAAATTCATATTCTTACTAATTTGAATACTATATATAATTTGAGTTGTAAATTTAAGTTGGTAAATTATATATTACTAATTTACACATTACATTTTTTGGACAAAAAAATCAACATATTAAAACCACCAACTTGTATAAAAGAACATTGACCCTTTATCAACTTTAAATTTCTCAAACCGATCCATCCAATCCGTACTACAATCAAGGTTTCTTTGATAAACTACTTAACCTTTATATCTACTTAACCTTCTAAACACATGTTAGTTTCTTCGATAATCTAAGTCACCAAGCAAGTAAAACAACACGCTGCTTTTGGGGGCTGAAACCGATACGATCTACAACTACTTCCCAAAAGTATCATGTTTGCTAATTGCTATATTAACTATAACATATTGGCGACTTACTTGAGATGATAATATCCTATTAACTAGCATGCCATATTTACATACATAAAGCCAAATATGAACATATATAAATGTTACAAATGTTAAATAGTAACTCTTTGATAAGTGATATAAAGTGTAATTAAGTTGCGTTTTTAATGAGCTATTCAAGCTTGACTCAAGAAGAAATAATACGAGCTCGACTTATTAAAATATCAGACTCAAGAGGAAACCAAACGAGATCAACCCTATTAGTTATATACATATAGTAATAATGTAAGTGCAATATTAGCATATGCTCATGGTTAATGAAATGAAAGTTTTGTTAATTTAAGCTTTAAGAAATTTAAAAAGAAAATAGTTCAAGGACCATTTGTGTAACTTACACGAAAGGGGGGTAAGTTCGAAAATAATACGAAAGAGGCACCTTTATAAACCGTCCTCCATTATTGTTTAAGCTTTGCGAGAAACTCACAGTCACACAGTAGAAACATCATTACAAATAAACCTTTTTAATACTCACTCTCTCTCTATATATATACCTCTTCTGTTCTTACAATTACACTGTGGAAGAAAATAAAATTGTAGCTATCTGGAACCCCAAATTTGTGTATCATCACGCTGTAATTGATCTGAAATTGATTATAATTTGCCGGAATCATGGCGAATAGCAATCCTTCTGACGGCTCTGCTGACGATTTCTTCGAACAAATCCTAGGGTTTCCTGCTAATTTTGCAGGCGCGACTGATCCAAATTTGGCGGGAAACGAAGGTAGTTTAGCTGGAACTGCTGCTGCTGCTAACTCAATGATGTTGCAATTGAGCTCGGCCGGTGACGGTTCTGGTCATCATCATCATTTAGCTGGTGGTATTGGTGGTGGTGGTGGCGGAGGGTTTCATTTTCCGTTAGGGTTGAGTTTGGAGCATGGAAAAGGAGGGTTTCTGAAGATGGATGATGCTTCTGGAAGTGGTAAACGGTTTCGAGACGACGTCGTTGATAGCCGTGTTTCTTCTTCGGTAATAAATTTAATATTAATATATAAATATGATTCTCAGTTTTATGAAATTTGTCAATTCGATTATTGGAATCAATTTTTTATAAATTTTGTTCGATGAGTTGCTTCCCTACCATTCCTGTAGAATCATATGAACAGTTGTCCTTTCTTACCGGAATATATGCCTGTCGATCCGTCAGCTTTTGTCAGTTTGTCTCATCTTTTTATATTTTCTCTTTTATATTATTTTTATATTCAAGATGTTTGACATATAATTTGACTTCATCGTTGTATTTCAATTCAAAACTTTTGACTTTTTCCCCACGAATCATTGCCCAATATTGATAAACATCTATATCATGCTTATCATCATCTAGAATCAATAATATAATAACTTGTAAGATAACTGATTATAGAGATTAATGAAGATTACTTGCCTGTTATAATTCTTCAATGTTCATTTTCTCAATTGAAAATGAAATTTGCAGATAATTTGTAAATATTTCACCGATCACAAAGTTCATACTTCATACATTGACAAAAATGTTTGATTTTTAAGGGTTTTCAGGGACAACCAATGCAAAACACGGTTCAAACCACTCTGAATCCACCTACTGTTCGACCCACACGGGTCAGAGCAAGAAGAGGGCAGGCTACAGATCCACACAGCATTGCTGAAAGGGTAAATTTGTAATTATAATTATATTAATTTATTTTCATAATTTCATGTTGTATGCGCTAAGTATGTGATTAGTATACTTGTGACTGATCAAAGTGAGTATGAAATTATAATTATAAATTTTATAATAAAATACAAAATCTTGATATTTGTTACTGCCTTTAGTTTTATATTTTTGTGCACTTATTTTAATCTGAGTATTACACAAAACAAACGTTGTTCAAAACAGCTTCGTCGTGAAAGAATAGCTGAAAGAATCAGAGCATTACAAGAACTGGTCCCTAGTGTCAATAAGGTGAGTGTGCACACAATCTATGTGTATATATTACAAAAAATAATACTTCAAATTATATTTATTTTCCTTTTTTTATGGATATTGTATATTTGTTTCTGCAGACAGATAGAGCGGCTATGCTTGACGAAATCGTGGACTATGTGAAGTTCTTGAGGCTTCAAGTTAAGGTAAAATAAAAAATAAAAATTCATAATATCTGGTTTTTTCCATATTATTAATGAGATTATTTATATCATTATCCATTTTATTGTATATGACTTATATAATCACCAAACAATTCTAGTCAAAATGTCGGGTGTGTGTAATTTGCTGGAAAAAATAGCCAAAAATGATCAAAATTTAACCACTCAGTTGGATTGGATTAGTAGTGGATTAGCTTTTTATACATATATAGTAATATATATAGGCTGGCCAAATTTTAGCCACAATTTAGGAAACATTATGATTAGTTTCAAGAATTTCAATTATGCTGAAAAAGATGTTGAAATATTGACCGAGTGATATTTTGTTCATTTATTTATTTTAACATATTTTTTAAAACTTGTAGGTATTGAGCATGAGTAGATTGGGTGGAGCCAGTGCTGTAGCGCCACTTGTCACTGACATCCCTATATCATCCATTGAGGTAACATTCCTCTTTATTTTTTATACATGTGGCAAAATGGGCGGGTCAGATAGTTGAGTAACGGGTCAAAATGGGTTGGGTTGACTATAGTTTGACTTTTATAATTTTGAACAGGAAGAAGGCGGTGAAGGAGGAAGAAACCAACCCGCATGGGAAAAATGGTCAAACGATGGCACAGAACGACAAGTGGCAAAATTAATGGAAGAAAACGTTGGGGCAGCAATGCAATTTCTTCAATCAAAAGCACTTTGCATTATGCCTATATCACTTGCATCCGCCATTTATCACACACAACCAACCGATTCAACCTCAATTATCAAACCCGAATCCGAACCACCTTTATGAATTAAAAATAAATAAAAAACCGTCCAATGATTTACAAATTTTAATGTAGTTTTAGTTGAAATTAGCATCATATGTACCTTTTATCTTTTTCTCCACCACTCATCATGTATTATAAGAATAATGGAAGTCTACAAGATTTTAGGAGTGAGGTAAGAAAAAGTTGTCAAACTTTGCTTGATATGTTGTGCCTTTTTGTGTCAAATTAGTGGTGGATGACTAAGAAAAATGAGGTTATTAACTTTTTCTAGTGGGGGTGGCTTTAAAATTTAGTTTTTTTGGTAGCAGTGGATTGTGGGGACACTCATATATATAATTATATATATTGGTGTTTTGGACTGAATCGGACGGAGATGCGGGTAATACTGATTTAGTATGACTTTTTTTTTTTGTCTTTTTTTCGGTTATGGACTGGATCAAGAAGATTTTGTATGAAAATTCAGGCAAAAACTGGACTGGTATAGCTCGGTCTAATTTGCCAGTTTTGGCCGGTTCTTGATTCATTTTGCACATGACTATAAACGTATAAATATATGTCTGTGCGCTAAATTGTATCGTGGTGTGTTTATTCATGCACATTCACATGTAGATAATTGTGGCAGATATTGGTAAAAGTATTTTTATTAACTTACATGTTAATTGATATGTTCATATGTGAATGTTTGACTTGTTATGATCATCTGCTAACTTGCTATGCTATGTTAAGTATACCTTAATTATAGTTGTAATATTTGTATATGGATAATTGTATGGTTATCCAAAAAGTTTTATGATGTTGAATAGTTGTGATATGAAGTAATACTTGTGCAAAAGAGTGAGTGGGTTGGTATTACAAAAAAGTAGTTTTGACTTCTTTTCTTTTGGTGCATTATTGGTTAATGAAGTTGTGGCTTTGGTTGGTTTTCTAGATTAAATGATTACTCCTTTAATAATAAAGCCGGCAAAGTAGTCGGGTCAGGTTAATTCGTTAATTTTTAATACATGAATGTTAACGTATTTTGCTAACAAAACGATATGAATGTATGCATTTGTACATAACTTAATCCGTTTGATCAATTTCTTTTTTTAATAATTATTTTAGACTTTATTCGTTTGACGTGCTAGTGACAAGATAATGGCAATATTATTTATTTATAGGTAGATATTTATAAATAAATAAAAATTTAAGTTTTATACTATTTACATAAAACAACAATAAGATATACAATTTTGAAAGGATGTGGGGAATAAGATGTAGATAATCATAACTTTATTCCAGGAAGATTTTTGACAAGAAAGCGATCAAAGAAAAAAGAAGTTTGCTTCTTGGGGATGACAGATTTGATGGGGGCTGTTTTGCTTTGGCATCAAACACCTTTTTGAATCTTTATATATTTGACTTTCTTAAGTTACATGAAAAGATAAGTTAGTGTCCTTTAGACAATCTTGAACTACAATCTTCAAGTTTTAACCAACTATTTCTAGTGATTCTCTAAAAAGAAATCAGAAAGTTTTAGTGTTGGTTTTCTTCGGGAAAGTCGGCTTTCCATCTCATCTTCGAAATTCGAAAGTATGGCAGAATGTGTGGGTCCCACCTTAACCGCAAGAAGGTGCTCCACAAGATTGGCTATGTCACCCTCTCGTCTCATGTTTGGAGTTTATACGTTTCATAAACTACTAATTATTCTTGAGATTACAATGGGGATGTTGGTAAGCCAGACAAATATTCAAAATCCAACTTTATTTAAAGAAAGATTATTGCTCATATAATAGATTTGCTCGTGATATACACGATCTAAACATTATTATGACTGTTTCTAACCCTTCTTATAGCCAAGAAACTTTAGTTCCTCAATAGAAATAATCAATTGCAATCATTTAATTTAGTGACATTATTTTGTTCAATTCTTTAATCACTATTATGCTCCAATCACAAAAAGCTTTATCCAATAAAAGCACAAATCCAACCAAAAAGCTCCTTAATAAAAAATTAGCATCAAACATGACACAAACATCACATAATGAAACATACCATTAAAAAGTCAAATAGCCATACTTCATATGATTAAGGTACACATTACAAATTAGCCCCCATATTTTTTCAAGAAAATAAACAAAAAAATTGGAACTGTCTTGTGCATTACAAATGTCAACAAACAGCTTAAACTTATTGATGTTGACAAAACATCAAAAGCCATAGCATTATTAGGTAAAAACATTTGCCACAAAAAAAATTCAAATTTCCATTTTCACGAAGAAATAATTAGGGTTTAACAAGCATCTAGATCACGGCACGGGGGAGGTTTGGGCTCACCCAACAATGTAGTATTCCCTCCTGCGGGCCCGCAATTGATCCTTTCCGGGTTTTGGGTCCCACACTATCAACAATCACCATAAACAAGTTAGCTAGTATAAATGGGTCGATTTGGGCTGTCTTACATCTTAATCGGGTCAAGTAAAATGGTCCATTTCAACCCGTCCCGTTTTGACATGTCAGCAAACCCATTTCTCATAATTAAGGATGATGTGATAGATGACTTACTGGTGGCTTTTCCCCTCGTTTTAATGCCTCAACTATTTCCACAACTCTCTTTGGGGTAACATCTTCCTGCATTTTTCCATATAAAATACGCGTTTAAATTTTCTAATTTATAAATATTTTGTTGCTTAATTAATATTTAATTATAAGGGTAGTTTATATTTTATAATACTCACATAGTAGTTATATGTATATCCTTCTGACCCATTTGAATAGTCAGCAACAGTTATCATAGGAGCATTTACACAACACCCCTGCAAAAAACAAAGATTTGATATTTATATCATTTTCCAATTTTTATAAATAATTAGTGTCAAATATGATAACAAAAATTATATTATTGTGAAAATAGTCTAAAGTTTAGAATAAAATGATTATAGAAGGTTTTATGCATTTAAAATACATTTTAAGCGATTTTCTAACTGTTTCCCCATTTTCTTTTAAGCTAATTGAAGGAAAAAAAACCCGTTAGAAACCAAATATAATATAAATCAACCCACTCATAAATTAATGGGTCAATATCAATACCTCTAATTGTAAAAAATTTACCCATTTGACCCATTAGCCATCTGTATATTTCATAATGTACAATTTTTTTACACATGTTGAACGTGACACGATAACTTTTTTAATTTTGCACAACAAAACAAGTGACTCACCATGCATTCCATTTCTCCAACAGAAAATAAACCATCTTTTGTAACTTCTGCATATTGTAAACAAATAGCCATAAGATACGTTAAAGTATCACTTTTAGAGTCATTAATATGTATAAAATAACATAAATTTTTTGGATTTTGTATATATAATATATATATAAGATTAAAAATACAAACCATTTCGTTTCACTCCCAAGTGATTCAATAATGCATCTTCAATGTCTCGTGAACCACGAATCATACAAGGAGTTGTTCCACAAACCAAAAGATGGTATTTTCCAACCTACAAATCATTCATTGTCCCAATTCATAATCTCATAAATTAGAACTAAAAGTAAAATTAAAATTTTACATTTAATGTCTTGCCTTAGCTCTATTAAACATGGAATAAAATGTCGCAACCTCATACACACGAATAGGAGCAACTTCTACAACTTTTGCCACCTTCATTATACAACATAACACAACATTAATGCAAAATTTAAATATATTTATCAATCATAAAAAATAATATAATTATTAATAAAGTTATATATAAGTAATAAAACATACTGCATCCATTGCTGAAACAGCAAGCCAACCACCATGTTGTTGTTGTGCAAGATCTAATAATGGGATGACTGCAGATTGCTTGTAGTTTGATGGATAATGAGACAAAATCTCTGTCACCTGTATGTAACAACTAAGCATTTTAAACTAATATGTGTCTAAGTACTATGTGTTAATTATAGTTAAAAGGGTATTTTAGTCTTTTTGTAGTCATATTAAGGAATTTCACATTAACCTCAAAAAGCCACAGATTTGTGTGTTTTCCTTAGTGTACAAACCAACTATACATGTTTTATCATTGCAAGTATTGTACAATTGTACTTCAAAACTTAGCTAATTAGCTTAAGCTTCTAGAACCTACTAGTTTATTTGAATTCCCCTTAATCAGTAAAACTGTATTCAATTTAATACATATAATAACACATGTATTATAAGAGAAATGATATTTGTGCCTACCCAGAGGCCTACTCACTTCTAAACTTGACATGTATCATCCACTAATTATCTCTCTTCATATCATCCCTTGATTTTGACACTTGTCATGATTAAATTGGTAGGCACATGAGTAGGCACATTTGGTAGGCACAAATACCATTACTCGTATTATAATTGAACTAATGATGCATTCATACAATTATGAATAAGACTCATAACTATGAAACTCATTCCACAGTTCCTAATTTCTAGATAGGTTGAAATGCAAATGATAATAATAATTAACACACAGACATGAGCTAACCTTTGATTTGTTAGCCTCATTGAATTCCCATGGAGCATTGGCTTTATTATCAGGAGTATCAATATGCTATACACACAAAAACACACCAAAAAAACACATAGTTAATGAAATCAAAATCACATGAGCAACCAGACGAATCGATATCAATAATTTCAAAATCGATTACAGCTTACATAGTTTAGGGCGGTAGATAACGATCGAGTAGACTGAAGAACAAACAAGTGAATAAATTGTAAATATTGGATCGATATCATGCGGAAAAAATTAAACTAAATTAACAGCAAGGAAAGAAAGAAATTGGGGATAAACCTGGGGAGATTGACGGAAAACTTGACGGATCTCGAGCAAACGTTTCGATGCGAGACGACCTAACATCTTTTTGTGCAGTGAAGAATGGAGAAAATAGGGAGATTCTATTATTGAGAGACCCAAAAGAGTGATGAGTGGGGGTTGTTTGTAAGCGTGGTTAGCACAAGTTAGGTTCCATAGTTGGATAGATTTTGGGGTAGTCCGTTTATACACGATTTTAATTTTGATTTTGCTTTTGCTAATTAAAAAAAGGATTTTGATTTATACATATCACACGAGATTAAAACTAGTAGTAGGATTCAAATTTTGATAGGAGTTTAAGATAATTCTCAATCAATCATTGCAGATCATTTTTAAAAATTTTAGATCATTATTAAAAAATGTTTCCTAGTAAAAATCCAAAATTTCAGACAATGATTGTTTAACTTTTAAAATAATTGGTTAAGAATTATCCTTACATTCCACATCAATTTTGGAGTTCTCACCAGCTAACCCAAAACTAATATACGTAGTATGTGAAAATGATGGAATATGTATTAGCTATATAAACTTACTTTGTATATGAGCTCAACAAATATAATGACTTTGAGATCAATCTATAACTTCCATATGATACTCCCTCCGTCCCTTAATAAAGTTCTCATTTGTGTTGGGCACAATATTTTATGAGATAGTTAGTGGTGGGGTATTTAGTATTACTTTTGATTAAAATATAAGGTTTGATTGGAGAGAGAAAGTGTTTTAAGAGATAGTTAGTGGTGAAAGTATTGGTAATAATATTATTATATTAAGTGGGCCCCTTATGTTTGAGAAATGAGAACTTTATTTAGGGACAAAATTTGAAAGCAAAATAGGAAATTTATTTAGGGACGGAGGGAGTATTAAGCAAAATACCACAAGGTCCAGGCCCGATAATTTTTATGAGATATTTGGACTTAATTTAGCCTAAATTTTATTAGGGCCAAAGATATACACCTAGTAGTACACTAGTACCTACAAGCCCAATCATCATCTAAATATAAACATATAGGCCCTTAAGCCCACATGACATTTTAATACTCAAAATCAATGTTCTAAAAAGTGGGTGATTTTTACACCATAACTTTTAATGCATATACCACAACTTATGGTTGATATATTTATACAATTAGCTGTAAAACTTGTATTGTATGGTATATTAAGTAAAAATTATGGTGCAGAAATGAATTCCCGTTCTAAAAACGTAAGGTGTGAGGTGATAGCACCGTCAAATCTTGAGATATGACGTTTTTCAAAACGTGACTTAATACGACAATTTTTTATATGATTTATAATTATATATTTCATCATTTAAAAAAAATCCAATTTGAATAACCAATTATAACAAAAACTCGTTATAAGACACGTCTTATGCCGCACTATCGCATCATATCTTACACTACATCTTACACCTCCATAATGAGCTATTTTGTAATGTGAGGGTCGCGTGCCATATCAGGTCTTTTAGAACCCTACTCAAAATGTAATCTAAGTTTATATTTTGAGTAAATTACACGAATAGTTCATGTGGTTTGCCAAAAGTTTTGGATTTGGTCCCTAACTTCCAGAAATTACACCCGTGATTTGGACTTCGTATTGCTTTTGGTCCAAAATCCTAACAGACGTTAAATTGGGCTGTTAAATATTTTGAAGTGACCAAAATACCCTTTACTTCAATTTTTTTCATTTAGTTTTAATTTCTTCTTCCTTTCCTCATACAATCACGGATGCACGCTGTGAATGGTGGTGAACGCAGGCTAAGTTTTAATTTCCCCACGATTTCATCAGCATTAAACAATCTATTCGCTTTAATTTCATGTCGATCTCAACAACTACACATGATGACTGTTCATCTTCATCATCACCACGATCAACGAAAATCATAAATCTGATTCGTCAATTTTCAAACACCATGAAATCCGGCGATCTGAAACTCAAAGACCGACGTAAAAAACCGACGCAAGTTCACGCGCTTACTATCAGTTCCATACATTCATCCTCATCATCATCTTCACACAGTCATGAAATAACGTCACTTCAATTAGTCAATGCTAAATCTCACCTTCCTTGCGGAATACCTAATTTACACTCCCCAAAATTGATCGTCATTTAAATCACATTGACTTCGTTGACTCAATTTCTGATCTGTATCGAAGGATCATGCACTTTGAGTCTGAATCTGAACTTTGTTGTTTGTATATGGAACAATATGCTCTGTTGTCCGCCATTGGTGATCCAAAATTGCTTCGTAGAAGCTTGCAGTAGTGTGCTAGAGAACATGCTGTTGATGTACATTCGAAAGTAGTGTTATCTTCATGGCTTCGATTTGAGAGGAGAGATGATGAACTTGTGGGGATTTCCGCCATGGATTGTATCAGTAATGTCAGGATCGATTAACTATAGACAAGTTAATAAACACCTTAGATCTAATTGATGATAGAAGTTGCAGCGGATCAACACTATATCAATGTATTAAGAACGATGAACTGTAAGAACAATATGTAAGAATATTAAGAACACAGTTTCACAAAAAGCTTCAATGTATATTATTGAGTTAACAATACACACGTACGTTTACAATTCGTAAGGAACATACTTATAGTAGTCCTTGAAGCTAAACTATTTACCCTAGTTATTCTAGGACTTGATTTACATCGAATAATAATAATATACATTGATTTATATTCTATAACTATCTATACGAAGATCTCGGACTTGATATCTTCCAAAAACGCGTTGTCAGTAGTAAAACTAATCACCGGTAGTAAATATGAAGATCAGTAGTAAACTTGGTGATCAGTAGTAAGTCCAGATACATCGTCAGTAGTAACTACAATGATCAGTAGTATCTTCAATCTTTGCATGATCAGTAGCAACTTAGTTATAGTGAACACCAGCATCAACTTCATCAGTAGTAACATGTTCTGCCCCATCAGTACTAAGTATGTCAGTACTAACTGCAGCATCAGTAATAAGTTGATCTGTGTTTTGCTCCAACAATCTCCCCCTAAACTTATTGATCATCTTTTAATCAATCAAGTTTCTTTTGTTCCTCTTGTTCTTTTCTTCTTCTCTCAAGAGTTCTTTGATTCTGTTGAAGTCTTTGTTCAATAATATATTTGCTGTTCCTCTTTGTAAAGTAATTCAATTTATTTTGGAACATAACAGCATCATAGGGTTTCATCAAAGTGTTTATGAATATCTGATACATTGTCTTCTCAGAATGTGGATATTCTTTTTCATATAAGTACAATTCACACACTTTGCCTGATTTCTCAAAGAAGTACATATTTGCAGTAGGAATGACATTCCAAGCATACACATTACCTGGATTTGTAAATTGTTCTGGATAATTGTCTGGATAAAATGCAGCATCAATCATCTTTGTTAAATATCCAGCTCCAGATTCTTTCCATGATTTCTTTGTCATTCTTGGTTTCCCAATAATCAAAAGTTTGATTACATCACTTCTCGAACATGATCTGATTAAGGGTAACCATCCAGTGAATCTTTGTACTATTTTGTCTTCCCTTATGACCTCTATGACATTGTTCTGCATCACTCTCCAGTTAATAATTTGATTGTTATGTAATGGAGCAACTGGCATTTCAAGAACAGGTATAATTTGTTTTGACTTCTTTTTAGAGCTTTGTTCTTGATCAACAGATTTTCTTTTCTTAGACTGGGGAGTTGAAGTGTCACCAACAGTTGAAACACTTCCAGCTTTGATTAAGTTTGGACTGATTGGGATTAAAGTTTTGGCTTTGGCTTTCTTTGATTCTTCAGCTTCTTGTTCAGCCAAGTCTCTCTTCTTTGCAGTGCAGTATTTTTCAATAATAGTTATCATCTTCATTCTTCCAAAAGATTTTGCACTGTGACCTTTTGTCTTTAGAAAGTCTATCATAAGAGACTTTTGTTCAAATATATCATCTGGTAAATCACCTTTTGTTCTTTTGCATTCTGCTATAAGATCTTCAAGACAGTTTAGATGTTCTTCTTCTACTTTTCTAAGCCTTTTGAACTCTGCTTCTTGGGCTTCTATCTGAACATCTTTAATTTGAACAGGTATTTTAACAGGAATTTCTCTTTGATTCTTCTTCTGTTCAAGAGCTTGATATTTAGCTACCTTCTCCCAATATCTCTTATTCTTCACCTTCCATTTATCTTGTTTATCAGCTCTAACCAGATTTATCTTGTTTACCATGTAATGACCAAGAGCTCTGTTAGGGTAATCTTCATCATATACTTCTTTACCCTTTCCAATATGTGCTGAAGGTGGAGGTGGAATATATTTCATGTCTGGCACTTCACTTATCTTTACAGAAGGAGAAAATGATCTAAGTTCATCTTGTTGAAGTATTTTTGGATGTGGAGGAAGTGAGCATTCATCAACCTCAAACCAATTCACATTATCATCAATGTCAGGTATGATAAGTGGTTGATCAGGTGTTGGTGGTTTGGTAATGATGACATGTCTTACTCTTTCAATAAGCTCTGGAAAATGTAGTTCTTCCTCATCAGTAGTAACCAGAGCAGTTACTACTGGTGTAACTTCAGGAGTTACTACTGATAGGGCATCAGTAGTATTTGCTGCTTTCAATTCCTCTTCTTCATTTACTACTGCTATAATGTCAGTAGTGGGAGTTACTACTGGTGTTTCTTTTTCTGTTTGTTCTTTAGTAGGAGCAGTAGTAATTGGTTCTTCTTCTGTATCCATCATCTCTGGGCCTTCATCAACTTCTGTTTCTTTTAAGTTTAAGAGGGAGGATGCTGCTGCTGCAATAGATTCATCAATCATTGTCTGTATGTTATCCTTCTCCCCCTTAGTGAGCTCAACTGGTGGAGCCTCACTATCATCTATCTTTTTCTTCAATCTTCTGATGATTTTGGTTTGTTGATGAAGCCTGTGCTCATATAATCTCATCCTCTTGTTGATGGTATTTACATGCCTTTTCATGGCAACCATAGTTTTTCCTTGATTGGTTAAGTACTTGAGACAATCTTGTACAGTGGATTCCAAGGAATCCACTTTAGCCGTCAATTTAGTGATTTTAATACTGCCCTCACTCCATCTAGCAAGATCATCGGGCTTACTAACAGGTACAGTGGTTTTAAGGTTTTCCTTCCTTTCCATCAATTCCACAGATCTGCCCTCATCACTGCTTGGTGATTCATTGGGTCTTTTAGACATTCTCTTCTTCCTAGAAGAAGCAGAGATGCCCCCCCTTGTGGTTTCTTGGCACCGGGGTCCTTTGAGTAATTCCTCAAAAGAGTCATCACTCAAAGTTGCCGAGGTTTGGGTCCTAATGATGTTTTCACTGTCCTGTGCATCCACCTTTGGGGCATCAGTAGAGAAAGCCCTCCCCTCATGTCCTCTCTCCTCCTTGGAGGACAACTCTTTGAGCCTGGGGTGTGACTCGATTTGTCCCCTGGTGTCCTTTGAAGAAAATTTCTTTCTTTTATAAATTGTGGAAATGTTTTGGGTTTTGTCTGGTAGGTCTTCCACAGAGTGAAGAGTAGCACTCTGCAGATTTATATCAAGTTCCTGGGACACATTCAGGACTTCTAAGTGAGTGGGTGATTGAGTGGCTATATGGGGTGGTGTTTGGGCTGTTTTTGGGGGTGATGGAGTGGGTTGAGGTTCAACTTGGGTTGTAGCAATGGTTGAACCCTCTCCAATAGTGGGTTGATCTTTGATCATGTTAGGAAACAGAGGGGTTTCCTTGCCCGAAAATTTAAATTGTCTTCTCATATTTGAGAAAACTTTCTTGTTCAACTCTGGAATAATAAAAATGTTTTTGGGAGTTGACAAGTTTTGTAATTCAAGGTTTATGATATGTTGGACAAATCTGGGATACATTAAAAATTTTGAAGAGTTAAGATTTCCCAACATACCTTCAAAAATCATGTTTGAAAAATTGAAGACTTGGTCTGTGCAAAGACAGACAACAGCAGATGCTATTGATCTGTTAAACTCATTCCAAGTACTTCTTTTAGGAGAAATACAATGCTGAATGGTATGTATTAAAAATTTCCATTGTGGGGAGAGAAGACCTTTTTGAAAAGTAACTATATTCAGTCTTCCCTCATATCCCATTTTATGCAACATTTCAGCAATGTATTCCTTAGGAAGAGTAGACATACCTGAATCATCGTGTAATTGTAGATGGTGTCTGATTGATTGTTCTGTTACTGTGATGTGCTTTCCATCTACTTTAGATTTTATCATTGATGATGTTGTTCCTTCTGTTCGCTCAGCATTGGTCCAGAAATCCACCAAGTGCTGTTGATATGATTTCGGTTTTACAGTTAAGGCAAACTGTATATATGAATTTCTCAAAAATTTTACGATCGGACGGAAATCTTTTGTTCCGTCGGGATTCTTTAAAAATGCAACCATATTGTGAAATTCTGAGTATTTGAGATCGGTTTGCACATCGAGAGTTTGTAAGGTTGCCATTGTTGTTGAGTTTTTGCAAGAATTTTGTTAGAGATGAAAGGTTTTTGATCGTAAACTAGGGTTTATCGAGAGAATTTGGTGAATCGAGGTGAGATAATGTTAAATTAATCGACTGCCGCCTTTTATATCTTTCGATTTACCCTGCAAAAAGACTAAATTGCCCTTCGAATCATAACATAACGGTTATTTTCATGGGGGTTAGTTTGGTAATTGTGATTCTGAAAGACCAGTAGTAAATAAGATATCAGTAGTAAGACGTCAGTAGTATCTACTAACATCAGTAATGACTAAGGATTTTGACATCAGTAGTAACTATAGATATCAGTAGTAACCATTAACATACAAGACCAGTAGTATATGTGAATACCAGTAGTACTGACATACCAGTAGTATTTATGTAAACCTAATACACATCAGTAGTAATGAGCTACCAGTAGTATTTTGTTCACATACCTACATACCAGTAGTACAGAAATACCAGTAGTAAAACACTTAAGTGAATAGATAATAATTTACAACAAAAACTTTACACATGATTTTAAATGAGATTTTAATTTATCAAAATCATTCCAATACTGCTAACCAAGAAGTTGAATCTTCCTACATCAAAGGCTTTTGTAAAAAGATCTGCCAATTGATCATCAGTATGAATTTTAACTACTTTGATTAATTTCTTTTCATTGCAATCTCTTATAAAATGAAATCTTATTTCAATGTGTTTGGTTTTTGAATGTTTTACTGGATTATTCACAATACTAATAGCACTTTGATTATCAATAAAAATAGGAGTTTTAAGGATAGAGATACCAAAGTCTAGAAGCTGGTTTTGAATCCATAGTACTTGAGCACAGCAAGCAGATGCAGCTACATATTCTGCTTCAGCAGTGGATGTTGATACATTTGTTTGCTTCTTACATTGCCATGACACCAGTCTTGATCCAAAGAATTGACATCCACCAGTAGTGGACTTTCTATCTTGACATTCACCTCCATAGTCACTATCTGTATAGGCTATGAGTTCAAATGGTGAATCATGTGGATACCATAGACCTAGTGATGGTTTGCCTTTCAAGTATCTGAAAATTCGTTTAACAGCCTGCAAGTGTAGTTCTTTGGGTCTTGCTTGATATCTTGCACACACACACACACTATACATAATGTCAGGTCTTGATGCAGTTAGGTACATTAAAGAACCTATCATTGATCTATATAAATGTTCATCTACATCCTCCCCCTCAACATCAGGATGTAGGTGTTTGTGTGTTTCCATTGGAGTACTAGCACTTTTACTATCTTTCAAATCAAACTTTTCCAAGATGTCTTTGACATATTTTGATTGATTTATCAAAATTCCATCAGTTCTTTGATTGACTTGGAGACCAAGGAAGAAGTTCATTGGACCCATGGAGCTCATCTTGAATTTAATTTGCATCAGTTCTTCAAATTCTTTGCATAATAAGTCATTTGTTGAGCCAAAGATGATATCATCTACATAAATTTGTACCAGTAGAATATCATCTTTGACTTTCTTTGTAAACAAGGTTTTGTCAATGGCCCCTCTTTTAAAGTTGTTCTTCAAAAGGTATGATGATAATGTGTCATACCATGCTCTTGGTGCCTGATGTAGGCCATATAGAGCTTTATCCAATTTGAACACATAATCACCATGTTTTGGATCTTCAAAACCTGGAGGTTGGCAAACATAGACCTCTTCTTCAATCTTCCCATATAGGAATGCACTCTTCACATCCATTTGATAGACTTTGAACTTTTTGAATGAAGCATATGCTAGAAATATTCTTATGGCTTCAATTCTAGCAACAGGAGCATATACTTCATCATAATCTATTCCTTCTTCTTGAGTGTATCCTTGGGCTACAAGTCTGGCTTTATTCTTGATCACTATCCCTCTTTCATCTTTCTTGTTTCTAAAGATCCATCTTGTTCCAATGGCTCTTTTTCCTTTGGGTAGAGGTACAAGTGTCCAAACAGCTTGTAACTTGAATTGAAGGAGTTCTTCTTGCATTGCCTCAATCCAGTTTGAGTCCTTCATTGCTTGTTGGATCTTCTTTGGTTCATCCTGAGACAGAAAGCATTCATACATACATTCATTAGCAATTAAACTTATATTACACATATTTGCAGTTAAACTTTTGTTTAATTTGCTTCTTGTTTGTAGTGGTGAGTTAACATCACTTAGAACAAGGTCTAATGGATGGTTCTTTTGAGTCCTTGTTGTTGTAGCTTTATCAACCACTAGTTGATTTTCAAGGTTGGACTCATTTGTCTCAGGTAGTTGTTCTTCTAGAGATCCTTCATTGTCATTAATATTTGGTTCATCATTATCTTGGTCAGAGTTACTACTGTTATCATCTTCATTGAGATCAGTAGTATTGAAGTTGTTACTGGTATCAGTAGTATCTTGAGAATCTAGGTTATTATTGGGACCAGTAGTATTTTGAGTACTATTACTGGTACCAGTAGTATTTGAATTACTACTGTCCTCATTCTCAGAGTTACTACTGGTTCCAGAATTTAAGTTATTACTGACGTCAGTATTAACTACTGGAGCAGTATTAACTACAATGTATCTCATTTCTTCTTGACCAGTATTAACTGAGGATGTTCCTTCATTTTGATTGTGACAGTTTGAATTACCTGCATTGAAATTCATATTAGAATTAAAGGATTTGGTTAGATTGTCTATGTTGAATAGCCAATCTGGACCATTTCCTTGTTCATTAGCAATATTTTCATTAAAGGATACATTAATGCTTTCTTCAATTATTCTTAATCTTTTGTTGAATACTCTGTATGATTTACTTTGAGTAGAGTATCCCACAAATATTTCATCATCAGCTTTGCAGTCAAACTTACCAATTTGTTCTCTTGTAATCAGAATAGTACAAGGACAGCCAAATGATTTTAAGAAACTTATAGAAGGTTTTCTTTTATTAAAAAGTTCATATGGTGTTTTAAAATGTGGCTTCACTATTAATACTCTGTTTTGAACATAACAAGCAGTATTGACAGCTTCTGCCCAAAAAGTGATTGGTAATTTTGAATCTGCTAGCATTGATCTTGCTGCTTCAATGATGGTTCTATTTCTTCTTTCAGCTACACCATTTTGTTGTGGAGTTCTAGGTGAGCTGTATTGCCTGTCAATACCTTTAAGATCACAAAAGTTAATTAAATTAGCATTTTTAAATTCTGTGCCATTATCACATCTTATGGCTTTCACTTTTTGATCAGATGTGTTTTCCAGTTTGACAATTAAGTTCTTTATGAGTTCACTTGTTTCATCCTTTGTCCTGAGAAAGAAAACCCATGTATATCTGGAAAAATCATCAGTAATAACAAGACAATATTGTTTCTTTCCAATACTCATTACATTTGTTGGTCCAAAAAGGTCCATATGTAAGAGCTGTAAAGGAACAGAAATAGAGTTAACAATTTTGGACTTATGAGAAGTCTTGTGTTGTTTACCTTTTAGGCATGCAACACAATGATGATCACACATGAATTGTTTTTGAGGTAGTCCGATGACCAGATTTCTTTTAACTAAATTATTCATATTTTTAAAATTTGTGTGACACATCCTTCTATGCCATAGTTCTGATTCAGTGGTGTTTGCCTTGGATATAAAACAGTTGACCTCATTTGTAGAAATGAGTTCTCCCCCTATATCTAGGCAATACACATTGTTTCTCCTAGGAGTTCTTAAAACAACATATTTTTCATCCAAAATAAAATCAGGAGAAAGAATGATGCACTCAATGTCTGTGAACAGAATCTTGTTCTTTTTATCACAAACTTGAGACACACTGACAAGATTGTATTTTAGTTCAGCTACATAAAATACATCATCAAAGGTAATTTTTCCATTAGTAACAGTACCTTTACCTGTAATCTTACCTCCTTGGGGATTCTCACCAAAAGCCACATATCCTCCATCAAATGACTTGAAATCCTTAAGAATTTGCAGATTTCCAGTCATGTGCCTTGAGCATCCACTATCAATATGCCATGTTCTTCCTTCTTCTGGGATCTGAATGCTCTGCACAATTGAGTAAAGGATTAGTTAAGTTTGGGAACCCAAGCTTTATATGTCTTGGGTTCATCCTTTGAGAAATGAGTTTTTTGGGATTTAACTTTAAAGACTTTTGGTACCCATACTTGTTTAGTACTGGTGTGTTGTTTTACTACTGCCCTTTTGTAGTTATTACTGGTGTGAGAATTTCCTACTGACCTTGGTTTATACCCATGATTTTTAGCTTTTGAATACTTTACTACTGATGGACCAGTAGTATTTGGGTACTTACCATGTTTAGAATGACCAGTAGTGTTTTTAGAGTTACCACCAGTAGTATTTTTGAAATTTATTTTGGGAGCAGTAGTATTCTTAAAATTAGGGTTTGTACCAGTAGTATTCTTGTACTGGTACCATACAGCATTATAATTAGGGTTAACACCAGTAGTAAATTTGTTAGAGTTTCTACTGGTGTTGGAAAATTTAAAATATTGTTTATTTTGATTGGTTTTTCCATTATTCTTGAAGTAATTGCTGTTCTTCGGGCTGCCAACTCTTCTGTTTTGCACAAATCTTGGTGCATTTCTTCCAAATCTTGGAGTTTCAGCAATTGGAGTTTTGATTGTATTTACTACTGAAGGACCAGTAGTATGTTTTAACTTTTGAGTTTTTGATCCTTGTTTAAACATTTTAAATTCTTTTAACTCTTTGCAGTTTATTGGATTGAAGTGACAATCCTTTGCTAAATGGTTCATTTTATTGCATATAACACATCTTAGTTTCTTATTTTTAGCACCTTCAGGTATTCTTTGGTCTAAGAGTTGTTTTTTATTTCTTTCATTCCCCCTTGTTAAAATTTTTGGTACATTATCTGCATTATATTTGGGAGATTCATTTGGACTTTGAGCTGTGTGAAAACTTGTATCAATTGATTTTGGTGATTCACTTTGAGATATAGTAAATTCAATTGATTGCTCATCATCAGAAGAATTATTTGATTCAGATGTTTCATTAGGAGATTCAGTTTGATTTTCAGTTTTTAATTCATTAATGATTCTTTCTGAACTGTTTTTAAGAGGTGGAATGATTTTATATGGAGGTGGTACAGCATGATATCCCACCCCATGAACAACTTTTTCTGTAGTTTGATTATTAGTTAATTCATCAAGAATTTTAGTGCTTCTTTCAAACTTTTTAATTGTTAATTTATTTTGTTCAATTTCAAGCTGACATTCTTCTAATTTACTTGTTAGTTCTTTATTTTTTGTTTCATAGAACTCTTTCTCATACACAGCTTGAAGCAATTCTTCCTTGATCCGTTGATCAATCATCTTGTACACCTTTATTTGATGTTCTTGGTCAGCAATCACACCATCAAACTCATGATTTCTTCTGATTGCTTTTGCTAAATCTTCATTTAATTTATTGTTTTCTTTTTCTAGATTTTTAATAATTTTAGCACATTCAGGAGTACAAGGTTTAGATTTTACCTCAGTTTTGTTGTCAGTAAAGGCCATGAGAGCTTGATTTTGAGCATGCTCTTCTGCTTGGAAGCTCCAGTCATATCCTTGTCCTTGTTGTGACACAAGAGCAGTTGATTTTGATCTTTTGTCTGGTTGAGGACATTCTTTTGCAAAGTGACCAAGGTTGTTACAGTTGTAACACTTGACTTTAGTCTTGTCAAATCCTGCTTTGTCACCTTTGTTGAAATTGAGGCTTGTCCTACCAGTTCTTTTTAAGAATCTTTTGGTCCTTAGGCTCAGCATAGCCATCTGCCATTTAAGATCCATCTCCTCAAGATCATCTGGATTCAATTGTTCCAAGTCATCACCAATCAATGCAGTATGCACATGACTAGTGAAGAAGGATTCTCTTGCAGTATCCTCAGAATCTGCAGCCTTTCCTGTGAAGGTTTCTTGTCCTTGACCTGTACTAGACACAAATGCAGCATTGTTAGAAGAAAGAGAAGGGTTTTTGTGATTTACCTCAGTTTCAAACACTCTGAGATCATTATAGAGTTCATCTAACTCCTTTTCTTCTAGAGCATCTCTTTGTCTATACACTACTGTGTACATGGCCCATTCTTCACTAAGAGACCTTAGGAACTTCATGTTGACATCTTCTTGATCCATCTTTACACCAACTTGGTTGAGTTCACCAATTAGTTTGTTGAATCTGTCAAACACTTGAGTGAGTGTTTCATTGGGCTTTCCTTTGAAATTTTCAAAGTCTTGTTTGAGAACAGACTTCATGTTTCTCTTGGTGCTCTTTGTCCCAACGAATCTCTTCTCCAGTGCTTCCCATAGTATATTTGCATCATCATATTCAACAAAGAGATGTTGATAATCATTAGGAATGGCCAGTAGGAGAGTGCTTAGAGTTTTGAGTTCTATGCCTTTATCTTTCTTCTCCTTCTCACATTTAAGTTTGTCTGCCTCTGTTACCGAGCTGCTTGCTTGAACTTGACCAGTTTTGTTTCCTTCACAAACGACTTCCCACATGGAATAATCTGTAATAAGCATGTATTGCTTAATACGATTCTTCCACATCCCAAAGTTATTGGGAGTGAGCATTGGGATTTTGTTGGCCTGAGTGCTTTCATTATTATCAGTCATGATTAATAATGTGTGTGTTTTAAAGATTAAAACTTTTTGTTGTTCTTAACAAATAGTAGATCTAGAACCAATATGCTCTGATACCACTTGTCAGGATCGATTAACTATAGACAAGTTAATAAACACCTTAGATCTAATTGATGATAGAAGTTGCAGCGGATCAACACTATATCAATGTATTAAGAACGATGAACTGTAAGAACAATATGTAAGAATATTAAGAACACAGTTTCACAAAAAGCTTCAATGTATATTATTGAGTTAACAATACACACGTACGTTTACAATTCGTAAGGAACATACTTATAGTAGTCCTTGAAGCTAAACTATTTACCCTAGTTATTCTAGGACTTGATTTACATCGAATAATAATAATATACATTGATTTATATTCTATAACTATCTATACGAAGATCTCGGACTTGATATCTTCCAAAAACGCGTTGTCAGTAGTAAAACTAATCACCAGTAGTAAATATGAAGATCAGTAGTAAACTTGGTGATCAGTAGTAAGTCCAGATACATCGTCAGTAGTAACTACAATGATCAGTAGTATCTTCAATCTTTGCATGATCAGTAGCAACTTAGTTATAGTGAACACCAGCATCAACTTCATCAGTAGTAACATGTTCTGCCCCATCAGTACTAAGTATGTCAGTACTAACTGCAGCATCAGTAATAAGTTGATCTGTGTTTTGCTCCAACAAGTAAAGCTTTCAAATGGCCGAAATCTGCTTTGATTGATAATGATGGTGATGTTTCGTGCTCGGTTTTTTATTGCTGTGAATGTGTTTGTCAAAAGCGAGAGGGAGGCTGTCGGAAATGCTAATGCTGGTGCTGGTGAGGCTGTCGGAGATGGTGGTGCTGTTGAGGCTGCTGGAAATGTGAGGGGGAGGGGAGGGGTGGTTGAATAAATTAAAAAGTAAATAAAAAGTATAAGTTAAGGGGTATTTTAGTCACTTTAAAATATTTAACAGCCTAAATTAACGTCCGTTAGGATTTTGGACCAAAACCAATACGAAGTTCAAACCACAATGACCACGGGTGTAATTTCTAGAAGTTAGGGATCAAATCCAAAACTTTTGGTAAACCACAGGGACCATTTGTGTAATTTACTCTTATATTTTTCATATTTGAGGTTTTAAAACTTGAAATAAGAGTCCCTATATTCGTTTTAATTACTTATGAACATAGTCTATAAAACTGGTGGCACCGTCGCAGCATAAAATAAAACATTTTATAAAAAAATGTAGATAATTACACATGATTTATAAATAGGTTAGTTATATAGTAGAGTTGTTGGTTTTTATAATTAGTTGAACAAAAAAATAAGTCTTGTAAACCGTGGTTGAGAAACCTAGTTGGAATAAAATTGGTGTGGTGTGTTTTTGAAACGATAGCATACTTTTTGGGTATTGAAAAATGCCCCCCTCTAAATTCGGTGTTATTGCATCTTCAGCCAACCAATTTCCGCCAATTTTTCCTGAAAAGCTTGCTCGATCATCCCTCCCCATCTTAATTAATTTCTCAAAAAAGAAAAAGAAAAACAAAATCAAACAAACGAGAAGAAGTCATCGATTCATTTCATTCAATGAAACGTCCGGTTACTCCATTGTCGACGGTTCGTGCAGACCCACCATCTTCCCCACGCTACCCACCCCCCGTCACCACCCCCACCTCCGGCGCCCAACGCCGTATCGCAATCGCCGTCGACCTCAGCGACGAGAGCGCCTTTGCGGTCCAATGGGCGGTCCAGAATTACTTACGTCCCGGAGACGCCGTCATCCTCCTCCACATCCAGCTCACATCCGTCCTCTACGGCGCCGATTGGGGCCACGCGATGGATCATCCTGAGAACCCCTCAAAAGAAACACGGCAGAAACTCGAGGATGATTTCGACAACCGCACAACCGCCAAAGCCAATATGTTGTCGGAACCCTTGGTCGAAGCCAGCATTCCGTTCAAGATCCACATCGTGAAGGATTGCGATTTGAAGGAGCGGCTCTGTTTGGAGGTGGAGAGGCTCGGGCTTTGTGTGATGATCATGGGAAGCCGAGGTTTCGGTGCTACCAAACGTAAGGGTAAGGGGCGGCTCGGAAGTGTTAGTGATTATTGTGTGCGTCATTGTGTCTGTCCTGTTGTTGTGGTTCGGTATTCTGATGATGACGACGGTAGTGCCAAAAAGGCAGGGGCGCCGGTGGAAGAGGATGCGAAGGATCATCATCCTAAATAACTTATTACCATGTCATTACTCTACTCTACTCTCTTGGCTACCAAAGTATAATGTCTTTAAAATTGATTCAATCTATTTTATTTTTACCCTTTGTTAATATAGTCAAATTGGAAACCATTCTCTATAATATTTATTCAATTCAATTTAAATGCTGTTTTGTACGAGTTGCAACTACTTTAATAAATATGCACTTGTTGTTTCCTTTACGATATCTTAAAATGACCATAATAGAAACGATTTTGACAGTAGTTGCAAAAACTAACATATGAATAAAAAAAATCCAAAATTTTATATCAAATAAAAACAAGAATTCGAAAACCGGAATGAAATGATGGTTCACGTTCAGTCATGTTATTTCGGGTTCTAAGCAAACTATATAATCAACATTGACTATCATGGTTTTGAGAAGATACGTCAGACTTAAAATTGTTAAATATCTGCTTCTAGAGCCGTAAAAACCGGAACCGATTCCGACCGTAACCTGAAAAAACAGAAAACCAAAAAAGAAAATAAAAAAGAACTGAGAACCAGCTCAAAAACCGTAAACCGAGTCCATCCAACTCTACTTTGATTTTTCGGTAAAAAGCTCATCCCTAGTGTCACAGAAGTATTTCATTTCTCATGCAAGATTCTATTCTATGGCTTGGATTCTCCTGAGCCATCCATCTGCTTCTGATCATGCTAGAGTTGTACGTTTTAATTAATAATTAAGCAATTTAATTAAATGCTCGTTCATAATCAAATTTTGACTTTCTAGCATCTTCTATATTTCCCCTAAAGTATGCCATCCTCTGATATTTTATAGTTTTATATATTATTCTGTTTTTTATTCCAATATTAAGTTACTATTTTTTAAAAATAAATATCATTACTTTCTAATATTTGTATTTAACAAGTATAAATATCTCCTAAGTTACTATTCGCTGCGATTTTTATTATCAATTTATTTAGTATTTATAAAATTTTAACTTACCTAATATTGCGTTTTACTCTCTTTCTATTTCTTATTTGAAAAATACTAAAGCTTATAATTACAGTATTCTTCAGTATGTTTTTTGTTTTGGGTTGTTAGTGTTTTACTTGGTTTAAATATTACTCCCTCCGTCCCCTAATAAAGTTCTCATTTCTTACGGGCAAAATATTTTAGGAGATAGATAGTGGTGGGGTCATTGGTAATAAATTTGATTAAAATATAAGGATTTTTTGGAGAGATAAAGTGTTTTTAAGAGATAGTTAGTGGTGAGGTACATCATAACAATATTATTTTATTGAGTAGGTCCCTCCAATATGAGAAATGAGAACTTTATTTTGGGACAAATGTTTTGAGTGAAATAAGAACTTTATTAAGGGACGGAGGAAGTATTTAGCTAACATAAAATTTTCACGATTTTAGACTTTATATAAATTATAAGTATTTAACTAATAAATAAGTGAATTTATGTAACGAAAAAACCAATATCTTTACTCATAGCAAAAAAAAAAGTTAAAATATACATTATAAAATTTTATGGTGAAAAGCATGAATTATAGGAAAGAAATATTATTAATAGTATAAATAAATAAAAGTTTAGGGTTTATAATAAGAAATTAGGTAACTTTAGGGAGGAATTATAAATTACTTATGGATATGTCTAAAAAATCAGTATTTGTAAAAATGGAAATAAAATGTCATACGGGGATTCGAACCTGGGAATATTGCGTATAATGCATGCATGTTTGCCAGTTGAACTACAACTACATATATTAATACTTTTCTTTCCATAATATCACGCATACATGTCATGCATAAAGGCGCACAATAGCAATAGTTACTGTTCGTAGCTTAGGATAGTGGTATGATAATTGTATACTCCCTCCGTCCCACAAAAAAGTTCCCATTTCTCCTTATAATTTTGTCCCACAAAAAAGTTCCCATTTCTCAAATATGAGGGACCCACTCAATAAAATATTATTATTACCAAAGATTCCACCACTAAAACACTTTCTCTCTCCAATCTAACCTTATATTTTAATCAAAAGTATTACCAATACCCCACAACTAATTATCTCCTAAAATCTTGTGCCCAAGTGAAATGAGAACTTTTTTGTGGGACGGAGGGAGTATAAGATAAATTTATCTTACATTCTTACTACCTATTAAAAGATGATAGATGCAATCTACTTCAACTGTTTCCTTTATTATCTCTTAGTTTTGATAATTGTTTTAATATAGTAAATAGGAAAATAGATAGGCACAAATTATAAAAGGAATAACATTTCTCTATTTAAAAAGCTAAGTGGGAATAGTCGAATAGATATATGCTAATGCAATTATGACCACTTAAGAATGCAAACAATAATGATGAGAATAATGTCCATCTTGTAGAAGCTTTATATATAATACACTTTACACTTAAAAAACATACACAAAGTTTCCATCTTAATCTTGTTTAGCATATATTTAGAACAAAACTTCATTATTTAATATAACAAATATCCTCTAACAAAATAATTAAATAAATAACATAAAAAGGTAATAAATCGCTACCAAACTATTCTCCTTTAATTACACATAGAAAAAGTGTCATACAAGTAAAAAAAATAGTTGCAAATGTATATGCATCTTGTGGTAATGCATTATGCATGAAAGAGTGTAAGTAATGTGTTAACAATAAAGATCTATATATAGTTACACAGAATGCGTGCGACCGTGCGCTAATATATTGTTGAACGTTGACCATTTGTAACATAGTTTTTCGATAAAATGTGCCACTAAATTAAAATTTAGTTTTTAGCCACACATTTTAAGAAGTTTCACTAAAAACTCTTATATAATATGACACATTTCGTTGTGTGTCGCTAAGAGCATCCACAATGGTTAACCTCTCAAATAACTTATTACATTTGTCACATTATCTAATAAGCTATTAATTAAAAACTTCTCTAATGGTTAACCTTTTCAAAGACTTTTTCTTATTAATATTACTAATTTACCTTTATATATATATCAAATTTTATAAATGTCCCTCACTTTATATACAACTAAAACCATATCTCATTTTATATACATAATATATACCATAAAAAAATAAAATTAATCATCATGTGTGATCTTTCTTAAAAAATATTGAAATATGATAAAGATATAATTTATAGTTATAGAAATAATAAATGATTCACATATAAATATATATATGAGTTTAAAATATAAAAAATATAGGGACTAAAAGAATCAAACATTGAAAGATGATTAAGTGCTTGGGAAAGAATAAATGGTTGGAGTGACCTTCTAAAATAATCATATATTCCAATGGTAAAAAATTATATTAAAGATTATTCAAATAGTAATAACCTCTTAAAAAACCTCCCGTTGCTCTAATACATGTGTCATTAAATGCCACTTTTTAAGCATTGCATATCTATCTCTTGAACAAACTTATATCGATCTATTAGCTTTTATGATTAGAATAAAAATATTTACAAAAACATTATATACACCAAAAATAAGTAGATCTTGAAATTTAAACAAGTATTTATATATCCGTTTTGTAAAAAAACAAAAAAAAATTCATAAAACTCTAGATAGAAAGATCACATGATCATATGTACATATATTTTTCCCTCGATCAGTTAACCATCTATGACTTCACAACTCTTCATGATTCTAAGTCTCCTGCAAGAAGTAAGAAACATATCCCATGGTACATCTCCGACAAGCATCCAATCACCATCTTTATCTTCATAAGTAGGCGCATGTTCATACTTGTACCCTTCGTTCTCAGAGTACAACCCTATAATGCACTTAAACATGTCTTGCAAACCTGTCATGAGTTCACCATAGCTTTTGTACACTTTTAGGTCAACTTTCCTTAAGTATGGAGCTCCATCCATGCTTACTTTCACATATATCCCGGAACCCGTCTCCGATTCGCTTTTCTTTCCTAGGATTATGTTTTTCCGGTAAGATCTCACCGGCGGCCACCCGACAACTTGTGCCCTGAAAACCATTTAAAAGTTCACATAAGTATATGCATGTGGTTTGTGTGTGTATTATAGATTTTGCATGTATTTTGTAATTTACTTACTTTGTGGGTGGGGGAGATCTCGATGTATCGTTCTCATCGGATACACTTGATTCCATCTCCGATGAGCTTCTTTTTTTGGTGATTACCGGAGAAGGTGTTGTTGCTTTTATCTCCCGTTGATCGTCTCCGGTTGATCCCGGCAAAGCTAATCTTAGTTCGGTTGCTTCAAAATTGATTAGATCCATGTGTCTTGTGGCAATTGATTAAAGATATAATTGGATGCTCGAGAAGAGTTCTTGATTTTTTGATAGGAATTTAAGATTTCCGGCGACTTTCCTGATTTTCCGGCGAGTGGGTTTTGATCGAATGTATGAGAAGAAATGACTTGTGGTTTGGTTATGTGATGGAAGATGAGTTTTATATAAAAACTTGGGTTGGGACATGATTTAGGTGAGTTATTCTCCTTGTGAATGAATTTCATAGCATGAGATTTTTTATATCCCCACTCGCACACTTTCTCACGCGACATCCATCTAAATTTATGTAAGCAGTGATTAAATTCAATTTTGTTATTATTGTCACGTCAACTCAAATATGTTTTTCTATTCCAATGAAAGATATTATAAATTTCGATCAAACTCACGTAGCATGCAATCAAACTCATTCCCTTTCGAAATCTACCTCTTCCCTTCCAAAATCAGAACCCTCAACGGTCGCATTAACGATCAAATGTCCTTTGAGGATGCACCGGGTGAGACCTGCATAACGGGGAGGGACGCGTCAGATGTGGGGACGGCGTCCGACTGTGTGGGTGACGCACCCTTTACGGGTAATTAAGGGGTGTTTGGGCTGCGTTTCAAAAAATTTCAAAATGATCTTTTTAATGTATTTCCAAACAGCTACCTAGTTTCTTTTTCAAAATAATGTTTTTAGGGATATCAAACGCATATATATTTACTTTCCTCTTTTTTTTGAATGGCAAGATTATATTATAAAGGAACTAACTAGCAAGAAACTATAGATACAAAACAAAACAACAACAAAAGCAGAAAGTTACAACAAACATAAAAAGCTAACATTAAGAAAACGGGTCATAACACCACACAACCCAATAAAAGCTACTCCACCCTAACTTGGACCTATGTTTAATTCAATAAAACAATTGAGACTGGACCGTCGAAATTAAAGCCACTGATCTTGAGCTAAAAGACCGGGAAAAAAAAACCATTTCTGAATTCCCAGGTCGTAAAAACACATGCATAAAATATTTGCTTCTTCTCATTTTTAATACTCTTCTTATCCAAACACATTAAACTAGATTATTGCATTTTGAAAATACAACATATAATGTCAATGGTTACGTCACGTACATGAAGAACAAAACACAGTCATCCCGAAGGAATACGTTAAAAAAAGCAATACCTTTTAGAAATTATAGAAAGTAGTTCTTTTGAAAGTTAAATTTATACATGAAAGTCGATTAAAGTATTAGCTTTTTAAAAAATATTAGCTTTGAATCTAAAAAAAGCTACTTCCTCTGATTCAAAATAAGCGATACATTTTCTTTTTTAGGGTAAATCATAATAAGTGATACACTTTGAAAAATTATCTTATTTGACAAAAAATAATGAGACTCAAACCCACTAACTATCTACTTTAACAAAGTGAAATGACTCATTTACCATTACTTTTACTTTTACTTTTAAACATCATTAACTCTACTTTATTCAAAAAATGAGACTCATTCCTCACTAACCATCTAATTAATCTAATTTAACCATCATTATAATCTTTTGTCTTAACCGTGAAACGCAAAGTATATCACTTATATTGAACCAGAGGAAGTATATGCAAAACTTGTTACTTATTTGTTTTTCACTTTATTTAAAGCTTATTTTAATTATAAATCGATAAATTAATTTGCAAACCGATGATGATGGTTAAGTTTGTTAAAAAATATATTTTTAATGGCATCCAATTTATTCCATTTATCCACGAACAACATCTTATACTTCCTCCGTATCAAAATAAGTATCGCTCTGAAGTTTATATTTTTTGAGACAAAATAAGGTAATGAAAAAAATCAGGAGAAATTTAAAAAATTTAAAACATTTAATTAATAAAATTTCCCCAAGTACAAGTAATGAAAAGGTCCCAACTCAGATAAAAATATAAACCATCTCATGGTCTTTAATGCGGAAACAAATAAAAAGGTTAAAAATTATGTTTGACTCAAAACAAACTTTTAAAAACTCCAAATCCAATAAATAAAGATGCAGCCCATCAGCCGTTGACCTTCTCTTTGCCTTTACTAGTACCTGAAAAATGGGGGAGTGATTGGGGTCAGCCACCGCTGAGTGAATAATATCAAAATAAACAAATAAATACAAACAACTCAAGCCACATAAGTGATCCCTAGAGACTATACTCAATTCTCAATTACTCAAGTTTATTTTCTAAGATTTTAAATTTATATAGCGCGCTTGTTTGACTTGGGACGAGAGATCAACCTCGACCCGCCTCACACAACTCAAGGCTCAATACCTGTACTCTTCGGTGTTGAGTCAAAACGTCTGGCACCAGTACTCTTCGGTGCCAAGACAACTCAAGTATATTATGTTTAATGTTTTAACTCAAGAACTCAAAACTCAGATAACTCAGGCTCCAGATAACTCAAATCACAGATAACTCAAATCACAGATAACTCAAATAAATCACCCAATCAATACTCAAGCTCAACCAACAAGACAATTCACAACACATAGCACAAAATCATGAATCGAAAGTAAGTACAAGTTTAAAGTGAGATTACCCACCTCGAATAGACGTATGCTCCTAAATATCATCGGTACAGTAGAGCGTCTCTAGCAGGTCCTAGAAGGTCCTACAAGATACAAGGAAGCTCGGGTTAAAATTTGGCTCAAAGGTTGTTTCAGCAGAAACTTAATAGCACTCAGCACTTTCGCGGGAACGGCTATAAATCTCAAACCGCTCACTAGATTTTATTCAAAATTTTATAGTAGCTAAATGACCCAGAGAACTAAAATTTTACAGAAGACCTCGGAAACTGAATCCAAATAGAAAAGGTTCAAATCAGGCTTACAAGACAGAATAGCTGAACCGAAAACTATTCTGCGATGGTTTACTAAAACAGCGATAACTTTTAAACCATAAATCCAATTAACGAGCCGTCAGCGGCATTGGAAAGAGGACTCAGGATACTAGAGACCAATACGAGCCAAAATTCCAGGAACGCATTTTAAGTGTGTTAAAAACGGACATAAACATGACGAACAGATTCTGCCACAATTTCAGTTTGATGTTTAAAAACCCAACTTTAATCCCGATATCAACCCATTTATTCTCGAGACACCCGACAGTCCCAAAAGTTATTTTAACTTCAGAATTATGTTTACAAAAATTATTTTAGAAAAGCTATTCGGTTTAGGAAACCAAGAACCCTACGGGTTCGGTTTCCGGTTTTTCGATTAATAAACATGTGATTCATTTAACCAAAAGACGTTAATCCAAACCAAACCCGACACCCTCCGATTCAGTGATTAAAACTCGAGTATCAAGCTGCATGTTTCAAGGAAAACAATGACAAAGAAACGGAAACAATAAACGATTTATAAACGAGTGTAACAACAACACATAGAATCACTGCCGAAGCTTACTGTTTTGACCATAATTACCAAACCGTCTACCAGTTTAACGAGTGCTCGGTCAATTCGGAAAGCTAACTCAGAGGGGTACAAAAATCTTTGAGACGATCCTCACCTAATTAGACTTCTATGATGCTCAAAAACGGCCCGCAACATGGCGGTGACAATCTGCCAGAACTAAAAGCGATTTTAAATAGTACTAGAAAAAGGGATTAGAAGTTTACCCTACGAACCAAACACGATGATAGCGATCAACCGAACAACGACACCGCCAAAATTACTATTGATCCCTGGCCAGACTCTTTCGTTGGCAATCAACACAACACAAAAAGAAATAGTTTGTGATTTCACTTTGCCACCTGCTCGCCAACTTACTTGCTTACCGCCCAATCAAAACAAACAAAACCCACTTCTGGACCCTTCATAAAAGATTAACATCACCACCATTGTCTCGTCATGCACAGTTGGATCAGCAACAGCCACCAATTACACATCCAGCTACTTAGGGGTTTCTTTAAAAAAAAGGAATATGCCGACTTCAAAAGGGATCAAAGTCTCTGATTTGCTTTTTCTCTTAAACGGCCGCAACTCAAGTTTTCCCACTCTCTCGTCATTAGTAGGGGTTTTAGGTTTAAAGGTTTTAATTTAGTCGGTTAATGGATCCCTGATCCTAAATAGGCCTTAAGCCCGAAACAAATAAAGCCCGGGGCCTTGGCCTTTGGCGGGCCCGACTCAAAAGAATACCACTCACTCTTACGATTAACTAACCGATCCAAACTTGACGAACTATTTAATTACTTTTAATAATATACGAACGTCTACTAAATTATAAATTGATCACATAATTAAATGTCTAGATAACTAAGTCTAATTAGGGGTGTTGATCGGGTATAACTTTCGGGTATCGGGTAGTTCGGGTCGGGTAGCTCGGGTATTTTCAAATATAAAAACTATCCAATACCCGAACCAAATTAAATTCGGGTATTTGGGTATGGGTAGTTCGGGTAATGGGTCGGGTACGGGTATATCCACTACTACCCGAGAATTTGTACACTTGTATTATCGGCGACCACAGTGATTATATTCGATCTTAATATACCAAATTTGTCTGCAATTTTATTAAACTCCAACTGACATGAGACTCTATCATTGACTTTTAGATGAAATTCATGCACTACAAACTTAAAGATCGTATTTTATATATAAAACTATAAAATATTACCTTTAAAAAAGTCCTTTTAATAAATTTCGGTTATTCGGGTATACCCGCCAACTTAAAATATTACCTTATACCTGATCCGTATTATTTTCGAGTTACCCAATACCCAAATGTTTCTACCCGATACCCGAACTACCCGACCCGATCTACCCGAATTCGAAACGGGTCGGGCGGGTAGAGCGGGTTTTAGTTATTTTCGACAGCCCTAAGTCTAATTACTTATATAACTGATAAAACGAACCGTCTAATTACGGGTCGTCCAAATAATACGAACCGTCTAACAATAGGTCGTCCAAATAATATAGAACTAATTATAAATAATAAAATGTGATTAAAATCATCTTTATTTAATTAATACAAATTTCAAGGCGTTACATTAAATGGAGTAATTAGAATGGTGAAAAAGCCAAATATAGGAAGATGACAAAAATGAATGGGACCCTACACATTTAATGATGTTTAAAGAGGGATAAGTAAGGGTAAATGGGTAAATTTAAATATAAAAACTTAACAAATAAAGTAAAATATTAAAATGATTCACTTATTTTGATACACCCCGGAAAGAAAAGTGATTAACTTATAAGGAAGTACTTTCTATTAAAGGGGATGATTCTCCTACCACAAGTTTTAATTTATCTACCACAACTGTTGCTTAAAATGCTTGTACAATTAGTTGTAAAACTTGTACGCTGTGGTATAAGAAGTAAGAGTTATGGTACATAAATGAATTCCCTTTTATTAATTCCAGTGGGTTACAAATTTTGGGTTGTAAAAACAGAATTGACATAAAAATAAAAGTGTTGTCTGTCAGGCGCGTAAAGAGAGTAGGCAAGTATATGTCAACGGAGGAGACAAGTGGTTAGATAAGACAGCGAGAGATGTTGGTCCATAAGTTTGGATCACCGGTGAATAAAACCGGGAACATACCCAAGACAGCCAGTATGGAAACCTGTGGTCCTTCAAAATCGACGGCTTTGATGAGTTCGCTTTCTAGGCATTAAATCCTGAGCGTTGGATCACGGCCCCATTGAGTGGGGAGAATACCATGTGATGTAGGCCGCACAATGTCTGGGAAGACGGTGACCATTGCCCATGTGTGGTGGCACCCGCGTTAAATATACTTTTCATTTTTGTGAAATTTATGCGAATATTTCATATTTTCAAAATATTATTTATAAAAATTAACCAGATGAGATAATTGTTAAATATGACAATCAACATCATTGCATTTTTAGTTTGGTAAAACGTAAATAGATATCTCTGCTTTGGGATTTTTCTTTGTTTGTCTAGTTATACTGATGCTAAACATTAATATCATAAGAGATGCACATTGGTCAACGGTCAAACTATTGTTGGCCATTGTGGACCCACTCTTCCTTGTATGGGCCTTTCAGAATTTAAAGCCCAACAAACATCAGTGTTTGGACCATAAGAGAACACGACATACTGCTTAATTTAAGAAACTTTGGTACCTAAATTGTCTTTTGGCAATTGGCATACGGCATACGGATACCCCACATCAAGTTACGCTGTTATACATAGTTTTAACTTTTACGTTATGATCCCAATCGCATTTCCTTTTAATGTGGGCAATTTTGTTTGGCTGTATTATGTAGGGAAAAATATATAAAATAAAGTTGAGGTGTATATTAAATAAGGTAGATGGGTACACACGTGCAATAAATTAAATGAGAGTGAAATGTGGGCCTTGACCCACACGTGAACTGGGCCATAAACTTGGACTTTTTTGGGTATGTGACCTTGGGTCACATTTACATTCGTTTCTTTTATTTTCTGGCAGCAGCTCCATCACCAATGCCATCAATCAATATGCTAGGCCCCACGCTTAAAACATGCCACCTCAATACCTCATTCTAATGTTACAATTCCAACCTAAGACTACCCGTAATGGGTGACCAAACTAAGTTTGGTCACCCCTGCCACCTCTGCGCCACATCAGCTTTCTCTCTCCTAATCAAACACATGACCAAACAGCGACCAAACCCCCGTAACGGGTGACCGAATCGGCGACCAATTTTTTTTTATTTTTTTTTAAGAAATTTCGTTTTATTAATATATATTATATAATATTTATTTTATATATAATATATTATTAAATTATTAATTATTAATATATATATATATATATATATATATATATATATATATATATATATATATATATATATATATATATGTATAAGAGAGAAAGAGGCAAAACCGGCGACCAAAGAAACAGCCGAACGGTCGAGTAGTCGACCTTTCAGGGTGGGGGACGCGTCGGCGGTGATCGGGTGTAACGGTGGGGGACGCGTCGGGTGGCTTATGTGGCCGGTCGCGACTGAGCTTCCGGTCGTCCAATACGCCCAGTCTAAGAATATCAAACCCATAACCCAATGTTGGTCTATATTTAGATTTTAGGATTTGTACCATCTTTCACATTACTCATGTTATACTCCCTCCGTCCCTAAATAAAGTTCTCATTTCTCATTTAAGTTTGTCCATAAATAAAGTTCTCATTTTTCAAACTTAAGGGACCCACTTAATATAATAATAATATTATCAATACTTTCACCACTAACTATCTCTTAAAACACTTTCTCTCTCAAATTAAACCTTATATTTTAATTAAAAGTAATACCAAATACCCACCACTAACTATCTCATAAAAAATTATGCCCAAGAGAAATGAGAACTTTATTTAGGGACGCAGAGAGTATTTTCTAAATGCCAACAAAAAGAGTGTCAACAAATGAGGGTTTTTTTATCTAAGGAGTTGTATATTTTGTTGAAGGGTAAACAACTAAACATTTAAACACAACTAATAATTTTGTTGCTTACATCACAAATAAAACTCGACATTCCGGAGAGTCTATATAAAAGGAAACATCCTTAAAAAGAAACTAAACATTTAAACAACATTACTATATTGTATGTTACTATGCTCTATCATGCGCGAAAGCTTATTGTAGGTTGTAATCGCAATGAGGTCGTGATAAAATGGTTTCAGAAGATAGAAGGATGAGAGGTTTGATCATGTGGTGGTCATGGTCATGATGTAAATAGCAACCACAGCCTTAGCATCTTTATTATATTATAAGTTATTATATTATATTGGAATGAAATAGTAATGAACTTTTAAAAAAGTTCTCATTTGAGATGTTCTAACTTATTTAAACTATTAGTATTTATACAAAAAAATAACTATTAACTAGTTGACATTGCCAGTTTATTTTTTTATAAGAGCGGGGGTTTGGGAACGTTAAAGGTGAGTTAAAGGTGGTTTGGTGGCGTCAAACGGCACCGGCACTTGCGCTAAACCTGCGCAAAAGGTCAGGTGTCATAGGATTAACGCGACGTTAGATGTTTTCATGTGTTTTTTCTCTTTCTTTTGCTAATTGTTATAGATTGGGATGTATTTTTTTATGTGTCCCAATTTAATGTTATAAAATGTTCAGGAGGAAGAGTATTTTTGAGTTAGCGTTATAGCAATTTTACAAGACAAAAAATTCTATAACTCAGACTTTAACAAGCCCATACTTTATGCTCTAGTATGATATTATTATTGTCATTGTCTATACGTACTCTAGTTTGTTGGATCAATATATACAGGGTATTGCACATGTATGCTTTTGTTAATGTTACTCAAATATAATGTTTTCGTGTTCCTAACTAGACATATGGGTCGAAAAAGGGTAACTATACACCCTTTCATATATGTGAAAGTAGTCTTGAAAAACGACAATCAAGTGTCGTATTGTAACAGAGATTACCAGAAATGCTTTCTGTATATTTACGCGACAATTATAATGAAACGTGTGGGTGATTATAACGACAATTGTGACTTTCAGTTTCACCCAACCACTTCTCATCTAATGTCACCAAATTGCTCTATACCGAAGTTGTAAGCCCCGGTTAATTTATTTATAGGCATTTTATACGAATAGAAAAGCCACTTCTTGATCTAAGAATAATAATCACTTTCTTTTTCTTTTCAAAAAGAGTATTTCTGTTTATGATAGGTTCTACAGTAATAACCGAGTATAACTTGTAATGTACATGATCTAATTATTATCATTACCATTTACGAATCTCACTCATGTAACTAAATAGTATAATTAATATCTATAAGACCATATATGGTATATCATTAATGCGCTATATATTTGAAACCCATTAAACGGATGTAGCAATCACTAAACTAGTGTCCTACTAAGCGGTATAGTTAGATATCTATATAAACGTTCAATTTATTCGTATAAAACATTTTTAATCCATACAAAATAATTTTATATTAAAGTACAAACATGCTCTTAGTGAGAAGGATGAAATCAAAATGCGATAAAAGAAAATGAAGGACATAATTATCATTTGATATTAAATTTTCGAAAAACTCTCGTAGCCTTCGCTCATAAGCTAACTAAGAGCATGCCTTCGATCCGGCGTGAACTCTTTGCATTGCCTGTAGAGGTAATATATGAATAAAAATTATTATGTAAAAATCAAATCCCTCTAAATATATATATTAGACTATTAAACTATATATATTTTACTCTAAAGTCAAAGAGACACGAAATCAATCATACTCGGAGAAACTATGACAAAACTTGTGTGTAGCACAAGCGTTCATACAACCTTATAATATAAAACATTAAACTTTGTTCATATAGGAAATATGATTAAAAAACGCCTATACAATACAATATCAGATTTAGATTTTCGGTTCTCCAAAAGAAAAATTACATTGTTATGTTTAGAAGTATTCTCTAATAGAAAAAACACAATTCTTATACAACAATTTTGTAAGTTGCATTTTTGTAAATATGATTTATTGTTATAAAAACTACAAGTTTTGATTCGAATTTTAGGGGTGTAACGTTCTAATAATAAATACTACATGTAATTGTATAGATGGATCTTACGTAATATTTTAATTCGACAAAATGAATACTCTTGATTTTTTAATTCTGTATACGCATAATTTCAAATCAGAACCGGTAATAAGCAATCAGTATAGCAACTAAAATGGGATGCAATATAAAGATTATGAAGGCAAAGTAAACAATTTTTCGCTATATTTTCACATATTGCCATTAAATCTATGAATTGTATTACTCACATATTTAAAAGGGAATTTATTTCTATAGCACAATTTTTAATTCCTATATCACAAAGGACAACTTTTATAGCTAATTGCACAATTATACTATGTACTAGCATTAAAAATTATGGTATAAAAATCACTCTCGTATTTAAAATTTCATAATCATACCAAACATATCAAACTATCAATCACATTTTTGTGTAATATAAATTATAATGGAGCAGTTTATAGCCCGGTGAATGGGATACCCTGTAGCGGCGCACATGGAGCAGGGTTTGAGCCTTGGGTGACACCCTCTAAACAGTTTCACATGTTCACTTCATGGGACCCCGTCCACATGTCAATTGGGTCCTACTAGTTCCATAAAAAAAAAGCCTTTAAATATATTGGAAGAAATATCAAACACTCCACAAACTACTCTATATATCATGGTCATTACTTTTTTTACCCAAAGTTTGTAACCTAGTGGTATTGGAGGAAGATTTAAGGTGTTGTCATGAGTTCAAGTCTCGTCGTGAATAAATAGGTGGAATGTTCGAGGGATGACATACTGCCCCTTGTGGATGTCACTGCCTAAACTCGAACCACTAACTTACTAACTAGCCGTTAAAAAAAATCATGGTCATTACTTAATAATACCTATATAATTTATTTTAAATATTTTATTATATGATGCATGAAATATTTCTATGTAGTGTATCCCTTAGAATATTTTTTCATCTCTAAAACAATATTTAATATTCTCATACTTTTATTAAAATTTATAAATTACTAAATAAGTATTTATAATATAGTGAGGTTTGTACATATTTTTTTAACAAAATAAGGTATATGAAAATTCTTAAATGTGATGATACAAATCTACAATAGCCAAATATATAGCAGTTGGTCAGAAAAAATATGCAAGAGTGTGTCCTGTGAGAACTGGATCAGAAATTAGTTAGAATAACTGAAGTGAGCTATATTTATTTGGTTTTCGATTCTACTTTTTATGCAAAATCATTTATGGATCCGATTCGCTCTAATATACTCCCCTCGTTCCTAAATAAAGTTCTCATTTCTCTTGGACATAAGTTTATGAGAAAGTTAGTGGTAGAGTCATTGGTAATAAATTTGATTAAAATATAAAGACTGTTTGTAGAGAGAAAGATAGTTAATGAATAATTAATAGTTGAGTCCTTGGTAATTACTCCGTATATTATTTTATTAAGTGGACTCCATCAACTTATGTAATGAGAACTATATTTAGGGACAAAAATTGAAGATAAAATGAGAACTTTATTTAGGGACGGAGGGAGTATCATTTTTCGGTTCTCAGTTCAGTCTGATTCCAAACAGTTCAATTCGATTCTTATATACTGTAGTATACATGCCTATGAGAGTGTAACAGAGAAATATTTAAACAAACCTTGATGATTTATCAAAGTAATTGCTACATATTTAAACAAGTCTCAAACAAATAACTATAATTACCTACCACAAAGTGAAGATTGAGTCGGTTACATATTATACATAAACGCACACACTCACACATATAGATACATGCATGTTGTATAAATTAAAAATGCGTTTATATCAATTGAGACGAGCTTAATTACAAAGTAATTATACTTACTTTAATAATAAATGAATACAATAAATATATATGTGGTGTTTTTTTTATATATTACGAGGAAGCATGGCCCGTGCGATGCACGGGCTTTATTCATCACCTCTAAAGTATGAACAAAGCAAAATCTGTTGGAGAAAAATATAAATTAACAAAACATAAGTGCTTATATTAATATAATACAAAATATGTTATTCATAATCGATGGTTTAGCAAATCAAGAACATTAATAGTTTGAAAAGACCAAATTCCAAACGAATATATGTAGTATACATTCACCTCACATGCAAGCTTTTAAACTCAACCGTTTGGTTAGTGCAATACAACGGTCTCCTTTTTTGAACAACAAAAGGGACAACGGATAGAAGTTTCGGCAACGCCATTACCCCAACCGGAAACACACAATAAATATATAACAAATTGCAAGCCAGAGTCTCGCAAAGAAATTACAAAGTTTGATAAAAATAAAAAACCTTACCACCTAATAACATACAAACCAATAAGAGGACTCCCAAACAATACCAAATAAAATTACCACCTATTGACTTATATATCTAATTCAAAACGTACCAAAATTACAACATCATGAAAACAACGAACCAACATAAATAAATTTTCAAAAATATATAGAATATGGGTCGTTGCACCAACTGTACCAATGATACCACTCTCTTTAAAATGCCAAACATTAACATGTCTTTATAGTATGTGAAAGGAAGTGTATCTGCCCAAACAAAAATAAACACTTAGTGGTTAATTTGATTTAAGTCATTAGGTAAAAACAAAAATAAACAGAATAAAAGTATAAAAATATTAAATAATATAATTAGTGGTTGAATTTGTGAAGATACCTCTCGAAGAATTTGGCCTGTTAAGTCGCTTTGACCTGGTCAAATTTTGCTTTTGTAGATGAGTTTTTTATTCCTCCTTTCTGAAAGTAACTGTAATAATGATCATTGAATTGAATCTAAAATATAAATCGTATTGACATGAAGATTGTAACAAAAAAGAATTTTGAATACCGATTAAAGAAAACAAAAACTAAAAAAAAAATAAAAAAAAAATATGTCAAAACTTCATATGCATAATTTTACAGGTCAACACTTCATACGAAATAAATTTTGAAAAAGGCAAAAAAGGAATAAAACTTGTGTTAATAGCGATTTGCAACATTGCAGGGATCAACGAATTAGAAGAACCAGCCTGAAACGTTAGTGATTTTAAAGGAAGAATAATGGGATTAACTAAGCAACTTGCTCACTTAATAAATGTGTTTTTGGAATTAGAACGTGAAATAGTGAATGTCTTTGATCTGTAAAACTTCACAAGCATTTAAACATCAATCATTACATTGCAAAGTTAATACGAATGTTTGAACTTCCCAAGCTCTGTAAAACTATGTAAAACTTCCGGGTTAAAAGGCAACTGCCTCGCCACCTTTACGGTGGTTCTTTACACCTTTTTTTGGATAGTATGGAAATGCAGGAATGATAAGGTCTTTAAAGGTACAATTTGTGCGAGTGCAGATGTGGCGTTCAACCGGATTCAATCCCAAAGCTTTTTCTGGCTGAAGTCCCGTTCCAAGCTCTTTGGGTTCAGTGACTTGTGGGGTATTTGGTGCTCAGCTCCTAAGGAGAGTTTTGGTTAATTTTCTTTGTTTCTTTCGTTAGGTGCTTTGTTCTCTGGTGTGTTGTGTTTTTGGTGTTTTGTGAACTTTGTATCTTGTTTTCTTGCTAGCTTCTTGCTAGCCTTTTATATAGTTTTTCCGGGTTCTTCTGGGAGGGGTGATGGCTTTGCCGAAGCTCCTTCTTTAGTTCCCCTTGCCGTTCAAAAAAAAAAATACATTGCAAACTTAATACAAATATCTTTAATCCTTGATCCGTAAAACATCCCAAGCATTTAAACATCAATCAATACATTGCAAATTTAATACATGGTAATAAAAATAACATCAAGCATGAAACTCAATTTTTTAATATATATAGAAGATATAGATATAGAATATAGATATAGATAAAGACAACATCAAAATGAGACTCTATTTTTATATAACATGGTTTATTTAATATTTTAATAAATACAACATCAAATCAAAACCTATTAATTGGATTAAAAGCAAATAACAAATCAAATGAACAACAATTGTAACCATTAACATGATAAGACATGATTTATTTAATATTTAATAAAGATAACATCAAAATGAGACTCAATTTATATATAACATGATTTATTTAATAGTATAATAAATACAACATCAAATCAAAACCTATTAATGGGATTAAAAGTAAAATAACAAATCAAATGAACAACAATTGTAACTATTAGCATGATAACACATCCATCTTAAATTTTGTGTGATAATATTACACACAAACTCATATACTATAATGATAACTATTAGATCATTATATAATATCATTTTTATACAAAATGTACACAAACAACGAATAATAATTTTATACATATACAAAAAAGGTTGTGTAATTTTAAACAAAAACAACAACATGATAAGACATGATTTATTTAATATTTAATAAAGACAACATCAAAATGAGATTCAGTTTATATATAACATGATTTATTTAATAGTATAATAAATACAACATCAAATCAAAACCTATTTATTGGATTAAAAATAAAATAACAAATCAAATGAACAACAATTGTAACCATTAGCATGATAAGACATGATTTATTTAATATTTAATAAAGACAACATCAAAATTAGACTCAATTTATATATAACATGATTTATTTAATAGTATAATAAATACAACATCAAATCAAAACCTATTAATTGGATTAAAAGTAAAATAACAAATCAAATGAACAACAATTGTAATCATTAGTATGATAACACATCCATCTTAAATTTTGTGTGATAATATTACACACAATCTCATATACTATAATGATAACTATTAGATCATTATATAATATCATTGTTATACAAAATGTACATAAACAACGAATAATAATTTTATACATATACAAAAGAGGTTGTGTAATTTTAAACAAAAACAACATGATAAAACATGATTTATTTAATATTTAATAAAGACAACATCAAAATGAGACTCAATTTATATATAACATGATTTATTTAATAGTATAATAAATACAATATCAAATCAAAACCTATTTATTGGATTAAAAGTAAAATAACAAATCAAATGAACAGCAGTTGTAACCATTTGCATGATAACACGCCTATCTTAAAATTTGTGTGATAATATTACACACAATCTCATATACGAAGTACTATAATGATAACTATTAGATCATTATATAATATCATTTTTATACAAAATGTACATAAACAACGAATAACAATTTTATACATATACAAAAGAGGTTGTGTAATTTTAAACAAAAACAACAAACATACTCTCTTTAAAACAATACCATAAACACCTCATCTTTATGAAGAACATAATAGCTAAAGGTCTTTGTTGTTGACTCCACTTGTTAGATGTTTCTTTTGGTACACCTTTAGGGTGTTAAAATTTTTGCAACATGAAAATGAGTATTTATAGACCATAACGTGTAAGATTCATAACACTTGAAAAGTCCTATTTAATGAACTTTTTATTATTATCATTATTTATATTTATTTCAAAACTTTGATCTTACAATTTAGTGAGTTTATCAAATTATTATTAAAATGATTTCATTACTATAATTTATAACTACTAATTTTACAATTATTGTGTTTTCTCAATCTTTATTAACATGATTTTTAATAGATTAATTATAATTTTTTAATAGATGGTAATTAATGCAACTTCAAAGTTGGAACTCATTCTTTATGTATACGAGACAGCATGGCCCGTGCGATGCACGGGCTTCGTTCACAATAATGAGTTATTTTGAGTGCATATCGTGTACAATTTACTGGTATCACCTAGAAAATGTACGAAAAACGTGATCGGTACATGTTTACTTTGATTGCGGGTATTCTACTAACTGAGCGAAGCTATTCCTTATGTATATTGATGTTTATGGTTTGTTGTTCTTTATTGAGTCATATGGATTGTGTATGTTAATTGCAATTATTTCTTTAGCTTGAAATAGATTTCGTATGCGTAAGTAGGCATGTGCAAACTAGACCAAGAACCGATCGGGATCGCAGAACCGGATCCGACCGAACCGAGCTCCATCGGTTCGGTTCTCAGTTCTAATTTTTAAGAAAAATCAGTTCTCGGTTCCGAGCGGTCCGATTTGGTCGAAAACCGAGAAAAAACTGAAAAGAGTCGAAGAAATTGCCTCGGTTCCCGGTTTAGTTCGGTTCCGACTAATTCTTGGTCCAGTCCGGTTCGGTTCTGAGCATCATTTGTTCGGTACTCGGTCCGTTTAAAGCCATTTTTTCGTTCGGTTCTGGTTTATTTTTTAATATATATCTGTCATCATGCATTTTTTTTATATTGATTGATTTTAATAAATATATAAAGTTTGTTGCTATGTAATTAATATTTAACCATAATCTAGATATTCAACTATTTTTATGATTCAGAAATGCATGGACATTATTTTGTTGTGTTTATTAAATATTATTTATGTTAAAGCTTTTGATCTTACAATTGATTAATTTATTATTTTTATAAATGGATTCATATAATAATATTATTATTATTATTACTAAATGCATGGTATTAATTACAACTTCAAAGTTGGAACTCAATTTTTATAAAAAAATGGATGTTCGGGTAAAAGATAATAAATATCATTTGAAAACTCAACATTATTTGCATCATGATAGTGTGCTTATAATATGTAACTTCTAGTTATATGAATAAACTATTATTTAATTAAATTTACTACTATTATTTTTCTGTTAAATTCTTTGTCTTATCTAATTAATATGTAACTTCTAGTTAAACGAAAAGGTTATTATTTAATTGAATTTACTACTATTATTTATGTTAAACACTTTGTATAATATATTACATTTATTCATGAGCATCATTTATAACAAAAACTTAATTTTTAACATAGAATTCAATACAACATAAACCATGAAACTCAATTTTTTCAGAATCTATATATAGAGATATAGATATAGATGTTAAGATGTTTCTATAAGTTATACAACATCAATTTTTTCAGAATCAGTTAAGATGTTTTAGAATTCAATAAGTTATACAAATCAATTAAATAAATTAATAGCGAGGAGAAAGAACAAAATCACTAAATTTCATTGTTGTTTACTCCACTTGTTAGATGTTTCTTTTGGATGCACATTTAGAGTGTTGAAATTTTTGCAATATGAGAATGACTATTTATAGATGCTAATGTGTGAGATTCATAAAAACTTGAAAAGTCTCTTATTTATTGAACTTTTTATTATTATAATTATTTATATTTATTACAAAACTATTGGTCTTACAATTAATGATTTTATTTTTAAAATTGAGTTTATAGAATATTATTATTAATACTAAATTCATGATATTAATTACAACTAAAAATTGAAACTCAATTTTTATAGATATATAGAATATAGATATAGATGATTTATTTAATATTATAATAAATATAACATCAAAATGGAACTCAATTTTTATATTTTAATACATATACAAAAGAAGTAAGCATAAAATTTAACAACCATCAAATGAACAACAATTTGTGACCATTAACATGATAAGATATTCATCTTAAATAATTGTGATAATATCATACACAATCTCATATACTATAATGATAACTATTAGATCATTATATAATATATTTTTATATACATAATGTACATAAACAGCCAATATAACATCAAAATAGAACTCAATGTTTATATTTTATACATATACAAAAGAAGTAAGTATAAATCTAACAACCATCAAATGAACAACAATTTGTGACCATTAACATGATAAGATATCCATCTTGAATAATTATGATAATATCATACAAATCTCATATACTATAATGATAACTATTAGATCATTATATAATATAATTTTTATACAAAATGTACATAAACAATGAATAATAATTTTGTACATATATACAAAAGAGTTTGTGTAATTTTAAACGAAAACAGCTAACATACACTCTCTCTATAAGACAAAACCATAAAGAGTTCATCTCTATGATTTTTTTCTTCAAAAAATACAAATAATAAACATTATGTTTGATTACCAATTAATAGCGACGATAAATAAAAAAAACCCTATAGATCTTTGTTGTTGACTCCACTTGTTAGATATTTCTTTTGGATGTACCTTTAGAGTGTTAAAAATTTTGCAATATGAGAATGACTATTTATAGATGCTAATGAGTAAGATTCATGTAATTTGAAAAGTCTCTTATTTATTGAACTTTTTATTATTATAATTATTTATAATTATTTCAAAACTCTTGGTATTACAATTTAATGATTTTATTTTTAAAATTAAGTTTATATATTAATTATTATTAATATTAAATGCATGATATTAATTACAACTTCAAAATTGAAACTCAATTTTTATATATATATATAGATATATAGATATTATATTATACTTTCTTCAATTCAAAATAAGTGATACACTTTAAAATTTTACTTTATTTGGCAAAAAAAATAGTGAGACCTACGCCCACTAATTATCTACTTTAACAAAGTGAAATGACCTATTTACCATATTTTTACTTTTAAACATCATTAACCTCACTTTTATTCAAAAATTGTGGGACGCATTCCCCACTAGTCATACAATTAATCTAATTTAACTATCATTATAATCTTTTCCCTCAAAAACCATGAAATCCAAACTGTATCACTTATTTTGAATCGGAGGAAGTATAAGACATATATACAGTAAAACATACATAAATTAATAAGGTTGGGACTAGGATATTTTATCAATTTAGCGAGATATTAATTTATCGATAAATTAATAAATTATTAATTTAAAGATAATATTATTATAAAATCAACTTATCTAATACGTATTGCAAGCGGTCACTCGGAAGTTGATGAAGTTAGTAAATTAATAAATTATTAATTTAATGAAGTTGATGATGATTCAGTTTCTTTGGAACCGGTCACTCGGAAAGAAGCATTGCAAGCGGCAACAATTCTTCACAACTTCTTGTTGCAATACGAGTATACAATGTCTCAACTCTTAAGTGCAATTAGGAGATTTAAAGATGAATTCAATATAGATTTGAAGTTCACAAAAAAACACATAGATTTATTTTTTACTTGATAACTCTAAAATTTTGGAATTTTATTTTAGTAATTATTAATTTATAGTTTGGTTGGGACTAATATATAGGATTTCAAAAAAATTATTATCTTATTATTTTATCGATTGAGGTCCGATTTTGTACTAGTCCCAAGTTGGGACCGGATAAATTATTAATTTTATCGAGGTTATTAATTTATTGAGTATTAATTTGTGAATGTTTTATGTAGTATTATTAGGACGAATGATTTGCCCATTTTATTGTGTACGTGTTGAATCAATACCATTATTATCACTTCCATTTTCTTCTCAGAAAATATTTCACCAACATCCAACAAAACAATTGAGAGAAAAGAGAGTAAGGGATGACGTCATTTGAAGAAACGGAGTTACGGCTAGGATTACCGGGCGGCAGCGGTGGCGGAGATGCGGCTGTGCATACCACCGGAAAGAGAGGTTACCATGAAACCATCACGGATTTGAAGCTGAAATTGTCATCGGATGACGAGGAAAGCAAGACTGATCATGAAAAGAATCTATTTACCAGCTGCAATGGCAGCGGCGATGGTGGCTCCGTCAACCCTCCGGCCGCCAAGTAAGTTTCCTTAGTTGGATCATTATCTTATTTATTAATTAATTTAAATATTCCTTAGGGCACAAGTGGTGGGTTGGCCACCGGTGAGATCTTACCGGAAAAACATGTTGTCAGTCCAAAAGAACAGCAGCCTCCGCCGCCATGAAGAGGTTACCGGAGGTAGTGGTGGTGGCGGAGTGGCGTTTGTGAAGGTGAGTATGGATGGAGCTCCCTACCTTCGGAAAGTTGACTTGAAAATGTATAAAAGTTATCAACAACTCTCTGATGCGTTGGGCAATATGTTTAGTTCCTTCACCGTTGGTAATTTATAATTAACTAATTTAATTTATGCATTTAATAAGTTAATATTTAATCGAGTAATCACTAATTAGTGAATTTATTATCCTATTTTTTAAATAAATTAATTAGGTAATTGTGGATCGCAAGGGTTGAAGGATTTCATGAACGAGAGTAAATTGATGGATCTTTTAAACAATTCGGATTATGTTCCGACTTATGAAGATAAGGATGGAGATTGGATGCTCGTTGGCGATGTTCCTTGGGAGTAATTTTCATTTGATTACTATTAATTTATTACTACTAATAGTCATATATTAATATTGTTCATAGTTAAATTACATTTTCTTAAATTTTCACCAGGATGTTCGTTGATTCGTGTAAGCGTTTACGTATAATGAAGGGGAAGGAAGCTATTGGGCTTGGTAAGTGTCATTGCAAATATACTCTTCATTGAAGTAAAATTCATAGCTAACTATTCAATATTTAAGCTTTTTAGTTAGATGTTTTTGTTCTTAATTTTATTTTTTCACGTTAAACTCTGAAAAATTCTAATATTAATCTCGTTAAAAACTTTAAACTCTAGCACCGAGGGCTATGGAGAAGTGCAAGAACAGAAGCTAGAAGTTGCAAACATGCTTAACTTCAACATCTTGCTTCATTGTCATTTGTGTGGCATATTAGATCAAGAATGCTCGAGATGAATCGGGCAGATTATTCGGTATGTGTCTGTACGTATTATACTACGTGAAATTCATTTCAAGATTTGGTAATTTGAATTACTGGTTATAAAATGTGAGAGTAATATGTATTTATAAATTTGGGTGATTTGAATTTATGGACATATATAGGAAACAAAACAATAATCTCTTTGTTTTTGTGATTTGTTTTATTGCTATGTTTTATAATCAATGTAACTTGAATTAAGTCTACCATTATTTGTTGCAAGTTGTAACCAAAAAATATGTTAAAAGCTTCTAGCCATCCTACTATTTAGTCTTCTACTAAACCTAAAAATATTGTTTTTTAGAAGAGAGAAATGATATTACATTTCTTCCTACTAATATTTATACTCGCTTCTAAACTTGACATATGTACAACTACTCAGTCTTTCTTCTTAGATCTGCTCCTGGTTGTAGTATATGTTAGATTTAATGTCGATCCTATCGGGTGTCATATACCATAAATTGTTGAGCATAGGATATAAATTATAAATGCATGATAGATGCTTAATTTCCGTTGTTTGCATGTAACGCGTAATTATGGGAATATGATAACTGATATAATAGTAGAATATGATACAATTTTGAACTTTATTTTTTGTGAGACATGAACATGTGAATGTCAATATAGGGGCATACATTTATTTAAATTTGTCGGTCCCTGAATAAATGTGTTAATTTCTCGGATGATTAAATTCGGAAAAAAAAAATATCAATCAATAATATATATGTATCAAACAATTCAGCTTTTTATACTTCATTCATCTGTTCTAAAATTATTATCTACTAAACAAACATAACACAATTTATAAAAGATTAAATTAAATATCATAGTGTCTCGCCAATCAAATATTATCTTTACAAGTTCAAAGTTTTTGTATTGTCTAAAATTTAGAAGTGGCCAACTAGGCAACTATGGTGACACCAATAAATGTCAGGATCGATTAACTATGAACAAGTTAATAAAACACCTTAGATCTAATTGATGATATAAGTTGCAGCGGATCAACACTATATCAATATATTAAGAACAATGAACTGTATGAACAATATGCAAGAATATTAAGAACACAGTTTCACAAAAAGCTTCAATGTATATTATTGAGATAACAATACACACGTACGTTTACAATTCGTAAGGAACATACTTATAGTAGTCCTTGAAGCTAAACTATTTACCCTAGTTATTCTAAGACTTGATTTACATCGAATAATAATAATATACATTGATTTATATTCTATAACTATCTATACGAAGATCTCGGACTTGATATCTTCCAAAAACGCGTTATCAGTAGTAGAACTCATCACCAGTAGTAAATATGTAACATCAGTAGTAAGTCTGGTGATCAGTAGTAAGTCCATAATCAACGTCAGTAGTAACTACAATGATCAGTAGTATCTTCAATCTTCTCATGATCAGTAGTAACTTAGTTATAGTGAACACCAGCATCAACTTCATCAGTAGTAAATGTTTCTGCCCCATCAGTACTAAGTATGTCAGTACTAACTGCAGCATCAGTAATAAGTTGATCTGTGTTTTGCTCCAACAATCTCCCCCTAAACTTATTGATTATCTTTTAATCAATCAAGTTTCTAATTACTCCTTCTTTTCTTTTTCCTTTTCTTCCAACAATTTCTTTCTTCGTTTATCACCTTCTAATGTCTGTTGGTTTTGTTTATTCCTTTGTGCAATAATATATTTGCTGATCTTTTTCACAAATTCATTCATTTTATTTTGCAGCATCACAGCATCATGAGGTTTTATAAAGTTCATGCACCATAGTTGATAAAGAGTTTTCTCAGAATGAGGATACTCTTTCTCATAAAGGAATAAGTCACATTTCTTACTTGTGTATTCAAAGAAGTACATGTTGACAGTTGGTAGCACATTCCAGGCTTGAACATTTTCTGAATTTGTGAACTTCTCTGAATAATTTTCTGGATAGAAAGCAGCATCAATCATTTCTGTAAGATAGCCTGCAGCTGAATTCTTCCAGTTTTTCTTAGTCATCCTTGGTTTACCAATGATCAACATACTTATAATGTCACTTCTGGTTAGAGACATGACCAAAGGTTTCCAAGCTCTAAATCTTTATATGACCTTATCTTCTCTGATAATCTCAATCATATCATCTATATATCTCCAGTTAATGATTGGATTATCTTGTAGAGGAGCAACAGGAAGATCATAAACTTGAACCATTTGTAATTTCTTCTTTTGTTGTTCAAGTTCAGAGGTAACTGTCTTTCTTTTCTTTGAAGTTTGAGAGAATACACCAGATGATTCTCCAGATATTGTTTTTCTTTTTTTCATTTCTTTGGAGTCTATCTGTTCAAGTTTAGTGATGTACTTCTCATTAATATCTTGTTCAATAAGATCCTTCTTCTTTTCTACACAGTACTTATCAACCAAGTTGATCAGCTTCATTCTTCCAAAGGCCTTTGTGTTGTGACCTTTTGATTTTAAGAATGTGATCATTTCTTTCTTTTTCTCTACAAATTGTTCTGGCATATCAGCCTTCTGTTCTTTGCATTCTTGAACTTGTGCTTCAATAAGTTCTAATGTTTCATATTCAAGTTGCCTAAATCTTTCTAGTTCTTTTCTTTGTAGTTCTTTTCTTGTTTCAGCAACTTGTTTGGTCTTGACCTTTTGTTGAAATTGTGGCAGTTTTGATATATCTGCTATATCTGCCAATTTGATTCTTGTGAATGGTTGTCTTAGTATTCTAGCCCTTTCTGCTAATCTTCTGTTTTCATTGGCTAGAGATACTTCAACTTTCTTTAAGTATCTTGCTCTTTTAACTTTCCACCTATCCTGTTTGGCTGATTTGGCATAGTTGATTTTATTGACCATTTCATGACCTTGTGCTCTATTAGGTTGGTCTTCATCAGCAACTTTCTTTCCCTTTCCTATGTAGTTATCTTTCTTCATATTTGGTTCAGATTCAATAGCAAATTTTGGACCATAGTATTGTATTTGTGACATAGGAAGTATTTTAGGATGTGGAGGAAGTGAGGACTCATCAACCTCATACCAGTTGACATCATCATCAATATCTTTTACCACCATTTGTTTTGTTGTTGTTTTCCTTTTTGGAGATGGTGGAAGTATCACTGTAGGCTCTAGTAGTGGTGGCAGCTCAATAATGTCATCAGTAGTAACCAAGGTAGTTACTACTGGTATGTCTTCAGAGATTACTACTGATAAGGCATCAGTAGTGTTTGCTGCTTTTTCTTCATTTACTACTGCTATACAATCAGTAGTAGAGGTTACTACTGGTGTTTCCTTTTCAACTTGTTCTTCTATTGTAGCAGTAGTAATAGGCTCTTCTTCTGTCACCATCATCTCTGGGCCTTTATCAACATTTGTTTCTTTTAAATTTAAAAGGGAGGATGTTGCTGCTGCTATAGATTCATCAATCATTGTCTGTATATTATCCTTCTCCCCCTTAGTGAGCTCAACTGGTGGAGCCTCACTATCATCAATCTTTTTCTTCAATTTTCTGATGATTTTGGCTTGTTGATAAAGCCTGTGCTCATATAATCTCATTCTTCTGTTGATGGTGTTGACATGTCTTTTCATTGCAGCCATGGTTTTCCCTTGGTTAGTTAAATATATATGGCAATTTTGTACAGTGGATTCAAGAGAATCCACTTTGTCCGTCAATTGAGTGATTTTAATACTGCCCTCACTCCATCTAGCAAGATCATCGGGCTTACTAACAGGTACATTGGTTTTAAGGTTTTCCTTCCTTTCCATCAATTCCACAGATCTGCCCTCATCACTGCTTGGTGATTCATTGGGTCTTTTAGACATTCTCTTCTTCCTAGAAGAAGCAGAGATGCCCCCCTTTGTGGTTTCTTGGCACCGGGGTCCTTTGAGTAATTCCTCAAAAGAGTCATCACTCAAAGTTGCCGAGGTTTGGGTCCTAATGATGTTTTCACTGTCCTGTGCACCCACCTTTGGGGCATCAGTAGTGAAAGCCCTCCCCTCATGTCCTCTCTCCTCCTTGGAGGACAACTCTTTGAGCCTGGGGTGTGACTCTATTTGTCCCCTGGTGTCCTTTGAAGAAAGTTTCTTTCTTTTATAAATTGAGGAAATGTTTTTGGTTTTGTCTGGTAGGTCTTCCACAGAGTGAAGAGTAGCACTCTGCAGATTTATATCAAGTTCCTGGGACACATTCAGGACTTCTGTTTGAGTTGGTGATTGAGTGGCTATTTGGATTGGTGTTTGGGCTGTATTTGGGGGTGATGGAGTGGGTTGAGGTTCAACTTGGGATGTAGCAATGGTTGAACCCTCTCCAATATTGGATTGATCTTTGATCATGTTAGGAAACAGAGGGGTTTCCTTGCCCGAAAATTTAAATTGTTTTCTCATATTTGAGAAAACTTTCTTGTTCAACTCAGGTAATACAAAAATGTTTTTAGGAGTTGACAAGTTTTGTAATTCAATGTTTATGATATGTTGGAGAAATCTGGGATACATTAAAAATTTTGAAGAGTTAAGATTTCCCAACATACCTTCAAAAATCATATTAGAAAAATTGAATACTTGGTCTGTGCATAGACAGACAACAGCAGATGCTATTGACCTGTTAAACTCATTCCAAGTACTCATTTTTGGAGAAATACAATGCTGAATAGTATGGACAAGAAATTTCCATTGTGGGGAGAGAAGACCTTTTTGAAAAGTTACTATGTTTAGTCTTCCCTCATATCCCATTTTGTTTAAAATTTCAGCAATGAATTCCTTAGGAAGAGAAGACATACCTGAATCATCGTGTAATTGTAGATGGTGTCTGATTGATTGTTCTGTTACTGTGATGTGCTTTCCATCTACTTTAGATTTTATCATTGATGATGTTGTTCCTTCTGTTCGCTCAGCATTGGACCAGAAATCCACCAAGTGCTGTTGGTATGATTTTGGTTTTACAGTTAAGGCAAACTGTATATATGAATTTCTCAAAAATTTTACGATCGGACGGAAATCTTTTGTTCCGTCAGGATTCTTTAAAAATGCAACCATATTGTGAAATTCTGAGTATTTGAGATCGGTTTGCACATCGAGAGCTTGTAAAGTTGCCATTGATGTTGAGATTTTGCAAGAATTTTGTTACAGAGGAAGGGTTTTTGATCGTAAACTAGGGTTTATCGAGAGGTTTTAGCAAATCGAAGTGAAGATAATGCTAAATTAATCGTATGCCGCCTTTTATATCTTTCGATTTAATCTGCAAAACTACGAAAATAGCCTTCGAATCATAACATAACGGTTATTTTCATGGGGGTTAGTTTGGTAATTGTGTTTATGACAGACCAGTAGTAATTAAGATATCAGTAGTAAAACGTCAGTAGTATCTACTAACATCAGGATAACTAAAGATTTTGACATCAGTAGTAACTATAGACATCAGTAGTAACCATTAACACACAAGACCAGTAGTATATGTGAATACCAGTAGTACTGACTTACCAGTAGTATTTGTGTAACCCTAATATACATCAGTAGTAATGAACTACCAGTAGTATTTTGTGTATACACTTTCATACCAGTAATGCAGATATACCAGTAGTAAAACAATTTAGAAAATAATATTTTACAACACTAACTTTACACATGATTTTAAGTGAGATTTTAGGATATTAAAATCATTCCAATACTGCTAACCAAGAAGTTGAATCTTCCCACATCAAATGCTTTTGTAAAAAGATCTGCTAATTGATCATCAGTATGAATTTTAACTACTTTGATTAATTTCTTTTCATTACAATCTCTTATGAAGTGAAATCTTATTTCAATGTGTTTAGTTTTTGAATGTTTTACTGGATTATTCACAATACTAATAGCACTTTGATTATCAATAAAAATAGGAGTTTTAAGGATAGAGATACCAAAGTCTAGAAGTTGATTTTGAATCCATAGTACTTGAGCATAGCAAGCAGATGCAGCTACATATTCTGCTTCAGCAGTAGATGTTGATACATTTGTTTGCTTCTTACATTGCCATGACACCAGTCTTGATCCAAAGAATTGACATCCACCAGTAGTGGATTTTCTATCTTGACATTCACCTCCATAGTCACTATCTGTATAGGCTATTAGTTCAAAGGGTGAGTCATGTGGATACCATAGACCTAGTGATGGTTTGCCTTTCAAGTATCTGAATATTCTTTTAACAGCCTGCAAGTGTAGTTCTTTGGGTCTTGCTTGATATCTTGCACACACACAAACACTATACATAATGTCAGGTCTTGATGCAGTTAAGTACATTAAAGAGCCTATCATTGATCTATATAAGTGTTCATCTACATCCTCCCCCTCAACATCAGGATGTAGGTGTTTGTGTGTTTCCATTGGTGTACTAGCACTTTTACTGTCTTTCAAATCAAACTTTTCCAAGATGTCTTTGACATATTTTGATTGATTTATCAAAATACCATCAGTTCTTTGATTGACTTGGAGTCCAAGGAAGAAGTTCATTGGACCCATAGAGCTCATCTTGAATTTAATTTGCATCAAATCTTCAAATTCTTTGCATAAAGAATCATTGGTTGAGCCAAAGATGATATCATCTACATAAATTTGTACCAGTAGTATATCATATTTAACTTTCTTTGTGAACAAAGTTTTGTCAATGGCTCCTCTTTTAAAGTTGTTCTTCAAAAGGTATGATGATAGTGTGTCATACCATGCTCTTGGTGCCTGATGTAGGCCATACAGAGCTTTATCCAATTTGAACACATAATCACCATGTTTTGGATCTTCAAAACCTGGAGGTTGGCAAACATATACCTCTTCTTCAATTTTTCCATATAGGAAAGCACTCTTAACATCCATTTGATAGACTTTGAATTTCTTGAATGAGGCATATGCTAGAAATATTCTTATGGCTTCAATTCTAGCAACAGGAGCATATACTTCATCATAGTCTATTCCTTCTTCTTGAGTGTAACCTTGGGCTACAAGTCTGGCTTTATTCTTGATCACTATACCTCTTTCATCTTTCTTGTTTCTGAAAATCCATCTTGTTCCAATGGCTCTTTTTCCTTTGGGAAGAGGTACAAGTGTCCAAACAGCTTGTAATTTAAATTGAAGGAGTTCCTCTTGCATTGCCTCAATCCAGTTTGAGTCCTTCATTGCTTGTTGGATCTTCTTTGGTTCATCCTGAGACAGAAAGCATTCATACATACATTCATTAGCAATTAAACTTATGTTACACATATTTGCAGTTAAGCTTTTGTTTAATTTGCTTCTTGTTTGTAGTGGTGAGTTAACATCACTTAGGACAAGGTCTAAAGGATGGTTCTTCTGAGTCCTTGTAGTTGTAGCTTTATCAACTACTAGTTGATTTTCAAGATTGGACTCATTTGTCTCAGGCAGTTGTTCATCTTGTGATTCTTCATTGTCAAGAATGTTTGGTTCATCATCATCTTGGTCAGAGTTACTACTGGTATTGTCTTCATTAGGATCAGTAGTATTGTTGTTGTTACTGGTGTCAGAAGTATCATGAGAATCTAGGTTATTGTTGGGACCAGTAGTATTTTCAGTACTATTACTGGTACCAGTAGTATTGGAATTACTACTGACCTCATTCTCAGAGTTACTACTGCTTTCAATATTTGAGTTATTACTGACATCAGTATTAACTATGGGAGCAGTATCAACTATTATGTATCTCATCTTTTCTTGACCAGTATTAACTGATGATGTTCCTTCTTTTTGATTGTAACAGTTTGAATTATCTGCATTGAAATTCATATTAGAATTAAAGGATTTGGTTAGATTGTCTATGTTGAATAGCCAATCTGGACCATTTCCTTGTTCATTAGCAATATTTTCATTAAAGGATACATTAATGCTTTCTTCAATTATCCTTAATCTTTTGTTGAATACTCTGTATGATTTACTTTGAGTAGAGTATCCCACAAATATTCCATCATCAGCTTTGCAGTCAAACTTACCAATTTGTTCTCTTGTAATCAGAATAGTACAAGGACAACCAAATGATTTTAAGAAACTTATAGAAGGTTTTCTTTTATTAAAAAGTTCATATGGTGTTTTAAAATGTGGCTTCACTATTAATACTCTGTTTTGAACATAACAAGCAGTATTAACAGCTTCTGCCCAAAAAGTGATTGGTAATTTTGAGTCTGCTAGCATTGATCTTGCTGCTTCAATGATGGTTCTATTTCTTCTTTCAGCTACACCATTTTGTTGTGGAGTTCTAGGTGAGCTGTATTGCCTGTCAATACCTTTAAGATCACAAAAGTTAATTAAGTTAGCATTTTTAAATTCTGTGCCATTATCACATCTTATGGCTTTCACTTTTTGATCAGATGTGTTTTCCAGTTTGATAATTAAGTTCTTTATGAGTTCACTTGTTTCATCCTTTGTCCTGAGAAAGAAAACCCATGTATATCTGGAAAAGTCATCAGTAATAACAAGACAATATTGTTTCTTTCCAATACTCATTACATTGGTTGGTCCAAAAAGGTCCATATGTAAGAGCTGTAAAGGAACAGAAATAGAGTTAACAATTTTGGACTTATGAGAAGTCTTGTGTTGTTTACCTTTTAGGCATGCAACACAATGATGATCACACATGAATTGTTTTTGAGGTAGTCCAATGACCAGATTTCTTTTTACTAAATTATTCATATTTTTAAAATTTGTGTGACACATCCTTCTATGCCATAGTTCTGATTCAGTGGTGTTTGCCTTGGATATAAAACAGTTGACCTCATTTGTAGAAATGAGTTCTCCCCCTATATCTAGGCAATACACATTGTTTCTCCTGGGAGTTCTTAAAACAACATATTTTTCATCCAAAATAAAATCAGGAGAAAGAATGATGCACTCAATGTCTGTGAACAGAATTTTGTTCTTTTTATCACAAACTTGAGACACACTGACAAGATTGTATTTTAGTTCAGCTACATAAAATACATCATCAAAGGTAATTTTTCCATTAGTAACAGTACCTTTACCTGTAATCTTACCTCCTTGGGGATTCTCACCAAATGCCACATATCCTCCATCAAATGACTTGAAATCCTTAAGAAGTTGCAGATTTCCAGTCATGTGTCTTGAGCATCCACTATCAATATGCCATGTTCTTCCTTCTTCTGGGATCTGAATGCTCTGCACAATTGAGTAAAGGATTAGTTAAGTTTGGGAACCCAAGCTTTATATGTCTTGGGTTCATCCTTTGAGAAATGAGCTTTTGGGGATTTAACTTTAAAGACTTTTGGTACCCATACTTGTTTAGTACTGGTGTGTTGTTTTACTACTGCCCTTTTGTAGTTATTACTGGTGTGAGAATTTCCTACTGACCTTGGTTTATACCCATGATTTTTAGCTTTTGAATACTTTACTACTGATGGACCAGTAGTATTTGGGTACTTACCATGTTTAGAATGACCAGTAGTGTTTTTAGAGTTATCACCAGTAGTATTTTTGAAAGTTGTTTTGGGGGCAGTAGTATTTTTGAAATTAGGGTTTGTACTAGTAGTATTCTTGTATTGGTACCATACAGCATTATAATTAGGGTTAACACCAGTAGTAAATTTGTTAAAGTTTCTACTGGTGTTGGAAAATTTAAAATATTGTTTATTTTGATTGGATTTTCCATTATTCTTGAAGTAATTGCTGTTCTTTGGGCTGGCAACTCTTCTGTTTTGCACAAATCTTGGTGCACTTCTTCCCAATCTTGGAGTTTCAGCAATTTGAGTTTTAATTGTATTTATTACTGAAGGAACAGTAGTATTCTTTAATTTTTGAGTTTTTGATTCTTGTTTAAAAATTTTAAATTCTTTTAACTCTTTGCAGTTTATTGGATTGAAGTGACAATCCTTTGCTAAATGGTTCATTTTATTGCATATGACACATCTTAATTTCTTATTTTTAGCACCTTCAGGTATTCTCTGGTCTAAGAGTTGTTTTTTATTTCTTTCATTCCCCCTTGTTAAAAATTTTGGTACATTATCTTCATTATATTTGGGAGATTCATTTGGACTTTGAGCTGTGTGAAAACTTGTATCAGTTGATTTTGGTGATTCACTTTGAGATATAGTAAATTCAATTGATTGCTCATCATCAGAAGAATTATTTGATTCAGATGTTTCATTAGGTGATTCAGTTTGATTTTCAGTTTTTAATTCATTAATGATTCTTTCTGAACTGTTTTTAAGAGGTGGAATGATTTTATATGGAGGTGGTACAGCATGATATCCCACCCCATGGACAACCTTTTCTGTAGTTTGATTATTAGTTAATTCATCAAGAATTTTAGTGCTTCTTTCAAACTTTTTAATTGTTAATTTATTTTGTTCAATTTCAAGCTGACATTCTTCTAATTTACTTGTTAGTTCTTTATTTTTTGTTTCATAGAACTCTTTCTCATCCACAGCTTGAAGCAATTCTTCCTTGATCCGTTGATCAATCATCTTGTACACCTTTATTTGATGTTCTTGGTCAGCAATCACACCATCAAACTCATGATTTCTTCTGATTGCTTTTGCTAAATCTTCATTTAATTTAGTGTTTTCTTTTTCTAGATTTTTAATGAGTTTAGCACAGTCAGGAGTACAAGGTTTAGATTTTACCTCAGTTTTGTTGTCAGTAAAGGCCATGAGAGCTTGATTTTGAGCATGCTCTTCTGCTTGGAAGCTCCAGTCATAGCCTTGTCCTTGTTGTGACACAAGAGCAGTTGATTTTGATCTTTTGTCTGGTTGAGGACATTCTTTTGCAAAGTGACCAAGGTTGTTACAGTTGTAACATTTGACTTTAGTTTTGTCAAATCCAGCTTTGTCACCTTTGTTGAAGTTGAGGCTTGTCCTACCAGTTCTTTTTAAGAATCTTTTGGTCCTTAGGCTCAGCATAGCCATCTGCCATTTAAGATCCATCTCCTCAAGATCATCTGGATTTAATTGTTCCAAGTCATCACTAATCAATGCAGTATGCACATGACTAGTGAAGAAGGATTCTCTTGCAGTATCCTCAGAATCTGCAGCCTTTCCTGTGGAGGTGTCTTGGCCTTGACCTGTACTAGACACAAATGCAGCATTGTTAGAAGAAAGAGAAGGGTTTTTGTGATTTACCTCAGTTTCAAACACTCTGAGATCATTATAGAGTTCATCTAACTCCTTTTCTTCTAGAGCATCTCTTTGTCTATACACCACTGTGTACATGGCCCATTCTTCACTAAGAGACCTTAGGAACTTCATGTTGACATCTTCTTGATCCATCTTTACACCAACTTGGTTGAGTTCACCAATTAGTTTGTTGAATCTGTCAAACACTTGAGTGAGTGTTTCATTGGGCTTTCCTTTGAAATTTTCAAAGTCTTGTTTGAGAACAGACTTCATGTTTCTTTTTGTACTCTTTGTCCCAACGAATCTCTTCTCCAGTGCTTCCCAAAGCAACTTAGCATCATCATATTCAACAAAGAGATGTTGATAGTCATTAGGAATGGCCAGTAGGAGAGTGCTTAGAGTTTTGAGTTCGATGCCTTTATCTTTCTTCTCCTTTTCACATTTAAGTTTGTCTGCCTCTGTTACCGAGCTGCTTGCTTGAACTTGACCAGTTTTGTTTCCTTCACAAACGACTTCCCACATGGAATAATCTGTAATAAGCATGTATTGCTTAATACGATTCTTCCACATCCCAAAGTTATTGGGAGTGAGCATAGGGATTTTGTTGGCCTGAGTGCTTTCATTATTATCAGTCATGATTAATAATGTGTGTGTTTTTAAAGATTAAAACTTTTTGTTGTTCTTAACAAATAGTAGATCTAGAACCAATAGCTCTGATACCACTTGTCAGGATCGATTAACTATGAACAAGTTAATAAAACACCTTAGATCTAATTGATGATAGAAGTTGCAGCGGATCAACACTATATCAATATATTAAGAACAATGAACTGTATGAACAATATGCAAGAATATTAAGAACACAGTTTCACAAAAAGCTTCAATGTATATTATTGAGATAACAATACACACGTACGTTTACAATTCGTAAGGAACATACTTATAGTAGTCCTTGAAGCTAAACTATTTACCCTAGTTATTCTAGGACTTGATTTACATCGAATAATAATAATATACATTGATTTATATTCTATAACTATCTATACGAAGATCTCGGACTTGATATCTTCCAAAAACGCGTTATCAGTAGTAGAACTCATCACCAGTAGTAAATATGTAACATCAGTAGTAAGTCTGGTGATCAGTAGTAAGTCCATAATCAACGTCAGTAGTAACTACAATGATCAGTAGTATCTTCAATCTTCTCATGATCAGTAGTAACTTAGTTATAGTGAACACCAGCATCAACTTCATCAGTAGTAAATGTTTCTGCCCCATCAGTACTAAGTATGTCAGTACTAACTGCAGCATCAGTAATAAGTTGATCTGTGTTTTGCTACAACAATAAACTATTTAGTATATTAATGTGCACCACTGGAGTTGAATGATGGTGGGCGTGAGTGTAAGTTTTCTGATATTGCTGAAACTAATGCATGCAGATTTATTATTAATAAGGAGAATCCAAATAAGGTTTGCAATGCATTATATATAATGTTGGCTGAAAATTAATCATTATTAATTTATGAAGATTTTAAATACATTATATATAATAAATATTAGAGTGTAACTTCCATTGCAATTTGACCTCTAAATCCAACGTGTTGAGATCTAGAACTGAATATTGACTTGATATGTATTCTCTATGTAAAAAATTGTGATGAAATTACAATATTGACTTTCATCTACTACCGAACATGAGAATATGATATTCTTGCATGTCTCATGCCTACATTTAATAAAATTATCTTACATTCCATAAAATGTAATCTCGCATATGACCATGTCTTAATATTGAACCAGGTTGTATTTTCGATATCAATTACCACTAGACTGACCATAAATAAGAGTAGAAGGAGCGTGTGCGTTAAACCCACACCAAACAACACACCATGATTGCCTCCAAATAACCCATCGTTAAATTGATAACGCACGTTAAAACAATATTTTTTTAAAATTGTGATTAGTTGATGGTACTTTGTGGGTCCAAAAAATATGTTATCTGAATATTAAATGAGATAGTGTAATTTTAACTTTGAATATGTATGTTAAAACTATATTAAAAAAATAAAAACATCTTTAATGTGGCTTTAAACAGCACAACACCTTCTATTCTAATAATGTTATAATAATGTTAGAACTTGCTCAATGATACTCCCTCCGTCCCTAAATAAAGTTCTCATTTCTCTTGAACACAATTTTTAAGGAGAAAGTTAGTGGTAGAGTTATTGGTAATAAATGCGATTAAAATATAAAGTTGGATTGGAGAGAGAAATATAGTTAGTGGAGAGTTAATAGTGGGGTCCATGCTAATTATATTATTTTATTAAGTGCACCCCATCAACTTGTGAAATGAGAACTTTATTTAGGGACAAAAATTCAAGGAGAAATAAGAACTTTATTTGGGGACGAATGGAGTATATAATTTTGAAAACATCAATATTTAAGCATTTCTACTTATAGTTGTGTTTTCGTTCCCTATTCATGACATCAAGACATTGTATTTGTATCCAATCAATCGGTTTAGTGTAATAACTAATGCTGCAACATAACACCTTAAAATGAGTCATCTATCCCAGGGCGATTACCCGCAAAACGCAGGTGAACCTCTATTGCCAAAAGAGGTATTTCTAAAAAACTAGTGATACAATGATGGTTATAACTCGATCACAACTAACCGGACATAAAAACGTAGTTGAACCAACCAATCAAACCTCAAAAAACCATTTTTTCTAAAAAGATTGATAAATAAATTAAATATATGGATTTTTTTATATAAGTTCTAGAACACAAAAATTATAAACTTAGTTGAATTTTTTTTAATAATTTTAAAATTTTATGGTATTAATTATGTATTTTTAAAATTTTTAGCATTTTTATATCATTTATATAATAACTGCATTATAAATACTCAACAAAGTCAACAGTATTGTCATTCGGTTCAGTCGACCAACTAATCCAGTCTAATCAGTTCAATACAATAACTAGTTTTTAAACCATTGGTCTACACATTCTTAATTTCTTATTGTGATGAAATTGGGATACTTATCCCATTAAAATATGAATTAGAAATAGGTCTCTATTGAGCCTATTAACTGCTAACCAACTTCATTACAGATAATTTAAGTTATAAATGATCAACTTACTGCACATAGTTTAGGTTTTACAACAAATGTGTTAATACTCCCTACATGCCATTATTCCACAAGTATGGTGCACCTTCGCTTTTTAACCTTCCAACCATTTTTCTCAGCATCTGGTGACTGCAATACAATTAAATCTACAAAATAAGCAATAACCCAACACACTAAAATACTAAGTTAAATTACATTATAGTTGGCTTTAAGTCTAGTTTTAGAAGTGGACTAATTATGTTTTAGTCCTCAAACTTTCATCAATTTGGCAGTTTAACCCTTGAAACTTTTTTTTGGGTGATTTATACCCTAGACTTTGGTCAGCTCGTAAAAAAGCAACATCACAGGGTAATTACAAATTTACAAGCAAATACTTAGAAAAAACATTCTAACCTCAACTTTTTTTTTTTCTGGTGATGGTTTAGCCCATAACTTTTATATAAAATGTTTTACAGATTTTTATAACAAAATTCAAGTATTAACAATGATCAAAATAATATGATATTTCATTTTGAACATATCATCCAAATTTAAATTATTAATCAGACTGATTTTTTATTTTTTTAATAAAAGTTTGCAGGTTACCTGTTGACTAAACGAAAAGGGAATACCAACTCTTTTTGAACCATCAGCCATTCGTTTACAAGAATACTGGTTTTCTGGAGGATTAGGATCACGTGAGACCTGAGAAAATGACAAAATGTTTTAATAACATTGCAAATTATGAAATAAAGATATGGTTTTTTAAAATAAAATTAAAAATTATGAGAAATGAAATGATTATATATATCATAAAGATATGATTTTTTTAACAAATAATTATGATAAATGAAATGATGATATATACCATAAAGATGTGATTTTTTAAAATAAATATTAAAAATTATGAAATATGAAATGATCATAAATATAGGTTAGGTTAGTTAACCTGAATTTTAACTGTTTGGATTAATACATCTTGGCAACCAATAGCATGCACACTTTCCAGTTTTGGGCATTGCAGTACTAATTTTTCTGGGATTAGATGATCAAAAGTTTAAATTAGTCACCAGAGAAATATATATATATTAGAAAAAATAAATAAATATTTACCTGGAAGCAAATTGTTACAAGAGTTTAGGTTCAGATCATTAAGATTTGGGCAACTTAGAAACAAGGACTGCAAAATTAAATAAAAATTATCAGAAAATTATACTCCCTCCGTCCCTAAATAAAGTTCTCATTTCACCTTTAAGTTTTGTCCCTAAATAAAGTTCCCATTTCTAAAACTTAAGGGACCCACTTAATATAATAATATTATTACCAATACTTTCACCACTAACTATCTCTTAAAACACTTTCTCTCTCCAATCAAACCTTATATTTTATTCAAAAGTAATACCAAATACCCCACCACTAACTATCTCCTAAAATGTTGTGTCCAACACAAATGGGAACTTTATTTAGGGACGGAGGGAGTAATGTATTTCTCAAAAAATATAAAAATAATAAAAATTAAAAAATCAAAATCAAAAAGCTTTTAGCAACTTACATCAAGACTGGAGCAACCCCAAAAGCTTAGTTTTTTCAATCGAGCATGTTTTATAAATAGTTTTTGATGTATAAGGTGTGATTTGCTGTTTGGTGATATTTGTAATTCCTGATCGTTATTTTCTTTACAAATTGTCATCCCACAATCCATGAGTTCCAAAAGAGGTAATTGGGCTGTTGCAAATTGAATACCACCTGATGATAAAAAAAGATAATTAAAAAAAAATGTAAAAATTATTTTTTATTAAACAAGAAAAGGAGTATAATTTGTGTTTTAAATTACTTGATGTGATGTTTGGACATAGAGCAACAAGAAGTCTTGTTAGAGTATCGGGAAATACATTGCATATCATTCCAATACCACTGTCACTTATGCTAGAACTGTAAAATACAAACGCTTATTTATAAATAAAACATGATTTATAAAAAACATTAAAAAAAATGGGCTTAAGAATACATACCCACTTAAGTCAAGCAATTCTAGGTTTGAGTAGCATTTAGAAATTGCTACAACTGATGCATCAGTTATTTCTGAACCAAGTACAAGTGATAACATTCGCAAACACCTAAATATGCAATAAATATAACAAGTATTAGTTTGCCGTGCAATTCGTCTTAAATCATTGACCGAGTTTCAGTTTGACTGATCTTTTTGACCGATTTAGCTCAACTCAATAGACCGAGTTTTACAACACTGATGAAGATTAACAGGCAAATAAATACTCAAAAGAGTTTGTAATACCTTAAATTTGCAGCAGTTAGAGAGAGAACAACCGAATGTGAAAGTTGAAGAGAAGAAATATGAATATTTTTTAATCTAGGGCAGCTTCTTCCCAAACCATCCATCATAGAAGTAAGATCAGCGCTATCATTCTCTTGGCGAGAAAAATCAAGGGATATTTCGTTTAAATTAGGGAGATTAAAAACCTAAAAAGGTAAACAGGTGCAAAACTAAGATCGCTTATAAAGATATATGATTAAATTTGAAATAACTAAGAACGAATTCAAAGAAATGTACCATCTTTGAAAGTGAATGAAGATCTGAAAGCCAAAGAGTTGAGAGTTTGTTGGATGAAAGTACAAAACCACCAAGGTTAGAACACCCTTCCATTTTAAGACTTGTGAGACAACGTTTATCGGCAACAAAACGACCTAATTCATCCCTAAAATGGAATATGTAAATAAAGATCAGAATAAGATAAAGAAAACTGTCTAAATTGATTATATGGAAAAAGCCCAAATCAGCAAAAACAAAATCCATGATATATGTGTGCATACACACACATATGGCTCTAAAACAGATCGTGTAGAATATAAAATGTGTAATCAAAGCATAATTGGTGAGCATGTAAATCAATCTAGCAAAGGCATAAGCTGAAGTGCAAATTGATGGCTGAATGCAATGCAAATAACATCTATCCAAAATCAAATCAAAACTCCCATATGTTAACTCAACAATAATGCAAATAAGTAGTGAAGGATACCCAGTAATGCGGTTGATTGCCCCTTCACAGGTATGTATCTCCATTGATTCAAGATTCGGGCAGGAAAATGCAATGCAGGCCAACATAGTTGAATCCATATCACTGCAAAATGAAAATCACCAATCGCCGTTTTTATCTGATGTTCTGTTTAACTGTAAAATTTGAATGCTGTAATGTTGCATTTTAATAAATTAATTAGCTTTAAAAACTTCAGTTTGATAAGTTTCAGATAATCAATTTAATTAGTTTAAAAATCACAGATTTGTGTCCACTGAATGTTCCAGCATAAGTTTGTAATAATTTCACAAGTATAGGTGGTAAAACATATTTAACCGGTCTATGTGATGAACTGATGCCATATCAAACTGAATAACCCGATCGGATAACAAAAACCTAGATCTGAAAATTTCCGAACCTTTCTATCGTAAGTGAGAGTCTAACAAGAGCGGGACATTTTTGCAAAACCGATCCAACAAATCCGACCTGAGTCTTCGCCGGAACTCTGAATCGGAGCTCCTCAGCAGCTTTCCAGAGCCGTTTCGTAACATCTCGCCATCCCCTACACACCTTCGCCGCCGACAACAACGACGGCGGCGGCAATCTCCTCATCACCTCCCATAAACAACTTATCGGCAACTTACCGGATCCAATATCAACCTCCACATCCGACGATTCCTCCTCACCTCCCTCATCATCCGAATCCGGCAATTCATGAACATCGATATCATCAAACGACAACGCTCGCCGTAAATTAGAGTACGGCTGCTGCCGCTGAAGCGGACGGATCGTAGATACCGGAGAAACTGCAACGATGGCCGTCGTGGTCGCCGATGAAGTTGACGAATCAGTCGGAGTTACAGCAGCTGAATTAGAGTCAGCGATCGATGGAGGAGGTAAGTGACAAACATGGCCTTTCTTCGGTTGGCCACAGCGGCCACAGTTGTAGCTGCCTCTTCGCTTTCCTTTTTTAGCAAGGTAAGCTTCGGAGAGAGCGGTGGCTCCGCCGGGAGTCACGGGATGGGGTTGGTGGCCGTGCATTTTGAGCTAGGGTTTTGGATTTCTAGAGAGAGAAAGTGGATATATTAAGAGAGAGAGGAATGGAGATAAAGAGAGATCGGGAAGAAATAGAAGAGAGTGGGGGCGGGAGTTTATCGAATACTTCGCGCCTTTGTTTCAATTTTGAGGAGCGTTTTTCTACGCTCCATTTTTTGTTGTATTTGCTATTTTACCCCTGCTAAGATATTTCTATTTAATTGTTATTATAGAAACAAATTTAACGCTTATTTAATTTGAGATATCAGTGTCTTTACAGATTTTAAGATAAAAACGTGTAAAAAGGAACAGTAGTATAACAAAAATGTTTAATTATTGATTAAAGAGTAAAGGATTTCAGGTTACTCAGAAAAATCAAGTTTTTAATTCTGATAACTGATATTTCCCTGATTATATGAACCCTGAACAGTTGGGATAATTTCATTATATTAGCACAAGTCATTAACATAATGTAGTAATTTGGCCCAATTTTTTGATTATGATTGCATATGTGCATATGAGAATTCAGTTATATACCATAATTTTTATATCTATACCACACAATACAAATTTTACAACTAACTACACAAATAATAATTTTGATAGTTGCCTTAAAAATTGCCCCCTTTATGCACAGTGTTTTAACAACCCGGTTCAACCACCCAGACGAACCGGGTTCTAATACTAATTCCGGTCAAACCATGAACACAACCAGCGGGTTTTGGATCAAAACCAGGTTGAACCGCCGATCCACCTTTCACATACAAATCCGTACGGCAGATTCGTAAGTGTGAAACCCACATTAATTCAAGTTTGCTGGTGTCCTTATTTATATACTTGTGAGTTTGTTGATAGGGCAGCAATATGGGATAAACCCACTATGAAGGGGAAAAAAAGCATAAGAATTAAATTTGTCACAGAGATTCAAACTCCTTACCTTGTGAATAATAAAAAAGCGTTTTATCCATTTCATCTAGTTAGATGCTTGATTTAATTGTAGAAGTTATTCTTTAATATCAATAACGTTTCATACATACTAATTAATATTATAATCCAGTTCAACCCTCCACTTCAACCGGTCTAACCAGTCCAACCTTTTTTATTGTAGCGGCCGGTCCGATTCAAAATTCAGGTTTTAAAACATTGCTTATGCATATGGTTTTCTTGTAACAATTTACCGTATATATACAGAGTAGTAATCAAGTAAATTAACGCATATTAGTAGTAGTTAATTAAATTAACACATATTATCCACTAATACAAAGCGAAAAGAATGTGATTAGTAATTAAATATATTTTTGCAAACCAAAAATGGATGTTAAACTAATAAAATGTATTTCTACATAATTGATGTACTAATTAAGCCGGTACATTAAGATCCAGGATATATAATTTGAATTACAATTAGTTCTAACATGGATTAGTAAAGTTACTAGACCCACCATGAAACGGGCCCTAAACCAGGGCCCGTAGGACCATCCGACACAAGCGTTCCCTGCAACAATTAGATTACACACATAAGTTAGTTATATATATTTCAAAATTCGGATCATGTATAGAGAGGCTAACCAAGTATTTAATTTTTTTTATTAAAGCCACACATCTATTACAACTTTCATATTTGCCATCCAAGTATTTATCTTGTGTCACTAGTACCAATTTTTACTAAAACATGCCAAATGACAAAAATGACCCTAATTTTTTATGGCCAAAATGGATTTTAGTACCCTGAACTTGGCTAACTAGGTCCTCTACTACCCTGAACTATTAAAGGTGCAACATGGTACCCTGAACTTGACAAAATGGTCAATTTAGTACCCCGACTCATTAATTTGATCACATTTTCTCACTTGACTTACTTTCGTTCGGGCTTTTGACGGACTAAAAAATATAAGTTCATATCAATATATTGATATTAGAAGCAAATCTCGTGAGAAAACAAGACCAAATTAGTAAGGGTACTAAAACGACCATTTTGTCAAGTTCATGGTACCATACTGCACCTTTAATAGTTCAGGGTAGTAGAAGACCAAGTTAGCCAATTTCAGGTACTAAAGTGCATTTTGACCTTTTTTTTAATAAGCCAAAGTTTCTTATAAGATTACAAAAACATACTACAACAATAGTAGTCTAGATTATTTTTATAAAGCAATTTAATAAAGCAATTATGGAGGTTTTATAAAAATACAATTTGGGCAAGTTTTAACCTATTTGACCAAAAATGTCCTGTTTTGAGTTTTGACCCATTAGCCAACCCGCCCATTTTCCCATGGAAATCAAACATCTTACAACAATGTCCATAGGGGCAAATGGTTTTGCATCTTTTTGCTCTTTTGGAATTTCAGGGAATCAAATATTTTGAACTCGGAACCGAATCTGCATTAAAATATATATAAATTTAATGGAGAATTATCAAAGCATAATTTCCAATAATAAATGTGGATTTGATTAAATATTATAATTCCCACCTCATCAACTCCATCTATATGATATTCTTCACCTTCACATATCCATGTCCATAAAACTTGGTCCCTGTTAAAAAAGTACAAATATATTAATCGGTAGATTAGGTTTATGTTTTATGTCTAACGGGTCAAACAAGTAAAATCAGAAAAATAAAAAATTAGCCAAGAGTTTCTGTGACCAAAATGAGGTGAAAGAAAAAAGGTTTGGAACCTTAAATAAAAAACTTTAAATGATTCATTAGCTTTTATCAGTTTGCCCATAAAAATAAGACAATTACTGTTCATATTTGAGATGCTAATTTTTATTTTTAAAAAAATAAAAGTTTTAAACAAAAATTGCCACTGAAAATTAATTAGTGAGAACTCACTTCTTTCCTGAGACAGACGCATTAGAAGATGGCTCTGGCATTAGATATTTTGGTATGTATATGTCATCAAAAAAACCAAGTGATACTGCAATTTGTTAAATCATATATTAAACAAATAATTAATCACTGTAATTAACAATTCATGAGCAAGATATAAACATAATTAAAATGTTAATGAATAATTAAACTTCAAAAAGAAAAGAAAAAAAGTATTACTTAACAATTTAACAGATATAACATAACTAAAATGTTAATGAGTAATTAAACTTCAAATAGAAAAGAAAAAAAGTATTACTTAACAATTTAACATCAATTATATAAACAAATAAACTTACGTCGTAAACCTTCAGCTGTAGACTCTTTGAGTCTTGCAGATATAATTTCTCCAGTAAATGGCCGAAATATTATCAGCCTGAATTTTACCTGCCAAAATAATATATAAATAAATAAATCGATATCCAGACTGAATATTTATATTACTTGTTATCAATCAATGTGGCACTTGACCAAAATATAAAATATAACACCATAAGTCAACAACTTAAAGCCAATGAAATTAAAATCTAATTATAAATTTATAAAATGTGTTGAATAAGAGACATAAATGAAGACATACAGTGTAGGTTGGAGCACCCTCGTTTGCAAAGATAAAACCACCATCTATTGACTCAATATCATACACCGATATGCATAGCCCCAAATTTGCAATGACCTGTTATAAACATAATAATATATAATATTTATTTATTTCCTTGATGAAAAAATTTGAATAGCTGGGTAGGCCTTATACCTTATCCCTTCAAAAATAAAGATAAAAAGAAAATATAAATAAAAATAAAAAACTATAATTTATGACCTTATCCAAGAAGAGACCCTCAAGTATTCCCTTAATTGCATCCTTGAGAGGAAGACTCAAAAGATCAGGTTTCAATCGCAATGTATGCTCCAATTTGGTAAATTTGAACATATTTGCACAATTGTACCTAACCAAATCATTGTAAGAACATAATAGTGAGATAGAAATTAAAGCTACCAAACTATTAGAACTATCCTTGTTTTTATGCAAATCTAGAAAAAACAATTTAATTTCAATTTTTGAGAAACATGTAACAGAGCTAGGGTTTCAAACGATTCAAGCTTTTATCAAGCAATTCGAGCTCATTTGGTCAAGCTTTTATCGAGTTCAAATTTAGCTCGAGCTTAGAAACCGAACACGGCTCATTTGCAGACCTAACTAGAAAACTGAGTTGTTTCAGTAATTTAGGTCAAAGGAAGCTGAATGCTGTAACTGAATCATCAGAATGCGCAATTGCAATGTAAATTAACGTGTAAAATAACTCGCAACCCTAGAAAAATTGATTCGAATTGATTTGGGGTTTTAATATATATTCATCTCTATTAATGCAATTGAAACATAACATAAGCAATTGAAACAAACGCATTTCAGATTATTAATCGCTTAACAGTAAACCAAACAAGTGATTTCGCTACAAAAAATAAATATAAAATCAAATATCTTGTAAACACGTGTTCTGTAGTTACCTGAGATAACGAGTAGACCAACAACGGATAGGAGGTGAAACGAGCCAGAGGCGGAGGCGAAGATTCTGAAAGGCAAAAACTCGGCGGCAATGGGCTGAGCCGGCGAGCAGAGAAGGTATACGCAGCCTGCTGAGACTGTGACTGTGTTAACAAATAACCAACATAATTAAAATTGTGATAACAAATCAAATTAATTATATCCACAATAGCATAACAGCTGTTATCATGGAATCTACGAGTGTTTGACAAACCAGCAGCCCACTAACCAGAGACTAAATTTAAATTTGAACCCGAAGCACAAACTGCTCAATTGGGTTCTCCGAAACACCGAGGGTTGCGTTGCTGGCGGCAGCTTTTGACGACCGACAAAGGGCGACTGAGGGAGAGAGGCCAGAGCAGTGGACGGTCCGCTGAGGGAGAAACGGCGTGCGACGGTCAATGGCTGAAGTGAGGAGAGAATTAGGTTTTCTTTCGAGTCTTTGACAAAGATGTGGCGACAAAAGCGTGCACAAAATACCCGACCCAAAAATCGAACCCCAAACCACGGTCAAAACCGGTTTTGACCCAGACCAGTAGGCCTGACAATGTAGCGGGTTTGGAGCGGATCAATCTTGATACAAACCCTTTTAACAAATTTCAAATGATGATCCAAACGCGATCCGAGATCGCACGGTCTTGAAAAATCAAACTCATACCCTTATCCCAGATTCAGCGGATATCCAACCCTTTTACCCGACTCATTTACCGTACACGATTCTTGATTTTAATTTCTAAAATGGTTGTCAATTTGAACCTTAAGGCATACTATAATAAATATTAAATATCTATTTTGCCCTTATAATAGCTCTTAACTTTCCTCATTTTTCAGTTTTAACAAGAGCATATTTGGTATAACACATAAAATTAATAGTTCATCAAATTACGTTAGTTAAAGAAAATTTGGCTCATTAAATACATGTTAACATATATAAAATTGGAACCATGATTTCTAACTTCTAACTCTTAATTTCTATTGGTTTAGACATAAAATATATAAACCATAAATATGAAAAATATATAAAAAAAATTTCTAAATTTAAATGCGGGGTGGGTTATAAACGGATCGGATCGGCAATGATCCATAGCCGACCCTTTTAGTAAAAGGGTTAATGGGTACGGGTCGTTAGCGGGTAAACGAATCACAAACTATAATTCGAACCCATTTAATTCATGCGGGTTTGGATCGGATCAGGGCCAAAACCCGCTCCATTGTCAGGTATACAGACCATGCCCCTTTTTTTATACCCGACCGGTTCCCAACTGGTTTGCCATTTTACCGTTAGAACCCGGTTTTTAAAACTGCTCTTGACCCCAAAAAAAAACCGAAAATTTATTGAATTAATATTTGATATTTATAATAACCGTAAAAAACTAGTTTTGACCGAAAAAATAACCGGTTTTGACTGGTTATATTAACCGAACCAGTTAATAATTGAATCGAATTGGTTACAATAATTTGAATTTTTATACCCCTGAAACCGGTTAGACCCGAACCAGTTTACATGCTTTGACCAAAAAATCGGTTTCCATTTCAAACCTAAACCGATTAAGTCAAATACCCAGGTTGTATGCACATCTAGATAGAAGTGAGAAGCTAGAGAATAGTTTTTAGTTTTAATTATCATCATCATATTAGATATAGAAAGATAATAATAACACTGTTAAAAACTTATATATAAATTTATAATCAATATTTGAACTTTAAAAATTATTCATTTTTAATTAATGTATAATTTTTATGCATTTAAATACAACTCATATTCGTTTTTGTTTATATTACAGTTGAATTATCGATGCGATTTCTCGGTATATAGTGATTTTTTTAGGGGTGAGCAAAATGTCCGGAAAAACCGAACCGATAACAGAATTCGGTTCGGTTTTTGGTTTAAGAAATTCAACTATATCGGTTTCGGCCCATTCGGTATTGGTTTTGGACCGAACCGGACCGATAAAAGTGCCCAAGTAACAAACAGTCATGACACATGAACTACCTCTCGATCAGTTTCCATTCAATATCCTTTTTTTCTCCCTTGATTTTATACGACATACACTGATCTTGAACTATCTCTCATTTTTACGATGGATATCAACATCAAGATGATTTTTTGAGCTAAAACCCATTTTTTGAGTTAAAAGGTTAAAACCTATTTCTTTTAACTGTTTATTTTGAGTTTTGAAAATTCTATTTATTTTTTGTTTTGTTAATGATGATTTATGGAGAAGTGCATATCGGTTGTAAGATTTTTTGTTAATGATGATTTTTTGTTAAATTAATTGCTTTTAATTGATCTAGCTTATCGGTCCAAATCGGTTCCGGGACCGAAAACCAAAAACCGAACCGAAATCAAACTGAAACTGATTACACATAATAGGTTCGGTTTCGGTTTCCGAATTTCAGCCTTATCGGTTGTAAGTCCTATCAGCTCAGTTTGATTCGGTTTTTGGTCCTATCAATTCGGTTTGATTCGGTTTTCGAACGAGCTCACCTCTAGATTTTTTTATCTAGTTTGTTAATTCGTTTTTTATGCATAAATTGTAGATTCTTGCTTATTTACATTGAAGTGTCTGCGTAATTTATTAAATTTAAGGGACTAAAAGTAAAATAAGAGTATGAGGATCTATAATTTACTTTTGAAAGTAATTATATCATGTGGCACTTATATAGACATTAAATTGTTTTAGGCCTAACAAATATAAAATCTTGACATATACTTATTGGATATATGATGTGTGGTAAAAGGGTCTAATAACTGAACCTAAGTGTTCGGAATAGAATCAAGAAAATAGTTACAATTGAACCGTGGATTGAATAATTGGCGTCCTGGATCCGATTGGACAAATAATTAGGGCTTTTCGATTTTTGTCGATTTTGGATTGGATTGAATCAGATCGAGAATAATTTTAAATAAAAATTAAAACTGAAAATTAGATGAATGTAGTTCAATTTGATTCAGACCGATTCTAGATGTAGTCTCTACATACCTAATTTGGACTCTAGAAAAACACTAGTACAGTCCTTTTTGTTTTATTTGATCAATGAATTTTAAAGAGAGTTGGGTGTGGTGAGTGGTGGATAAAAGAAGATGTGGTGCAGTACAATTTGTGTGGTTGGCTGGTTCCAATGGAAATACTTTAATTTAATAATTGCATAAAATAATTAAATAATATACTTATATTAGAAAAAAACAATCTCTTGTGCACCACATTAGTGATAATAGCATCCATTTCAGCTTGCACTCCCACTCTTCTCCCCAAAAAACCTGGTACTCTTCTTGGTAAGCATTCTTATTCAATTTCACATTAATTAATAAACAATAACTAATCTACTTACGTTTTAAATAATAAATTCATAACTAGACTAGACTAATGGTCATAAGTCATAACACCGTCTTGTTATGGTTGGAATAGTTCCACAATTGCACAACAAATAACGTTAAAGCCTGTCTAATTTTCAGGGCATCCTGCCAAATGTAAAACGGGAAGGGTGAGATATCTAATTGAAAAAAATACGATGATGGAGAGGTCATCGCGATTAGTGATGACAAGTATGTCGTCGCTGGTTGCAACAACAATGGTTGCAATGGTGCCAAGCCCACTAGCCATGGCTCTAGTGGATGAGAGAATGAGCACCGAAGGAACGGGGCTACCCTTTGGTTTAAGCAACAACCTTCTTGGTTGGATTTTGTTCGGTGTCTTTGGATTCATCTGGACCCTTTATTTCGTGTATGTCGGTAGCCTTGATGAGGATGACGACTCTGGTTTATCGCTTTAGGTTTTACAAAAAAAAATCATATACGAAGCATATTGTTTTAACGAAGTTTAAATCATCTGTAAATGTTTTTAACTTATAACAGTTTCATATAAAATGTATTGGATGTTATACATCACCTTCTTCATAGTTTTGTTTGTAAACACCAAACAATACGTGTAAGTATCTTCGTATGATAAATTTACAACTAGATGCTAAAATATGTATAACTATAACTACTAATGAATAATTATTAGATTAGTTAATGATTAGTGTTTATAGTTGAAATTAGCTAATTATACGATTGCATATTTGCATTAATTATTTTATATCGGTATATGATTATGTGACTCCTTGTTGGTGATTTGTATCACCAATATTATTTAAGTGTAATGGGATAAACTTGTTGACCAAATGTAATCTTAATAAATATTAAACAAGTAAGGATGGTGCGTAGTGCACGCTTGTGTTAAATTTATTCTGATTAAAATACACCGACTGAACGGGGGTCCGGGGGCAGCGCCCCTGGCGGGGTCCAAGGGGCAGAGCCCCTGGCTGGAATTTTTCGTTCTTAAATTAATTTTTTTATTTTAAATAAAAGTTTTTAGTTTTAGAATAAAAAGAAATGAAATGAAAAATGACTTTTTTACCCTCATGTGCATTGCATATGGGGTAAGTTAACAGAAAAAATTAACTTTAGTTAGTGTAAAGGACCATCGGTGAAAAACATTTCAGAATTAAGGACCATCAGTGTAATTTTTAAAACTAAAGGACCATTTATGAAATTTGCTATAAACTTAAAGGATCATCTGTGTAATTTACTCTATATTTTAAGAACAATTTAAAAAAGGTTGCATAATATATAAATGCATAGTGTAACTAAAGTAAGGACATAACTCGTCGATTAACCAAATTAGAACATTTTTATTATGACTCGAAAACCTTTTAAAATGTGATGCACGAGCTAGATAAAATTTTATTACTTATTCCACTTCTATATCAAGAATATTTTTCTAGTTTGTATTTTATAATTTTAACCGTAAAAAAAATTTATTGAAAGAAAAATAGTTATCGGTTTGTAAAGAAAATACAGATTTTATGGCCAAAAAATATCCACCCCAATTTTGTGGGAGAAGGGAAGCGGTGTAGTAATGCTTGATAAGTGTGTGTGAAGTTCAATAACTGAACTGAATAAAATTGTTCGGAATCGAACTTACGGAGAAGAAGGTTTCGGTAGGACTAAGGACTTAGCCGAACCGAAAATTGTGATTTTCCGATTTTTTCAACTTTTTCTGCTTTTAAACTGAAGTGAATATAAAATTAATTTTACATAAAAATTAGAAGCGAGAACTATAATAATATTATTATATATTAGATTCAGTTAGGTTGGAACCTGATCTCATGAAAGTTTGCATATGGCATATGCCCAATGCTTGGTAAGCGATGCGTGTCAAAACTTTATGTGGTTTTCCTATTTTGGATATAAGCAGGGCAAATTGACACCTTAATTGCTTAACAACTCAGCAATTAACAAGATAAATGACGTCATAATTGCCTTTTTCAAACTATATTTTAAAGAGAAGTGAGATATTACGTAAATATAATTTTTTACGAAAATATAAATACAACGTTTTTTTGGAGGTGACTTGTAAGTTATAAAGGCAGTACAAGTAGTGATAACTCCAACGAGTTTCGGGGCCACTCGGGGACCGCCTTTGTTTGAAGATATTTATGAACTGTTTTTTACCCGCCAGTTCTTATTAGATTTTATTTCGTAGTCCCTTAACTATTATATATATTCACTTTCATGCTTCATATTTTTGATTATGCACATCCTTCCGTAACACATGGTTTTCTTTTTCCTCTTTCATTTTTAGCACACGAAGCTATTGTTTGTATGTTTTTGTACGATAATTTCGTAGCTTCAATTTCATATTGTAGTTGTGCGGATTAACAGATATGAACAAAATCTTTTATCTTTGATATTAATACGTTCGAAATAGTATTAAATAAAAAAAACTAAACTTCAAGATACCATAAATTTCTCTTCCATAAGTATACAAAAAGGGAAGCCATAAGGGTATTTACGTTTATAATAGGTCTCACGGGTGGCTGAACTTTACTCATGATATACAATTATAAATGAACTAATTGTTATTGTGACCGTTATTGAATCTTCCTCTGACCATATGTTAAATGTACCTAGGAAAATGATCGAACTCATAATTTCTAGAAGATCATTATTAGTACATTTATCTAGTTATGCTAGATTACCATCAAATAGTTTGAAACCAATATAAAATACTAGTGGTCAATACACATATAACATCTCTGGTTTTTCATCCTCTTTCACCTCATAATAAATGACATTTCAAATATATAATTGCATCGACAACCTCTATACCGTTGTAGTCGGCATATCCATAGGGACCATTTAGTCAAATCACATAACTAAAAGGACCAAATTTGAAAATCTCACATAGGGACAAATGTAAATGTTTAAACTTTGTAAGCATCACAAAAACTATAACACATTCAGCCCATTTTACCAGCAATTTCCCCACTCACCATACAAACAAAACAGTACAACTTCAAAGTTACAATCTCCATTAATGGTACCCACGAATTCTCCCAACAAAAACCCTAATTTTCATATCAATTTCAGTTGAAAATTTCAGTAATTAAATGGCTGGAGAAGGTTTAATTGTATCATTGGATCCAATTTCTCAAGCAGCTTCTTTAATTAAGAAAACTGCTGTTTCTAGAAGCTGGGTTTCTGTCGATAATGGTGGAAATAGCACAGTTTTGGATCTGGATAAGTACGGAATTATGAAACGAGTATCGATTCATGCTCGAGATTTGAGGATTCTCGATCCCCTGTTATCATATCCGTCTGCAATTTTAGGCAGAGAAAAAGCAATTGTTCTTAATTTAGAGGTTTATATTTATGAATTATAAGCTCTATTTCACTCATTTTCTTGTTTATTTATTTGAATTCTGACTTTTATTTATCGATTTTAATTCTGGGTTTCTAGCATATCAAGGCAATCATTACAACTGAAGAGGTACCTCTGTTTTTTCTGTCGGTTTCTTTATATCGATAATCCGATTTTGAGTGGATTTGCATAATTCTTTATAACAAGTTAATGTTAAACGATACGTAGGTGTTGCTTCGTGATCCGTTTGATGATAATGTTATCCCCATTGTTGAAGAGCTTCAAAGAAGATTGTCGCCCGTTGATACCGATTTTGTAGGTCAAGGAGACGATGAAGATGGCACCGGGCTTCAAACCGAGGCCCAAACTAGCGAATCAAATGGTATGTTAATTTATAACTTTAATTATAAAATGGTAAAGCGAGTTTTCTCTTTTCTATGATTTTTTTCTTCTTAATATTTGAATTTGAACATATTTTTGTTTTTCGAGTTTCGCTTGAAAAGTTATCTAGAAAAATGCCACATTTCTCTCGGAGTAAACTTCTTATTATGTTCTAATTAGAGGTTTTTGGTGTAAATGTACTTAGAATTTCCATTTGAGTTTCGGGCTCTTGAAGTCGCACTTGAAGGTATTTGTAGTTTTCTCGATGCACGCACACGAGAACTAGAAACCGCAGCTTACCCTGCTTTGGATGAGCTTACCTCAATGGTGAGTTCTTTTATTGGAGTTTCTTGATGTTGATTATTGATGTTTATCAAAGTGAATTAAGTGCATATTATGTGCAGATTAGCAGTCGTAACCTGGATAGAGTGCGTAAACTCAAGAGTGCGATGACACGGTTGACTAATCGGGTTCTAAAAGTAAGTATTTTTCTCTACCCGAAAATTTAAAAAATATAATAAAACATATCATACACAATTAGTTGAAAATTAACAACGTACTTTCACATTTGTCCATATCTAGTTATTGTACAAACTTTAGTCCATTTGAGTCATTAAAAGATGAATTTATGTAGCGGCCCGTGATAAAGTGATTATACCAAATTATCCCTAACTTTAATTCGTGTGATTTTAATCCTTTTTACAGGTAAGAGATGAACTTGAACAACTATTGGACGACGATGATGACATGGCGGACCTCTATTTGTCGAGGAAAATGTCCTTTGCTTCTTCCCCAAGCAATGACGGTGTAGACTTACCGTGGTCCCCCGCCTCTCCTACCATAGAATCAAAGATATCAAGAGCAAGCCGCACAACACCATTTTCTAACCATGAGGAAAACGATGTTGAGGAACTAGAAATGTTGCTCGAGGTTTATCAACAAACCTATTTTTATTTTTTATTTTTGGTGTGCATATGCAATCGCTAAAAACTACGTATTGGCAAATGAGTGGGTAGGAGGTAAAGTGTCAAAACAAACCATTTTTTGGTACACGAAACACCTTTTCTCCAAATATTTTAAGGTTTTTTCTAAATATCACAAAAGTTATATTATTACAACAATAATCTAATTTGATGAATAAGATGATTTAGGAGGTTTAATACATTAAAAAATATACTTTGTACGGCTTACAACCCGTTTGACCAATTTCCCTTTATATGGGCAGGTTGGATGAGTTATGTAGGCCAAAGCGGCTAATGTTTGGTATCTGTCGCGTTGGTTTGACGTGAAACACTTTTTGTCGTTTTTATAAATACCACAAGAGTAATAGTGTTACATTAATAAAATATTTACTTCGTGCATAATTCGACTCGTTTCTTGTAAGTTAATCAACTCATAAGTAAGCCGGTTAAATTACCACATCTAATAATTAATTCACAGTTGTTAAAAACCAGTTTCTTGTATTGATTTCATTTTATCTAGGCTTACTTCATGCAAATTGAATCAACATCGAATAAATTGACCACGGTAATCACCATTTTTACTTAATCTAATTCAAATTAGTCGATTTCTTCTACTAAAACAATTAACATTTGTAACGCTATATTTGTTTTTGGGGTTCGAAGCTACGTGAGTACATCGATGATACAGAAGATTACATTAATATCCAGGTAACCGAGTTTAACAACAAATGCAACATTTTCATTACATAGAAAGGTTCCAATTTAAAATTAATTATTTATTTTTGGTTTTGCAGTTAGATAATCACAGAAATCAGCTGATTCAGGTAAATATTATACTTGTGTCAATTAAAAATATAATGTATTAATGATCTTTTTTTTTTTGTATATATATATATAGTTAGAGCTCTTCCTACTTTCTGGGACAGTTTCGTTATCTGTTTACTCATTGATCGCTGCTATATTTGGTATGAATATTCCATACCCATGGAATAAAAACCATGGGTATGTATTCAAATGGGTATGTAACAACTTCCTTCCTTCATTTTAGTACTTGTATCATGTGCATGTATACTTGTACGGTCTAATTACAAGTGTTTGTTTCTTGTAGGTGATCATTCTTGCTGGACTAGTGAGTGCATCAATCTTTATGTCGATAACTACTTATTCCAGACACAAAGGCCTTGTAGGATCTTGATAAAGGTTTGATCCAAATGCATCATATGCTTGTACTCTGTGGTATAAATGGTTGTACTTTCAGGTATGAAGAAGTGTTTCGTACTTGTATGGATTGTGTACGTACCTTCATGTTGGTTTAATCTTTTGCGAGGTTATTTTTCTTATGTAACACTACTACAGAAACGATTTGTTGTTGCGGAGAAAACGATTTGTTATTGCGGGGAAAGGAACGCACTAACAAACTACGCACTATCAAACAAACAAACCGCAACAAAAGAGAAACCGCAGTATCAAACACAGAGACCGCAACAAGAAAGAAACCACAATATTAAAGCCAACACCGCAACAAAAGAGAGACCGCAATATCAAACACAGAGACCGCAATAAGAAAGAAACCGCAACATTAAATAACAAAACGCGCTATTAGTTCTTCGCACACTACACTAGATGTTATACCCGCAATATTAGTTATTCGCACACATGATAAAGTAACCGCAATATTTGATATTCAAAATAAACAAAAAAAAATCATTCCACAATATATATATATATATATATATATATATATATATATATATATATATATATAAATATATATATATGTTGGAACAAAACACAGATCAACTTAATACTGAAGCTGCAGTTAGTACTGATCATACTTAGTACTGATGGGGCAGAACATGTTTACTACTGATGAAGTTGATACTGGTGAAGTATAACTAAAGTTACTACTGATCAAGCTTATTGAAGATACTACTGATCAATAGTAGTTATTACTGACGTTGATATTGGACTTACTACTGATCACCAAGATTACTACTGATGATATGAATTTACTACTGGTGATTGCAGTTTACTACTGATACGCGTTTTGGAAGCATATCAAGTCCGAGATCTTCGTAGAGATAGTTATAGAATGTAAATCAATGTATATCTTTATAATTCGATGTAAATCAAAGTCCTAGAATAACTAGGGTAAATAGTTTAGCTTCAAGGACTATTATAAATAGTTCCTTACGAATTGTAAACGTACGTGTGTATTGTTAACTCAATGATATACATTGAAGCTTTTTGTGAAACTGTGTTCTTAATATTTTCGTTTATTATTTACAGTTCATTGTTCTTAATTACATTGATATAGTGTTGATCCGCTGCAACTTCTATAGTCAATTAGATCTAAGGTGTGTATTAACTTATCTATAGTTAATCGATCCTGACAAGTGGTATCAGAGCATATTGGTTCTATATCTACTATTTGTTAAGAACAACAAAAAGTTTTAATCTTTAAAACACACACATGATTAATCATGACTGATAATAATGAAAGCACTAAGGCCAACAAAATTCCTATACTCACTCCCAACAACTTTGGGATGTGGAAGAATCGTATTAAGCAATACATGCTTATTACAGATTATTCCATGTGGGAAGTTGTCCTTGAAGGAAACAAAACTGGTCCTGGTCAAGCAAGCAGCTCTGCAACTGAGGCAGACAAACTTAAATGTGAGAAGGAGAAGAAAGACAAAGGAATTGAACTCAAAACTCTAAGCACTCTCCTACTGGCCATTCCTAATGACTATTAACATCTCTTCGTTGAGTATGATGATGCAAATGTGCTTTGGGAAGCACTGGAGAAGAGATTCGTTGGGACCAAGAGCACCAAGAGGAACATGAAGTCTGTTCTCAAACAAGACTTTGAAAATTTCAAAGGAAAGCCCAATGAAACACTCACTCAAGTGTTTGACAGATTCAACAAGTTAATTGGTGAACTTAACCAGGTTGGGGTTAAGATGGATCAAGAAGATGTCAACATGAAGTTCCTAAGATCTCTTAGTGAAGAATGGGCCATGTATACAGTGGTATATAGACAAAGAGATGCTCTAGAAGAAAAAGAGTTGGATGAACTCTACAATGATCTCAGAGTATTTGAAACTGAGGTAAACCAAAAGAACCCTTCTATTTCTTCTAATAATGCTGCATTTGTCTCTAGTACAGGTCAAGGTCAGGAAACCTTCACAGGAAAGGCTGCAGATTCTGAGGATACTGCAAGAGAATCCTTCTTCACTAGTCATGTGCATGCTGCACTGATTAGTGATGACTTGGAACAATTGAATCCAGATGATCTTGAGGAGATGGATCTTAAATGGCAGATGGCTATGCTGAGCCTAAGGACAAAAAGATTCTTAAAAAGAACTGGTAGGACAAGCCTCAACTTCAACAAAGGTGACAAAGCTGGATTTGACAAAACTAAAGTCAAATGTTACAACTGTAACAACCTTGGTCACTTTGCAAAAGAATGTCCTCAGCCAGACAAAAGATCAAAATCAACTGCCCTTGTATCACAACAAGGACAAGGCTATGACTGGAGCTTCCAAGCAAAAGAGCATGCTCAAAATCAAGCTCTCATGGCCTTTACTGACAACAAAACTGAGGTAAAACCTAAACCTTGTACTTTTGAATGTATTAAAATTGTTAAAAATCTAGAAAAAGAAAACACTAAATTAAATGAAGATTTAGCAAAAGCAGTCAGAAGAAATCATGAGTTTGATGGTGTGATTGCTGATCAAGAACATCAAATAAAGGTGTACTAGATGATTGATCAAAGGATAAAGGAAGAATTACTTCAAGCTGTAGATGAGAAAGAGTTTTATGAAATAAAAAATAAAGAACTAACAAGTAAATTAGAAGAATGTCAGCTTGAAATTGAACAAAATAAATTAACAATCAAAAAGTTTGAACGAAGCACTAAAATTCTTGATGAACTAACTAACAATCAAACTACAGAAAAAGTTGTTCATGGGGTGGGATATCATGCTGTACCACCTCCATATAAAATCATTCCACCACTTAAAATCAGTTCAGAAAGAATCATTAATGAATTAAAAATTGAAAATCAAACTGAATCACATAATGAAACATCTGAATCAAATGATTCTTCTGATGATGATCAATCAATTGAATTTACAATTTCTCAAACTGAATCACCAAAATCAATTGATACAAGTTTTCACACAACACAAAGTCCAAATGAATCTCCCAAATATGATGCAGAAAATGTACCAAAAATTTTAACAAGGGGAAATGAAAGAAATAAAAAACAACTCTTATATCAAAGAATACCTGAAGGTGCTAAAAATAAGAAATTAAGATGTGTTATATGCAACAAAATGAACCATTTAGCAAAGGATTGTCACTTCAATCCAATAAACTGCAAAGAGTTAAAGGAATTTAAAATTTTTAAAGAAAATGCAAAAACTCAAAAGTTAAAAGATACTACTGGTTCTTCAGTAGTAATTAAAAATAAAACTCCAATTGCTGAAACCCCAAGTTTTGGAAGAAGTGCACCAAGATTTATGCAAAACAGAAGAGTTGGAAGCCCAAAGAACAGCAATTACTTCAAGAACAATGGAAAATGCAATCAAAATAAACAATATTTTAAGTTTTCCAACACCAGTAAAAACTTTAACAACTTTACTACTGGTGTTAACCCTAATTATAATGCTGTATGGTACCATCACAACAACACTACTGCTAAAAACCCTAATTACAAAAATACTACTGCTCCCAAAACAACTTTCAAAAATACTACTGGTGTCAACCCTAAAAACACTACTGGTCATTCTAAACATGGTAAGTACCCAAATACTACTGGTCCATCAGTAGTAAAACATTCAAAAGCTAAAAATCACGGGTATAAACCAAGATCAGTAGAAAATTCTCACACCAGTAATAATTTCAAAAGGGCAGTAGTAAAACAAAATACCAGTAATAAACAAGTATGGGTACCAAAAATATTTAAAGTTAAATCCCCAAAAGCTTATTTCTTAAAGGATGAACCCAAGACATATAAAGCTTGGGTTCCCAAACTTAACTAATTCTTTACTCTCTTGTGCAGAGCATTCAGATCCCAGAAGAAGGAAGGAACATCATCTGTTAATACTGGTCAAGAAGAGATGAGATACTTAGTAGTTAATACTGCTCCCATAGTCAATACTGAGGACAGTAATAACTCAAGTTCTGGAACCAGTAGTAACTCTGAGAATGAGGACAGTAGTAATTCAAATACTACTGACGCCAGTAATAGTACTCAAAATACTACTGGTCCCAACAATAACCCAGATTCTCAAGATACTACTGATACCAGTAACAACAATAATACTACTGATCTCAATAAAGATAATAGCAGTAGTAACTCTGACCAAGATGATGATGAACCAAACATCAATGATTATGAAGGATCACTAGAGCAACAACTACCTGAGACAAATGAGTCCAATCTTGAAAATCAACTAGTTGTTGATAAAGCTACAACTACAAGGACTCAGAAGAACCATCCATTAGACCTTGTTCTAAGTGATGTTAACTCACCACTTCAAACAAGAAGCAAATTAAATAAAAGCTTAACTGCAAACATGTGTAACATAAGTTTAATTGCTAATGAATGTATGTTTGAATGCTTTCTGTCTAAGGATGAACCAAAGAAGATCCAACAAGCAATGAAGGACTCAAACTGGATTGAGGCAATGCAAGAAGAACTCCTTCAATTCAAGTTACAAGCTGTTTGGACGCTTGTACCTCTACCCAAAGGAAAAAGAGCCATTGGAACAAGATGGATCTTCAGAAACAAGAAAGATGAAAGAGGTATAGTGATCAAGAACAAAGCGAGACTTGTAGCCCAAGGATACACTCAAGAAGAAGGAATAGACTATCATGAAGTATATGCTCCTGTTGCTAGAATTGAAGCCATAAGAATATTTCTAGCATATGCTTCATTCAAGAAGTTCAAAGTCTATCAAATGGATGTGAAGAGTGCATTTCTATATGGGAAGATTGAAGAAGAGGTATATGTATGCCAACCTCCAGGTTTTGAAGATCCAAAACATGGTGATTATGTGTTCAAACTAGATAAAGCTCTGTATGGCCTACATCAGGCACCAAGAGCATGGTATGACACATTATCATCATACCTATTGAAGAACAACTTTAAAAGAGGAGCCATTGACAAAACTTTATTTACAAAGAAAGTCAAAGATGATATACTAATGGTACAAATCTATGTAGATGATATCATCTTTGGTTCAACAAATGATGTATTATGCAAAGAATTTGAAGAACTGATGCAGATTAAATTCAAGATGAGCTCTATGGGTCCAATGAACTTCTTCCTTGGACTCCAAGTCAGTCAAAGAACAGATGGTATTTTGATAAATCAATCAAAATATGTCAAAGACATCTTGGAGAAATTTGATTTGAAAGACAGTAAGAGTACAAGTACACCAATGGAAACACACAAACACCTACATCCTGATGTTGAGGGGGAGGATGTAGATGAACACTTATATAGATCAATGATAGGCTCTCTGATGTACTTAACTGCATCAAGACCTGACATTATGTATAGTGTTTGTGTGTGTGCAAGATATCAAGCAAGACCTAAAGAACTACACTTGCAAGCTGTCAAAAGAATATTCAGATACTTGAAAGGCAAACCATCACTAGGTCTATGGTATCCACATGATTCACCCTTTGAACTCATAGCCTACACAGATAGTGACTATGGAGGTGAATGTTAAGACAGAAAGTCCACTACTGGTGGATGTCAATTCTTCGGATCAAGACTGGTGTCATGGCAATGTAAGAAGCAAACAAATGTATCAACATCAACTGCTGAAGCAGAGTATGTAGCTGCATCTGCTTGCTGTGCTCAAGTACTCTGGATTCAAAACAGCTTCTAGACTTTATCTCTATCCTTAAAACTCCTATTTTTATTGATAATCAAAGTGCTATTAGTATTGTGAACAATCCAGTAAAACACTCTAAAACCAAACACATTGAAATAAGATTTCATTTTATAAGAGATTGCAATGAAAAGAAATTAATCAAAGTGGTTAAAATCCATACTGATGATCAATTAGCAGATCTTTTTACAAAAACTTTTGATGTAGGAAGATTCAACTTCTTGGTTAGCAGTATTGGAATGATTTTGATAAACTAAAATCTCATTAAAAGTGATGTGTAAAGTTTTTGTTGTAAAAAGTTATTTATTTGTTTAAGTGTTTTACTACTGGTATATCTGTACTACTGGTATGTAGGCATGTGCACAAAATACTACTGATAGTTAAATACTACTGGTCAGTATTAGGTTTACATAAATACTACTGGTCAGTCAGTACTACTGGTATTCACATATACTACTGGTCATATATGTGGGAGGTTACTACTGATGTCTATAGTTACTACTGATGTCAAAATCCTTAGTCACTAATGATGTTAGTAGATACTACTGACGTTTTACTACTGATATCACATTTACTACTGGTCTTTCAGAATCACAATTACCAAACTAACCCCCATAAAATAACCGTTATGTTATGATTCGAAGGGCATTTTAGTCGTTTTGCAGGTTAAATCGAAAAATATAAAAGGCGGCAGTCGATTAAATTAGCATTATCTTCACTTCGATTTGCAAAATCCTCTCAATAAACCCTAACTTTCGATCAAAAACCCTTTACATCTCTCTCTCAAAATCAACATCAATGGCAACTCTACAATCTCTCGATGTGCGAACCGATCTTAAATATTCAGAATTTCACAATATGTGTGCTTTCCTAAAGAATCCCGACGGAACAAAAGATTTTCGTCCGATAGTCAAATTTTTGAGAAATTCTTATATACAGTTTGCTTTAACTGTAAAACCAAAATCATATCAACAGCACTTGGTGGATTTCTGAACCAATGCTGAACAAACAGAAGGAACAACCATATCTATGATCAAATCAAAAGTAGATGGAAAGCATATAACAGTCACAGAACAATCAATTCGACACCATCTACAATTACACGATGATTCAGGTATGTTTACTCTTCCTAAGGAATACATTGCTGAAATTTTAAATAAAATGGGTTATGAGGGAAGACTAAATATAGTAACTTTTCAAAAGGGTCTTCTCTCCCCACAATGGAAATTTTTAGTACATACTATTCAGCATTGTATTTCTCCTAAACGAAGTACTTGGAATGAGTTTAATAAGGCAATAGCCTCTGCTGTTGTCTGTTTATGCACAGACCAAGTATTTAATTTTTCTTACATGATTTTTGAAGGTATGTTGGGAAATCTTAGTTCTTCTAAATTTTTAATGTATCTCAGATTTCTACAACATATCATAAACTGTGAATTACAAAACTTGTCAACTCCTAAAAACATTTTCATACTACCTGAGTTGAACAAGAAAGTTTTCTCAAATATGAGAAAACAATTTAAATTTTCGGGCAAGGAAACCCCTTTGTTTCCTAACATGATCAAAGATCAAACACAAATTGGAGAGGGTTCAATCATAGATACAACCCAAATTGAACCTCAACCCACTCCATCACCCCCAAATACAGCCCAAACACCACCCCTACTAGTCACTCAATCACCAACTCAAACAGAAGTCCTGAATGTGTCCCAGGAACTTGACATAAATCTGCAGAGTGCTACTCTTCACTCTGTGGAAGACCTACCAGATAAAACCAAAAATATTTCCACAATTTATCAAAGAAAGAAAATTTCTTCAAAGGACACCAGGGGACAAATTGAGTCAAACCCCAGGCTCCAAGAGTTGTCCTCCAAGGAGGAGAGAGGACATGAGGCGAGGGCTTTCACTACTGATGCCCCAAAGGTGGGTGCACAGGACAGTGAAAACATCATTAGGACCCAGACCTCGGCAACTTTGAGTGATGACTCATTTGAGGAGTTACTCAAAGGACCCCGGTGCCAAGAAACCACAAGGGGGGGCATCTCTGCTTCTTCTAGGAAGAAGAGGATGTCTAAAAGACCCAATGAATCACCAAGAAGTGATGAGGGCAGATCTGTGGAATTGATGGATAGGATGGAAAATCTTAAAGCCAATGTACCTGTTAGTGAGCCCGATGATCTTGCTAGATGGAGTGAGGGCAGTATTAAAACAAAACAATTGACGGATAAAGTGGATTCTCTTGAATCCACTGTACAAGATTGTCTCAAATATCTAACAAATCAGGGAAAAACCATTGCAGTGATGAAAAGACATGTCAATACCATCAACAAAAGAATGAGGCTATATGAACACAGGCTTCATCAACAAACAAAAATTATTAGAAGATTGAAAAAGAAACTTGATGATAGTGAGGCTCCTCCAGTTGAGCTCACTAAGGGGGAGAAGGATAATATTCAAACATTGATTGATGAATCAATTGCAGCAGCAGCATCCTCTCTCCTAAATCTAAAAGAAACAACTGTTGATGAAGACCACGAAAAGATGGTTGTTGATGATGAACCTACTACTGCTTCCATGGAAAAACAAGTTGAAAAAGAAGTATCAGTAGTAACTCCTACTACTGATATCATAGCAGTAGTAAATGAAGAAAAGGCAGCAAACACTACTGATGCCCTATCAGTAGTAATCTCTGAATACATACCAGTAGTAACTACCTTGGTTACTACTGATGACATTATTGAGCTGCCACCACTATTAGAACCTACAGTGATACTTCCTCCATCTCCAAGAAGAAAAACAACACAAATGGTAGTGAAAGATATTGATGATGATATAAATTGGTTAGAAGTTGATGAATGCTCCCTGCCTCCACATCCTAAAATACTTCCTATGTCACAGATACAATACTATGGTCCCAAATTTGTTATTGAATCTGAACCAAATATTAAGAAAGACAACTACATAGGAAAGGGAAAGGAAGTTGCTGATGAAGATCAATCTAACAGAGCACAAGGTCATGAAATGGTTAACAAAATCAACTATGCCAAATCAGCCAAACATGATAGGTGGAAGGTTAAGAGAGCAAAATATTTAAAGAAGGTTGAAGTCTCTCTAGCAAATGAAAACAAAAGATTAGCAGAAAGGGCTAGAATATTGAGACAACCATTCACAGAAATTAAATTGGCAGATATAGCAGATATATCAAAACTCCACAATTTCAACAAAAGGTCAAAACCAAACAAGTTGCTGAAACAAGAAAAGAACTACAAAGAAGAGAACTAGAAAAAATAAGGCAACTTGAATATGAAACACTAGAACTTCTTGAAGCACAAGTACAGGAATGCAAAGAGCAGAAGGCTGATATGCCAGAACAATTTGCAGAGAAAAAGAAAGAAATGATCACATTCTTGAAATCAAGGGGTCACAACACAAAGGCCTTTGGAAGAATGAAGTTGATCAATTTAATTGAAAAGTATTGTGTAGAGAAGAAGAAGGATCTCACTGAACAAGACACTAATGAGAAATACACCACTAAAATTGAACAGATAGACTCCAAAGAAATGAAAGAAAGAAAAACAATATCTGGAGAATCATCTGGTGTATCTTCTCAAACTTCAAAGAAAAGGAAGGCAGTTACTTCTGAACTTGAACAACCAAAGAAGAAATTACAAATGGTTCAAGTTTATGATCTTCCCATTGCTCCCTTACAAAATAATCCAATCATCAACTGGAGATATATAGATGATATGATCGAGATTGTCAGAGAAGACAAGGTCACTCAAAGATTCAGAGCTTGGAAACCTTTGGTCATGTCCCTAACCAGAAGTGACATTATCAAGATGTTGATCATTGGTAAACCAAGAATGACTAAGAAGATCTGGAAGAATTCAGCTGCAGGTTATCTTACTGAAATGATTGATGCTGCTTTCTATCCAGAAAATTATTCAGAGAAGTATACAAATCCAGAGAATGTTCAAGCCTGGAATGTACTGCCAACTGTCAACATGTACTTCTTTGAATATACAAGTAAGAAATGTGACTTATTCCTTTATGAGAAAGAGTATCCTCATTCTGAGAAAACTCTTTATCAACTGTGGTGCATGAATTTCATTAAACCTCATGATGCTGTGATGCTGCAAAATAAGATGAATGAATTTGTGAAAAAGATCAGCAAATATATTATTGCACAAAGGAATAAACAAAACCAACAGACATTAGAAGGTGATAGAAGAAGAACAAAACTGTTGGAAGAAAAGGAAAAAGAAAAGTATAAGTAAATAGAAACTTAGTTGATTGAAAGATAATCAATAAGTTTAGGGGGAGATTGTTGGAACAAAACACAGATCAACTTAATACTGAAGCTGCAGTTAGTACTGATCATACTTAGTACTGATGGGGCAGAACATGTTTACTAATGATGAAGTTGATACTGGTGAAGTATAACTAAAGTTACTACTGATCAAGCTTATTGAAGATACTACTGATCAATAGTAGTTACTACTGACGTTGATATTGGACTTACTACTGATCATCAAGATTACTACTGATGATATGCATTTACTACTGGTGATTGCAGTTTACTACTGATACGCGTTTTGGAAGCATATCAAGTCCGAGATCTTCGTAGAGATAGTTATAGAATGTAAATCAATGTATATCTTTATAATTCGATGTAAATCAAAGTCCTAGAATAACTAGGGTAAATAGTTTAGCTTCAAGAACTATTATAAATAGTTCCTTACGAATTGTAAACGTACGTGTGTATTGTTAACTCAATAATATACATTGAAGCTTTTTGTGAAACTGTGTTCTTAATATTTTCGTTTATTATTTACAGTTCATTGTTCTTAATTACATTGATATAGTGTTGATCCGCTGCAACTTCTATAGTCAATTAGATCTAAGGTGTGTATTAACTTATCTATAGTTAATTGATCCTGACAATATATATATATATATATATATATATATATATAAATCTAGCTCTTATATATTTAAAGATAGCACCCAAAAACATACAATCGCACACTAACTTAATGTCAAAAAAATGTACACTTGCAGGTTGTGATCATTGTAATGGACCGTGTTTCAAAAATTTACAACTATATGTTCAAAAATTTACACTTGCTTAATTGCTAACCTTTAATAAGTGGCATCACTTTGCTTGCACCTCTTCATCCATTCGAGATATAGTGGCAACAACCTTCCTATGTATTCACGAATCATAGAAGCATCAAAACTCTTATTAGTCTTCCACATCTGCTCATGAAAAACAACTAATATCAATAATTTTTACATCTAAATGAGTAATATTTTAAAACTATAACATAAACTTACAGATTGGTTGATGTTAAACTGTATGGTCTGTAAAAATTCTTCAATATGTCGACTAACAATGTAACCACATTCCCAGCTTTGGTCTTGTTTCCAGCACTGTAATATTTCAATATATTGAATATTTTATACATCTTAAATAAATTGGTAAAAAATGGAAATTGAAAACATACAGTTGTGTTTATCCATTTAAATCTACGGGGAAACATATGATTGATTACTCCTACAAGAGTGTAGTAATCGGGACCAGATTCACGCTTTAAAGAATCAATAATATATGCAATATTCGTTTTAGGACAGAGGATAAAAAGCATACAGTGTTGCCTGCAAGTAAACACAAGCAATTAATCAAAGTTACTTGCTTGTATGATGATTTAAAACATCCAGTGTTGCTTGTATTATGGAAAATCAAATCTTACGCTTGATAGTATGGTGCAAGAATGTATGACTTGCTTGGATGATGATTTAACACATCCCTGATATGTTGGATGACATGGTTCTTGTTGGTGCGACATTCTTGCTCGGTAATATAGTGTGCATTGAAAAATGCACATCGTGAATTGCTGCCCGCCATTGCATAATAATACCTAAAATATACAACATAAAGTTAATAAATACAATTATACCCAAAGTCTTCCATGAACCACCCGCTTCGGCCCACGCGGATCTTGAATTGTCTCTTTGCATTGCTTGCCAGTGCTTTCTCCCTTTTTAGCTACACAAATTAACAAGTTGTTAATAATAAAATATTGTACAATACTAAACATATAATATAATTAAGAGATATCATAAATTCTGGGGTGCTTCTTTGTGCCTTAAATGCTTCCCAATCATGCCTTTTAAGAAACTTATACTTCTCACAAGCATCCTTACCCGTAAGGACGAAATGTTTAACAAGCCTAGATTTAAAATTAGTACCAATTTTCACAGCTTTCTTCCTCATTAACTCTTTTGCATCATCGTTCTCGATATTCCACATATTCTACAATTTAGAGTAATAAATTATATGCTATCATCACTTAATAACTATTTCATATTTCTAATTAATAAATATATACATTGGTATCCAGCCATAGTTGTTCATATATGTCTTTGTCCATTTTGCCCATATCAGTTGCTAGCGGGAAACGATGTTGAACCGTCATCCCAAACCATGACGTCAGTTCTTTACTCAGAGGGATATGATTTTCATCAAATTCAGTTTTATATACATCTTTACTATATTTCTTCCCAAAAGATGCAGGACCACGTTCGCCTCTACGTCTCTTACGTTCTTGATTATCGGCCATTTCTGTAGAATTACGACACAAATGCGTGAACATAATACGTTAACAGAAAAAGATGATTAAGAACGAATGCATAACAAACACAAGAAATCATTAACATAATACTTTAATACCTAGCTTGGTGAAAGAATATCGGCGATGTAACGGTAAACTAGGGTTTAGGTCGACGAGAGTGATTAAGGTTTTTGGAAAAGTGATTAAGGATACGACGTGGTGAAAGCAATGTCGGTTACTATCCAAGGTGAAGAAAATGACGGTGAATCCAAACTCCGGTGAACTAGTGCAGAGTGATTTTGGTGAAGAAAACGGAGGGTTTGGTCGATTAAGGTTTTGTGCAAAAGTGATTAAGGAATCGATGTTTGGATAACTTATGTTTTGGGATTTGAAAATTTTGGAATAAAAAATTTCGTTTTAGCGGGTCTTTATTTCGTTTTAGCGGGTTATTTTATTCTATTTGTTACCGCGGTTTATGTCCATTAGTTATTGCGGTTTTTTTGTTGTTGCGGTTGGGTGAATTAGTTGTTGCGGTTTTGTTAGGGATCACCAACTTTGGAATGAGCGTCATTTGTGTGCTTTGTCAAACCTTGAGATGAGTCCCCCATACATGGTTTTCAATTTACTACGCCACAGTGATCGAAGGAGGCCCAATGTTCGTTTTATAGACCATATGACTATCAATGGTGATATGGTCGACTTCAAACAGAAGATGGGCATCCGCACGAACCAACATGTGATGTTCACCCTTGATCTCGAAACAAAAAACCGTGGTGCTGGAGTTATCTTCAACGTTACTCTTCTGTGAATCAACATGATGTTAGTTAGCTTTGTGTTTAGGTTTTGGTTGTCCTTGTTTTGGTTTGGCTTATAATAGTATGTTACATATATGTAATGTTATCGTTGTATCTTTATGAAATTTGTTTTTGTTTGCCAATTAATTAATTAATTTAAACTGAAAATTTAGATTGTTGTTGCGGGTTTAGCATGGCCGCAACAACAAATTTGGTAGTTGTTGCGGGTAACGTATGGCCGCAACAACAAATGGAATTGTTATTGCGGGTTTAGCATGGCCGCAACAACAAATGAAATTGTTAATGCGGGTTTATCATGGCCGCAACAACAAATTGAATTGTTGTTGCGGTTCTTTCTTTTGCAGTGCGAACTGAATTTGTTGTTGCGGTTATATTGTACCACCGCAATAAATAAATTTATTGGTCCGCACTAACAAACCCGATCTATAGTAGTGTAAGTATTATATTCTTATTGATTCTAAAACAAACGAGGTAGAAGCGGTATGGGAGAAATTTTGTAGACAATTTTTTAGGTGTAAGTTAGGTTTTTTTCTAATTGACAAATCATAAATTAAATTAAACTAATTTTAATTCGAAAAAAGTTTAATTATAAATCAAATCAATAAAAATCTAAATTCACGTTCTTAAAAATAATGATTCTGAAATTTAGCAATTTGAAAAATAAAATATAAATTATTATAATGGTAGATTTGATATAGTAATATAAATTATGTATTGTTTAACCATATTCGTCTTAGATTTTGATATAGGATTCAAATAATTTATTTGAAGTATTCATATAAAAATTATGTGAATTGACATGTTGTTAGTTAAAATACATGTATAACTAAATAAATGATAATAACAAAATAAATGTAGGTAATGATAGCCCTGAATTTGAGGATCACTATTTTATCAATGAATATATAAGTTTTTTATATATGTTAAAGATAGTGAGTGATAAGGACTGTAATTAATAAAACTTTTAAATAAATACTAACCATAATTTTTTAAAAGGAAAAACAAAATAAGAATCAACCGAAGCTAGTGGTTTCATCAAACCACTTTGAACTATAAACAAACCGATACTAAGATATTTAAATGATTTCAAAATAATAAATCAAGTAACAAGTGATGACGATGACAAAAGAAATTCAATATCTCAAAATCCTACAGAAATCAGAACAAATTCTGAGTCGACTCATGTTTCAAAGAATAATCAATCCTAGTAATAAGCTAAAATAAATAAACACGAACGAAAACTCGTTTGTTTGCCATAAAAGCTTTACCAATGTTGATTCGAATGAGCTTTATGGAACCGTGGTTGAATCCAAACCGCCCGTCGAATACATGTTTTCGTAGGAGAAGCATCTACGATTTCGTTTAAACGCACATGATGTTTAATTCTCGACTTCTCGACTTTGTACGTTAATCCACAAACCGCAACATATTCATCGTCTTTAAGATCAAACTCGTGTCTTTTCTTCACGATCTCGTCAAGCTTATGCCTATTATAATGATAAGGTAGATACTCGGTTTGGTCGGTTTGGTCGGATTGCTCCACGATCCTATATGGTTTTGATTTCTTATCTTTAACCGTAAATGTAAGCATAAATTTCTCATCATCCATGTAGTAGAACTTTTGTTTCGAGTGAATGAATGTAGCTGCCGTAAGAGTAGATCTCAAATATCCTGGTATTTTGTGTTGAGCCCACGATGTTTCCCCTTTAGAAATCATGTTTATTTCGACATGTAAATTGTCTATGATGTTGATAACGGAAACGACGCATTCGGGAGAGGTGGGTACGTTTGAAAATGCCGCAACGTGACCGTCAACTTGTTTGTGCGGGAAAACAGGGAGAGCGATTTTGGTTAGAGAAAACGGGCAAAAGAAAAAGATCGACTCGTTTTTGAATAAAAGTAACCATCCTTGAGATGATGCGAGACAAATTGCGTCTTCGAGTTCGGGAATGTTGCGTTTGTAGGTTTTGGATTCGTGTTCGTTGTAAACTATGCATTCGGGGCTATCGGTTTTGGGCAAAAGTAGCCAAGGGTCTCTAGAACATTCTATTTCCGCGGATGCATTCGATGAAGAAGATCGGAAATCTTTGCATGTTCCCCGAAAACTGAAAAGCTCGATAATTCCTAATCGATCTGCAATAATGGTTAGAAGCTCGATTGGAAGATCGGGCCATGATTTCACTTTTTCCGAACATTCATCGGTTGCAATAGCCATTCCTTGAATCCTATACAACAAAAGGTCATAAATGTACATATAAATATGTGTTTTGCAATCAACAAAACTCCTAACATGAATATTTAAAATTTATAAATAACATAACATATTTAATGTGTTAAAAACATCAAAAAGTACGATATAGTCTTCTACTAGATTAATTTGTGTAAAGAAAACTCATAAATTATATCCTTTTGCTATGAGTTGATCAATATCGTTGATATAAAATTTTCAATTTCTGAACATCGATTAAGCTTCGTAAATTAGAGTCAAAGACTCACTTTCACCGAATATCATGAACATAATTCATCTCTGTTTTATTTTCTAAACATTGATCACATGAATATAAATGTAAATTAACATATATGGAGTAAATGCAGTCGCCTTCTTCATGATATATATGAATCTATATCTATATATACATAAACACATGAAGGGACGAAATTAAGAACAATGAACTAGATTAAAAAAAAAAGATGTAATTACCTTTGATGGTTTATTAGGGTTTAAGAGGAATGCGTAAGAGTAAATGGCGTGGAAACTGGAACAAATAAATATATAGACTAGAGAGATTAGGGGCTCTGTTGATTTTCCATTCAAAACTCAAATGCTAATTAACAGAATACTATTTATCCCTTAAATATAGAGATTATAGCCGGATAAAAGAGATTTAACAAAATAATTAAATATTTGTTAATTTTATTTTTGTGAATTTAATAAAATAATAAATAAAATGGCTTAAAGATAGGCGGTAATGATATTTGTTAATTCTCCTTCCCAAACTTGAATACTATTATATATTTGCGTAATTTTGATAATTATTCATGCTTATCAAAATTGGGATTCTCCTAAAAACATGTGTAAAATTCCTTTTTAATGATAATTTTATGTTATTTAATATTTACTTGTATATCTATACAGATAATTAAAACATGATATTTACTCCGTATATATTACCTAAAATTGTTGTATCAAACAAACAATTTACTGTACGATCGAGTTATTAAAAGATGATCTAACGAATGACTTAGTTAATTAACATAACTTGATAGTTGATTAACATAACCAATCGTGTCAGGATCGAATAACCAAAACAAGTTATTGCCAACCCAGATCTACTAATAACAATAAGTTGCAGCGGATCAACACTTGTATTAATATATTAAGAACAATAGAATACTGTATATTGAACGAACAATGAACAATAATATTAAGAACACAGTGATTCACAAAAAGCTTCAATGTATTTTATTGATTAACAATACACACGTACGTTTACAATTCGTAAGGAACTACTTATAGCAGTCCTTGAAGCCTAACTATTTACCCTAGTTATTCTAGGACTTGATTTACATCGAATTATAAAAGATATACATTGAATAACATTCTATAACTAACTCTGCGAAGATCTCGGACTTGATTTGCTTCCAAATACGCGTATTAGTATTAACTGCAATCACCAGTAGTAAATATGCATCATCAGTATTAAATGTGATGATCAGTAGTAACTCTGATAATCAGTAGTAAGTCCAAAACCAACGTCAGTAGTAACTACTAATGATCAGTAGTAATCTTCAATATGTGCATGATCAGTAGTAAGTTAGTTATACTCTTCATCAGTATCAACTCATCAGTATCAAGTGTTTCTGCCCCATCAGTAGTAACCATAGTCTTCACCAGTAGTAACCATGATCAGTACTAACTGCAGCATTAGTAATAAGTTGAACTGTGATTTGTTCTAACAATCTCCCCCTAAACTTATTGATTCTCTTTCAATCAATCAAGTTTTTTTTCACATCTTCTTCTTCTTTTCTTTTTTTCCAACAGTTTTGCTCTTCTTTGATCACCTTCTAAAGTCTGTTGGTTTCTTTTATTCCTTTGTGCAATAATATATTTGCTGATCTTTTTCACAAATTCATTTAACTTGTTTTGGAACATCACAGCATCATTAGGCTTAATAAAATTCATGCACCAAAGTTGATAAAGAGTTTTCTCAGAGTGAGGATACTCTTTTTCATATAGGAATAACTCACACTTCTTACTTGTATATTCAAAGAAGTACATGTTGACTGTTGGTAGCACATTCCAGGCTTGAATATTCTCTGGATTTGTAAACTTCTCTGGATATTCATCTGGATAGAAAGCAGCATTAATCATTTCTGTAATGTAACCTGCAGCTGAATTCTTCCAGGTCTTCTTGGTCATTCTTGGTTTACCAATAATCAACATCTTGATTATGTCACTTCTGGTTAGGGACATGACTAATGGTTTCCAAGCTCTAAATCTTTGAGTGACCTTATCTTCTCTAACAATCTCAATCACATCATCTATACATCTCCAGTTGATGATTGGATTGCTTTCTAGGGGAGCAATAGGAAAATCATGAACTTGAACTATTTGTAGTTTCTTCTTTGGTTGTTCTAGTTCAGATTGATCAGCCTTCCTTTTTCTTGTAGTTAAAGAGAGTTCACCAGATGTTTCACCAGTTATAGTTTTTCTTTCTTTCATTTCTTTGGAGTTTATCTGTTCAAGCTTTGTGGTGTCCTTCTCTTTAATCTTTTGTTCAAGAAGGTCCTTCTTCTTATCCACACAGTACTTCTCTATTAAATTGATCAACTTCATTCTTCCAAAGGCCTTTGTGTTGTGACCTCTTGACTTCAAGAATGTGACCATTTCTTTCTTCTTGTCTGCAAATTGTTCTGGCATATCAGCCTTCTGCTCTTTGCATTCTTGTACTTATGCTTCAAGAAGTTCTATTGCTTTATTAAACTCATTCCATGTACTTCTTTTAGGAGAACTACAGTGTTAATAGTATGTACAAGAAATTTCCATTGTGGGGGAGAGAAGACCTTTTTGGAAAGTGACAATGTCAAGTCTTCCCTCATATCCCATTTTGTTTAAAATTTCAACAATGTATTCCTTAGGAAGAGAAATCATACCTTCATCGTCGTGCAGTTGTAGATGGTGTCTGATGGATTGTTCAGTTATGGTGATAGTCTTTCCATCCACAGTTGATTTTATCATAGGCACAGTTGCACCTTCGGTTCTTTCAGCATTGGTCCAAAAATCAACCAAGTGTTGTTGATAAGCTTTAGGGTTTACAGTGAGTGCAAACTTTATATAAGACTGTTTCAAGAACATGACGATTGGACGAAAGTCTTTTGTTCCGTCTGGATTCTTTAGATACGCACACATGTTGTGAAACTCTGAGTATTTAAGATTTGTGTTAACATCAAGAGATTGTAGAGTTGCCATTGTCGTCGATGTTTGTGTTTGATCGTTTGATTTGAGAGAAAAGTATGAATGTTGTTACTGGTGCAGGGTTTATGCTCGCGATTTAGGGTTTATCGAGAGGATTTAGTGAATCGATGTGAGGATAATGCTAAACTAATCGACTTCAGCTATTTATATCTTACGATTTGATCTGCAAAAAGACTAAATTGCCTTTCGAATCATAACACAACGGTTATTTTCATGGGGGTTAGTTTGGTAACTTTGACAATTTAAAGACCAGTAGTAAATTAGATACCAGTAGAAAACGTCAGTAGTATCTATGAACGTCAGTAGTAACTAAGGATTTTGACATCAGTAGTGACTGTAGACATCAGTAGTAACTAATGAATTTTAATACTGACCTAATTTACCAACCCTAGCAGTAGTAACCACCATTTTAGAGACCAGTAGTATATGTGAGTACAATTATTTATCAGTAGTATTGTCTTACCAGTAGTATTTTGTGCATACTCAATACACACCAGTAGTGATGACCAACCAGTAGTATTTTGTGCACACAACTACATGCCATACTGAACTACCAGTAGTAAACACTTATTAAAATAAATAACTTTTTACAACAGAAAAACTCTTACACATGATTTTGATTGTGATATTAATTTATTAAAATTATTTCAATACTGCTAACTAAGAAGCTGAATCTTCCTACATCAAATGCTTTTGTAAAAAGATCTGCTAATTGATTGTCAGTATGAATTTTAACTACTTTAATCAACTTCTTTTCATTACAATCTCTTATAAAGTGAAATCTTATTTCAATGTGTTTAGTTTTAGAGTGTTTTACTGGATTGTTCACAATGCTAATAGCACTTTGATTATCTATAAAAATAGGAGTTTTAAGGATAGAGATACCAAAGTCTAGAAGCTGGTTTTGAATCCAAAGTACTTGAGCACAACAAGCAGATGCAGCTACATACTCTGCTTCAGCAGTTGATGTGGATACATTTGTTTGTTTCTTACATTGCCATGACACCAGTATTGATCCAAAGAATTGACATCCACCAGTAGTGGACTTTCTATCTTGACATTCACCTCCATAGTCACTATCTGTGTAGGCTATGAGTTCAAATGGTGAGTCATGTGGATACCATAGACCAAGTGATGGTTTGCCTTTCAAGTATATGATTATTCTTTTGACAGCCTGCAAGTGTAGTTCTTTAGGTCTTGCTTGATATCTTGCACACACACAAACACTGTACATAATGTCAGGTCTTGATGCAGTTAAGTACATCAAAGAGCCTATCATTGATCTATATAAGTGTTCATCTACATCCTCCCCCTCAGCATCAGGATGTAGGTGTTTGTGTGTTTCCATTGGTGTACTTGCACTCTTGCAGTCTTTCATGGTAAACTTCTCCAAGATGTCTTTAACATACTTGGATTGGTTTATCAAAATACCATCTGATCTTTGATTGACTTGGAGTCCAAGGAAGAAGTTCATTGGACCCATGGAGCTCATCTTGAATTTGGTTTGCATGAGATCCTCAAACTCTTTACACAATAAATCATTTGTTGATCCAAAAATGATATCATCTACATAGATTTGAACTAGTAGTATATCATTTTGACCTTTCTTGTGAACAGAGTCTTGTCAATAGCTCCTCTTTTAAAATCATTCTTCAACAAGTATGATGATAATGTATCATACCATGCTCTTGGTGCCTGATGTAGGCCATACAGAGCTTTGTCAAGTTTGAATACATAGTCACCATTTTCTGGATCTTCAAAACCTGGAGGTTGACACACATATACTTCTTCTTCAATTTTCCCATACAGGAATGCACTCTTCACATCCATTTGATAGACTTTAAACTTCTTGTATGAAGCATATGCTAGGCTCAAGAACATTGTCTAATGGATGGTTCTTTTGAGTCCTTGAGTTTGTAGCTTTATCAACCACTAGTTGATTTTCAAGATTTGACTCATTTATCTCAGGGATTTATTCCTCTTGAGATTCTTCATTGTCATTGATGTTTGGTTCATCATCATTTGCTGGTTCAGAGTTACTACTGGGATCAGTAGTATTTAAGTTATTACTGGGATCAGTAGTATTTTGAGAATTTAGGTTATTGCTAGGACCAGTAGTATTATGAGTACTATTACTGGTACCAGTAGTATTTGAATTACTATTGTCCTCATTATCTGATTCACTACTGCTTCCAGAATCTGAGTTATTACTGTCCTCAGTATTAACTGTGGGAACAGTATCAACTACTATGTATCTCATATCTTCTTGACCAGAATTGAAAGACGACGTTCCTTCCTTTTGAGTATGACAATTTGAATCACCTGCATTTAAATCCAAGTTAGTGTTAAAAGATTTGGTTAGATTGGCTATGTTAAATAGCCAATCTGGACCATTTCCTTGTTCATTAGGTATATTCTCATTAAAGGATACATTGATGCTTTCTTCAATAATCCTTAATCTTTTGTTGAACACTCTGTATGATTTGCTTTGAATAGAGTATCCCACAAAGATTCAATCATCAGCTTTGCAGTCAAAATTACCAATTTGTTCTCTTGTAATCAAAATAGTACAAGGACAACCAAATGATTTTAAGAAACTTATGGAAGGTTTTCTTTTGTTAAAAAGTTCATATGGTGTTTTATGATGTGGCTTAACTATTAATACTCTGTTTTGTACATAACAGGCAGTATTAACAGCTTCAGCTCAAAAAGTAATTGGTAATTTTGAGTCTGCTAACATTGATCTTGCTGCTTCAATGATGGTTATATTTCTTCTTTCAGCTACACCATTTTGTTGAGGAGTTCTAGGTGAGCTGTATTGCCTGTCAATACCTTTAAGATCACAAAAGTTAATTAAGTTAGCATTTTAAAATTCTGTGCCATTATCAGATCTTATTGCTTTAACTTTTTGGTCAGATGTGTTCTCCAGTTTAACAATTAAGTTCTTGATGAGTTCACTTGTTTCATCTTTTGTCCTGAGAAAGAAAACCCATGTATATCTGGAAAAGTCATCAGTAATAACAAGATAATATTGTTTCTTTCCAATACTCATTACATTTGTAGGTCCATATGTAAGAGTTGTAAAGGAAAAGAAACAGAATTTACAATTTTGGACTTATGAGAAGACTTATGTTGTTTACCTTTTAGGCATGCAACACAGTGATGATCACACATGAATTGTTTTTGTGGTAATCCAGTTACCAAATTCTTTCTTACTAATTTGTTCATGTTTTTAAAGTTTGTGTGACACATCCTTCTATGCCATAGTTCTGATTCAGTAGTGTTTGCCTTGGATATAAAGCAGTTGACCTCATTTGAAGAAATGAGTTCTCCCCCTATATCCAGGCAATACACATTATGTCTCCTTAGAGTTCTCAAAACTACATATTTTTCATCTAAAACAAAGTCAGGAGAAAGAATGATGCACTCAATATCTGTGAAAAGAATCTTGTTCTTTTCATCACATACTTGAGACACACTGACAAGATTGTATTTGTATTTTAGCTCAGCTACATAAAATACATCATCAAAAGTAATTTTACCATTAGTAACTGTACCTTTGCCTGTAATCTTACCTCCCTTTGGGTTCTCACCAAAGGCCACATACCCTCCATCAAATGACTTGAAATCCTTAAGAATTTGCAGATTTCCAGTCATGTGCCTTGAACATCCACTATCAATATGCCATGTTCTACCTTCTTCAGGGATCTGAATGCTCTGCACAAGTAAGTAAAAGATTAGTTAAGTTTGGGAACCCAAGCTTTATATGTCTTGGGTTCATCCTTTGAGAAGTAAGATGTAGAAGATTTAATTTTAAACATTTTTGGTACCCATACCTGTTTAGTACTGGTGTTTTGTTTTACTACTGCCCTTTTGTATTTGTTACTGGTGTCTGAGTTTACTACTGACCTTGGTCTATACCCATTATATTTAGCTTTTGAATACTTTACTACTGATGGACCAGTAGTGTTTTTGACATTTGGTTTGGCAGCAGTAGTATTTTTAAAATTAGGGTTTTTACCAGTAGTGTTTTGGTACTGGTACCCAACAGCATTGTAATTAGGGTTAGAATCAGTAGTAAACCTGTTAAAGTTTCTACTAGTGTTTGAAAAATTAAAATATTGTTTATTTTGATTTGTTTTTCCATTATTTTTGAAATAATTGCTGTTCTTTGGGCTTCCAACTCTTATATTTTGCACAAACCTTGGTGCATTTCTTCCAAATTTTGGTGTTTCAGATTTTTGAGATTTTGTTTTATTTACTACTGATGGATCAGTAGTATCTTTTAACCTTTGTGTTTTTGCTTTTTCTTTAGAATTTTTAAATTCTTTGAACTCTTTGCAGTTAATTGGATTGAAGTGATAATCCTTTGCTAAATGGTTTATTTAGTTGCAAATAACACATCTTAATTTCTTATCCTTAGCACCTTCAGGTTTTCTTTGATCTAAGAGTTGGTTCTTGTTTCTTTCATTTCCTCTTCTTAAAATTTCTGGTATATTTTCAGCATCATATTTAGGAGAGTCATCTTGACTTTGTGTTGTGTGAAAACTTGTATCAATTGAGTTTGTAGTTTGATCATCATCAGAAGAATCATTTGATTCAGATGTTTCATTATTAGATTCAGTTTGATTTTCATTTTTTAATTCATTTATGATTCTTTCTGAACTATCTTTAAGTGGATGAGTGAATTTATATGGAGGTGGTACAGCATGATATCTCACTCCATGCACAACTTTTTCAGTGGTTTGATTACTTGTTAATTCATTAACAATTTGAGAACTTTTTTCAAACTTTTTAATGGTTAATTTATTTTGTTCTAATTCCATTTGATATTCTTCTAGTTTGATCAAAGCTTCTTTTAATTTTAATTCAAGATGTTCTTTTTCATAAGTAGTTTGTAGCAATTCTTCTTTTATCTTTTGATCAGTTATTTTATAAATTTTAATTTGATTTTCAAGATCAGCTATACAACCATTATATTCAATTCTTCTATTTCTATTTAGAATCATCTATTCAAGTGTTTCTTTATTAAGTTTTTCTAAATCTTTATATGCTTTAATACATCCAGGAGTGCAAGATTTAGAATGTACCTTAGTAGGAGAATCAGTGAAAGCCATGAGAGCTTGATTCTGTGCATGTTCTTCTGCTTGAAAGCTCCAATCATAACATTGTCCTTGTTGTGAAACAAGAGCAGTTGAGTTTGATCTTTTGTCTGGCTGAGGACATTCTTTAGCAAAGTGCCCAAGGTTGTTACAGTTGTAACATTTGACTTTAGTCTTGTCAAATCCAGCCTTGTCACCTTTGTTGTAGTTAAGGTTTGTTCTACCAGCCTCTTCAAGAACCTTTTGGTTCTCAGGCTCAGCATAGCCATCTGCCATTTTAGATCCATTTCTTCAAGATCATCAGGATTCAATTGTTCCAAATCATCACTAATTAGTGCAGTATGCACATGACTAGTGAAGAAGGATTCTCTTGCAGTATCTTCACAATCTGCAGCCTTTGCAGTTTCCTGACCTGATCCTGTACTAGACACAAAAGCAGCATTGTTTGAAGATAAATTAGGAGTTTTAGAGCTTACCTCAGATTCAAATACCCTTAGCTCATTGTACAATTCATCCAGCTCTTTTTCTTCCAGAGCATCACCTTGTCTATATATGACTGTGTACATAGACCATTCTTCTCCAAGATATCTGAGAAACTTTCTGTTGACATCATCATTGTCTGGTTTCACACCAACTTGATTCAATGCACCAATGAGTTTGATGAACCTATCAAAGATTTGAGATAGGGATTCATTCTTTTGGCCTTTAAAATTTTCAAAGTCCTGTTTTAGTACAGACTTCATGTTTCTTTTGGTGCTTTTGGTGCCAACAAATCTCTTTTCCAGTGCCTGCCACAACATCTGTAACACCCGTATTTTTATAACATCGTTTAAATCATTTAAAATACATTCTTTTAAATATCTGACATATTGTCCAAAATACAGTTTAACAAAAACTTTAAAACTTATATCAGAGTTTACAAAAATACGGTGTCACCAAGTATATCAAAACCATAGGCAACGGGATCTACCTATTAGCTCCCGAGCTAAACATCTCTAGGCCACTTCTAGTGCAACCTTCTATCACTTCAAACCTGTACCTGAGTACACAGCCACAAAACAAACGTAGTACGTGAGACAAAATAGTCTCGTGAGATACATGGGTTTAGACCCCAATAATAGTCATTTAATAAATATATAAACATATATATAAACTACATAAATACCGTCTAGTCACCCTTTCGTGACTCTAACTGCTTTGCTTTCCTAGCAAACATATCTAGTACCTAAACGTATAGGTACCAGAAGCCCAATCATATCTAGTATATAAACATATATGTACCAGAAGCCCAATCACGTCTAACACATAAACATATATGTATAGAACCTAACGTACCTAGTACCAAACATATGCGTACTAGTAGCACCCGTGTGCTTAGTGTATAAACATATATACACTCGGTGTATAAACATATATACCACCGTCCTACCAACATATCTAATACATAAACATATATGTATTAGAACCTAACATACCTAGTACCAAACATATGCGTACTAGAAGCACCCGTGTGCTTAGTGTATAAACATATATACACTCGGTGTATAAACATATATACCACCGCCCAGTGACCGGGGGTACCCCGCATCACCACCATCTATCTCTTACCATAACCTAACAGTTATGACAGTCAAAGCCTTCGGCTATCACATCCAACATCAAACAAGTTAGTCATCTAATACTAACGACATATAGTTAGTTCACCACAGTGTGAACGTACCTGTATGGTCCCATGGACCCGATCATAAGCAACCGCAGTTACTTCTACGACTATGAACCCTATGAGGTCCATGCTTACTTTATACATAAGATACATTTCTTATCTATCAATAACATAATACTTTTATCTCTTCCTTGACTATAATAGACAACTATTACTAGTCACATCATATTCTTTCTCATATATATTCGTTCTTTACTTTTATTAGTATATCTTACCAATAGGTACTCATTACTATAAAATCATTCCCAATTGCTTTACTAATAAATACTTATTAATAAAGGCTCCGTATACATTCTCTTAATCAATTATTTCATTATTATTGTTCATTAACATAGATTCCATAACTACTTGGATCTATCATAATTTACTTCAAATTCATCGATCATACTAGACACATTCTAGTATCGCATTCTACATACTTTCATACATTTTCAACTACTATCTTTATCAAAATATTTGTTAATAAAGACTGATACAATATCATATGTACTTTCAAAATTAATTGCTATGTACCCAGTTTAAAAGTCTCATGTACTCACCTTAACAATGCTTCCCAGATCGCGTCTGTGAACCCGAATCCTTGCTTCACAATTCGGTCAACCTTCCAAGACCTCACCAAATGCCTAATACAATAATCACAAGATTATCAACATCACATTCTACTACCAATGTGTCCATCTATCTCTAGATAACACTTATTAACACATTTCCCCCAATTATGGTGATTTACCAAACCCTAGGTTCGACCAAATCCTTAAGATTCTTACAAATCATAATCATACCCTTGTTTCCTTTGATAATATACCATCTATCAAGTGTATACATCATCAACATCACCATATCCCATAACCCCAAGAGCTAGGGTTTCAACCCATACATCAAAATACATGGATCTAAAGCTACAAAGATCAAGGAGTGAAGATATACCTTTAATCTTCAACTAGGAGCGAAATCTATCAAAGATTTGAGAAGAAATCAACCAAAATCTGTACTTGAGCTCCAAAATCGCCAAAGGGAAGAACTAGGGTTTGAAGATAGCACAAATGGCTGAAAACCCGATTTTAATGTCTGTCGAACAGACTTCGCGTCGCGAACTAGAAATTCGCGTCGCGAACTATGCGTTTCTTCCACTTCGCGTTTGTTAACCAAATCGTGAACTACATCGCGTCCACCGGTCTCTTTCCCTGTCATGACTTCCCGATCGGGAAGTCCTACTTCGCGGCGCGAACTTGGTGTGCAGCCAGGGCTGCACTTTTTTGTCCTTGTCTCGACCCGGTTTCGCCCATAACTTTCTCATACGGTGTCCAAATGACACGAAACCAATTCCTACGTTCCTTAAACGATTTATCCTTATTTATCATATTTTTGTACAATTTATTTATTTACAAATTTCGGGTCGTTACAACTATCTACCCCTTAAAAGGATTCCGTCCTCGGAATCGCTAAGGATTTCAACCCACATCCGACCGAGCATTCCGCTCACATTCACTTGTGGTCATTACCACTAAACTTTCCTCATTCCTATTCCGTCAACATTACATATTCCAACATTCACTTAGCTCCGTTAAGTCCGAACGGTCAAGACCCAACTGTAAAGACTCATAATACTCAAACGGGTCAAAATTTCACAATTTGACTATAACACCGTCATTTTCTCGACCAATCCTTTCATTCTCATAACAATGGTATGACACAATCATACTATTGACTAGTTGATTAAAACGAATGTCAAACTCTAGCCTTGACCAAACTGATATATCCCGACATTGGTATATCCCCACATTGTCTACCCTTTGACTTAAGCACAAAGTCAACTATACCTTAACATTTTCCCTTCTCGTTTAAGGTTTCATAAATCCTCCTTTCTTTTACAATTTACCTTTAATTTATGATTCAATTACGGTCTTACACTCGATTCCCAATTTCAACATTGAAATCACCCAAACGGGTCAAGTCGTATAAACCGACTACAATTCAATCAACCATCTCATCAACTTTTTCACAAACACATAATCGACACATTATGCTATCAATATTCATTAGTAACTCAAAACGAGAGTCAAAGTCCATCTTAGACCAATCCAACCAATCACGGGTTGACTAACGTTGATTCTTACATAAAGTCAACCATACCTTTTCCAATTAGCAAATTTCCGTACACACGGCGCATCATTACCAACCCATCACTCTCAGTTCTACCCATTATTACTTTCTCAACAATCGTCCCCGTTAATCCAAGGGTCACACCTTAACATAAGGTCACAATAACATTTACCTTTTCTTGACCTTCACTTGGTCACTCATACTATCACTTAGTATTCTTTCAACCATCTTTGTATCACATTGATCAACTTAAATTATCGGTACTAGGCCCTCTACCGTAATACGTCCCACACCCTTATACGGTGTACTATGTCTTGGTTACCACATGGTAATTTGCTCACTAGGAGTTTCTCTTTCCTTTTATTCTACAAATCGTAGGCATCCCCTACATTTACATGACCTAATGCAATCCGCATTTCAAGCCCAATTCTCATTTACCATAACATAATGGCAATACTCATTAACCACATGGTTCTACATTCCTCATATAAACACATAAACACATACATACATATATATACATATATACATCACGCTAATTCAATATAAACATCTCTATTGAGCACATATACAAACACATGTATATGTCACCAATACCATCTATACATCTCTATTGTGCACATATACAAACATATGTATATGTCACACCAATACCATCTGGTATTCATCTTTTTACATCACGTAGCTTTGCTACTTTCTCACTCGTTCAATCGCCCCATTATTCATCATGCGTTCTAGCACCAATTGCATATTATCACGTCATCGTTTTTCTTACCTATACAACACATTTCATTTGACATATCCTTTAACATGTCTCACATAACATTATTCTTCCACTATCATATGCCTTCAAAGGCCATTGCATAATGCACATGCATTGTACCCCGCGGGTAACTAATAACACTTTTCTACTTGTTATTTATCGTTTCACTTACACATTAACCGTCCTTAACCGGTTCATTTCTTTATTACAAAATTTTTTCCAAATCTTTTGTCGCTACCGAAGTAACTATCACTCACTTCTATTAACCATAATTTCACCGGTCATCCCGGTCATCCTTGAGTCAACCAACCGACTCCGGTCTATGATTCTAAAAAAAATACGAATTCATTCAACCCGGAAGATTATTCCCACGATGACTATTCTCGTCATACAACTCATCTACTAATTCCCATAAGCAACAAATTGGGCAACAATCTAACAATATGACTATACTCACACAACATACTGGCTTGGTACATAATCATCCAATCCATCTCAATGGTCCTACCAAAGGCCACTACTCTCCTCGACAATTATTCAACCTTGCTAATTCAAATCTTTCAAGTAAATAAATTAACAATAAAATTCATAACATTCAAAATATGTTTTTAACCAAAGCATTCGGAAGGATTACAATAATACCCAAAACTAAATCTTAGGGAAACAAATGGCACACCGGCCTAATCATCCAATGCTACAATTACGGGCCGCTTAATTCTTAGCTCCCGAACCTGACGCCCCACCGCGCGCCTCCTCCCGTGTGAGTAGGAAGGATCGTCCTCTCACCCTTGCCGGCTCCGCCTTCTTTTGAGCCGCTGACACAAGCGTTCCGGTTTTCTTCTTCGGGCACACGTGGCTATAATGCCCTTTCTCATGGCACGAGTAACATTCAACCTCGGCCATTGGTTTGGATCTACAATCTCGGGCCAAATGTCCCGTCTTTCCACAATCATGGCAAATTTTTGGTTCCCCACGGCATTCGCCGGTATGATTCTTCCCACACCTCTTGCACGAGGCTACACTTCCTTGCCTAGAGAAGTTCGACGTGAACTTTCCCTTCTTAACCGTACCCGATCCACTCTCGGCATTCCTCTTATCTCCCACATACGCCCTCTCGGCAACTTTTGCCACGTTCACCTCTTCCACACCTCGGGCGGCACTAATGGCCTCATCTAGCGTGACCGCTCTCTTTACCTCCAACTGATAATCCCAAGGTAGCCCACTAGCATACCTAACTACCCTCAACCTCTCCGCGGAGTAGGTCTTAGCAACAAACGGAAGTAATCCCGTAAATTCCCTCGTGTACTCCTCGATCGACATCTCACCCTTCCTTAGGGTCACAAACTTCTCATGCATTTTCTCCAAATCCCGGTCGGGACAAAATTTCTTCCTCAACCTCACGGTAAACTCATCCCATGACATTCTCTCTACCACCTCCCTCCCGAGGGTCTCATAAACTATGTCCCACCAGACCATAGCATCCTCTTTTAGCAATTGAGATGCATACAACACCATATCGGTTTTCTTGCACTTGCTACTTCCGATGACCCGCTCGGTCTCTCGGATCCACCTCATAGTTACCTTCGGGTCCGAACTACCCGTATATATGTTTGGCTTACAAGCCATGAAGGTCTTAAAAGAACAACCATAATTTTCATCGGGTCTCGCCCTTGCATCACTACAACCACCTGTGGAGGATTTCTCCACTCGAGTGCCACCACCCCTGGTTTTCTCATCCGATCTAGCCTCGAATACACGATCTCCATCCGACCTCTCACGGTCCCCAATTATGCGGTGCACCTCATCGGCCACCACTCCCTTGAATTGATCAATAATAGTTTGGAGGTCCGCCATAGTCACCGGAGTTCTATTAGCTCCGACCTCCGATTCACCCACCCGGTGCATCGATGGTTGACTTTCCTGTTCAACCCCAGCCTCAACATGAGGTGTATCCTCCTCCCGGCCCTCCGGGGCTTTCCCACTTCTTCGAGTGTTAACCATTTCTTTCGATCTTGACAATACGAAAGACATTAAACAATTAGTACCTCGTGTACAATTCATAAGTCTCATAACACTGATTATCCATAATCACATCACTTTCATAGGTCCACTAGGTTCAACCCTAAACTTAACATAAAGTCTCAAGGTCAACCTAATGATCTCAAGGAATCTTACATTCCTAATGGTACAGTCTAAGACTAGGATGTACATCCATCCTAATTCACTTAAACTATAGCTCTGATACCAAGTTGTAACACCCGTATTTTTATAACATCGTTTAAATCATTTAAAATACATTCTTTTAAATATCTGACATATTGTCCAAAATACAGTTTAACAAAAACTTTAAAACTTATATCAGAGTTTACAAAAATACGGTGTCACCAAGTATATCAAAACCATAGGCAACGGGATCTACCTATTAGCTCCCGAGCTAAACATCTCTAGGCCACTTCTAGTGCAACCTTCTATCACTTCAAACCTGTACCTGAGTACACAGCCACAAAACAAACGTAGTACGTGAGACAAAATAGTCTCGTGAGATACATGGGTTTAGACCCCAATAATAGTCATTTCATAAATATATAAACATATATATAAACTACATAAATACCGTCTAGTCACCCTTTCGTGACTCTAACTGCTTTGCTTTCCTAGCAAACATATCTAGTACCTAAACGTATAGGTACCAGAAGCCCAATCATATCTAGTACATAAACATATATGTACCAGAAGCCCAATCACGTCTAACACATAAACATATATGTATAGAACCTAACGTACCTAGTACCAAACACATGCGTACTAGTAGCACCCGTGTGCTTAGTGTATAAACATATATACACTCGGTGTATAAACATATATACCACCGTCCTACCAACATATCTAATACATAAACATATATGTATTAGAACCTAACATACCTAGTACCAAACATTTGCGTACTAGAAGCACCCGTGTGCTTAGTGTATAAACATATATACACTCGGTGTATAAACATATATACCACCACCCAGTGACCGGGGGTACCCCGCATCACCACCATCTATCTCTTACCATAACCTAACAGTTATGACAGTCAAAGCCTTCGGCTATCACATCCAACATCAAACAAGTTAGTCATCTAATACTAACGACATATAGTTAGTTCACCACAGTGTGAACGTACCTGTATGGTCCCATGGACCCGATCATAAGCAACCGCAGTTACTTCTACGACTATGAACCCTATGAGGTCCATGCTTACTTTATACATAAGATACATTTCTTATCTATCAATAACATAATACTTTTATCTCTTCCTTGACTATAATAGACAACTATTACTAGTCACATCATATTCTTTCTCATATATATTCGTTCTTTACTTTTATTAGTATATCTTACCAATAGGTACTCATTACTATAAAATCATTCCCAATTGCTTTACTAATAAATACTTATTAATAAAGGCTCCGTATACATTCTCTTAATCAATTATTTCATTATTATTGTTCATTAACATAGATTCCATAACTACTTGGATCTATCATAATTTACTTCAAATTCATCGATCATACTAGACACATTCTAGTATCGCATTCTACATACTTTCATACATTTTCAACTACTATCTTTATCAAAATATTTGTTAATAAAGACTGATACAATATCATATGTACTTTCAAAATTAATTGCTATGTACCCAGTTTAAAAGTCTCATGTACTCACCTTAACAATGCTTCCCAGATCGCGTCTGTGAACCCGAATCCTTGCTTCACAATTCGGTCAACCTTCCAAGACCTCACCAAATGCCTAATACAATAATCACAAGATTATCAACATCACATTCTACTACCAATGTGTCCATCTATCTCTAGATAACACTTATTAACACATTTCCCCCAATTATGGTGATTTACCAAACCCTAGGTTCGACCAAATCCTTAAGATTCTTACAAATCATAATCATACCCTTGTTTCCTTTGATAATATACCATCTATCAAGTGTATACATCATCAACATCACCATATCCCATAACCCCAAGAGCTAGGGTTTCAACCCATACATCAAAATACATGGATCTAAAGCTACAAAGATCAAGGAGTGAAGATATACCTTTAATCTTCAACTAGGAGCGAAATCTATCAAAGATTTGAGAAGAAATCAACCAAAATCTGTACTTGAGCTCCAAAATCGCCAAAGGGAAGAACTAGGGTTTGAAGATAGCACAAATGGCTGAAAACCCGATTTTAATGTCTGTCGAACAGACTTCGCGTCGCGAACTAGAACTTCGCGTCGCGAACTATGCGTTTCTTCCACTTCGCGTTTGTTAACCAAATCGTGAACTACATCGCGTCCACCGGTCTCTTTCCCTGTCATGACTTCCCGATCGGGAAGTCCTACTTCGCGGCGCGAACTTGGTGTGCAGCCAGGGCTGCACTTTTTTGTCCTTGTCTCGACCCGGTTTCGCCCATAACTTTCTCATACGGTGTCCAAATGACACGAAACCAATTCCTACGTTCCTTAAACGATTTATCCTTATTTATCATATTTTTGTACAATTTATTTATTTACAAATTTCGGGTCGTTACAACATCTTTGCATCATCATATTCAACAAAGAGATGTTGATAATCATTAGGAATGGCCAGTAGAAGAGTGCTTAGAGCTTTGAGTTCAATTCCTCTGTCTTTCTTCTCCTTTTCACACTTGAGTTTGTCTGCTTCAGTTGCAGAACTTGTTGCTTGATTGTGAACGGTTTTGTTTCCTTCAACAACAACTTCCCACATGGAATAATCAGTAATAAGCATGTATTGCTTAATACGATTCTTGCACATTCCAAAGTTATTGGGAGTGAGTATAGAGATTTTATTTGCTTGAGTACTGTCATTGTTATCAGTCATGATTAACAATCTGTGTGTTTTAAAGATTAAAACTTTTTGTTGTTCTTAAAATTCGTAGATCTAGAACCAAAAAGCTCTGATACCACTTGTCAGGATCGAATAACCAAAACAAGTTATTGCCAACCCAGATCTACTAATAACAAGAAGTTGCAGCGGATCAACACTTGTATTAATATATTAAGAACAATAGAATACTGTATATTGAACGAACAATGAACAATAATATTAAGAACACAGTGATTCACAAAAAGCTTCAATGTATTTTATTGATTAACAATACACACGTACGTTTACAATTCGTAAGGAACTACTTATAGCAGTCCTTGAAGCCTAACTATTTACCCTAGTTATTCTAAGACTTGATTTACATCGAATTATAAAAGATATACATTGAATAACATTCTATAACTAACTTTGCGAAGATCTCGGACTTGATTTGCTTCCAAATACGCGTATCAGTATTAACTGCAATCACCAGTAGTAAAATGCATCATCAGTATTAAATGTGGTGATCAGTAGTAACTCTGATAATCAGTAGTAAGTCCAAAACCAACGTCAGTAGTAACTACTAATGATCAGTAGTAATCTTCAATATGTGCATGATCAATAGTAAGTTAGTTATACTCTTCATCAGTATCAACTCATCAGTATCAAGTGTTTCTGCCCCATCAGTAGTAACCATAGTCTTCACCAGTAGTAACCATGATCAGTACTAACTGCAGCATTAGTAATAAGTTGAACTGTGATTTGTTCTAACAAATCGAGTTTATTGTACCATGCATCTACATAACTTGATGGTTTTCTTAATGTTTTAAAACCCGGGTTGGATCGAACAATCGGACCTGTAAATGGAAAACATGTAGAAACGAATGAACTCGGTTAAAAGACTGCTTATGAACCATTTTGAAACAGATAATTTAATTGTGAACCGTGTCTGACCGGAATGATTTGAGCCGGATGTTAAGCGAGTTTTTTTTTTTATTTATTTTAATCTCAATTATTTTAAAGTAAATACTTGATATCATTTTTTTAGATTTGGATCTTTATTTTTATTTTTTAATATTTAAAGTTTGAAACATCAAAATTCAAGTTGAATATTAATTGTTTGGTATAATTTTAACAAATTTGAAACTCAAAATTAACCAACTTTGTAGCAAAATAGTTTTGGAATTTTTAAGTATATTATTAGGTTTTTTATTTTTGGGTAAATTACAGAAATTGTCCCTGTGGTATACCCGATTCTGGATTTCTGTCCCTAAACTTTTTTTTTTTCGGTTTTTTTGTCCCTAAAGATTTTTAGATTTCACATTTCTGTCCTTCTGTCCAATTTTAGCCGTTAACTAACCTCACTTGCTAAATACGTGAGGGTATTTTGATCCTTTCCCACTCCTTCTTCATGTTCTTCATATTTGTTCTTCATCTACAAACCAAAATCCCTCAATTGATGAACCCTAATCCTAAGAAAAAATAAAACCCAGCAAATTAGACAAATTTGTTTAACAAATTAGATGAATTTCAAAATCATAATTATAATCATAACGAAGAAAGCTGGTAAGCCCAAATTAGTTGAAGATTTTTTAAATTTAATTTCTCATAAATGTGAAGATAAACACAAACACCCAGCAAACACCCTCAGATTTCTCTTCTTTTTTTCTTCTTCGAACATCGATTCTTTTCTTCAAACAACCATTCTTTTTGTGATAACAAATTGTCTAATTTGCTGAAAATCGGCAAGCAAATCGCCGGCAGAAACACAAACACCCAACAAATCGCTGGCAGAAATGCCCTCTGTATGATTGAAAATTCACCGGCAATAATACCCTCCGGCAACCGATTGTGATTTTGGTTTTTGGTGTTTTGATAGGATCTGCTCGTCTTCTCCATTTGTGTGCTCGTTGTGCCATGAAACGAACGCAACAACACCCATTTTATCAACCGATTGAAGATTAGCATGTTGAAGATGAACGCAACAACACCCATTTTATCAACCGATTAAAGATTAGCATGATGAAGACGAACACAACAACACACATTTTATCAACCGATTTGTCGTTGTTGCTTCCCGAATCTGCCGTCTCTGGCCAGATCTGTCGTTGTGGCTGAAGCTTTTGTGGTCGGAGGTTGAGGTGGTCGTCGGTCTGACGGAGGTGGTGGTCATTAGAGGTGAGAAAGGTGAGGGAATCGGTAAGGTCAAATGTTGGTTAAGATGATCTTCATAGTGGTGTTCTTGATACAGATCTGTCATTTGAATGATCTTCAACCTATAAATTGAATTCAAAGATCTGTTAAATATACTAAGCTTTTAAAGATGGATGTTTGAAGATAGGATGTTGAAGATGAATGGGTTGAAGAAAAATGTAAGAAGAAAAATGGTAAAAAAAGAGTTAAAAGATGGGTAATTTGGGGAAATGCACAAAAATATCGTCAATTAATGAAGCATTTTGGACGGAAGGATAGAAAACTGAAATCCAAAAATCTTTAGAGACAAAAAACCTGAAGAAAAAAGTTTAGGGACAGAAAAACAGAATCGGGTATACCACAGGGATAATTTTTATAATTTACCCTTTATTTTTTTATCTATGTATCCTTTATATAATTAATATATTATAAATATTTAATAGTATGATGTATATTACGTAATTTAGTTCAACTGGTCAAACTAGATGAATTATTTTTAGAGTTCCGACCAATTTAATTCAAAATTTGATTTTGAAACATTGGGTTTTCTCTAACTTCCATTAACCGTCCAAAAGAAATAATAACAATAATAATAATAATAATAATAATAATAATAATAATAATAATAATAATAATAATAATAATAATAATAAAACAAACAACCCATGCACATCACAAAACATTAAAATCAAACCAACATCTAACCTTTAACAGACAAATAATTTTAGGATTTGCTAATCATGCATTTAGGGTAAGGTTAACGATATTGTAAATGGTTAATATGCAATTAATCAAGCATAACTACTTAAAGGTGATTATTAGTCAATGTTTATCATTTTTCTTAATTTTATTATTTTTTATGTAGAAAGAAAATACGATTAAATATAACTAAAATCTATATAAGAACCACTACAAAATACTATGGAATACAATTACATAATTCTCGTATCAAACTCAGTAGATAGATTACTCAAAGGCTTGTAATTTAGTGGTACTGAAGTTTGATATAAGGTGTTGCACATGACCTATAATAGGTCATGGGTTCAAGTCCCGTGGTGGACAAGGAATGAGTAGATTAGATGCTGTAAAAAAATTTCAGTAGATAGATTAGCCTGACCGACCATTAGGCACTTTGGCTTGTACGTAATACCTGTCGGGGTTAAGATTAACTTAGGTGCTGTTTGTTTTTTTTAAGCAAAAAGATCTGCAGTCTGCGGACCACATCTGCCATAATATGCAGCAAAAAGATGGACCAAAGATCTGCAAAATAAAAATATCGTTATGTTTGTTTTTTTATCTGCGTAAAGAGAAAAGAAAATATGTTCCTTTTGTTTGTTAAGCAACAGAGATCGATCCTATCTCTCTCTCCAAAGCAACATCAATGTTCCTATCTCTATCTCCAAAGCAACAATAACAGCCCCTTTAAATATCAGCGGAGATGGAGATCTTTACTCCAGATCTGACTCACCTTGAACAGTCGACGGATATGGACACTGCTGTTCGCCGGAGATGGAGACCGATGTTCGCCGGAGAAGGAGACTCGATCTCTTTCTCTCCTCTTCTTGGAGCTTCGCCGGTGAAGGAGAGTGGAGAGAGCGACGGCGAGAAAGAGCACGTCGGAGAAGAAGAGTTCGCCGGAGAGGGAGGAGTTCGCCGGAGAAGATGAAGAGGGAGGAGTTTGCCGGAGGTTTGCCGGGAGAGAGAGAGACGGGAAAGGAGATGCAGAGGTTGAAAACTTGAAATGGGTTTTTGAGTTTTTTTTTTTTTGTTTTTCTTGTTTGGAAGATACAAAAAGCTATATTCTATAGTTGCACGGGACATACATTACACAGATATTTTTTTGTCTTCGGGCTTCCAAATAACAAACATCTTCAGGATTGCTTTTCTGCTTGTGGTCTGCGTGGCGCAGACAAAAGACCTCACGCAGATCTTTTGCCAAAAAACAAACAACACCTTAGTGTATAAGCATTGTATAATGATGCTTAGAGACTAAACTTAATATAACGACTCGTTGTACATAATGGTGAGCCTTATCTAAGTTCATCATCACATATTTACACTTGAACAAGACAAATCCCTTTCTTGTACGTGACAATGGTTCAGATTTTGATAACTAAATGAGGAGAATATTGCCCAAGGTTGGACCATATAGCTGAATGGAATTAGTTGTTAACTTAGCGAGGAGCATCTGCACGCGATTTGCAACAAGTTTGTAAAGATATACATCATATTTATAAACTCACATATTAATATCATTACATTTAAAAAAACAGTACATTAAAAAAAGGAAAATGATAATGACAGCCCTTAAGGCTGTCAATAAGAAGCCAAAATCAACACAAAAACTGCCCCCTGCATTTTAGGATTACTCATCCATAAATGAATGTACAACCATATTATGCATGTTAGAGACAGCTCTGTCATTAACAAAACCCTTAAAAAAAACTATTAAAAAATGCTAGATGAACAGTAACATTTTTACTATAAAATGTTATTATAGGTAATATGATATGATTTGGATAGTATATTCCCAATAGGAAGTTTCTAACCTAATTTAAATCGTCTAAACCGAGTCTATCAAGCACCTCATTACACCGAGGATCAACCTCCTTCACCATAAATCCAATAGGATTAGCATATCGAATCTCACCCTCAACTCCGCCATTTGTGGTCAACGCAACCCTTGCTCGGCTCTCTTCGTCCATAACCTCACAACATTCAGAATCAGGACTAACTTCACCATGAACTTCACATATCTACGCCTGATGATCACCAATGGCGGTGACGGTGTACTCGCCGTCGGCATTAGTGGTGCCGCTAACCTCGTAAGTGGTTTTCTCGGTTTCACTGTTCCGGCAAGTGAGTTTGACGGTGGTGTCTGGTAAAGGGTAGCTGATTTCGGTTGGGAATTGGACACGACATGGATCACAGTAGACTTTTCCGGTGACCTCAAACTTCTCTCCTACATTGCTAACGTCACGACCGGTGACGTATCCGACGACGGTGAAAAAGACGGCAATGAGGACAGTGTATTTTGCCATCTTTTTCATGAAAATTAGTGGTTTGTGTGTGATGGGAGGGATTTAGAACTTGAGATCGATTAATCAGATGGGAATGGTAGATGAGGCATTGTAGTGACATGGGAGGTTGAGATTATAAATAGGATATAGTGGTTTTCTTTCTATTTTGAGAAACGGAAATAATGTGTGACATATTTTTAAAGTATACATAGTTGAAAAGTTAAACCAAACCTATTAAATGAATAAATAATGAACGAGTAAATCCTTGAAGCTATTAATATGACTGAAAGTGACTTAAATAGTACTCCCTCCGTCCCACAAAAAAAATTTACATTTCTCACTAAATTTTTGTCCCACAAAAAAGTTTACATTTCTCACATTTGATGGACTTCACATAATAAAATATTATTATTATTAAGAACCCCACTATTAATATTCACTAACTATCTTTCTCTCTCCAATCCAACCTTATATTTTAATTAAAAGTATTACTAGTAATCTCACAACTAACTATTACCTAAAATCTTGTGCCCAAGAGAATTGTAAGAGCATCTCCAATGATAGGTTGAAGAAGAGGTTGATACTATTTGAATAATCTTTAAAATGACTTTTTACCATTGTGTAACGTCCTGAATTTTCTCGTAATCTAATTATCCACTTTTATTAAATAAATTATGTGATATATATTTAATTGAGATTATGTACTATGTGTATTTACTTTGTATTTAAATTGAATAATTAAATGTGCGACGTTTTAAGGAAATAACTAGTGTGTTATTTAATTGGGTTTTATTATTTAATTTGTGTTTAATTAAGTTCTAGAATAACTAATCTTGACATTTATTAATTTGCGAGGCCGGCCGATTAGGCCAAGGCCTTCCCCACTTTTATATATTCTAACCCGAGCCGAGTTCTTTTATTTTTTTCCTTTCCTTTTTCCGGTAGCTCGAGAAGTTCCATCTAGTTGAGTTGGCGATTTAAATAAAAGAGTTAGTCGGTGGCAATTGGGAATTGTAACATGAAAGCAATTGCTTTATTGTGAGGATGAGATTTCCTTTTGGGCTTTTATTATTTTTTTCGGTCAACAAATGGCAGGGCCAATTTGGTGAGCATACTGATTCGGTAGGCTAGTTGTGGGCTCATTTATTTTCCTTTGCGTTTCCAGCCCATATGGTGTTGGAGAGTCCCTTGTGGATTAAACACGTTTTATAGCCGGAAGACGTCATTTTCACTTCAACCGACATCTCCATCTTCCTCTGCAAGTTTCATCAAATCGCCATTGTCACGTAATTCCTTACCCATTCGATTCTGTCAATTCGAGCAGAGGCAAAGATTGATCAAATCGCGGAGGCTAAGAGAAAATATATCGAAGGATTACCAGGTGGAAATTCCATTGTTTCCAAGTTCAAGTAATCGGGTTTAAGCTTTGATTTGGGAGCAGGTATATCCGAGCACAGAGGTTTGGTGGTCCTTCCGAACCAGTGGTCAAGCCGACGAGTGGAAGTGAGCAGATTGGTGAAACCCGAGATCAAGCTTTTGTGTACAAATCTTTCTTTCTAATTCGTTTTCGTATGTCTTTCGGGTTTTATTTTTATTATTTAAAAAATCATTTTAGTACTCTGGCAGATTTGATTTGTTGTCTTGCGCGCTGTTTTTGACATCTCTAGAGTCCGTTTTAGGAAAGGGCCGTCTCACAGAGATTTGTAGTTCTCTGAGACAGCTTTCGGTGGCAGCTGACTGCTCGTTAATTGAGTTAACGGTTCGTGAGATACACTCTTTTTGTAACTGTCTGCAGTGCCGAAATACTGCACGAATTTGCCTGTTGCAGGCCTGTTTTGGGACCCTTCGGGGAAGAACCGCGCCGAAGTTTGTGAAGCCAAATTTTAGTGTTAAGTGTAGTGTAACTTCTGTTAAAATTTGGGCTTTTTCGGAATTACGGTTTGAGAGTTATAGACGTTACATTAAGTGGTCGCGGGTTGGGCAGATTCTGATTTTGTTGGTATTTTGAGGTCGGCTTTTGACTAGAGTTTTATTGTATATGTGATATAGGCCCGGGAGTGTCTCGGTACTGATTTTTGGCTGTTGCGTGGATGTTTGGAAGCTAGCAAAGCTAAGGTGAGTATTCCCACCGTGTTTGCTATCTGAGTTATCTGTGATCTGAGTTATCTATGATCTGAGTTATCTGTGATCTGGGTTATCTGTGATCTGAGTTATCTGGGTTATCTGAGTTAATTATGTTAAAGAGATAAAAACATAATAATACACATCTGGGTTTTAGGCTATATGCCTATTTTGGGATCACCTCCCGTCTGAGTTTTGGGATCACCTCGCGTCTGGGTTTTTGGCTTACGCCTATCTGGGGTGTGAGGAGGGGCGATCGACCCGAATCACACAAGCGCGCTATATAAATAAATCCGAGTAATAAAATCTGAGAAAACAAATCTGGGTAATTAACTGAGTAGATTCTGAGTAGGAGTACACCGATGTGCCTCATGTGTTGTATGTTATGATTGTTTACATTTTGAGATTATTCACTCAGCTTCCCAGCTGACCCATATTTCCCCCCACTGTTTCAGGTACTAGCAAAGGAAAGGAGAAGGTGGACGGTTGACCGCTGTATCCCCCGGTGTTGATGTGGACATCATTTATTATTATGAACATTTCGTTTTCATAAACTTTTTTTTTTCGCATTAAATACATTTTAAATGACAACATTATTATTTGGGATTTATTTATTAAAGTTATTGGGATCATTTTATTAAAAATCTTGTATTTAATTTTTTTTTAATTTTTATGAAATTTTGGGTGTTACGCATTGGAATTGATGACTTTTTTAAGAGGTCACTCCAACCACTTGATCTTCCCCAACCACTTGAATAACTTTCAATGTTTGATTCTTTTAGTCCATATATTTAACAATTTTACATTTTAAACCCATGTATATATTTATATGTGAATAATTTATTATTTTTATTATTATAAATTGTAATTGAGCATATTTCAATACTTTTTAAGGTCAAACATTGTAATATTTTTGTAAGAGAAATTTTATAATAATGTTAAGTTTTGCAATGCTATAAAAAATTGTTAAATTACATAAGTGATGGGCGTTTATAAAACATATGATATAGATAAAGGTAAATTAGTAATATTAGTGAAAAAGTTTTTGGAAAGGTTAACCATTAGAGAGGTTTTCAACTAATAGGTTATTAGATGATGTGTCAAAATTAATAAGTCATTGGAGAGGTTAACCATTGTGGATGCTCTAAACTTCTTTGTGGGACGGAGGGAGTATAATAAGTTTACAAGTTTGTATAAATTTAACAGGATTATCTTTACCATCAATATTTCCAAATTAGAATAGTTTAATTTTCAACCAATACACTTATTATTTTGGGAAAATGTTTATTAAAAATATACACCATGCATGCTTGAACTCGCAATCCCTACTTTATTAACATAATATCCTAACCAACTGAGTTACAATATTATACTTTGATCATTGACTATAATTATCTTCATTAATCTCTTAAATTTTAAAAAGTTAGAAATTACCATCCCACCCACCACAAATCATAACTACCACCACCACCAACCACCATAACTACCGCCACCAGTCCACCACCCACCAATTGATCCGCTTCAAACACGCTCAATTGTCATGTCTATACGCAACACCACACACCACCATCGCTATCACACCACAAGAGATAATTATATGGTACTTGTCACTGCATTGCGTGAATACCATGCTAGTAGAATTAAATATGTAAAATATCTAATGATAGCTTAGTGATAAGTACTTACGAATGACTTCTTAATGATTATGAGTTCGACTCCATCCTCAGTAAACATCTACCAAATAGTCATAGAAAAGTCCGGAAACGGTCACAACAAATAAATATGTAAAATATCCCGAGCATCCTTTATAAACATAAAGATAAAGATTATATTTTAAAAATAAAAATAGAACTATATATTAATATATGAGAAAAATTGGATTGAATTTTTTTTCATTCATAAAAAATTGGGGTGATATTATCATGTAGCAATAGTCGGATTGAAATGTCATAAATATATTTTGATAGAATTCTTAGGTGTTTCAGTCGGCATTGTTCACGTCTAATAAAATGCTATTGGTTACAACTTACAAGACATGTGTTACAAAGAAAAGAAAAAAACCACTTTATTCAAGATTAGTGAGACTCTTTTAACACTAATTATATACTTCATTCCATTTTAACTTTTATTATAATCTCTTTTCTTAAATACTATAAAACTTATAATGTATCACTTTAAGAAGTATTAACAATTTAAATGTCAATACTAAAGTATATTATTTATTAAATTAGTAAATTGACTCATTGTACATTTGAATTTTGAATAAATCTATTTTTGGGCCCAATGGATGTGGATTCAAGTAGAAGCTGACTCATTGTGGACTGAATATGACTTTTTATCAAGTCAAACAGTCGGTCCCAACACATAATTTTATCCTTTTAAGGTCCACAGGCATATCTTAAGAATTTTAACTCGCTCGCTATTTGTTTGAAGTCCACGCACCATCGCTTACTTGTCTTTTATGCTGACACGTGCCGTTTTATTATTAGGTAGATCACAAAAGATGCCGTTTTATTATTAGTCCTTCGATTATTCGATCAAGTTCTGATTTTAATTTAGGGTTTTGATAATGACAGGGCTGTCATTAGATGCATAAAAGTTATACATTAATCCATGGGGAGAAGTAGTTCCTAAGATTCAGGGGATAGTTATAGATTGATGTACAAGTATTTGATGCATGTCTAATGACAGCCCTTAGGACTGTCATTATCAAAACCTATTTATTATGAAAAAAATTTGTCGCATGTTTAGTTAGGAACTACTGAGGCACCGCATATTATGGTGGCAATAAAGAGTGAGATTGTAGTGGCAGTCGGCAACAGTAGTTAGCGTAAGGGTGGAGGTGGTGCTTACCAAAAATTATTGAAAGTGGTTGTTGTTGTTGTTGGCATTGAAGATCAGTAGATCACCACTAATAGAAGGAACACAAAAATTGTGAAACATATAAGAAACGTCTAGATTTTTTAACTAAAAATATGAGAAATTGTAGAAACTGTTATAAATTAGATATGATTATAACCCTATTAGCACTTCATCAAAGAACTTGCTACATCTATAACAAGAACATAAGATGAAGAACAATAACTAGAAAGAAGAGAGGAAGAGAAGTATGTAAACACTTATGAAAGTGTTGAGGTGCATTTTATTCATCCATCTCATGGGGTATTTATACTAAAAGCTTTACCCTTGCATTACATGTACATACAAATAAAAGGTAAATAAGTAGACATAGATTTGATGGAGAAGACATGAAGGTTGAAAATGTGGCAATCCATTTAATGGCTTTGTCTTGCATATTCATAATACTCCCCCTTGGATGACACATTTTCCAACTACTACTGCCTCGTTAAAAACCTTTGCTAAAGAAAACTCAGTGGGAAAAAACTTTAGTGAAGGGAAAAAGAGTGCAGTGCATAGTTTACTCCCCCTCATTTATGTAATCACTATTCTTCACATGCTATGCACATGTCGCATTCCGATACCCGATACATGCTTTCTAAAGATTGCAGTGGGAAGTGCCTTCGTGAAAAGATCTGCTGCATTGTTACTGGATTGAACATACTTTATCTCAACTTCATGATTCTTTATAAGCTCTTGAGTGTATTCGAAAAACTTTGGAGGAATATGTTTTGTCATGTCGCTCTTGATATATCCTTCTTTCATTTGATTAACACATGCCGCGTTATCTTCATATATTAAAGTTGAGACTTTATCTTTATCCAGTCCACATGAAGTTAGTATGAGTTGCGTCATTGATCTTAACCATGCACATTCTCTGCTTGCTTCATTTAGTGCTATTACTTCAGCATGATTTGAAGATGCGGCAACAAGTGTTTGCTTTTGAGAACGCCAGGAAATTGCAGTACCTCCATTCATGAAGACATATCCAGTTTGAGATCTTGCTTTATGAGGATCAGACAAATACCCTGCATCTGCATAACCAATCAATCCTTGTTTTGAATCATTAGGATAAAATAATCCTAAGTCACTAGTTCCTCGAAGGTATCGGAATATGTGCTTGATCCCGTTCCAATGCCTTTTTGTCGGTGATGAACTGAACCTTGCTAATAAGTTTACAGCAAAAGAAATGTCAGGTCTGGTACAATTAGTAAGATACATTAGGGCACCTATTGCATTAAGGTATGGTACTTCTGGACCAAGAACCTCCTCATTTTCTTCGCATGGGCGAAATGGATCTTTGTCAATATTTAGTGATCTAACAACCATTGGAGTACTTAAAGATTTGGCTTCGTTCATATTGAAACGCTTCAAGATTTTTTCAGTATAATTCGATTGATGAACAAGTATTCCATTAGGCAAATGTTCAATTTGTAAACCAAGACAATACTTGGTTTTCCCAAGATCTTTCATTTCGAATTCTTTCTTTAAAAGTTCAATAACTTCAAAAATTTCTTTATTCGTTCCAATGATGTTTAGATCATCAACATATACAGCTATAATCACATATCCAGATGTTGTTCTTTTAATAAATACGCATGGACAAATAATATTATTTTTGTAACCTTTACTTGTCAAGTAATCGCTTAAACGATTATACCACATGCGTCCAGATTGTTTTAACCCATATAAAGATCTTTGTAGTTTAATAGAATACATTTCTTTAGGTTTTGTATTCAATGCTTCTGGCATTTTAAATCCTTCAGGAATTTTCATATATATATATCACTATCAAGTGATCCATATAAATAAGCAGTAACAACATCCATAAGACGCATCTCTAAATTTTTAGAGACTGCAAGGCTGATTAAATACCTAAAAGTGATTGCATCCATAACTGGAGAATATGTTTCCTCATAATCAATTCCAGGTCGTTGAGAGAAACCTTGTGCTACAAGTCTAGCTTTGTATCTTACAATTTCGTCTTTCTCATTTCTCTTTCGAACAAAAATCCATCTATACCCTAATGGTTTCACAACTCCAGGTGTCATAATAATAGGTCTAAATACCTTTCTCTTGTTGAGAGAATTCAGTTCAGCTTGTATAGCTTCTTTCCATTTAACCCAATCATGTCTATTTTGACATTCATTAACAGATTGTGGTTCAGAATCATCATTCATAATATCACATGCGACATCATAAGAAAATTTCTCATCAATATTTTCTACAACATTACTTTCCTCAACCGGAGGATTGTTTTGTGCTTCTTCAGGAACATTCTCCTCATGATCAGTTGCATTTTCTGTTGGATTTCTTTTTCGAGGATTTTTATCCTTTGAACCAATTGGTCTTCCACGCTTCAAGCGTGTCTTAGATTCTTGAGTGATTTTATCATCATATTGCCTATTTGGAATTTCAATTCGAGCTGGAGTATTAACAGCTGGAATATATGATTTAGTCACTCTTTTTGTATCAGTAAATGCATCCGGTAATTTATTAGCTATTTCTTGGAAATGCATTATCTTTTGAACTTCTGTTTCACATTGTTTTGTGCGAGGATCAAGATATGACAAAGAAGGTTCATTCCATGAGACATCCTTTTCTTGGTTTTTCTTTTCTGCACCTAATGGTGGAAAAACCGATTCATTGAATTGACAATCAGCAAGACGTGCTGTAAAAACATCACCTGTTAAAGGTTCAAGATATCTTATAATAGACTTTGTCTCATATCCAACATATATACCCAACCTTCTTTGGGGACCCATCTTTGTACGTTGTGGTGGTGCAATAAGAATGTATACGGCACATCCAAATATTCTAAGATGAGAAATATTTGGTTCTTGACCAAAAGCAAGTTGTAAGGGAGAGTATGCATTATATGAACTTGGCCTTATGCGAATTAATGATGCAGCATGTAATATTGCATGACCCCATATGGAAACAGGAAGTTTGGTTTGCATTATCAATGGTCTAGCTATTAGCTGTAGACGTTTAATTAATGATTCAGCTAAACCATTTTGTGTGTGTACATGAGCTACTGGATGTTCAACAACAATCCCTACAGACATGCAATAGTCATTAAATGCTTGGGAAGTAAATTCACCAGCATTGTCCAGTCTTACTCTTTTGACTGTATAATCAGGGAAATGTGCTCTAAGTTTAATGATTTGAGCAAGAAATTTTACAAATGCCATATTACGAGATGATAATAGGCAAACATGAGACCATTTGCTAGATGCATCTATCAAGACCATAAAGTATCTAAATGGTCCAGATGGTGGATGAATTGGTCCACATATATCACCTTGAATTCTTTCAAGAAATCTAGGTGATTCCTTGTCAAATTTCATCGGTGAAGGTCTTATAATTAATTTTCCAAGGGAACAAGACGTACACGGTTTCATATTACTTGTTTGAGGGAACTTCTGGTCCTTCAATGGATGACCATGTGTATTCTCAATTATTCTTCGCATCATTGTTAATCCTGGATGACCTAACTTGTCATGCCATAAACTAAATATCCCAGGATCACAATATTTTTCTTTAACCACCATATTTGGTTCTACTTTATTTATATATGTATGGTGTAAATTGGAATCAAATTTTGGTAGTTTCTCCAACACTCAATTATCATTTATAATAAGCATAAATTTCTTATTATCTATTGTTTTGGTTTGCGTGTCATATCCGTTAAGATATATATCACCAAAACTCAATAGTTTTCTGCTTGACTTTGGAGAAAATAAGGCATTATCTATTTGTAATTTTGTACCATTAGGTAATATGAAATTAGCTTTTCCAGTTCCCTCAATCAAGTCTACAGGACCCGATATAGTACGTATTGAACCCTTTGTTGGGTTTATTTTGGAGAAGTATTTCTTTGATTTCAAGATAGTATGTGTAGTACCACTATCTGCTATTAAAAGATCTCCAATATTTCCTTGATGTTGTGCTCCATTTGAACTCATATTGAACTTCACATATGAAAAACAAATAATGAGGTTATTATAAAGAAACTTCATTTATTGAAGGAAATATATTACATAACACAGACTTCATTTGCTGAAAGGAAATATATTACATAAGACACACTTTATTTGCTGAAAGGAAATATATTACATACGACAGACTTCATTTGCTGAAGGGAAATATATCACATAAGACAGAAAGCAAGTAAAAACAGGCTACAACAAACCACTGATTTCCTTAATCAATGTCTTCCATGTCATTACAGAAATCGAGAGTACTGAGGTTGGTAATATCATCAATGTTGAATTCCATGTTGTTAGTTTCAACATTATCAACGAGATTTACTTCTTTTCCCTTTCCTTTGAGGGAAGCTTGGTAAAGTTCACATAGATGTGCAGGTGTGCGGCATGTCCTAGACCAATGGTCTGCGCAACCACATCTATAACAACAACTCTCAGCATTCTTTGATTTACCAGCATCATACCTTGCCCCTTTGGCCTTATCTTGTGTTTGGACATTGTTCTTTTTAGTGGCATTATAATCATTATTTTTATAAACACGACCACGACCACGATTATAATAATTGCCTTTTCCACGACCATTGTTATGGTTTGGATTTCGATTAAAATGCCCACGGCCTCGTCCATAACCACGACCACGTCCTCGTCCACGTGTATTGTTTCTAGGACCATCAGTATTAGTAGCATTTGCTTCAGAAATTGCTACTGATCCCGTTGGACGAGATTCATGGTTTTTCATTAAGAGCTCATTATTTTGCTCTGCAACAAGGAGACAAGTATTCAGTTCAGAATACCTCTTGAACTTTTGCAATCGATATTGTTGCATTAAGTTTATGTTTGATGCATGGAATGTGGAGTATGTTTTCTCCAACATATCTTCGTCAGTAATCGTTTGCCCACAAAATTTAAGTTGGCAACAGATTCTGAACAAAGCAGAGTTATACTCAGTTACTTTTTTAAAGTCCCGGAACCTCAGATTTCAACATTCATCTTTGGCACTTGGAAGTATAACTTCCTTTTGATGATCAAATCTTTCTTTTAAAGACATCCAAAGAACACATGGATCAGTGACATCAAGATATTCAAATTTTAACATGTCATCAATGTGTTTACGAAGAAACACTTGTGCCTTTGCCTTGTCTTGGGATGAGCATTCATTGTTTTCATTTATAGTTTCATGAATGCCCATCGATTCAAGAATTAGTAAAACATCGATGGTCCATTGCATATAGTTTTTCCCAGTAACTTCAAGTGCAGCTAGCTCACGCTTTACAATACTAGACATTTTGAAACTATAGATTTTGAACAAAAACAAATTTAAAAATTAGAATTCATATATATCAATATGAAGTGCACAAAATAGCAGTGGGAGAACAATCATCCCATACATGAACAAATAAGGATAAAATACATCAGGAGGGAGATTACTAATTAGGATGCCAAGTGCTAAAACTAATACAATTACAAAAATCAAAAGCGGGTGAATCATTCTTGATCTTGATTTTAAAGATGAGAGAAATTATTTTTGTGGTATAAAGAAGTGTGGATGATGTGTTTATTTATAGTGTAAAAATTTATAGCCGTTGTAAATTTTTAATATTAAAATATTTTTTTTACCGTTATATATATAGCCGTTATATATATATATATATATATATATATATATATATATATTTTTAATAAAGAGAATAATTAAAGTAATAAATTACATAAAACATATTTGTAAAAATATTAGTGAATGTTATATGAATTAGTAAGAAAAATATAATATGCATAAATAAACGTTAGTATACATAAATGAAAGTTAGCATACATAAATAAATGTAGTAACATAAATAAATGTTAGATGCAATAAAAGTAAATGTTAGTTTGCATAATTAAAAGTTAGAAGACATAAATGTAAATGTTAGTTTGCATAAATTAAAAGGGTTAGTAAACATAAGAATAAAATTAGAATAATCATAAATGTAAGTATGTTAGTAGTCCCAAGATTAGTAGTCCAAATGTCATCATAATGTCCTTGATAGAATATGTTTGGTTTCATTTAGTTTATTATGATAATTATATTACAATTTTATGTTAAGAAATTATTTACCTTATGTAATTAACTTGATTAATTGAATGTACCTTGTGATTGAGTTGATCTTCCCCGATTAAGAACTTTCGTGCTGATAACGTGTTATAAATTAGATATGATTATGAACCTATTAGCACTTCATCAAAGAACTTGCTACATCTATAACAAGAACATAAGATGAAGAACAATAACTAGAAAGAAGAGAGGAAGAGAAGTATGTAAACACTTATGAAAGTGTTGAGGTGCATTTTATTCATCCATCTCATGGGGTATTTATACTAAAAGTTTTACCCTTGCATTACATGTATATACAAATGAAAGTTAAATAAGTAGACATAGATTTGATGGAGAAGACATGAAGGTTGAAAATGTGACAATCCATTTAATGGATTTGTCTTTGCATATTCATAATAGAAACCTTATACAACCAAAATTATATTTCAAATATAAGTTAGCGATATAGAAAACACCGAAATCGTAATTGTTAGAATCTATATGTTTTATAGTTCTTGGAATCTCATAGGAAAATGACCACACCTTATTTAAATTAGTTACATGGTTGAATAAAAATCAACAATTAAGGTATATCATGACTTCAAATCAAATTTTGATAGTATTAATTATATCGTATAGTAAAACCACTTGTTAACTAAAGAGTATTGTTGATAGTATTATTTTCAGCCACCAGATGATTGTGATTAGATTATAACCACTAGAAAAGTAGAAAAGAGTAATACGAAGTAAATCAAAATTGAAGGATGATTATGATCAAATGAAGTCATTTTCAATTTTTACAACCAACCCTTTTGCAGTGGTAACAAAAGTGTCTCTTAGTAGCAAACCCTATATTAAGAACCAAAAAGATCCACACATAACCACATGAAACTTTTAGAAAAATGTATTGATGATGTTTTGTCGTTATAGATAGGGATGGTAATTGATTTGATAGTCATAATTGGAAGATCGGGATGGCGGAGTTTAAACTTTCGGGGCGAAGGGTTTGGAGCAATGGTTTATTTGTGATTCGAATTAAATATATACACAATGCATTAAACATAATAATATTTCATATTAATAATTATTGTGGTTTTCAAATGGTTGGCCTTCTCGTGACTCACTTTATGCAAATGAATGAAAAAGAAAGGGTCCTACTAAAATAACTTCAAAAACTAAAAATCCAAATCTTGAAAAATGTGCTTTTAACTTTATACTCAGTTTTTCAGTTAAAGATGTCAGATTGCAAAGGTTTTTTTGAAACGGTAAAAAGGGAACCTAAGCCAAAAAGGCTTCGGCAAAGCCATCACCCCTAGACAAAGGACCCGGAAAACTACATTAAAGCTAGCAAGAAGCTAGGCGAAAAAGTACATCAAGAGAAACAAAGTAAAGGATTACAACACCAATTAGACCAACTAAAATCTATCTTACCCTTGAAACTCCTATTTTTACACAAAAAAAAAGAAATTTTTTGAATCTCACTAAAAACGAAAGCCGAGCAGCAGGCAGCACTAGAGGCGTTTCGGAAAACAATCTTATTTCGAGATTTCCAAACAGCCCAAAAATAGGCGTAGATGACAGAAGTAAAACACTTATTTACGTCCCCTTTGAAACCAATCGGAGAACTCCAAATGAAGAGGTCGTCAAGGTTTGCGGGCCCAGCCCCCGAGACACTTCACCACCTACTAATTTTGTTCAAAATAGAAGACGAAATAGGGCAGCCATGAAAAACATGCAAAGGTAATCTCTCTTTTTTATTTTATTAATTTTTTCATTTCATGTTATTTGATATACGTAGTAATAAGTTTTGCTCGTTTATTAACTAAGTGTTTTGATTTAGTTGTGTTATATATTTTTAATTAATACATACAACGAAACTAAACAATTTTATTTTAAGATTACTCCTAATAATTTTTTTATGGTTAAAATCAACTCATTAATTACGTGGATAGCTACTTAAACAACAATAAATTATTATGAGAAAAATATTAAAAAGATAATTAATCACATCAATTAGTAAAAGGGCAATACAAATAAAAATGTCATTTTTTACTAGAGAAACAGTTAATGATTTTGAATTTTCCACTTTGGTCTAGTCCACCAGAACCAGGGTCACATGAGATAACTGTCATTGCTCATGTTGATGGAAATCATTACATTAAGGAAGAATTACGCGAAGGTTGTCCTTTGCCGATAACACATCCACTTTGGATGACATATATAAAAAGCGACATTGAACCGAACCGAAACCGATAGAACCGCAACCGATAACGATGAGTTTTCAAAATCAAACCGAACCGATAACATGTTATCGTTTTTGGTTCGGTTCGGTTTGGTTTTGGTTCGGGTTTTTTAGGCCAAATGTTCATTTTTTTCCGAAAATCAAACTGAACCGAACCGAAACTGATAGAACCGAAATCGAGAACGAAAAATTTTCAAAACCGACCCGATAACATGTTATCAGTTTCGGTTCGGTTCGGTTTTTTCGGCCTATGAATATTTTATGTTAATTGTATTTTATTAATCTATGAATATTTTAAGTTTTCATTACTTTTTATATAAAATAAATAAATAAATTTGTCATTTTTATTTACTAGAAAAGGTAAAAAAGATTAAAACGAAAAACAAAAAAACTAACTAAAATCATTATTACTAATTATCATTATTTTTTAATTTATTCACTTTATTTCATAAAAACCAATCATTGGTGGCATCATCATACTTTTACTTTGAAGTGAATTTAGAGGGAGTCAAAAGAAATACATGCAACAAAAATAAAAAAGGTGATGATGGCCAAGATTTGAGAGCAGGACCTTTTACATGCATACATTCAGCCTTCCCAATGGGACAGGGCAAGCTTTTTTCTTTTATATCCTAATGATACACATAGTATAATAAATAGATATAACAAAAATAATACTAAAAAATTTATGAACAGTAACTTCCTATGCCTAATGTATATATAAGTAATTCAAATTTTGAATTGAAATGTTAATGGCCGAATAGTGCAGACCAGTTAAATGGGTCGATTGAACCAAATTATAAGATTGTTTTCAATTGTAATATTAACTAATACTTCAATTTTTTCCAATTCAGTTTCACATGAGTTGACAGTTCATACGCATACAATACTCACGTACACATGTCAAAAAAAACTTTTACTCTTCAGTGTTGTAAAATATACACATTTAGCTTGTATATCAGTTAAGTGTCAGTTGACCTGACTATAATTTGACAACAATTCACGACGTCAATTGCGTCATGGTTGGCATTTGCCTAATTATTTGTGACTATTTTATGTTGCTACTTACTAAAAAATAACATCTATGATTTACTAATTTTTTTCGCATATTATCATTTAATTTTTAACATCTATTTTAATTAAGTTAATAACCATATACATAAATATCAATATTATTTCTTCACAAAATAAAACAAAAGTAGAAAATATATGACAAAGTTCAACTTGGTGGAACCCACCTTTGAAATCTGGGGCAGAGACGGCAGTTTTTCTTCTGACCTCCTCCGCTTCTTCTTTACTATAAAAACAAGAGTTTTGTTAAAGCATTCGAAACAGGCTAAGAGCTTTAAGCCAACAGGCATACTAACTCGCTAGCCAGCAAGCCAGCAAAGCCCCCTTACTCACGTCTTCATCGACGGTTAGGACTGTCATTAACCTGCATAAAAAACTTATACATTAATTAAAAAGAAAATATTTTTAAAATTCAAAGGGTTGTTTTTTATTATTTTACCTTCTTAATTTTCCTAAAAAAACAAATCATCCCATTTCTCTTTCTCTCTCAAACTTCTCTCTCTAAAAAAATACTCATTTTTAATTTCAGTTATATAAAATAGCATTATGTTCCTGGTGTTCTTTTGTGCGTATGAATTCTCTGTGTGAATCAACGGAAAGTCATCTCTTTCACATATAACAACCCCGAATGAAGATTTAAAGAATCTTGTTTTAGGGTTCTTATAAATTTCAGAGAAAAGGTCTGATCTTTGCTTGATCTTGCTCGATTTAACTCTTGTTTTCTTAAATTAAGTTGTTTTTTTTTCCTTTTCCTAGCTCGGTTTTATCTATCTTTCTTTAATTATGCCCTAATTTAGTTTCTGTATGCCCTTTTGATGCAAATACCGGATATGCCCATTTTGTTCTTGAGATGAAGTTTCATATGGGTATCTATCTGTTGGGTATTTTATGACTTGAAACATGCTGAAATTGTGGAATCTTTTCTTGGATTAGGGTTTTCTGTGGTTTTTTATTGTATTAATTTTTTTAATTTTGGGGATTTATGGAGGAGGTTGAAGCAGCTAATAAAGCTGCAGTTGAAAGTTGCCATAGAATTTTAAATCTTTTAGCTCAGCCGAAAGATGATGTACAATCAAAGAACCTTAAGTTACAAACAGGGGAAGCTGTTATTAGATTCAAGAAAGTTATATCTCTTCTTGATGATAGTTTAGGTCATTCTAGAGTAAGAAAATTCGAAAAAGGTCAAAACTTTATCAATCAAAACCTACTTTTAGACAACCCCACTTTGCAAGAACAACCAAAACCCCTTCAATTTCACACAATTCAAGAAATCGGTTCAAATAGTTTTAGAAACACTCTTTCTTTACCAAACCATAAACTCTCACTCGAATTGAACTCAATTGGGAAAACCCCAATTCAAATAGGGACTTCCCAACAAAACCCTAACCCTAAGCCTAATTCGAATTACCAATTTCTTCAACACAATCACCAACAAGCACAATTACAGCTCAAACATCAAGCTGAAATGATGTATCAACGTAGTAATAGTGGGATAAATATGAATTTTGATAATGTCGTTTGTACCCCTACAATTTCATCAAATCGGTCGTTTATGTCTTCATTGAGTATTGAAGGGAGTGTGACTACTTTAGATGGGAGTTCTTTTCAATTGATCGGGTCAACACGGTCAACCGATCAAGCGCCACATCAGCATAAACCGAGGTGTTCAGGTAGAGGAGAGGATGGGAGTGCGAAATGTGGGAGTTCGGGTCGATGTCATTGCTCCAAAAAGAGGTTAACATCTTTACCTTTTTTACCCTGTTACATTTTAAAACTTTTTTTTTTTTAATCAATAAATGATGTTTAGTGTTTGAATAAATAGTTTGAATTAATTATTTTTATTTTTGCATCAGAAAGCATAGGGTAAAGAGGTCGATTAAAGTACCGGCTGTTAGTAGCAAACTTGCTGACATCCCTCCTGACGAGTTTTCTTGGAGGAAATATGGTCAAAAGCCTATCAAAGGTTCACCTCATCCCAGGTACCATTTAATGCCTAAATAAAATGTAATTTTAATTAAAGCCTAAATACTTTAATTTTATTTTTATCCAGCTAATTAATATTTATTCGGTTGATTTCAAACAGGGGTTACTACAAATGTAGCAGCATGAGAGGTTGTCCTGCAAGAAAACATGTTGAGCGATGTTTGGATGACTCAGCAATGCTTATTGTGACTTATGAAGGCGAACACAATCATACAAGAGTTCCTTGTCAATCTGCAAACACATGAAAAAAAGGAAGAAAAAAACATACTTTGATTGAAGGAAAAAGGTCTAGAATTGTTTGTTGTTTATGTTCAACTCTTTTTGTGATCGCATTGGGCGGGTCCTGTATATGTTTTTTGGTGCGATTTTAGGTTATGATATATGGAGGGTTGGTCTTTGGTTGTTTTTATGGATTTAGAGTAGATGAACCTCTTTTGGTTGGCGGGAAGCCTGAAAATATTGTTTAATTTATGAAACTTTGGTGGTTTTGGTTCAATCCGTTAGGACAGAAGTGGCGAAATTGGCTGGGCGGGTTGGTTTATCAAATATTTTTTATAAGTTTCTAATTTAGTCATGTATTAATTAAGAGCAATGATTTTTTTTCCTACTATTTATTCTTACTTATCTTCTTACCCACTAGATGAATATAATGTCAAAATCAAGGGATAATATGAAAAAATAGAACTAGTGAAGTACATATGCCATTTTGTGGTGAGTAGGAATGTGAAGTAGGAACAAATAGTATAAAGAAATAACATTTCTCATTAACTAAATATGATTAAAAAGTTATGTTGTATAAAAGTTATTTTACCGGAACTAAGAAAATGGTTTTGGCCGATCGGAGGATCGAATTAATGACGTCTTAGACTTGATCGAACCAGATTGAGAACCTGATTTTTTTTCCGTTTTCAGACCGTACTGGACAGAAGTACAGCCAGAGAACATGTTTTGAATTTAAACGGAGAATTGGATCGATATTGGTTATGTATCCGCCGATTGTTGGTCCCATTGTACACGCCTATTCTGTAATGTGTTTATTTATCAATGTGATATCGATATTAAGAAAACAATCATAATTAGTTTGTAGATTTAATTCTATATTCTTTTCATTTAACCTTGTGTCCTTAATCTTGATGAAGCATACAACTCGATATATAATAAAGCTCGCGAGTTAAATGATCGGAAAAGTAATTTTCAATGAATTTTAAGTGTTTTACTTGAATTTTTAAATTTTTTGATAAAATGTTGGTATTTTTTGATATATTTTTAGATAATTGGAGTTTTCGGATATTCTGATTCAGAACTAAAAATCAACTATCCAAAATACCAAATATCCGAATTTCCAAAAATCTGAATTTAAATACTTCTACTGTATATATTCAATCACTCGTTGAGTTTGAAGCACATACATTTGTGTAAGTTGTTGATGGATGATTTACTTTCTGGTATTGGTTGTTTTACTTGCATACATCAATCATTTATGAATGGTTTTCACTTAGAGGGTGTTTGGCTAAGCTTTTTAAAATGGGAATTCATTTCTGCACAACAACTTTTACTTTCTATATCACATTATACAAGTTTTACAGCTAACTGTACAAGCATGTCATGCAATAATTGTGGTAGATGGCATAAAAGTTGTGGTATAAAAATCACCCCTTTTTAAAATAGCATATTGACTTTTTAGCTTTTTGAAAAAACCAAAATCAAGAAACAAGGGCCTCCTTACTTCTTGATTTTAGCTTTTTAAAAAGGTAAAATGTCAATAAGTCATTTTAAAAAGCTTAGCCAAACATGTCTTATATAATTCTAACCTAAAATATTATTGCGTCTTTCATTGTAAGAATCGAAATGTTGCAATAGCATAGTCTACTACTCTTGATAACTTATGGTTAGTTACACAATTTGTTAGGCAACATACATCGTTGAATCAAAACTCTAGTGTTTTAGAATTTAATTATGACACAAATCTTGCTATTCATATTAAGGCAAATTATAAATGAGTTTTGACCTACAGCTACATGATCAGCTCTAACTTTTTCTCTTTAAAACCAGATACATAATCAAACCAAATACATAATCAAACCAATAAGACGCAAACCAAGCCAACTATCTCTCCAATGTGATGTTTGGTCGACAATGCAACCAAACCAAGCCAAAAATAGGCAGGACACGCTTGGTCGAGATTCACGTAGAGGGGCAGATGCTTTCGAGTGGTCGGGCGACCCAATGGTCAGTTGCTCTTATTTTCTTGTGGCTTTATATGTAGCATTGTCAAATTTCCATTTAACCCTAATGTTGGAATAGATGTCCAACGTCATCAAATAAACCGGTCAAACGTATACCGTAAATTAGACTCATATTCGGGTTGCCCACAAGGCGCAATCGAACACGAGAATACAATGAGCTATATTAAATAATTGTATCATTAAGATTAAACGGACTAACTGAATATTAGTTAAATGAGTTAACTAATAGATCTAATTAAACAAGCTTAGACTTAACTAATGGAAAGTCTAACCTCGTTAATTAATTAGTGTCCAACTCAGATTAAGGTTAATAATGCCTATATAAGGAGGCTTATCCGCTTATGGGTGGAGGTTTAAGGCGGAATCACTTTTGACTTTTTGGTCTTGCATCTCACTCGGCCGAAACCCCTTACCACCGCCTGCCGAGCTCCGCCACTGCTTTGCCACCTACGACGAACAGAAACAACAGCCGAATCTGCTATGTTGTTCGGTTTTGGGCTCTCGATTTTTGGGTTGTATTTCGAGGGTGCTTTTTTACTATCTAGTGGTGCATTGTGTCGTTTAGTCGCTAACCTTTGGTGTGAAACGATAGAGAGATTCTTCCTTGAATCACTGGTGTTATCTTGAGATGTGGCATGTACTCGATCACAAGACTCTCACCGAGCTCTCCCAATGTAAGTCTTCGATTTCTTTATTATTGTGATAACTAGTTACTATACATTTGTAGATCTAATCGGTCACAATGGAATTTTCATAACTAGAAAAGTTTTCGTATATTGTATCTGGTTAATGGGCACAATTAACACCTAATGAAATTGTTAAATTGAGAAAACAATTTGACTAATTTCATTTTACAGCATGAGGCTTAGGTTCGAGATTTTATGCTATCACGTGTGTTGTGGATGGGGTGGACACATTTAGTTATTCATAAGGAATAGTTTTTGCCTCATATAAGTGGTTGTGACAGTTAAATTTAATTTGAATTTGTTTAACCTATATCTTAAAAGTATGAGATAAAGGCATATTTCATGATCTTAAAATTGCCTAAACATTGACTTTTAGGAAATTTTAAGACCATTAAATGTGTCTTGTCTTATTTATCTTATGCATGTAGTCCGTAAAGTATAAGTTAGACAAGCACAATTAAATTATATGATTATTGTTTCTCAAAATCACACCAAAGCTACATAAAAATGTACCGGCCATCTGATCTATGTAGAATGACAAACTAGTTATATTTTGAATATATACACGTTTTGCACATTTGTGTGAACACCTTCTAAATGTATCATCTTATCTTATCTTATAATATTTGAAATACTATTTCAACCAATCTTTTTTACTATAAATGTTAACGTTTAAGAATGTGTCAATATTGTCACCTCATCGGGCGAACTATGCGTGTATGCGTAAGAATATGAAAGATAAAAAAAATACTAGAATTTCGCTCAGAAAGATTTCTATTGAACGAGTCTAGATAATTCTCATACGGTAATCATCGTTTGTGTAAGCACGTGAAGGTGTCAAGAAAAACCTTCATAGTGCCGAGACAGACATCGCCTCATCAACCTATGTTCGTGAACACATGAATTGTAAGTAAATCATTTGCTCTACATATTGCAAGTAACAATACACGTTTTACATTCATATATTACAACGAACTCGGGCGCCCCTATCAATACTTGAAACAACTTCATTGTCCCTATTTTCCGTGCCTCACCCCGATCGTGGACCCTTTTTCATCCGAGATGAATGATAAGGTCATAATCAATATATTAGGTTTAGAACGTGACATTCTTTTATCTTATTGGTAACGCTCAAACAACACGTATTTGTTTTACGAAGCAATCTTTCTACCTCCGGGTAGATGTATGACTGTTTACATCTTATCTCTCTCATACCACTTATTTGAAGGGATTGAGTATCGATATCATCATCATATGTTATCATATAGTATTTTGGCATTTGTTTATGAATCATTTGCAATTAATCAAATTCAACAATGAGATTGTCACTATTAGTTAAGAAATTATAGGTGTTCATCTTTGATGACATTAAGGCAAGCTTATCATACTCAATAATTGTGCATTTTTTCCCATTCTTGGATCTACTTACTACTTGATCATGTAACATCACATAAGTTAATAACATCACACAATTACCTCAAAAACTTTTCTTAAAAACGCTTAAAATTGTGGTTTCCTATTTGAAAACAGATGTTTTGACCATCATTGGTTTAAAATCAATTATCTCCTAAACTAATAATTGTTAACAACAATGTTAATAGTCGTTGTAAAGCTAACATAGTTTCCTACAGAACTAAAAAAATTTCATTAAAATTCATCAAGTGTAGCTCAAGTTACGGTGAAATGAATCAAGCATAGAAACACACCATGCCTATCATTTTATATAAATCTTCATTACAACATCATACAATGCTTCACCCATCTTGCTTTTTTAGCTGTTGATTGTAAATGATCTAACGGACAATATTTAAACTGATACTATCCGTGTGCTAGGTGATCAACCATTCAGATTTCAGTATTTTGATATTCCTTCATTAAAGACACGTTATTTAAATCCCCAACATCTTCATCATCCTCTCATACCTGCAATACTCGACCCAGGACCAAAACCCTAACCCTAGCTCTAGTCAATGGCAACCGAAGAACCAATTGTCTCGACGCCACCGGCCACCGTGGAGGAGGAAGCACCTGCTGCTAAGACGGAGGAAAATCCTCCGGCTGAAACCGATGCGAAGGAAACGAAAGCGAAGAAAACGAAGAAAGCTACTGCTCCGAGGAAACCTAGGAATCCTTCTTATCCTCCTTTCTTAGAGGTATTTCGATTACATTTACGTTTGTTTTGGTGAAATTGAGGTGTTATTGAAGCTAATTGATTAGATGATTGTGTTTATTGATCTGATTTCGCTGTTTGATTGATTGTGCAGATGATTACGGACGCCATTGTTACGTTGAAAGAGAGAACTGGTTCGAGTCAGATTGCGATTGCGAAGTTCATTGAAAAGAAGTATAAGAGTTTACCGGCGAATTTTAGGAAAATGTTGTCAACTCTGCTGAAGAAATTTGTCGCCGGAGGTAAGCTGGTTAAGGTCAAGGCTTCTTACAAGCTGCCGTACTCTAGTCCTCCCGCTGAATCTGCTCCGGCGAAGAAGCCAGCTGCGAAGGCGAAAACAGCAGCTAAGCCAGCCACAAAGAAAGCTCCAGCTAAGAAAAAACCAGCCGCTGCTCCGAAATCTAAAGCGGCAGCAAAGCCGAAAGCAGCTGCTAAGCCGGCTGCGAAGGCGAAGCCCGCTGCTAAAGCCAAGCCCGCTGCCAAAGCTAAACCGGCTGTAAAGGCTAAATCGGCTGCGAAGGCTAAACCAGCTGCGAAGGCCAGGCCTGCAGCTCCGGCGAAATCAAAACCAGCTGCCAAGCCGAAGACGTCCACGAAGCCGGCGGCTAAGGTTGCCAGGACATCGACTAGATCTACACCGAAGAAAGCAGCAGCTCCCAAGCCGGCGGCGAAGAAAACTCCAGTAAAGAAAGCCCCGGCGAAGAAAACTCCGGTAAAGAAAGCTCCGGCGAAAAAAGCTGGTGTCACAACTAGGAAAGGGAGGAAATGATGATTTTAGTGATTAGTAATGTAATATGTTTGTAGTTCGATTAGCTGTAAAGTGATGCATACTTGGGTGTAATTAGATTCGTTTATACCCATGGAATTATAGGGCTTCGATCTTAAATTCTTATTGCTATATACAACATTCTGTTGTTTTTTAATCTTCAATTAAATTGGTGATCGATCTTTATGTCAACTTTATTTGAAGTAAATCGATTTCTACGAGTTTTATATTTGCAATTGTGTACCGCGATTACCGTTTTCCACATGCTGGTTAGTTTTCCGGCAGACGATTGTGGTGGTGCGTGTGGGATTCCGACGTGGCATTTTAAAAGGAAATGGCGCGTGTTATTACATCAACTTCAAGAAAGTCTCATGTTTCTGGTATTGGTAACATCATATTTCTACGCGTGTGAAGCACGGTCTTGTATTGTGTAATGTGTAGGTGTTAAAAGGTTCAGAAAGATCCGATTTATAAATCCAAATCTGATTAAGCTAATTGAGTTGGGTATTTTCGGGTCTGATTTTGATATCGAGTCTTTTTAACATGACCTGACATTAATGTCCGGTCACGTATTGGGTTTAGATTAATTACCTTTATCGAGTTGACCTAATTAGACATGATTTACTTTTTAATAGAGTTTTTTCATTTATAACCCAAAAGTTACAGGAACCATTTGCAAGAATAGTGCAGTATCCTTCCAAATTGTACAAATAATGCTGTTTTTGGGGTTTTTGCAAAAATAATGGTATCCCCTAGTGCCACACCCGAATCCCCTTCTTTCCCCTAGTACCACACCCGGATCCCTCTTAAGCCTGCACACTCGTCTGTACATGTAGGTTCCCCTAGTAGTACACCCGGATCCCCTTGGGGTATCCCCGAGCCGTACGCCCGGATCCCCTTGGGGTATCCCCACTTGGCACGCCCGGATCCCTCTCCTTGCTATATGACGATGACGATTTTTTTTTTTAATTTTAAAAACACAAGGGACATGAGTTTGTATTTGTAGTATTGAAGAAAACTGGTTCGATTGTTACATATATAGTCTATTTTCTAAATATTTTTTCATTTGGGTTTAGTCCTCAAACTTTGATCTCTGTCTCTGTTCTAACCTGTAATTTCTTTTTTGCAATATTTTATATTTTTCAATATATTTTTTTTAAATTGATATTTAAGATAGTCAATGTAAACGGTTCATCAAGTTAAATGTTCATATACACGCCACAAACCCACAAGTATAATATTTGATGATTTTACACTGATTTGGTATATGACGAGTATAATATTATTATTATTATGTATATTATTATTATTATTATTATTATTATTATTATTATTATTAATATACTAACACTAACACTAACACTATCGGACATAAAAGAGAGTTTTAAAGATTTAGAAGGATATAAAGTTAATTACATAATTTAGAAGGATATAAAGATAATTTATTACTACATCCTTTTCAAATTTATAAATTATCTTTATATCCTTCTAAATTATGTAATTAACTTTATATCCTTCTAAATCTTTAAAACTCTCTTTTATGTCCGATAGTGTTAGTGTTAGTATATTAATAATAATAATAATAATATACATAATAATAATAATAATATTATACTCGTCATATACCAAATCAGTGTAAAATCATCAAATAACTTGATGAACCGTTTACATTGACTATCTTAAATATCAATTTAAAAAAAATATTGAAAAATATAAAATATTGGAAAAAAGAATTTACATGTTAGAACAGAGACAGAGATCAAAGTTTGAGGACTAAACCCAAATGAAAAAATATTTAAAAAATAGACTATATATGTAACAATCGAACAAGTTTTCTTCAATACTACAAATACAAACTCATGTCCCTTGAGTTTTTAAAATTAAAATAGCAAGGAGAGGGATCTGGGCGTGCCAAGTGGGGATACCCCAAGGGGATCCGGGCGTACGGCTCGGGGATACCCCAAGGGGATCCGGGCGTACGGCTCGGGGATACCCCAAGGGGATCCGGGTGTACTACTAGGGGTTCCTACATACCTACATGAAAGTACGCAAGGTACAGACGAGTGTGCAGGCTTAAGAGGGATCCGGGTGTGGTACTAGGGGAAAGAAGGGGATCCGGGTGTGGCACTAGGGGATAACATTATTTTTGCAAAAGTCCCAAAAACAGTATTATTTGTACAATTTGGAAGGGTACTACACTATTCTTGCAAATGGTTCAAGTTACAGACTCATTCTTTTGTTTTTTTGTATAAAAGCAGGGGTATCCAGACACTAGTTCGTCAAATTTTGTCAATGTTGCAACAAAATTCAATTCGTAAAATTCCGTTTTGATTACTGCCTTTTATTTTATTAGCATGTGCCTTTTACTTCCCATTTTCTAAAATTGCAGCACACTTCGATTAATTCCACAAAATTGATACAAATCATATTAACAAAAGTATATACTATTTAATTTGCAGGTCACATAATTCGATTAAAGGCATGGAATGATTTTATGTTAATTATGATTTTAATATATTTTTAATTTCCAGTATATTTAATCGTTTAATAACCCAAATGTTAAAATCAAACTTTCTGGATCATGAAAACAGTGTTATTCTAGTTTCTTTAGATTTATTGTATCTAGTATAAGTGTCTATTTTTATAGTTAAACCATTTCATGGGTGAACTTTACAATTAATTACGTATTTAATTAATATTAAGTATGTGTCCTCAATGTTTATTAAGTTGATAACTTGTGATTGTAGGTGGTACTATCTAACCCGACCAACATGATCGGGTCAACCCGACAAACCCGAAACCCGACCAACCCAAAACTCGACCAACGCGATTCCTTATAGGATCGGGTTTCGGGTTATAATTTTATTACCTTGAACCCGTTGGACCCGACCCGACAACTCGATTTGACACCCCTATGTTTAATATAGAAAATATTGAATTCTACTCAATATTTCTATAAGTTTTTATTATCATTTAGTCGATATAAATATTTGGTGGAGAACGATATAAATTTTCATTATGTAATTATTTACCTACTTATAAATATCGCGTCATTATTACTATATTAGTGTTGTAGTCGGTCATTAAATCATGGAATATGTAGAAACAACATGTGGGATAATACACATTCCGCCTCCACATAATCACCGCCACTTATCTTAAGAGTGAAAAATCGTAAGTATGACATATGTTTAAGCAAATTAGACTGAGAATTATCAAAACTAACCAAACAAAACCAAGTAATAGTGGTCCAGTCCGGTCCAAGATGTTATCAAATCGGTCCTTGTTCTAGCCAAAACCCTTTTCTTGGTTCCTGATCTGGTTCCAACCGGTCTAGTCCGATTTTTGGACTGTACACAAGCCTAATTTAATGACAATATATTGATTGTAGCTATCTAAACGAAAAATAAGTGAAAACACGACTGTAAATGCTTAGAGTTATTCAAGCTCGAACTCGTATGGATTGAGTTTTAATCAAGTTTGAATATAAAAAAAAAACGAGCTCGAAACATAAGACTAGAAAAACTTGATCTTATAAGAGCTCGATACAAGCTCTTATCGAGCCTAGTGTATATATAAGTATATTTATAAGTAGTTTCAAAGCTTGCACGGATGGACGGATTAATTTCAAAAAAAAAAAAAATTCAAAATAACGAAAATCTTAGGAAATCATATAGTCAATTATAATTGAAATAATACAATTGCTGCCGAATATTTAAAGACGAAATACACTTCTTTATATACGATGTTTGTTGTTAAGTTAATATAATTATCATTTATCATTTTGGTCGTAACTAATAATTTTTTCAAGCTTTTCTTGTGAAAAATGGTTAAAGGCAATAGTTATCAATTTAATTCTCATATCTTTATTTATTACGGCAACACGTTCATATATTATAAGAATGAAAATTGATACATATTTTGAATTAAAATTGTTTATTTACTTACTAACTGGCCAATAGAAAAAAGTGTTAGCAAAAAAATTTGAATTAATTCTGTTCATTAAATTAAATTAAATAAATACAATTAATTGACATTCCAGTGTTTACATATAGTGAAAACTAGCTTCATAGCCCGTCCACCTGGGCGGGCATGCTTCAAGAAATATATTAAAGAAAAATAACAACCAATATTAATACTTTTAAAATGACATAAGAATCCATAGCTATAATGATAAGTTTGTACAAATTTTGATACATGAATAAATGTTACAGAAAATTTATAGACGAAATAAGACTTCTTTGTAAACGACATTTGTTGTTAAATTAGTGTAATTGTCATCTCTGTCACAACAAATGACCTTCAATACTGTTGTTAGACAATTAAAAACAATCCATACTATATAATTAAGAAGCTTAATTGTTTTTCTTAAACAATGTTTTAAGAAATTAAAAAACAATAAAAAACTGCAGTTAGTAATTCGGAGTAGACTATTTTAAAAAAAATTAAAAACACTGAAAAATATGTAACACTATTTAGAGAAACCATTGTAACCATACTGAAATATATGTAACACTATCAAAAGTGACTGCATATGATTTTTTGCTATAAGGTAGACTTATTTGTAATGTTGACCTTTATAGTATGGTTAAAAATCAGTTAAAATATTGTGTTTGTTGTACCTGTTATAACATCTAAATCACCAAAATATAATAGTCAAAATAATGAACAATGATACAGTGAAATTGTATTGGCAAATTGTTAATATTTACTTCTATAATCAAATTTGATTTTTTTATTTATTTTTTTATTTTTTCTTTAATATGTTTAATGTGGAATATAAGCAACATAATTTAAATTGCAGGTTAAAAAGCGGAAAATTTAATAAGTTATTATATAGAATAGTGCTGTTTTGAAGATACATGGTATCTGAAGACTGTCCTCTGCTGCTGCAAAGACGTTTCCTGAAGAGTAACATAAAATTTTTACTCTATATAATTTTAATTTTAGTGAAAACAGTTCTAATTGTATTGCTATTCGATGCAGGAACTTATTTTTTTAAGAAGTAAACAATTGGTGTAGATGAAAAGTTGAAGAGTTGGATAACATTACACGAAAATCACTTTACCCTATGATGCTTAGTAATGCAGAGTTTGAGAGTAGCGCCTAAAATTATAAGTCGTATATCTAATAGGGTGTATGGTTTAAATATGGTTAAATGGTTATCAAAATCTTATAGATGGTAAAGATTTAGGTAGTTACTAATTCGCCTAATTTATTGCCAGAATTAATGTGATATCAAAAATTCCGTAATTTTTGTAGTTATCTTATTTAGGTTTGATTGATTATTTAATGTTTTTATTTTTTGTTTTAAAACTGGCATCGTTTTAAAGCTGGAACTGGTTTGACTTATAATAGTCATACATTAATGTTGAAAATTGTATTAGATGGAAATCAGAACCGGAAATAGGAAAGAATTAATGTGATTTTCAAAAATTCCGTAATTTTTGTAGTTATCTTATTTAGGTCTTTTATATTTTAATGTTTTTATTATTTTTTTAAAGCTGACATCGTTATAAAGCTGGTATCGGTTTGACTTATAAAAGTCATACATTAATGTTGAAATTTTTTGTCTAAATTGTGTATGAAATCAAAATCAGAAAAAAGGAAAGAATTAATGTGATTTTCAAAATCCCGTAATTTCTGATTTTTAAGCTTTTAAAGTTAAAGTAGTTATAATACCTATCTTTTAAATGATTTGGCAGTATAATTTCCCTAAGATGGTTGAGTATTAAATGGAAAACATTTATCTGGAAAAATGGAAAGAATCAAAAAATGATTATGTTCTAAAATTTCGTGATAATCCCCATTAATTGTGTGATAATTCCGTTAATATCGTGTATTTTGTTTAGGAGGAGAGATAAAACAATTTGTAGAATGTAGGGAGTATTTCACATGGCCAATAGGGTAATTACATGTGGCCTTGTGGACCAATGAGAAAGCTTGAAATTGATTAGTTGCAAAATAAAATCAAACCTAGGCCTCATATATAGGTTAAGATAGTTTGATGAAATACTACGTTTGAAGCACATTAATATCGTCATCATCTTCTCTTTATTTTATTCCTATCACATTAATTCCCTCATTATGAAGCACATCTAACAGGAAATTTTCCATATATTTCATTCAATATATATGATCGATACATTACAACGAAGCCCTAATCTTGCTAATGAATTCAATTTTCCACAGTAGGTTTGTGCACGGTTTAAGAACCGGACCAAACCGACTAGGACCGAGAAACGAAAAAATGGTTTTGCCGGACTGAGGACCGAACCGATGATGCTCGGAACCGAACCGGACCGGACCGAGAACCGCCCAGTACCGAACCGAACCGAGGTAATTACTACGATCTTTTTCCGGTTTTTCTCGGTTTTGGACTGAATCGTGTTAGAAATTTACAGATTTCGAGTTACTTGGATCACTGTGAAGTCGTGTTTTCACTATCAGATCAAAGTATTTCGAATGTACTCTCTAAATCTGTAATCGGATAAAATCACAGTGTGATTAACAATAGAGAATATGTGTTTGATATGAAAAAACGTACCAGTCACTATGACCAAAAATTGATTATTATCTCCATAATCGAAAACCACTAAGAACTGCTTAATGACAGTTTCAAACTGTCCAAAAACTGCCAAAAACCACCCAAAACCTGGTCGAATTCGAGTCAGATTTAACGGGTTGAAAAATCGGGTTTTTATTTCGAGCTCGATCCCAGCCAGGGGCTCTGCCCCTTGGACCCCGTCAGGGGCGCTGCCCCCGGACCCCCGTTCAGTCCGTGTATTTTAATCAGAAAATTTCAAACAAGCGTGCACTCTGCACCATCCTTACTTGTTCAATATTTATTAAGATTACATTTGGTCAACAAGTTTATCCAATTACACTTAAATAATATTGGTGATACAAATCACCAACAAATCGAACCAGTTGGAACCGAACCGCTGGAACCGAGAACCGATTTTTCATAAAAAATAGAACAGAGAACCGAAACGATGGAGCTAAGTTCTGTCCGGTCCGGTTCTGCAGTCCCAGTCGGTTCTCGGTCTAGTTGCACAGGCCTATTCCAAAGTAAATGTCTAACTGGTAACCAATTACACAAGTAACTAAAGTAAATTGAGTAAAATAAAAAAAAAATCAGCTAGAACAACATACCTTATCAGGAGGCGATTTAGAAAGCTGTTCCATGTAATGTTTCCGTTCATCGAACGAAGAAGGGGGCAAATTCGGAACATTAAGCACAACGTCAACGCATAGGTTTCCTAGGGTTTCAACATCAAATTCTTTTACACTGGATAAATTCGGGTGGTGCATTTGGCGGGAAATAAAAATTGTAATTTTAATATTAACCGTTCATATAACACTAAAAAATAAAAATCAGATTTTAAAAAGAATAGTTGAATGGTCATGATTTTATTATTCCATAATTGTATATCTTCATGTCTGTATCATTAGTGACAATTGAATTTCGTAAATTACGTTATATAATTTAGTTTTAACGATTCATAATTCAATTCTATAAACCCTATGTTCAACAAAATAATTGACGACACCCGTGAATTTTCACGATTTATTACCTAGTTATTAAATATACTAAAAGTTTTTAACATATGATAACGTTCATTTAATGAATATCGTAAGTAGAAAACTGTATTTAATACATTTTCTAAAATGATAGAAATTATAGTTTATTAATATTATTCAATACATATTTAGAAAATAACTATTTCATTAAATGCAAATTTTCGTATGCCTTACATTAGAAAAACACAGTATGTAAAACATCTTCAAGTTCTTTGTTAAAGGTTATACTTCCTCCGATTTAAAATAAGTGATACACTTTCCATATTTGGGTGATTCAAAATAAGTGATACACTTTAAAATTTTACCTTATTTGGTAAAAGTAGTGGGCTCCACACCCACTAACTACCTACTTTATAAAGTGAAATGACCCTTATACCCTGACTTTTTACTTTTAAACATCATTAACCTCACTTTATTCAAAAAGTGTGGGACCCGTTCCACACTAACCATCCAATTAATCTAATTTAACCCCCATTATAATATTTTGCCTCAAAAACCGGGAAACCTAAAGTATATCACTTATTTTGAATCGGAGGAGTAATACAATTTGAATATCGATCCACTTTGGTAAATATAAATAACTAATATCTGTTTGGAGGAGTGTCAATGGCATCTTTGTTGGCAACTAACTCACATGAGTTTTGTTGAATCATTAGCATGAAACTTCGGTTGAGTGCCGTCACTTATTCTCTTCGATTAGACATTGTAAAGAGGGACGAGAAGGTAGGGCTCGTATGCTTCAATATCAATTTTCTGAAAATTAAAACGTTCAATGGTAACATTTTTTTTTTTAAAAATAAAATAAAAATTAAGCCAATAATACCAAAGGGCCTTTGGCCTAGCGGTATGGTGTATGACTCTCAGGCTTGAGGTCTGGAGTTCGAGTCCCGTCATGGATATATGTATTAAATAGGAGTAGATTAGATTTACCGTTTAAAAAAAAAAAAACCAATAATATATCAATAAGAAATTTAAATTTTTTTAAAAATTATTTTTTACCCAGTTTTTCCAATTATTTCACCTCTATAAATACTTACTCAATACACTTAATTTTCACTCTAACATCTTTTACTTCTTTCATTCAATATATTTAATTTTCACAAAAATTTATCCACCAAACCATCTCTACCCAATAACAAAGTGTAGAAAAACAAATTTTTTTCCATTAAGCCACCTTCGGAGTAGACTAGTTAAATTGTATGTTTAAAATTATTATAATATTTTTTTCTTGATGTAATGGTTTTATTTTAAATAAATAAATTAGTTAAATTTTATATCTTAAATAAAAAAAGCAAATAATGGGTGGGACACAAAAGCTGAGAAGAGTTAGTTGATGTCGTGGTTTAAAGCGCATAACGTAATCTAAAAAAGTTAACCAAGAAAGTATTTCTTCTTGCCTTAGACTGGGTGTAAAGGGGTGCCCCCCACCCCCAGAGCGCATCATGCCAGACCTGTACAAGCCTTTACATGAAGCCACCTTCGACACGTACAAGAGTACATTTGGTCGTCTAGGCGACCGATGTAAGTCACCAAATTTTCAAAGGGAAATAGGTTAATTTCAAAGGGGAAGTACTTGGTCGTCTGCTATGTGGGTTTGATCGAGGTTTGTAATGTGTCTAGTCGAGCTGATATAGCGTTAATGTGGCAGCGAGAGACTATATAGGTTTGGTCTTATGATAGTCTTTTTAACCTATTTATTTTCGTGAAATGTTTGATAATGCAACAAAAAGGAAGTGTTAAAATATGGATTCCATGCTTATAATATTTGTACAATATTTTACATGTGGTTAAGTATAGCAAGTGGTGGTTAAATATAGTTAATGGTTGCGGACTCATGGTTAGTGCACTGCAATTCAAGTATGAACCTCCAACCTTAAAATAAATCATTTAAAACGTCATTATCAAAATCATTTTGATCATTATAACGTTAAACACACAGAAATTTATCACCACAAAAGGCAAAAAAGTGTATTTATTTTTGTAATTAAACATAACAAAGAAAACTTAAAATATCAGAGCAGGTTTATTAAATCCTTTTAATGATATTGAGAAAATGAGAAGTCATAATTTTAATAATAAATTAATATAATTTCGTCCCATGTTTATTCTATACGGTGGTTCGCACGTTATATTTAAAAGGCCTTCAGATCTAAGGGCACGTCAAACCGCCTTTGTTTCAGTCACATGGTACACGAGCATTCAACCATACAGATACAACTCCCTTCTTTTGTTTCTTCATATTTCTCCACCATTTTTTCAATCTTCCGCCACGATTTTCACTGTTTTCAGGTATAATTTCTAATCTTTATTTAATTCCCAGCAAAACCCTTAAGTTTCTAGCTATTTTTTCGTATAAATTAGCATCAAAATCACTTCTTTTTGTAAGATCTAGGGCTTGATTATATGTAGCGAAATTCATGAAATTATACCTGTATTAAATAGTTAAATCGGATTAAGGTGAGAATCCGTTTGTCCATGATATAGAATTTGCTTGATTTTTATTTAATTTAAGTTGCCCTAAATGTAAAAAACAGGAAATTTTAAGAATTATATTTGCTCTGTTATTGAAGATATAAACCTTGTGGTATAGTAAGGGCTTTTTTTTTTAAAAAAATTCTGTAAATTATAATCAAAAAACCCAATTCACAAATTCGTGTATTGAAATTGTGTGGTGGGAAATAAGTTTGGATATTTTGTTGTTATCTGTAGTTGTAATAATGAGTTTTGATTGTATTTTTGAATTTGAAAATTTCTAAATTTTAAAGGGAAAAAAAGAATATTGTTTAGGATTACATATTTTAAAAACCACAATAAGCAAAAGTAGGGGTATAAGTGAGTCGAGCTACTTGCAAGCTACTTGAGATCGACTAGTTAATAGATCAATATATACTCGAGTTAATCGAGCTCAAGATTGATCTTAACTTAGAGCTCGTTATTAAACAAGAACAAGCTCGAGTCTAAGCTTACGACAAAAAGTGGCTCGTGAGATTTAATATATATTAATTATTGTAAAAAAGATAATAGTATATATTTATATAATTATGTATCTATGTACATATATATATATATATATATATATATATATATATATATATAGTGTAGAATTAGAATCAGAACCAATTAAGGCTACAGAACCAGCAGAACTCAATCTAAACCATTGATTTTTTAAATGAAATGATCATGGAAGACACATTAATGTATTTGATGAGAGACCCCCAAATATTGGTATGCATGGATGTCATTCATGCATGTATACATATATGTATAGATAACACTTATGTATACATACATGAAAACATATTGTAACACCGCATTTTTTTTTTTTTATAAAGGCAATTAAGTATTAGTTTAAGTACGGAAGCATCTAGTTAGTTAAGTTTACAAAACGTGGTCCCACAAAATATTACAACCAAAGTTATTTAAAAGACGGTATTACTAGACACGGCTCATTTTACAAAACATAATTTAAGCATGGTCAAACTTCCCGTCCAAGCCCGACCCGTTCAAGCCATCCAACCTGAAATGTGTCAATAAGGGAGGGATTAGCACAAAAGCTAAGTGAATGAATTCCCAACCCTACCAACTACGCTAAACACTTTAACACGGAAGTTAAAGAACATCTCCGGTTTGGGTAATCACTTATTTGAGAGGATCGGCGGCTTTGCGGGCCTTAAACCATGGTCGGCCAAAACCACGGTAACCGATAGCGTTTTGCATCCAACACCCAGGGCAACTCCCTCCCCTTAACACTGTAACATATACAGGTAAGGTCGGATACCCTATTAGTCGATACACTGTGCCCAGCCGTTATCCATCCGACACTGACCTCATCCCGATGGTGCACCTAGTCATGTATGTTATTCCCTAACACTAGGCATACATAACAAGTCATCTAGCTACGAAAAACACCGCAAAAAACGTCAAACTGAGTTCCCAATCGCGAACTCTAGTTCGCGATCGCGAACTAGGGTTCGCGTCGGGAACTCAGTCGTGAACTACTTCGCGACGATCAACAATTTTCTCTGGACCGACTTCGCGATCGCGAACTAAGTTCGCGTCGCGAACTCTCTTCATCTGGCGATTTTTCTGCATTTTTCACCAACAAGACAATACCAAATGAAATAACCGAAACCCGAGTTGTAGGTCGAATCCACTCACCTTTCAAACTTCGATTCTTTAACTCAGTGAGCTAGTATCACTGAGTATCCTTCCCGGTTCCTGTCAACAACATACCGAGTTAGTGATAATCCACCGAATCGTCAAAATCATCAATTTCAACATCTAACTACATAAGACTCATAAAATGCACATTTTATGACATTTACAACTAGCACAATCCTTCATCAATACATTTGACCATTTTGACCATTTATCAAGTATTCACAACTAGTTGACCCAAACGGGCCAAAAACTCGAATATGATCCAAACACTTCCACATTTCCATTAACTAGGAATTAATCTTTAAACTAGCAATTCACAATCATCTAACAATTCCAACAAGATCATAACCATCACAAATCCAAGTATGATACTTCCAAGATCACTAGTTAACCATTTTGACAAAATCATCCAAACACTAGTTACACTACATCACCAATTGATCAATACTAGGTTTTTAACATCCATAACTTACCAAACATGATTTCAGAACCTAATAAACAATTCTATCCAACCATAACTCAAGAAATCCAAGATTTGTCAAAACCCACCTTCAACTTCCACCATTAATGGAGGTTGAAGGTGATTTCCACCAAATCTTGTATTCCTTCAACAAACAACCATACAAAAGATGTAAAAGCTTGCATAAACACATAAAACAACTTCCATATCAAGATTCATCCATAGATTACTAACAATCACAAACCCTAGTTCAAACTCTAGCTCAAGAACAACATGAACAAGTGAAGGGGAAAGAGTAACTTACTTCTAGACTCCTTTTATCACCACAAGTAGCAAGATTTCGAGAATATAACCAAAGAATCAACACCAAAAGCTCAAGAACAAGGAAAGAAGCTAGAGAGAAAAGATGGGGTTTTTTGCAATGGAATAGTGAAGATAATGTTTTCAAAAAAATGAGAAGTGTAAGACAAAAGAGAGGGTTTCCCCTCTCTCTCTCTATCCGGCCAACACAAGGGGGGTGGGACCCCTTTGTGGCTTTTGTTTAATTTAACAGTATATGTCTGAAAAGTCCCTTTCGAAATTAATTTATTTAAAATAGCAAACGGACTCCAATTTTAGAAACGAAAGTATATCTGGAGACGATATTTAACAAAGAATCCAGATATATAAAAATCATGTTTTCATTCCAAATAATTCACAAGTCGGGTATTTTAACCCCTTGGTTAAAATACCGCAAAGGACAGCAGGCTAATTAAATTAACTAAGCATTTAATCAGATAATCATTTAATAAGATACCTTAAGGTCAATAAACTACTAGGCCGGGTTTTGGGATGTTACACATATACATATATGTATACATGCATGAATGACATCCATTCAAACCAATATTTGGGGGTCCCTCATCAAATACATTAATGTGTCTTCCATGATCATTTCATTTCAAAAATCAATGGTTTAGATTGAGTTCTGATGGTTCTATAGCCTTAATTGGTCCTGAAACTAATTCAACCCTATATATATATATATATATATATATATATATATATATATATATATATATATATATATATATATATATATATATATATATATATATATATATATATATATGTATATTATAGTATAAAAAATATAATATTTACATCATATATTAAAGATTATAATTAAATTAAAAATATCTATATATTTTGTGTATATGGGAGCTTAAATTAGCCTAATCGAGCTGAGCTCGAGCCTGCAAAAGCTTAATGAGCTGAACTCGAGCTTTATACATAAAGCTCGAAACCTCTTTAAAATTAAACGAGTTGAGCTTGAGCCTAGTCGAACTCGGGCTCGGCTCATTTACATCCCTAAGCAAAAGTTACTCAAACACTAATTATTATCAGATAATTAATTACTTTGGGGGTGTTTGGGAAAGCTTATTTAGAAAGGCTTATAGTTTATAAGCTTATATAAGCTTAAATAATCCCTTTGAAAAGGGATTATTAAGGCTTATATAAGCTTATAAGCCATAAGCTCCCTTAAATAAGCTTTCCCAAACACCCCCTTTGTGTATCTAAAGTTCTGACAAATTCATATTACAGAAATGGGAGACAAATTTCGGTTAGAAGAAGAAGATAAGGGCATGTTAGAAACCGTATTAGGTCGTGAAGCCTGCAATTTCTTCATTTGGTCAGCTTCAAATAAAATTCCCGATGAATTTCGGTCAAAAACAGGGGATTTAGGGGTTCAAGAAGCTTTTCATAAGATTCTCGATGGGTCTGATTGGAATTACGCCATTTTTTGGCAAGTTTCAAATACAAAATCGGGGAAATCGGCTTTAATTTGGGGTGATGGACATTATAAATAATCAAAAGAAAATGAAATTTTTAAAAACCGGGATGAAATCGTCAGGAAAAAACGGGTTCTTCAAAAGCTTTATTCATGTTTTAAGGGGCCCACAGAAGGAAATCTTGCATCGAAAATGGATTTAATTTATGATTTGGAGATGTTTTATTTTACATCGGTTTATTATTTATTCCCGTTTGATAAACCGTCGAGCCCATCACAATCGTTCAACACGAGCCGATCCGTTTGGGCTTCCGATGCCAAAAGTTGTGAAGAACATTATCAATCAAGATCGATTTTAGCAAAATTGGCCCGTTTCCAAACCCTAGTTCTTGTTCCGGTCAAACGAGGAGTTATAGAAATCGGGTCATTTAAGTCAATCCCGGAAGACCAAAATTACATTTCAATGGTCAAAACTTTGTTTAACGGTTGCCACCCGAAAACATTACCGAAAATTTTCGGTCAAGAATTAAGTCTCGGTTCCGGTGGCCCAAAATCGGGCCCAATTAGCATCAATTTTTCCCCAAAAGTCGAAGACGATTTGGATTTCGGGGGCGAATCATATGAAATGAACCATGTTTTGGCGGGAATTCATCGAACGGGCATCAAATCAATGATAATAACGGGAAATTATTCCCGCAAGTAACACATGGAGTATTAAATTCACAAGAATCCAATCAAGATTTATCTTTAATGGGTACAAAACCGAGAAAACGGGGCAGAAAACCCTCAAACGGGCGAGAAGAACCGTTAAATCACGTAGAAGCCGAAAGACAAAGACGTGAAAAACTAAATCAAAGATTTTACGCGTTACGTGCAGTTGTACCAAATATTTAAAAAATGGATAAAGCATTGTTACTTGGTGATGCAATTTCGTATATAACCGATTTGCAATCAAAAATAAGAATTTTGGAAACTGAAAAAGAAGTCAACTGTGTACCGGAAGTTGACTTTATGCCTAGAAAAGATGATGCGGTTATAAGAGTTAGTTGCCCGTTAGATGATCATCCAGTTGCACGTGTTATAAAAACGTTTAAAAATCATGAAATGGTGATTAATGATACAAATGTTTCAACTACCGAAGATGGAAAAGTTATACATACGTTTTCGTTTCAAGGTCTTAATGGTGGTGATATTGAACAATTGAAGGAAAAACTCGATTCGGTTTTTTCAGAATGATTCAAATTTTAATCTTTACTAAGATCTTGATATCGCGTTTGTTTTTTTTATCTTATATATAAACAATTAAGTTTCGTAGTTTTGAGTAGTTGTTATGTAGATCAATGTGATATTTTGTTATAGAAATTTATCGAAATTGTTGGATTATAGTCATTTTGAGAACTTGTAAATATCTTGTTTACTATGTTGCAAAGTTGCAGTTCATTGCCTCATGTTTAAGGTTTTGTGTACAAACTAGTTTTGTAAAACATACATTTTAGTATTTCGTTTATGTTAATTTGTTCACTTAAATTAGCAGTCTGATACTTAATCCTTATCAAAGTTCAGGTTTGAAGAAAGTAAAGTGAATATTTCCTTCATTTAGCCTTATGTAGTTATCTAAAATTTAAACAATTCTTTTAGAAAAAACATCGCTAAAAGCAATGTTTTAAAAACTGCTTTTGATATCGAACCGGTAAGCGTCCAAAATATGGTTGACCCGATCAGATCGGATTAGCCGGCCGATTGAACCAATTGACAATACTATTGAGTATTTATAATGTTGTAATTATGTAAATAATGTACATCAAAATATGAAAATGTATGTAACGGTAGCGACAAAAAACATTGATTTAAATATTGTGGAAACATAGAAATTGAAAAGTTTGTACTATCAATCAAACAACTAAAATTTGATTGCTGCAATTATAAATATCATTTGATAACAGTGCATGCAATACTACTAATTAAGAAAATGGGGCATGTAGTTCATGTGAGAACCTTATTTTTGCAAAATTTAACATGAAATCAGGACAAATAGGACCAAAAACAGTTATTGTAACAGATATTTTCTCAATCCAGTTTCCATTCACCTTATAAACCTGATTTGATTATGAGTTCATCAACAGAACCTGATACCAATTACCTAAGTCCCAAGACATTATCAAAACATACACAATAGTTCAAATGATCATTTTATTCAAATCAATATACAACTAATGTTATTACTAACATTATGTAAAAAGAAACATACTCTAACATTGTAAAATATTATGTAAAAAGAAATATATACAATAGTTCAAATTATCATTTTATTCAAATCAATATACAACTAATGTTATTACTAACATTATGTAAAAAGATATATATACTTCTTTTAAGAAATAGAAAATTAAATATTATGTAAAAAGAAATATAATCTAACATTGTAAAACACGCATGTTGCCGAAAATTGAAAGTGAAGCAGTCAAAAGTTTTGATTGTCAAATTTTGTACAACATTTTCCTTACATATAATATATATTAATCATGTTTGTATATTTATTTTGTGATTGATTGGTGCAGTTTTGGTTTATACATGTCTTTGTATTTTTGCACAATTACTCCCTCACAGACACATAACATGCCCATACATATATTTACATGTTTTTTTTTTGGGTGCTCAACATATTCTTGCACACAAATATTTGCATACACTTATCCATACTCGCATATTTTTACTTGTGCATATTTTATTAGGTATGCAACTATGCACACACATCTCATATATACTCAAACACGTTCTCACTCACATTTGTACTGGATGTCTCTCTGGAAGCAATCTTTCTACCTCCGAATATGTCTACATCTTACTTTCACATACACTACTTTGAAAAAAATTGTGTATCATTATCGTTTTCGTATTTTCCTTGCATGATTTGGGGAATAGATATGTATAAATGACGTGGGGGTTTATGCAAATCTCACATACATGTCTTTCACGTAGTTTATGTACCTATATCAAGTAATTATGCCATTAAAAAAACACATACGCGTCTACAGATATAAATACATACGTAATGAAATGCCTACAGGCAGGCTACAACTAATAAATCAACGTCAGAGTTAAAAATAAAATAAAAATACTCATCCCTAGAAAGGATAATGGGCGATATAATAGAAACTTTCACACTAAAAAGATGTAAACATTAGAAACTTTGAACACAAATTGAAGGTTTAGAAATTAGAGTTCGTGACGATGCGTTTACATTTCTAATCCTAAACATTTTCAATATATATAAATCAATGTTTTTAAACCCTGATTTTGAATATCATATCATACCGGTCGACGTTTATATTGATAAAGTCGGACTGGTTTAAGTTAAATCGGATTATTCAATATGGAAATTCTACATCTTCAATTTAAGTCTTATACGACTAAACCATTTTCCACTAGTCAACATTCAAAACCATGACTTCAATTTTAACTGCACCCTATAAATAACCTCTTTCTCTTTCACTCTAATTCGCATTCCATACATTATTACATACTCCGATAAATAAAACACAAGAATTAGGCCATATATGCCATGCAAATTGCTTGGCAAACAAGAAACAAATTAACCATGCAAAACCAAATTGGTGATCTTCAAGTAGTTGCAGCGTTGGTGTCAATCTTTGCATTATTAACCACGGTCGAGCCATGCGGTGCAAGCCTTGAGCCAATGAACATGAACCAACGGTTTATGATTTTACCATCTCTTGACCACTCACCTGGCCACACTCCTGGAAATGGATGCAATAATAGTGGTAATGGTGGAAATCCTTGCATACCGCCCGTTAATGAGAAGGCCTTCACAAGCCGTTATGGGCCCACTACTACAAGAGGTTCTCCTCCACCACCGTTGCCGGTTACTCTGGCGGCAGCCACCAACCGGAAGTTGATGATGGAGTCTCATGGAGCTTTTGGCCTCAACTAAATTAGCTAGATATACTTGTGTATGCTTGCTAACTCATGCATTCTCAAGGCAACTATTAGTTAATGTTATTTGTAATGTCTTTATGACTTAATTCATATTTAATTATAGTTCGATTATAATGATATATAATTATGTATTTTTTATGGATAAAAATAAGAGCACTTGTGGGCTTGTGGTGATTATTTTTTTTAGAATTAAGAGAATAAAAGTTACAAGTTTAAAACTTATGTTAGAAATTCTTGGGTAAATAATCTGGAAAAGAAATAAAGCAATTGACTTGGATATATCTTAGAATTTTGCACGAATATATCTCGGATAAAACACCTATTTGCTTTTAGTGGAAAAGGTAAATAAAATAATTGATAAAGTTAATTCTTTTCATTATAATAATGGGAGCTCGTTTATTAAAAATGATGTTATGATTAAATTTTATATCGTTTTTGTTGGAAAAATTGTGTTGAATATAATTGTTCACCAACTTTCTACGAATGTAATTATATGTATATTTGTTATATATAATTGATGGTTGATAATTTTGCGTTTATCTTTGTGAAAGCTACGCACCGAGCTAAAAAAGTCTAAAATAAAGTTGTGATGAATGAGATATCAATTATCAACTCTCAAGGTGAAATGTTTAGAACAAATTAAAAAAGCAAACAAATAAAATGGGTGGAAAATTGACTCACAATGATAGATGAACAAAAGCAAGTGAAGTTTATAACAAATGAAATAAAAAAGAGGTCAGACTCCTTTGGGTTTTCTTTTAGGGTGCAAATTGATAGATCAAAAGCTTGTCAAAGCTTGAATTCATGCACGCTTAACTTTCGGGTTCTTATGAGTTCGTTTTTGCCAAATGATTCCTAACCAGCTAATGAATGTGCTAAAAATTCAATCTGCTTTTTAGGGGAAAATTGGTTTGATGAAATTTAAGATTTTCTATTTGAAAAAGTCTCTGAATTATATATAATAAAATATATAACTCACTCAAATTATGAATAATTAAATGATAGTTAGAACTACCCAAAAATGGTTAAATGAAGCTAGTTACGAGCGGCGGTTACATGTAGGGTGGGTTGCAATCTAATAATCGTTGTTGGCCAATACGACCGCCGACTAGTTTTCAAACAGCTTTCATGCGTTGGCCTATGTTGACGTGTGGCTGCAAGAGGCGCTTCTCCTTGACCCCTGCCATTTTGAATCCGTAATTTCAGTAAGTTAATCGGTATACACCAAGTTGAGTTTAAATTACCAACTACTTATATACACGTGGTCAATATATATGTAATACATGTAGTCTATTTATCTTTACTCATAGGTATGATTGTTAACATCTTACAGTACACATACTTATTTTTTAAAGGGATTGAAAATCATTGTTGTATCGGTTGTACAAATCTATGAAACACGATATATGAAACACGATACATTAGTGTACATATATCTTCCTGAACACATATAATGAGAATAAATAGAGCACGATTTGATGATTATTAGAAATGTAGCAAGGTATTAATCTTATATAATACATCCGTATCACAATAATAGGATTTTACAGATTTTTAGGCAAAAGATTAAAGTGATGAATAAGATAAATTAAAGCAGATAATCAGTGGAGGATGAGTCTTACTCTTTTTTAATAAAATGTTATTAGTGATGTTTAAAAGTGAATAATGATAATTTCAATATATTAATGTGAATATTTAGTACGTGGATGATGAGTCCTATATTTTTTTATTTTACCAAATTGAGTAATTTTAAAGTGTATTACTTATTTTGAAATATCTATAAATAAAAAATGTATCACTTATTATGATGCGGAGATGGGATTAATTTTAACTAGTTGATTTACATGCAAGCAACTATGAACGATATCAAATAATATTCTCAACCGCATATATAAAGGAAAAATAAGTAATGATTGTCGTTGTTCAGAACGTGTAGAGAATGGAGGAGGTTGGGCCGTTGGGGTGGATCACAAATTGTATGACTTTGAAGGGTTCTTCAATTCCCTTGGGTCGAACGTTGACCGACTAAACGTCTTCTTTAGGGAACAATCGCATGACGTGTTTAATTCATTCATGTCACCCGTTTTAGAGCACCAACATAAAATTTAATTAGTGTTCAATCAAAATTTGTATTTCTTAGGTATTTAACGGATTGGCATATAAAATTCATTAGAGTTATCAATACCATCCAAAAATATTATACATTGATTCAAGTTTCACCCATGTCAAATAAGCGAGTATTAGTGTAATACTAAGGCCCTGTTTGATTTGGACTTAAATGTTTGGACCCAAACTGTAACTGCAGACTCGGTCCAATCCGGGTGTTTGATTTGCACACAATTCCTCTGACTCGGTCGGTATGTTGGACTCGGTCCAACCCAATTGCTTGATCCAGTCCGATTGAAAAAGTTACCGGATTCAGTCTACAGCTAATCTTTTGACGACGCAGCAGAGCAACGCCTCCCTCCTTCCTCGTTCCTGATAACTTTACGAACAAATTGTGAGTTCATGAGAATTCTTCCAAAGCCCTAACTTTCCCTCAATTGATCCTTAAATAATCATGCCTACCTGAAATTCAAGTTTGCCGACGCTTTTAAATCAACATTGCAACTGTGATTCAGGTAATCCATTCATTATCCATATGTGTCATAGTTTGTATGTTGGTAGTTTTTAATGGTTCTTGATGATAGAAAAGGGATGGATACGTGAAAGGTGATAATTTTGTTAGATTTGGTATTTATGCTAGATAAAGCTGTTAAATTATGGCTAGGGCTTAATTGATGTGTATAGTACAGTTTATAAGAAACCCTGATATTTCATTGTTTAGTTGTGTGGTTAAGCAGCTGAAGACTTGTGTTTTCTGTAAATCTTTCAAACACATTCAATTAATTTAGTCAAACACATGGACTCAATCCGATTTTTTGACTCAATCCGATTTTAACTCAATCCGATTATGACTCGGTCCGATTTTGACTTAATCCGACTAATCAAACGACCCCTAAGTCAATACACATACATGTCTTCATATATTTTCAATAGCGTGTATATTATGAAAATATGCGACGACCACAAGCTTCATAGTTTTGCTCCTTTTGAGACCCATTCAACTTACGTCATTTTATTTCATCATAAGCTAATGCAAATTCATTTTCTTTATATTCCTATATAATAAAAATACTTCAAATTAATACCCAGAAATTAAAAAACTCTCTGAAATAATAAATTTATTCGGTTCCGACATGATACAATGTAAAAAATTGAATAACTTGATAACATCATAAGATAATAATTTTTTTAGAGTTCACTTTAGAATTTTCGGTCCCAACTAAAACCATAAATTAGTAATTCTATAAACTGCAAAAAAAAATGTTTAACACATTTGTTCCTCTTGTTTGCATTTATTGTACTTCAAAAGTCATTATTGATTTCTAATGCATATGAACACAATAATTACTAATTTACGTTGACTCTCAGAGTTCGCTGTAACGTATTTCAAAGATACATAGACTAATTTGCCTTTTTATCAGTGTAATTAATTAAAACTTTTTAAATCAATAATTATTAATTTATCGATAAGTTAATAAATTTCTAAATTAATTAATTTATCTGGTCTCGATATTATTAATTTAAAGAGTTCAATTCTACTAAGGAATGCATATTGTCCCTTGTGGATGTCATTGCATATGCTCGAACCACTAACTTACTAACTAGGCGTTCAAAAAAATAAAATTTACTATTTTAGTAAATTATATAAATAAACCGAATTTAATATCACTAGTTGGGGATCCGTAATTTCGTATTACATTAGATGAAATATCATATACTTTATAATTAGTCATTGGTTGTGGACTGTTGTAATTATGTGTGTACAATAAAAATGATTTTTGACAGAATTAATTTTTAGTGATATTTCAAAGAAGTGTAGAAAAAAATTAAATTTTTTTAAAAAAAGTATTGGTTATTAAAGAATGGATTCCATTATTTTCCTAAGAATTTTTTTTTCTTTTTTTCATTTACAAGTTATAAATTTGTTACCGCAATTTTTGTGTCACTATAAAACTGTACCTATTAAACCTTTTTACGCATGTACATATAATAACATTTCTTCATCAATCAATCGTGTTTTTTTATGTTTTTTTATGACTACTGGTTTTATAAATATAATACTATAATTATTTTAAGGCATTTTCTAACTTATGCCCTAGGGGCACATACTACCAAATATTAAAAACCATTTATGCCCCTGCATTTAATTTAAAAAAACTCCTCAATTTTAATTATAATAAGGATAAAGTAGGAATTGCAAGATTTCTAGCAAGTCATTAATACGAAATAGCAAGTATAAAAGTTAACTATGAGATATTAAATGCTTGTTAAAATATGCCTAGGGGCATACAATAGAAAGACTCTTATTTTAATTTATAAATATAATGTGTATTCTTGAATATCCATCTCGAAGCATGGGAAACATGCTTCTCGTTTAAACCATTTTATACAATAAAATTTTACCTCGATCGTCTGGTTCTTCAGATTCATAAGACAAAAAGAGACCAGTCAAATCTCGTATGAGATATTCCAAGTCAAAACAAAGATAAAACAAATATAAGTCATATTCAAACCATACGGTCACTAGTTTAATTTTCTTATAAATAAGTCTCTCTTCTTCATCATGAATATATATTATTCATCAAACCCCTAACATTTCATCTTTTTTCTTCTTAATCAAACTCATTCATCCCCAAGATATTAGAGATAAACCTACTCGCTCGATCTTGATATCTAAACAATAACAAACAAACACACACACCATTTTGAATTGTAAACATGAAACACCAATTCATTTTTGTCGCCACAATGGCAACACTTGTTCTTTTACTTCTAAGTTTTAAACCAATTGGAGCATGCAGACTCTTGAATGGAGATTTTGTAGAAACACTGATGAAGAAAGAAAATCTTCTATTGTCATCGTTACAAAGACGGCCGGTCCGACCACCGGGAAATGGATGTAACTCGACTGGCAATGGTGGCAACCCTTGTATCGGCTCCAAGAAGGTCGCCGGAGGTCACAATGGTGCTGCCATACCACCACCGCCACCACATGATGTCACACCATCACTGGTTGAAGTAGGAAAGGCCACTAGCTAGCTAGCCACCCGGCCATGATGCATGCAATATCCATGATCCTACGTACTTACTTTTTTTTACAAATTTAAATAGCAATGAAGTCATGAATCAAAATTCTGACCACAAGATCACGATATCCACTAATGAATTGGACTTCTTGATCCATTGATTTTTCATTATGTATGTATATGCTTTAATACACACATAATATGTTAATTTTTTATTTATATAATATAGTTTTGTTAATTTGTCTAATTGTCATATATATGTGCCTACTAGCTATATGATTACGTGTTCATATGCATGTATATGTGCCTATTCGCCACAGTTTCGTCGCTATATTTTCCAAGCTCTACCTAAACCAGGTTCTCACCCTGTCATGAGATTCACAACCATTTGGTTTAACAACCACATTTCCAAGTATTTCGTCTTTAATATAGGTGTTTTGCTCAAACAATTTAACATTAAAATCCAATAATAAAATGAACCAAACCATTTTAGGTTTTCATTATAGAGGGACATATATATATATCATGAAATGTTAGGTACATTTTTTGATATAGACTAAAAAACGATAATACTAATTGATCTCGTCGATTTTAAGAATATCCAAGATAATCTAAACCAAAAAGGCAAAAACCAAGTTAATTTAAGAATATCATGGATTTTAATTTTCAAAAGTTGTTCAATAAAATAATACGAATTTGAAAAGAAAAACTCAAATTTTCATAAAATCAAAAATAATCATTCGCGTAACACAAACACACCATAAATAATGCCCATAATTTCAAATGTGTAAGAAAATGACAAACAGACCAAAAATGAGCCCAAAACAAAGTCAACAATAATAAATAAAAAACATTGTCAAGATCGATTAACCAGAATAGTTAATAAACACAATGATCTACTCAACAATAGAAGTTACAGCGGATTAACACTATGTTGATTCAATCAAGAACAATAAACTGTAAATAATATGAGAATTATTAAGAACTCAGTTATCACAAAAAGCTTCAATGTATATTGATTGATCGAATACAATTCATAAGGAACTATTTATAATAGTCCTTGAAGCCTAACTATTTACCCTAGTTATTCTAGGATACGATTACAATTCGAATTTCAAAAGATATGATATTCTAAACTATCTCTACGAAGATCTCGGACACGATCAACACCATATATAGACATCAGTAGTATATGCCATCGTCAGTAGTAAATATGAACATTAGTAGTAATGACCAAGATCAGTAGTATCTTCTGTAATCAGTATCAACTCCTTAGCAGCATTAAGTAGTTAATCAACATTAACTGCATATCAGTAACAAGTATGCAAATCAGTAGTAACTTGTTTTATATCCCAACAATCTCCCCCTAAACTTCTTAATTCAGTTTGAATTAATCAAGTTTCTTTTCCTTTCTTTTCTTCTTCTTCTTCTTCTTCCTTAGCTCTTCTTTCATCTCCTCCTTCTTTCTTTGATCTCTTAATCTTTTTTGTTCATCCACATATGCTTTATTCTTTTGAAATAATTGTCTGTATTTTTCTGTATACATATTTTGATCATTTGGTCTTACAAAAGCACAGCATATGATTTGATACAAAGTCTTTGGTGAGTGACCATAGTCTCTTTCCATTAAATATAGCTCACATCTTCTGTTAGTTCTCTCAAAGAAATACATGTTGACTGTGGGAAGAACATTCCAAGCAAATAAATTATCTTCACTTTTAATCTTTGCTTTATATTTCTCTGGATGAAATGCAGCATCAAACATCTCAGTTAAGTATCCAGCTCCAGAGTTTTTCCAGCTTTTATTCTTCATTCTGGGTTTACCAATCTCCAACATAGTTATAACATCACTTCTGTTAAAAGAGAATAACATTGGTTTCCATGCTTTGAACTTCTGAACACTTTTGTCTTTTCTTATGATTTCATGAATTCCTTGATTTTCTCTCCAGTTAATAATAGGATTGTCTTGTTGGATTGGTTGTGGTTAATCTATGATTTGGGGAGTTTGTTTTAGTTTCTTTGTAGTTGTATCATCATCTTCTGTAATTTTTCTTTTATTTGAGCCTTGCTCTGAAGATTCACCAACTTCAGTCTTTCTGTTTAATACAATATTGGGATCAATTTTGATTATATTTGAAGGTTCAATGACTTGTACACCTTCATTCAGTTGTTTCTTTTTCTCAATGCACTACCTTTCAACTAGTGTAATAATTTTCATTCTTTCAAAGGATTTTGCACTGTGACCTCTTGACTTAAGATATTCAACCATCATACTTTTCTCTTCATCAAAAGGTTGAGGCATGTCAATCTTGCATCTTTTGCATTCATTGATTTGTTCTTCTATAAGTTCCAGTCTTTCTTCTTCATATTTTCTTATTTTGTCAAGTTCTTCTTGTTGACCTTCTAGAAGAAAATCTTCTATTTCTTGAATTTCTTGAATTGCTTCAGCTGCAGATTGTTCTTGTTGAGCCTTTTTCTTGTTTTCAAGTTCAAGAGTTTTGGCACATTTTCTGTGGTACCTCATTCTCTTGACTTTCCAATGTGATTGTTTCAAAGGCCTGACTAGATTCATCTTATTCACCATATGGTGACCAAGAGCTCTGTGTGGATAGTCATCATCAAATTTTTCTTTGCCTTTACCTATGCACTGAGGTGGAGGTGTGTACTTCATATCTGGTACCTCATTTATTTGTATTTTTGGTGCAAAGGTTTTTACTTTCTTCTTTTCTAAGATCTTTGGGTGAGGAGGTAGTTCACATTCATCCACCTCATCCTAATTTACATTGGCATCAAAGTCTTGAGTAATTAATGCTGTTGTTGTTGCTGGTGTTGCGGTTACTACTGGTGAATCAGTAGTAACTGGTACTTCAATTGTTTCTGTTACAGACTCAGTAGTAACCAATGTAGTTACTACTGATATTAGATTTAGAATGTTAAAGGGTCTGTAAAGTACCATTTGTAGAGTAGAGGGGTCTGCTACTGGTGAAGGAGTTATTACTGATGTTGCTTCTTGTGTTTCTTCTTCAGTTAGATCAGTAATAATCACTTCAGTTGTTTGATGAACTTCAGTAGTATCCATGGGATCAGAAGTACCCATGACTTCAGTAGCAACTTGAGAAGGTACTTGTTCTGCTGTTGGTGATTGTTGTGCAGACACAAATACATCTTCCATACTTTTGATTCCTTTGTCAAAGTCATCATCACTTTGACCTGTTTCACCATGAGCTTCTTTGAGATTTAAGAGGGAGGCTGCTGCTGCTGCTATTGATGTATCAATCATTCCTTGAATTGTATCTTTCTCCCCCTTAGTGATCTCAACCTGTTGTGGATCACTAATATCAACCTTCTTCTTCAATTTTCTGATTATTGAAGTTTGTCTATGAAGCCTTTGATCCATTCTTTGCATCCTTCTGTTCAGAACATTGATGTAATGCTTCATATAGCTCATGGTTCTACCTTGATTGTTGATGAGTGTATGGCAGTTTTGTACAGTGGTTTCAAGGTTTTCCATCCTATCCATCTATTCAGATTGTTGCATATTACCCTCAGTCCTTTTAGGAACATCATCGGGTTGAGTTGGTACATTGGTTTGAAGGTTTTCCATCCTTTCCGTCAAATCAATATGTTCCATTCTTCCCTCATCATTGCTTGGTGATTCATTGTGAGTTTTAGATACTCTCTTCTTCCTAGAAGAAGCAGTAGTATCTCCCCTTGTGGTTTCTTGGCACCGGGGTCCTTTGAGTGCTTCCTCAAATGATTCATCACTCAAAGTTGCCGAGGTCTGGGTCATAATGATGTTCTCACTAGCCTGTGCACCAACCTTTGGTACATCAGTAATGAGAGCCCTTTCCTCATGACTTCTCTCCTCCTTGGAAGTCAACTCTTGGAGTCTGGGGTCTGACTCAGTTGGTCCCCTGGTGTCCTTTTTGGAGATTCTTTTCCTTTTGTATTTGGATGTAATAATTTGGCTTTTGGGTAGGTTTACCAACGAGTGAAGAGTAGCACTCTGAGGTTCTATTACATGTTCCTGAGACACATTCAGGACATCTTGAGGTGAGGATGTTTGAGTGGTTATTGGGGATTGTATTTGGGCTGCAATATTTAGTGATGGAGTGGGTTGGGGTTCAATGGGGTGACTTGAACCTTCTCCAGTTTGGGGTTGATCATGGATCATATTTGGAAACAAAGGTGTTTCCTTTCCAGAATATTTGAACTTTTTGTTCATATTTGAGAAAACCTTTTTATTAAGTTCTGGAATAGGAAAAATATTTTTGGTTTTATTTAAATTTGGGATTTCACAGTCAAAAATATGTGCAAGGAACCTTGGATACATTAAAAATTTTGATACAGACAAGTTTCCAAGCATTCCTTCAAAAATCATTTTTGAAAAATTAAATACTTGATCTGTGCACAAACATACAACAACAGATGCTATTGATCTGTTGAACTCATTCCAAGTACTCTTTTTAGGTGATATACAATGTTGAATAGTATGTACCAGAAATTTCCATTGGGGTGAAAGAAGACCTTTTTGAAAAGTTTGAATATATGTTCTTCCTTCATACCCCATTTTTAAAATGTTTTCAATCAAATCCTCTTTAGAGAGAAGAGATATACTTGTTTCATCATTGAGTTGTAGATGTTGCCTAATGGTTTGTTCAGTGATTACAATGGAGTGTCGATCTATGTCTGATTTGATTTTGATGATATCCTCTTCTTCTATTCTTTCAGCTTTTTCCCAGAATTGAACAATATGTTGTTCACAGAGTGTGGGATTTATTGTTAAGGCAAATTTGATTGTGGATTTCTTGAGAAACATAGCTATTTGCCTAAACTTTCTTGTTCCATCTGGGTTTTTTAGAAATGCAACCATGTTGTGAAATTCTGAGTAAAGAAGATCTGTTTGAGCAACTAGAGGTTTCCTCATCGCCATTTTTTATTGGAATGTGTTTGAAATTCGGTTTGTCTGAGAGTTTTTGAATTGAATTGAGATTTATTACTGCCTTTTATGGTTTTAAACAAGATTGCCGACCTTTAGGGTTTATAGTGGGTTTTAGCAGATCGAGGTTTGGATAATGTAAGATTAACCGACTTCTGTTATTTATAGTTTTCGAAATTAACCTGCAAAAAGTCACAAATGCCCTTCGAATCATAGCATAACGGCTATTTTCATGGGGTTAGTTAAGTAATTTTATCGTTTTTAAGAGTAAACCGCCGATCAGTAGTAACTAAGTATCAGTAATAACAAACGTCAGTAGTAATTGAGGCTTGAATGTTTTAAAGACTGATCAGTAGTAACTAACAACTATAATCAGTAATAAATGAAGAACCAGTAGTCAATATTTTTAATAACTTAATTAATATTATACAGAAACTTTACATATGAGATTTTAATTTATAAAGGTCATTCCAATACTGTTAACTAAATAGTTAAACCTTCCTACATCAAATGCTTTTGTAAAAAGATCTGCTAGTTGATTATCAGTATGAATTTTAACCACTTTAATTAATTTCTTTTCATTACAATCTCTTATGAAATGAAATCTGATTTCAATATGTTTAGTTTTTGAGTGTTTTACTGGGTTGTTCACAATACTGATTGCACTTTGATTATCTATAAAAATTGGAGTTTTGAGAATAGACATACCAAAGTCTATGAGTTGATTTTGAATCCATAGGACTTGGGCACAACATGCAGATGCAGCTACATACTCTGCTTCTGCAGAAGATGTTGAAACATTTGTTTGCTTCTTGCATTGCCATGACACAAGTCTTGATCCAAAGAATTGACATCCACCAGTAGTTGACTTTCTATCCAAGCATTCACCACCATAATCACTATCTGTGTATGCTGTAAGTTCAAAAGGTGAGTCATGTGGATACCAAAGACATAGTGATGGTTTTCCTTTCAAGTATCTAAAGATTCTTTTGACTGCTTGCAAATGCAGTTCCTTTGGTTTTGCTTGATACCTGGCACATACACAAACACTATACATAATATCAGGTCTAGATGCAGTTAAATACATTAAAGAACCTATCATTGATCTATATAAGTGTTCATCTACATCCTCCCCCTCAATGTCAGGATGTAGGTGTTTATGTGTTTCCATAGGAGTGCTTGCACTTTTGCAGTCTTTCATTGCAAATTTCTCTAATATGTCTTTAACATATTTAGATTGATTGATTAAGATGTCATCTGGTTTTTGATTGACTTGGAGTCCAAGAAAGAAGTTCATTGGACCCATTGAGCTCATCTTGAATTTGATCTGCATAAGTTCTTCAAATTCTTTGCACAGTTAATCATTTGTTGATCCAAAGATGATATCATCTACGTATATTTGAACAAGTAGTATGTCATCTTTGACCTTCTTGGTGAATAGGATTTTGTCAATGGCACCTCTTTGAAAATTGTTCTTTAACAGATATGATGATAATGTGTCATACCAAGCTCTTGGTGCCTGATGTAGGCCATAAAGAGCTTTACCTAATTTGAACACATAGTCATCATGTTCAGGATCTTCAAATCCCGGAGGTTGACAAACATAGACTTCTTCTTTTATTTTTCCATATAAGAATGCACTCTTTACATCCATTTGATAGACTTTGAATCTTTTGAATGATGCATATGCCAAAAATATTCTGATTGCTTCAATCCTTGCTACAGGAGCATATACTTCATCATAGTCTATTCCTTCTTCTTGAGTGTATCCTTGTGCTACAAGTCTGGTGTAACACCTCAAATCTTAATACCAAATATTGGCCAAAATAAAACATTTTTATAAATAGAAGAACATCCTCAATTTGGATTTACAAAAACCTTGGTATGAAATCAGAGTATAAAAGTAGGTGTTACAAAATAGATCATAACCAAGCTAAGACTAAATCCAATCTAGTGCTCTTCTATTCTAGGTCCCGCATCTCTATCCATGCGTACCTAAGCCTTCGATCCCGAACCTGAGTACATAGCAAAACAAAACAAGGAGTACGTGAGACAAAAACGTCTCGTGAGCTACATGGGTTTAGACCCCAAGGTTAATAATAATAACCGAATCACAACCAAACAAACAAACAAACTCATAAGCTATCACCCATCTATCTAGTCACCCTATTGTGACTCTAATACCTTGCTTTCCTAGCAATCATACCTAGTTGTCGGGACATCCCCAACCAACTAGAACCACATTAACTTATTAACCGGGGATCCCCCGCATTAAGAAGCTTCAAGGTAAAGGCAAGAGGGAATCGCCCAATCTACCAACACCTGCCTTACTCGTCGGACTACTTCCAGTTAGCAAGACTACTATCATGGAATGGGCCGATGGGGATCCGCCCAAATGCTCCCCATTCCATACCTCATGACCGGGGATCCCCCGAATCATCACATCATCTCACCATATCATAACTCGATGGTTATGTCAATCTAGCTCTCGGCTATCACGTCTATCATCAAACAAGTTAGTTCAATACTATCATCGGTATAACTAACTATCAACTACTAGTCTACACAAGTAAGCAAATAGACTATAACACAAGTAATAAAAATGTATTTCATAGGCTATGTACTCAGTAAAGTCCACACGTACTCACCTTAGCAATAAGATGCTCAAACCGTGTTCTTGACACCCAATCTCTTGCTTCTCAATCCAATAAACTTTCCAAGACTTCACCAAAAGCCTAATACAATTATCACAATATGATCAACATCAATTACTACTACCAATGTGTTCATCTACCTCTAGATAACACCCATCAATCCATTTTCCCCAAATATGGTGATTACCAAACCCTAGGTTTAACCAACCCGCAAGATTCTTACAAATCATAATCATACACTTGTTTCCTTTGTTAATATACCATCTATTAAGTGTATACACCATTTATATCACCATATTCCATAACCCCAAGAACTAGGGTTTCAAACCCAAGCCTCTAAACCCATAGATCTAAAGCTACAACTACAAAGGATTGAAGATATACCTTAAATCTTCAACTAGGAGTGAAGAATCACGAGATTTGACCAAGAATTCAGCTCCAAACGATGCTTTACATTCAAACTCGATCTCCTTATTCTGAAGCTTCTTTGTTTTCGTTTCTAATATAGCCTCGGGCTCCTCAATCAACCGGTTCGGGCCGTCAACCCGTAACTCGATCTCCTTATTCTGAAGCTTCTTTGTTTTCGTTTCTAATATAGCCTCGGGCTCCTCAATCAACCGGTTCGGGCCGTCAACCCGTAACTCTTGCAATGGAATAATATTTTCGACTTCCCCGATAAACTTCTTCAAATAACTCACGTGAAAGGTGTCATGCACACCTTGAAGCTCGGGTGGAAGTTCCAATTTAAAAGCTTGAAGCCCGACCCGTTTCAATATTTTAAACGGTCCAACATACCTTGGACTTAACTTCCCTTTCTTACCAAACCGCATTACACCTTTCCAAGGTGACACTTTCAACATGACCATATCACCGACATCCAAGTCGTATGGCCTTTTCTTCAAACCCGAATAACTTCGTTGCCTATCTTGGGCGACTTTCATGTTGGTTTGAATAATACCGATCTTTTCATTTGTCACTCTCACGATCTCGGGACCCGTGAGTTTCGTCTCTCCCGCCTCCAACCAACAAGATGGAGTTCTACATTATCTTCCATACAACGCCTCATAAGGCGGCATCTTGATAGTCGAATGATAACTGTTCTTGATAGTCGAATGATAACTGTTATTGTACGAGAACTCGACTAACGGTAAATGTTCATCCCATTTATCACCGAAGTCTAACACACATGATCTCTACATGTCTTCAACCGTTTGAATCGTTCTTTCACTTTGACCGTCGGTTTGCGGATGATAAGCCGTGCTCAACCGCAACTTTGTACCCAATTCTTCTTGTAAAGATCGCCAAAATCTCGAGGTAAACCTCGCGTCCCTATCGGATACAATCGATAACGGAACCCCGTGGAGTCGAACCACCTCATCAACATACAACTTAGCCAATTTCTCAAGTGGCAACGTTTCCCGAATTGCTAAAAATAGTGCACTCTTGGTCAACCGGTCCACTATGACCCAAATGGCATCGTGACCTCTACTCGTCTTCGGTAAACCTACTATGAAATCCATAGTTATATCTTCCCACTTCCCGGCCGGTACAATTAATGATTGAGCTACCCCATACGGTACTTGATGCTCGGCTTTCACTTGTGCACACGTGGCACACTTAGAGATATACTTGGCCACTCTCGCCTTCATTCCGGGCCACCAATAAACCCGTTACATATCTTGATACGTCTTTGTACTTCCCGGGTGAATCGAATACTTCGACTTGTGCACATCATACAACAACTCTTTTCGGATACCACCGAACTTAGGAACCCAAATACGACCGCCTACGGTCTTCAACCCTTGTGCATTCTCGAGAAAATGTTGGTCCTTACCTAACCGTTCTTGTCTTAACTCGTCTTTTCCCATAACTTCTCGTTGGGCATTCTTGATCCTTTCGATAATACTCGAGACGACTTCTATACGTGTTAAAATTCCCCGATTCGGGTTTTCATAAACCTTTCGGCTCAAGGCATCGGCCACCACATTCGCTTTCCCCGCATGATACACAATCTCACAATCATAATCGGCTATCAACTCGATCCACCTTCTTTGTCGCATATTAAGATCCTTTTGAGTAAACACGTATTGTAGACTTTTATGATCCGTGTACAACGTACACCGAGTGCCATACAAATAATGCCTCCACAACTTCAAGGCAAAAATAATCGCCGCCAATTCCAAGTCGTGTGTCGTGTACCTTAATTCCGCATTCTTCAATTGTCGCGAGGCATACGCGATCACTTTACCTCTTTGCATCAACACACAACCGAGCCCTTGATTCAAAGCATCACTGTAAACCACAAAATCTTCCATACCATCCGGTAACGTAAGGAACGGCGCGTTACACAACTTTTCCTTCAACAAATTAAACGCCTCTTCTTGCTTCTTCTCCCACACAAACTTCTCACTTTTTCTCGTTAACTTCGTGAGTGGAATCGCGATTCTCGAGAAATCTTGTATAAATCTTCGGTAATAACCGGCTAACCCAAGAAAACTTCTAACCTCGGTAGGAGTCCTCGGAGGCTCCCAATTTGACACCGCTTCAATCTTGGACGGATCAACCTTAATACCTTCACACGTCACTACGTGACCTAAGAATTGTACTTCCCGCAACCAAAATTCACACTTTGAAAATTTTGCATACAACTTCTCCCGTTTCAACACGTCTAGAACGAGCCTCAAATGACCTTCGTGTTCTTCTTCGGTTTTCGAATAAATCAAAATGTCGTCAATAAACACGATCAAAAACTTATCAAGAAACGGTTTACAAACCCGATTCATCAAATCCATAAAAATAGCCGATGCGTTGGTAAGACCAAACGGCATCACTAGAAATTCATAATGACCATAACGTGTACGGAAAGCCGTCTTCTCGGTGTCGCCTTCTTTCACCCGAACTTGGTGATAACCCGACCTCAAATCGATCTTTGAGAAATAACTAGCACCTTGCAATTGGTCGAATAAGTCGTCAATCCTCGGCAACGGGTAACGGTTCTTAATAGTTACCTTATTCAACTCTCGGTAGTCAATACACATTCTCATCGAACCGTCTTTCTTTTTAACAAATAACACCGGTGCACCCCACGGTGACGAACTCGGACGAATAAAACCTTTATCTAACAATTCTTGCAATTGGGTCATCAATTCCCGCATCTCGGTGGGAGCTAAACGATATGGAGCACGAGCAATCGGCGTCGCTCCCGGCACTAAATCAATTTTAAATTCGACTTGTCTCTCCGGTGGCAAACCGGGCAAGTCATCGGGAAAAACCTCGGGGAAATCCCGAATAATCTTGACATTATCCATTGACTTCTTTTCTTTTCGGCCATCTAATACATATGCAATAAACGATGCACAACCTTTCGATATACTTTTCCTCGCCTTAATGGCGGTAATCACATTAGGCATGTGATGTCGTTTCTCCCCATACACATACACTTTCTCATTTTCGGGTGTCCTAATCGACACAATTTTCTTTCCACACAAAATCTTGGCTTGGTGCATACCCAACCAATCCATACCGATAACTACATCAAACGCCCTAATTCCCATGGGCAACAAATCCACCTTAAACTTTCTACCGTCTATTTCTATTTCACAATTTCTATAAATACATTCAACCATAGACGTTTTCCCGTCGGCTACTTCTATCTCATAAACCTCATCTAACATCTCGGACGGCACATTCAGTTTACAACCGAATTCATAAGACACAAACGAATAATTGGAACCCGAATCAAATAAAATATGAGTTGGCAAGGAGTTAATGAATAGAATACCTGACACCACATCGTGTGCCTCCTTCGCCTCCTCCCGAGTAAGTTGGAAGGACCGCCCCTTCACCTTCGCCGGCTCCACTTTCTTTTGAGTCGTGGACACCATCGACTCGATTCCCTTCTTTGGGCACACATTGCTATAGTGCCCCTTCTCGTGGCACGAGAAACACTCGATCTCGGCCAAAGATTTAGATTTGCATTCTCGGGCCATATGCCCCGGCTTCCCACAATTGTAACAAGTCTTCGACTCCCCTCGGCACACGCCGGCATGAGTCTTCCCGCACTTCTTGCATGAACCAACACTACCTTGCTTAGAGAAGCTCGATGTGAACTTCCCCTTCTTATAAGTACCCGAGCCACTCTCGGCTTTTCTCTTCTCGCCCACATGGGCCCTTTCGGCAACACGTGCCTCATTTACTTCCTCCACACTCCGGGCGGCACTAATAGCCTCATCAAGTGAGACTGCCCTCTTCACTTCCAATTGGTAGTCCCACGGTAACCCACTAGCATACCGGACCACCCTCAACCTCTCATCCGAGTAGGTTTTAGCAACAAACGGGAGCAATCCCGTGAACTCCCTCGAGTATTCTTCAATCGACATATCACCCTTTTTGAGGGTCACGAACTTCTCGTGCATTTTCTCCAAATCCCTCTCGGGACAAAACTTCTTTTTCAACCTCGTGGTGAACTCATCCCACGACATCTTTTCAACCACCTCCTTCCCGAGGGTCTCATAAACAGTATCCCACCAAACCATGTCATCTTCTTTTAGCAATTGTGACGCATACGTCACCATATCGGCATCCTTACACTTGCTACTACCGATAACCCTCTCGGTTTCCCGGATCCACCTCATCGTTATCTTCGGGTCCGAACTACCCGAGTACACATTTGGCTTACAAGCCATGAAGGATTTAAACGAGCAACCTTCTTTCACAACGGGCCTAGCCCTAGCATCACTTTGGCCACCCGTGGAGGACTTTCCTTCCCCGGTGCCACTACCCCCGGTTCTCTCTTCCGATTTAGCTTCGGATTCACGGTCTCCACCCGACCTTTCACGGTCTCCAATAATTCGGTGCACTTCCTCGGCCACCGTTCCCTTGATTTGGTCGATAATAGTTTGGAGATCCGCCATGGTCACCGGAGTTCTATTAGCTCCGACCTCCGATTCATCAACCCGATGCATTGATGGTTGACTTTCTTGCTCATCCACCCTCTCAACAGGAGGTACTTCCTCCTCACGGCCCTCCGGGGCTTTACCACTTCTACGTGTGGTCACCATTTTCTTTCAATCAAGACTATACGAAAGACATTAAACATTTAGTACCTTGTGTACAACCCATTAGTCGCATAAGACTCAATATCCAAAATCATATCGAATTCATCGGTCCCCTAGGTTCAACCCTAAACTTGATATAAAGTCTCAAGGTCAACCTATGATCTTAAGGAATCTTATATTCCTAATGCTACAGTCTAAGACTAGGATGGTCATCCAACCTAATTCACTTAAACTATAGCTCTGATACCAAGTTGTAACACCTCAAATCTTAATACCAAATATTGGCCAAAATAAAACATTTTTATAAATAGAAGAACATCCTCAATTTGGATTTACAAAAACCTTGGTATGAAATCAGAGTATAAAAGTAGGTGTTACAAAATAGATCATAACCAAGCTAAGACTAAATCCAATCTAGTGCTCTTCTATTCTAGGTCCCGCATCTCTATCCATGCGTACCTAAGCCTTCGATCCCGAACCTGAGTACATAGCAAAACAAAACAAGGAGTACGTGAGACAAAAACGTCTCGTGAGCTACATGGGTTTAGACCCCAAGGTTAATAATAATAACCGAATCACAACCAAACAAACAAACAAACTCATAAGCTATCACCCATCTATCTAGTCACCCTATTGTGACTCTAATACCTTGCTTTCCTAGCAATCATACCTAGTTGTCGGGACATCCCCAACCAACTAGAACCACATTAACTTATTAACCGGGGATCCCCCGCATTAAGAAGCTTCAAGGTAAAGGCAAGAGGGAATCGCCCAATCTACCAATACCTGCCATACTCGCCGGATTACTTCCAGTTAGCAAGACTACTATCATGGAATGGGCCGATGGGGATCCGCCCAAATGCTCCCCATTCCATACCTCATGACCGGGGATCCCCCGAATCATCACATCATCTCACCATATCATAACTCGATGGTTATGTCACTCTAGCTCTCGGCTATCACGTCTATCATCAAACAAGTTAGTTCAATACTATCATCGGTATAACTAACTATCAACTACTAGTCTACACAATTAAGCAAATAGACTATAACACAAGTAATAAAAATGTATTTCACAGGCTATGTACTCAGTAAAGTCCACACGTACTCACCTTAGCAATAAGATGCTCAAACCGTGTTCTTGACACCCAATCTCTTGCTTCTCAATCCAATAAACTTTCCAAGACTTCACCAAAAGCCTAATACAATTATCACAATATGATCAACATCAATTACTACTACCAATGTGTTCATCTACCTCTAGATAACACCCATCAATCCATTTTCCCCAAATATGGTGATTACCAAACCCTAGGTTTAACCAACCCGCAAGATTCTTACAAATCATAATCATACACTTGTTTCCTTTGTTAATATACCATCTATTAAGTGTATACACCATTTATATCACCATATTCCATAACCCCAAGAACTAGGGTTTCAAACCCAAGCCTCTAAACCCATAGATCTAAAGCTACAACTACAAAGGATTGAAGATATACCTTAAATCGTCAACTAGGAGTGAAGAATCACGAGATTTGACCAAGAATTCAGCTCCAAACGATGCTTTACACTAAAAAACGTTCACACACTTGAAGAGAGAAAACTAGGGTTTATAAATGCCATAAATGAGCCAAATCCCGACTTTAATGCTGCCAGACATAAGATCACGACGCGACCATAGTTCGCGTCGCGAACTCTGCGAACCCCCAATAGTTCACGATCGCTAACTCATCGCTAACTACTTCGCGCTCGTTGGCCAAACTCCCTGGAGCTCGTTCCCGATCGCGAACCTAAGTTCACGTCGCGAACTTCTGATGCAGCCAGGGCTGCACTTTTTCAACTTTGTTCCGGCCCGGTTTCGCCCATAACTTTCTCATACGGTGTCCAAACGACACGAAACCAATTCCTACGTTCTTTAAACAATTTATCCTTATTTATCATATTTTTGTACAATTTTATTTATTTAAAATTTCGGGTCGTTACATCTGGCTTTATTTTTTATCACTATTCCTCTTTCATCCTTCTTATTTTTGAAGATCCATCTGGTTCCAATGGCTCTTTTTCCTTTTGGAAGAGGTACTAGTGTCCAAACAGCTTATAATTTGAACTGAAGAACTTCTTCTTGCATTGCTTCAATCCAATTTGAGTCTTTCATTGCTTGTTGGATCTTTTTAGGTTCATCCTGTGATAGAAAACATGCAAACAAACACTCATTAGATATTAGACTTATATTGTAAGAGTTGTTGTTTAAACTTGAATTAAATTTGCTTCTTGTCTGCATATTTGAGTTGACATCACTTAGAACAAGGTCTAAAGGATGATTCTTTTGAGCTCTAGAATTGGAAGCTTTATCAACAACTATTTGACTGTCAAGATTTGATTCATTGGATTTAGGAACTTGAGCATCAGTCCAGTTTTCTTCTTGAGTTTCTGAATCTTCTTGGTCTTCTTGATTTTCTTCATTGATATTGTTGTCAATAACATCATTGTTGAGATCAAGTGTTTGAGAGTTATTACTGGTATCAGTATCATTTCTTGCAGCATCATCATTTAGGGTTTCTGAGTTGTTACTGGTGTCAGTATCATTTCTTGTTTCTTCAAGATTTTGATTTTCTGAGTTGTTACTGACACTAGTATTCTCTGTATTATCAGAGTTTTACTGTCCTTAGTATTTACTGTAGGATCAGGATTAATAATGATATATTGTAGAGAATTTTGACTTCCATTAAGTGATGATGACCCTTCTTTAGTTGGTTGATTAGTTGAGTCACCTGCATTAAAGTTAAAACTGAAATCAAGAGATTTTGTTAGTGAATCAATATTAAATAACAAATCTGGACCATTTCCTTTTTCATTAACAAGATTTTCATTAAAGGATACATCAGCACTTTCTTCGATAATCCTTAATCTTTTGTTGAATACTCTGTATGCTTTGCTTTGAGTAGAGTATCCTACAAAGATTCCATCATCTGCTTTGCAGTCAAACTTACCAATTTGTTCTCTTGTAATTAAGATAGTACATGGACAACCAAATGATTTTAAAAAGCTTATTGAAGGTTTTCTTTTGTTGAGAAGTTCATATGGTGTCTTAAGATGTGGTTTGACTATCAATACTCTGTTTTGTACATAACAAGCAGTATTAACAGCTTCAGCCCAAAAAGTTATTGGTAACTTTGCATCTGCAAGCATAGACCTTGCTGCTTCAATGATTGTTCTATTTCTTCTTTCAGCTACACCATTTTGTTGAGGAGTTCTAGGAGAGCTATACTGCCTGTCAATACCTTTAAGATCACAAAAAGAGATTAGATTTTCATTTTTAAATTCTGTGCCATTGTCACATCTAATGGCTTTCACTTTAAGATCTCTAGTATTTTCCAGTTTGATTATTAGGTTCTTGATGATTTCACTTGTTTCATCTTTGGTCCTGAGAAAAAAATACCCAAGTAAATCTAGAAAAATCATCAGTAATAACTAGACAGTATTGCTTCTTTCCAATACTCATTACATTTGTTGGACCAAATAAATCCATGTGAAGTAGCTGCAATGAGTTAGAAATAGAGTTGATTAATTTGGACTTATGAGATGTCTTGTGCTGCTTACCTTTTAGGCATGCAACACAATGATGATCACACATGAATTGTTTTTGTGGAAGACCAATTACTAAATTCTTTTTGACCAAATTATTCATGTTTTTAAAGTTTGTGTGACACATCCTTCTATGCCATAATTCTGATTCATTTGTGTTTGCCTTGGATATAAAGCAGTTAATTTCATTTGGAGAAATGATTTCTCCCCCTATATCCAGGCAATACACATTATTTCTCATTGGTGTTCTTAAAACAACATATTTTTCATCTAAAACAAAGTCAGGAGAAAGAATGATGCACTCTGTATCTGTAAAAAGAATTTTTTTTCTTTTTATCACATACTTGTGAGACACTAACCAGATTGTATTGAAGTTCAGCAACATAAAATACATTATCAAATGTAATCTTACCATTTGATACAATACCTTTACCAGTGATGCGACCACCTTTAGGATTTTCACCAAATGTAACATAACCACCATCATATTGTTCAAAGTTTCTGAGAATTTGTAGATTCCCAGTCATGTGCCTAGAGCATCCACTATCAATATGCCATGTATTCACTTGGATGTTCTCAGATTTGGATTCAGAGAAGACCATAAGAGCTTGGTTTTGAGCATGTTCTTCAGCTTGAAAGCTCCAATCATATCCTAGCCCTTCTTGGGATACAAGTGCAGATGAGTTTGTCCTTTTATCTTTGTTAGGACATTCTCGTGCAAAGTGACCAAGATTGCTACAGTTGTAGCATTTGACTTTAGTTTTGTCTAAACCTGCCCTGTCACCTTTGTTGAAGCTCAAGCTTGATCTACCTGTCCTTTTTAGAAACTTCTTTGTTCTGAAACTGAGCATAGCCATCTGCCATTTGATATCCATCTCTTCAAGATCATCAGGATTGATTTGCTCCAAATCTTCACTAATTAGTGCAGTATGCACATGACTAGTGAAGAAGGATTCTCTAGTAAGATCTTCTGATTCCTTTGCCTTTCCTCTTGTAGCATCTTGATTTGTACCTGCAGTGGACACAAAAGCAGCATTGTTTGAATTTACACTAGGAGTTTTCTGACTTACCTCAGATTCGAACACCCTTAAGTCATTGTAGAGTTCATCAAGCTCCTTCTCTTCTAAAGCATCACCTTGTCTATATACCACAGTGTATATAGACCATTCTTCACTTAGAGATCTGAGAAACTTTCTATTGACATCATCTTTGTCTAGTTGAACTCCAACTTGGTTGAGTTCACCAATAAGTTTATTGAATCTATCAAAAACTTGTGACAAAGATTCATTTTTTTGTCCTTTGAAGTTTTCAAACTCTTTTTTCAGCACATATTTCATGTTTCTTTTTGTGCTCTTAGTACCCACAAACCTTTTCTCCAAGGCTTGCCATAGCAGTTTTGCATCATCAAACTCAACAAATAAGTGTTGATAGTCATTAGGAATTGCAAGCAATAAGGTGCTTAAAGCTTTTAGTTCAATTCCTCTATCCTTCCTTTCTTTATCACACTTGATTTTATCGGATTCAGTAGTTGTGCTAGTTGTGGCAACTGGAATGGTTTTATTGCCTTCAAGTACAACTTCCCACATGGTGTAATCAGTAATAAGCATGTATTGCTTTAATTCTGTTTTTCCACATCCCAAAGTTATTTGGAGTGAGGATGGGAATTTTGTTTGCTTGTGTGCTTTCATTGTTTTCAGACATGATGAAAACTTGGTTTGTGAAAGTATTGAAAACTTTTGTGAGTTCTTGATTCGTAGATCTAGAGTACAAAGCTCTGATACCACTTGTCAAGACCGATTAACCAGAATAGTTAATAAACACAATGATCTACTCAACAATAGAAGTTACAGCGGATTAACACTATGTTGATTCAATCAAGAACAATAAACTGTAAATAATATGAGAATTATTAAGAACTCAGTTATCACAAAAAGCTTCAATGTATATTGATTGATCGAATACAATACACACGTATGTTTACAATTCATAAGGAACTATTTGTAATAGTCCTTGAAGCCTAACTATTTACCCTAGTTATTCTAGGATACGATTACAATTCGAATTTCAAAAGATATGATATTCTAAACTATCTCTACGAAGATCTCGGACACGATCAGCACCATATATAGACATCAGTAGTATATGTCATCGTCAATAGTAAATATGAACATCAGTAGTAATGACCAAGATCAGTAGTATCTTCTGTAATCAGTATCAACTCCTTAGCAGCATTAAGTAGTTAATCAACATTAACTGCATATCAGTAACAAATATGCAAATCAGTAGTAACTTGTTTTATATCCCAACAAACATAAAAATACAATGTTATTCATTGGAGCCTATTTCTTAACTGATTACGGACTTCAAGATGTAAAATGATCTATTCCTCTATATTTAATCCTGCATCACTTTTAGAGCCATTTCTGTGTGTACTAATTTAAGAATTTTGTCGACGATAGCCCTAGCTCATTTCCCATAATTTAACTATAACCGTAATCGGCTCTACTTTAAGGAATTGGGTTGAAATTTTCAAAGATTAAATTTTTTTGCTTTTTCATTTTTCTAAATTAATGTAAGTAGTATAAGAAACAACACCAGGCTACTACATATTTAGCGTAAATTGATACATTAAAATTTAAAGTGATGTATTCAGTTTTTTTATAGTGATGTATTAAAAAAATTCAATGTGATACATTAACGATCTTCAAATTATTATTATGTCCCCTTTTTTCAAATTAAGTTACATGTGTCGGCACCTTTTTTTTGCGGAACCCCTTAAGATAAATTACAACTTTATTTTGATAGAATGTCACCAATAAATTGAGTATCAGCAACGGACATATCCGTTCGAAATCCCTCGGAAAATGGGCATCATATCTACGATTGCAGGTTTTCGATGGAATCTGTTTGTTGGAGAAAATCTTCCCAGAAACAGTAGTTTCCGTCAACACTTCACGACATATATAATTGTAGTTTAATTGGAATATCTCCATGGCCGTTGTGAACCATAATTGTATAATTTGTACGAGTTCTTTTTTCATGGAATCTGAGTCCACAACCACATACATATACATATGCGTACACATACACGTATACAATACATATAATGGGTGATTTGAAATTTAAAATAATTTTATTAACGACAAAATAATTAAAACATTAAAAGGAATGGTCGCTTTTAGTGCATACGTAGCAAGTACGTGTTACGAGGTGAAGATCCCCAACATTACACATACAATGCATTCACATGTTTTCCCTCTGTAATCATCTATCATTATATTCTCGGGCCCACATTACCATTATTCATTACTATAACCATCCAAAAACATGCATGCCCACTCAAAAGATCACCACATTTATTAAACATACCAACAAAAATTCCTGCACAAACAAAATTTTATTAAATATCGCCAATTCCCAAATGATCCGAATCTTACATATCTGATACGAAAATAATCAGATTTAAATTAATTCTTAATTGATTCGGGTAAAAAAATAGATTGACCCGTCTGACCGTGTACAAATCAGGTTATATTCAGGTTAACTTATGTATAAACGAGTCGACATGCCAACCCGTTTAATTTTTAAAATTTATTTATTTTTAATTGATGCAAATACTAAAAAAATCTTTGTTTTATTGATTAGATTGAGATTTTATTATACTTTTTAAGTCAATTTGATATCTTGATTTTTGTTATCACTTAATTTACTGAAATTATATAACGCTTAGCCTTGTATTTAGGTCCAAGTTTTATTTCTGATCCATTAGTGTGATTCTGATCCGCTAACCCATTTGACCCACCAACTTGCTAAGTTATATATAGGTCATACGGGTTGGGACCGTATTAGCATGGTTTAAATGTGTCTAGGTTAAGCTTGATTTTTCTGTCTTGAAACTCTAAAGATTCCTTTAAATTTCAATCCGCCAACCCGATCTCGCTTATCCAAATCAGACTCAATTGCCACCCCTAAAAATTACTCGTCTCACATTTAAGAAAAACTTATAAATTATCATACGCAACCAACAAAATATGTTGCAGAATGTATAAGTCTTACTCCTATCTCTTTTCATATCTTCATTTCCTCGTTAGTTAATCAAATAAGGGCAAGTGACTGAAGCAAATGACACATGGATTTAAGATAATAAACTAAAGGATATATAATGCGCATTGTTGACAATACAAAACTTAGAAGCAGCAAAGATCAACTATTCTCTTTAATAAGTTACATTTTTCCCTTATATTTCACATATATACATATCAAGTTCTTCATTTTATCTTAATAATAGGCTAAACAATATTATCCCACAAACTAACTAATCTTTTATCTAATAAAGATCTGTAGATAGAGCTGTGACATTGAATAGAGTGAGGGAGAATCCCAAGAAAATGCATGAAAATTTGATAACTATTGAAATAAAATATATTAAAAATAAAATTAAATGACATTATTAAAAGAAATCACAAGATGCTACAGCTACACCACTGAGCCACTGACCTACTTTTATAACACTCTCAAAGGTTCTGAAATTTCGAACCAGAAGTAGTACAGAACATCAACAAAAAGAGTCATATTTCAGGTGAAAATCATAAGTCTTTCTACTTTTTAAATAAAAAAAATTGTAGCAGAAAACATGCAGCAACAACTGTTCCACCAGATGCAACTGCAACAACAACAGCAACAAAATCATCCAGTTGCATTCAACACTACCAGTATTACTACTGATCATATTCAACAGGTTCTCTTTTTATATATCTTATTTGACTGTTATGCAAAGGTCAACGGGCTGAGTCAAATAAATGGTTGACTTTACCTGGTTTTGCAGTATTTGGATGAAAACAAGGCATTGATATTGAATATTCTGGAGAATCAGAATACAGGGAAGTTCAGTGAATGTGCAGAGTGAGTCTACTTTTTTCCTTCCTAATATATTCTCACGGGTCAAATCCAAAAAATCACCAACGGGTCAAAAGTTGTCCAAACTGTACTTTTAATGCATTAAACGTTGTGATCAAATACGGGTCGAATAAAACAATTACCTAAAAATAGAACGGGTCGAATGGGTCAAAATTCATCAAATTAGAGTCTCCAAACTGTACTTTTACAATGCATTAATTGTCATTATTGAAAAAAATTGACGAATAGGCGTTTGCGGGTCACCCAAACCCGTTTTAACTTGTTACCCGACCCGTCCAACCCATTTTGCGACTTTTACCACGAATTGTAGAGTACCTTTTTCTTCCTAAATACTCCCACTAATTAGAGATCACACGCAAAAAAATTGCCTAAATATAAAAACGGGTCGGGTCAAAAGCCGTCCAAACTGTATTCTTAATGTTTACAGCCTCGTAAAACTGTTGTAATGCTAAATTTTTAATAACCATAGTTAACATATTACATGTCATAATTGAAAAAAGAAATGGACGATTAAGTGTTCCTGGGTCAACCAACCCCGTTTTGACCCGTTTGCCCGACCCATGGGCATAAAGTTTGTGACTAACAATGCTATTTTTGTCCAGAAATCAAACAAGGCTTCAACACAATCTCATGTATTTAGCTGCAATTGCTGATTGTCAACCAAAACAGTCACCAATTCATCTTCAACCATATATGAACCCAATTCAACAGCAACAGTTACAAACACAGCAACAGATGGTCCCACAATCCCAAATCATGGCTCAGTCACAGTCACCGTTTATGTTACAAAGCCACCTTGGTGTGGGTGGGCCCCACACACCACAAAGTGGGCCCGGTCTTGAAGGTCAAAGTTCACGGGCTTTTCCTGATTTTGGTCAACTTGTGTTTGGGGAGAGCTCGGTTAGTAGACCAACAAGCGGTTTGAAATTTAAAGAGAATAGAAGTAATAATTCTGTTGATTGTGGAGAAAATCCACAAAAGAAAGGGAAGCTTAACAGATCAGTGAACTAATGTAATGTGTGTGTGTAGTTTTGGTGTAAGAGTGTGTGGTTACTTAAGGGGTTTTTTACCTGAGTTGACTTTTGGGTTGACTTTTTTAGGTGTTGTAAGAGGTTTATCTGGTTTGTGTTGTAATAAGTTACAAAGAATGTGATTTGAGATGAATAGTGTGTTCCTGGTAGTCACTAGTAGAGATGGAAAAAACGGGCGGGTCAAACGGGCTGGATTGCATGTTAAAGTGGGTAATCAATGTACAGGTTAAAATGGTCGTGTCTGTTTAACTTGTAAAAAAAGTCCCAATAATTTTTAATTTTTGTAAATAATTAGTATGTCAAATATAATTCCAAACACAAATGTATTTCAATAAAAATCTATTTTTTTCAATAAAAATAACTTAACATATACTCCCTCCGTCCCAAAATAAAGTTCACATTTCACTTGAGCACAACTTTTTAGGAGATAGTTAGTGGTGGAATATTTGGTATTACTTTTGATTAAAATATAAGGTTTGATTGAAGATAGAAAATATTTTAGGAGATAGTTAGTGGTCAAAGTATTGGTAATAATATTATTATATTAAGTGGGGTGTAACACCTCAATTTTTAAAACATCATTTAAAACATATTTTTAAATAATAATATTACAAAGCTCAAGGTCTAAAAATACGGTTTAACAAAAACCTTTGAAAAGATTATCAGAGTTTAAAACTGGTGTTACAAAACAATATCATAACCATAGGATAACGAGATCTACCTACGAGCTCCCGAGCTGATCAACACTGGGCCACTTCTAACGGGACCTTCTAATCCTTCGATCCACAACCTGAGTACATAGCCACAAAAACAAAGTAGAACGCGAGACAAAATAGTCTCGTGAGATACATGGGTTTTCGACCCATACTCAAATATAATAAAAGTCATATTCTTTACTTTTCTTTATTCGCTTATTAATTATCAATTTATATTATTATCGTTTATTCATATTTACTAGTAAGCTAATCGTAAGCTTACTCATCACATAATCACATACATGTAAGCTATCCATAAGCTTACTCCTTTATCACATACGCCACGGATTATTCCGAAGCAAACTCCCCCGATGTGGGTTATCATCACAAGATCACATGGTAATTGGGGTTCTCCCAAACTTACCATGATCTCTAACTCCCCCGCCTCGCGGGTTATCGTAATCCCCCTTTTTATTGGGTTATCATAGTCCCCCTATTGTCGGGTTATCGTTCACATAGATATACTACCCTTGCGCAGGGAGGTACCGCCCCAAGTAGTAATCTCAACTCCCCCATAAATGGGTTATCGTTATCCGGATATTTCCTTTACACACATTGAATTCATCAAATACGGCCTAAGTCCCACCAATTCATAATCAAACATAAATTAGAATACATCTATTCTAATTATCTTATTATTCTCATTTAACATAGTCATATTTCATTTATCTTTTCTTATCATTATCGTCATAGACTTCATCATTTAGTCCACTAATAAGATTCACTTCTTATTACTCAAAATCATAAATATTTTATCTCTAGATCGACTAGAGTATATAAGTAATACTAGTCACTTATACCTATCTTCTTAACAATTCAGTCATTGCCTTTATTAGTATAGTTTACCAATCGATACTTGATACATGGAAATCATTTGTTGTTAGCTTAATTAATACATATTATTAATAAGTCAAATATCATACTTTCTTAATCATTAATCTTAGTCAAACATCATATTAATAAAGAATTATTAATTACTTTTCATTGTCATAATCTCTTCCAAAAATCATTAGTCATTTAGACATACTTAAATAGTCTATTACTTGCATTTTCTTATCCTTTTAATCATATCTTTATTAAAAACATTTATTAATAAAGACTCATAAGAACATCATAGTTTTCAAAATCATTTGCTATGTACTCAGTAAAAGTCTCATGTACTCACCTTAGCCAAGCTAACTCCACATCGTGCCCATTGACACGAATCCTTGCTTTCCAACTTGTGAAATGTCACCAATCTTTAGGTCTTCTTGACCTACCATCAATATCATCATATAATCTAGTTATTATCCATAACTAGTTACCAAGAACTCCATAACCACATTCTTAACCACCAAGTTCATCCAACTTGGTGGAAACCCAAAACCCTAGTTCAAGATTTCTATCAACAAAACCCAAATCCAACAAGAACACAAGATTCTTATGCTTACTAGGAGTGTTCTACACCCATCTTAGTCAGCTTCCCCAAATATAACTTGGTAGGTTATCCAAACCACCATTTTTCCCCAAATAGAGTTTATAAATTAACTAGGAGATGAAATTTACCTTAGATCTTTCAATTAGAAGATGGATCTCCAAGATTTTAGATGAAATCTCCTCAAGAACACCCAAGATCGCTCCTTTCTCTCTCTAAAACGGCTGCACACTTTGGAGTGGAGAGAAATGAGCAAAAACCCTAAAAATCCCGTCTTTATTCTGTGCCTGAAGAGTTCGCGCCACGAACCCCAAGTTCGCGCCGCGATCTTCCCGTGTCGCGAACTCTTCGCGTCGAGAACCTGGTCGTGAACTTCATGCCTCAAAACCCCAAAGTCTCTGGTCGATCTTCGCGTTCGCGAACAATAGTTCGCGCCGTGAACTCATGCTGGCAGCTAGGCTGCAACTTTTTGTTGTCCAATTCGACCCGATTTCGTCCTTAACCATATCAAACGGAGTCCAACTGACACGAAACCAATTTCCACGTCTTTTAAACGATTTATCCGTATTTATCATATTTTTACATAATTTATTCGATTTAAAATTTCAGTTCGTTACATGGGGCCCTTAAGTTTGAGAAATGAGAACTTTATTTAGGGATAAAACTTGAAGAAGAAATGAGAATTTTATTTAAGGACGGAAGGAGTATTATTCATTAGAAATACCCTTTGGCCTGACTTTCAAGCCGTTTGACCTGTTTATTTATCAACTTGAGTATAATTTATTTGACCCGTTAAATGTAGGAAATTGACCCAAATCAAGCAATTTTATCAGCTATTCCTCGTTGTAACTAGCATCATATATCATATGCAGTAAACAAGATTAAAATAATATACAAATTTATTTGAAATTCTTATGTACATGCAATAATCTCAATAAAACATACATTTTCTTAAAAATGTAAATTAATATTTAATTCAATAGCAAGCTATACAATGACACAACAATACAACAACATACAAATACAACTACTACTACTGTCTAGTGTCTACTACTTCAAATCCATCAAATATATGATATATCAATCCAATTTAGAGTCGAATTGTGCACATAACTGCAGTTTTGAAATCCAACGGTTGCTGAATTGGTGGCTTTGTAATTAGGGTTCTCCAGATCATTTTACGAGGATTATAAATTTGTAGAAAAAGAGATGTTGACTTTTTATGTCTTCTTAATCTTCTGTTTTCAATTGAACCAGATCCATTATGAGTAGCCATAATATATAATTCGTCATTTAGTGCAACAAACCCTAGTGATGACTCATCAATGGCTCTTTTAGGCATGGTGGTTTCTTTACACCAATGATTTGAAGTTGCATCATACCTGTAATTGTGTTGACATTATATGAAATATGAATTAGTCAATTAGGTGATTTTTAGATTTTATAACGAAATGGATAAAAATAAAAATATATACCTAAATATGTCATTCTTATCAAGCATGAAAATTCCAGGAAAACCGCCATTAAAATCCTCAACAATAGCAATTCTTCCGAGCTGTCTTCTTTCTCCTTCTTCCCACATATCCCCAATTTCTCTCCAATTTCCAAATCTGCCATTTTTCAACTGCATCACAGCTGCATCCATGTAATACCCATCTACAGGAAAAACACCCAAAATCGTTCTCGATTCACCATAACCGCCCATAACCCAAAATTCTTGCTCATTATCTTCATTCCCAACCATAAACCCTACACAGCCTGCTCGGAAATTAGGCAATCCATCTAATGCGACCCATTTGTTCTTCCCAATATCATACATCTCAACGGAATTTAACCTACTTCCTGCAGCACCAAACAACGTGTGTCGGGACCCACCGCCAGCCACAATGATCCGGTTAGGGTTTGTAACTGCAGCACACGCAAAGCTTCCGCGAGGTGAAATCATAGGAGGAAGAGAATTCCAGGTTTGTGTGACGAAATCGTACCGAAATGCTGAAGAAGATGGTGATGGACGATCAAGTGGATATGATCGAGTGTCGAAAAGAGATCCACCAATTACGTACAGATGAGATTCGTGTGAAACAGATATGAAATTACATAAACCATATACATGAGGATTACATGGCATAAGAGGAAGATAACACCATGCTAAATTTTGAGGATCGAATATGTAAGGTGAAGAAACTGAAGGGTCCTGAGGGAAGATACAGAGTAGGTGAGATCGTTTCGAGAAATGAACAAGTTTCTGGCGGATTGAATGTATGATTCTCGATGAGAAAAAATGTTTCCATGATTTACATGTCAATTTGAGTCGGCCGTGATAAGAGTACGGAAGAAACGCGAGAATTAAAGCTGCTAAATCGTCCGGAAGACCTGGAATTAGGGTTACGTTTTCTGATTGAATTTCTGCATCGTTGGTGGATGAACAAGATGGAGATGAATTAGGCATCACACAGGATGATAGAATTCAACAATATAATATACATCGATTATAAACACTTCATAATTCAGGAAAAAAATCGAATTTTTGGAGAAAGATTGTATCTTCTTAAGCAATAAAGTGATGTTTAGATAGGGGAATTTGATGAATAGCGAAGAAATGCACCGTTACCTAACGGAGTTTCCGCGCGTGAAGGTGAACGTAAATATGATCGGCCGGCGGTGGTTGACAGAGGCGGTGGCGTATTTCTTCGCCGGTATGGCTCACCGGATGTTATGAGTTGTGTTACCGAAATTCGTCCAATGGATTTCTCAATATCCATATGGATAGATTTTACATGATTATTTTAATCCTTATGCAATTTTTTAAGGGTTTTGATAATGACAGTCCTAAGACACACATCAGAAGCTTGTACATCAATCTATAATTACCCCTGAATTTTAGGAACCACTTCCTCCCATGATTTAATGTACAACTTTTATGCACTTAGAGACAGCCCTAAGGGCTGTCATTATCAAAACTCATTTTTTAATAATCCCTAATACGTTATAATTAATTTAAGGGAAATCGCTAAATTTATATAAAGTCAATAATTTTAAGAGTAAATTATATGTTATAGCAAATTTCACAAATGGTCATTTAGTTTCAAAAATTACACCTGATGGTCAAATTTGTTCCATATTTTTAGGAATATTCAACTAATCAAGTAATTAATTCAACTAAAAAATTCATTGTTAATGACAGCACTTAGTACTGTTATTATCAAAACCGATAGAGCCTCCCCCGGTAGACATTCTCATAATTTTTTCTGAAGAATTCACAATGAGATATCTGATCTATTATATTATAGCTAATAATTTGGAATTTTTGAATTATCCGATATCCGTATCAAAAATTTCAGATACAGATAACAAAACCCATTATCTGAAATTTGGATAACTAAAAAAAAGACCCTAGCTAGTAACCATGTTTTCAAGTTTAAGGACTAAAATTAGGGCCATCGGGCTCAACTGGGCCTAGGAGTATCAAAGGGTCTTTGACATAGCAGTATGGTGTTTGCCTCGTAACCTTGAGGTTGAGGGTTCAACTATTCAATTTTCGTCGTGGACATAGGTGGTGGGGTTTCTTCTCCATAGGTAGAGGGTTCGAGGTAAGACATACTGCCCTTTGTGTATGTCACTGTTTAGATTCGAACCACTAACTTACTAACTTGCCGTTAAAAAAAAAATTTGAGCCTAGGAGGACGGGACTCTAATTTTGAGAACATCCCTATATTTAGGGGGTGTTTAACTGCAAATTACTGTTTAGTTTTTCATGATTCATATGGTTATACTTATACAACAATGGTTTGTTTTTCAATTGCGTTACTTGTCAATTACTAATTTACCCCTATGTTAATAACTAACATATCTTATACGGAAATTATACAATAGGGAAAATACACTTAATCGAATGAGATATTGTTTAAATAATTTGATAGAAAGGGAAATTTGGTGGAGAAATTACTCCTACAAACAAGTTTTAAACTTTTTTGATCGTTCTCCACCTTTTTGTTATTAATGGTTTGAACAAAAATGTAGATTTTTACAATTACAATATCTGACTTTTTATCTATTCTGGTTATGCACAGTTTCTAATATTTTTCATTTCTTAATTTAAATTCTAACTAAGTTTTTCTATAAATTTCTCATTTTTAGCTTCCTTTATGTTGTCCAACAATTGTCCAACCACTATTACATTCTCTCTTTATTGCCGCTACATTACCTATATATACAACGAGGAAAACTAAGGTCGCGCTTCGCTGCGAAATTTCTATCGCTTTTCTTGTTCGCTCATCTAATTATAGGAATTATTAAAAATACAGTATAATTTAATAACATAATATCGTATATATTCATATTAACAAAACATATTACAATCATAAATTAATACTCCTTCCGTCCCTAAATAAAGTTCTCATTTCTCCTTCAACTTTTGTCCCTAAATAAAGTTCTCATTTCTCAAACTTAAGGTGCCCACTTAATATAATAATATTATAATCAATACTTTCACCACTAACTATCTCCTAAAACACTTTTTCTCTTCAATTAAACCTTATATTTTAATCAAAATTAATATCAAATACCACACCACTAACTATCTCCTTAAAAAGTTGTGCCCAAGAGAAATGATAACTTTATTTAGGAACGGATGGAGTATTAATTATTGTAAATTGTGAGGATTTTACTATCTGAACGTTGATGTTAATTTTAAATCACAATAATTTGTTTTTACTCAATAACAATAATAACTTTTCTAAGTAATAACTAAATAATAATAACATTATAATATTAATAATTAAGGATAATGTTTAAAATAAAAAAATTTTGATCATAAAGCACTGCTTATCCATCTAGACAAATTGAATTATTTGCTTTTTTTGTTTACTTATGCAGATGATGGGAAAAAAAAATACAAAAAGATTTTATATTGCCATTCTTTCTATGCAACACAAATGTTATAACAAAAACATAGTTACAAAAAATAAAACAAAAGCTATTTCAAAAGAAAATGAAATGACTGCTGTTAGCCCAGAGTCTTTACAGTGGACCTATACACATATTTAGGGGTGTTCGTTTGGACGGTTTGGTTTTATCCGAACCATATAGGTGAAACCAAATAAAGTCCGGTTTTTAAGAGTTCAAACCGAACCGTCCAAACTAATTCGAAAACCAAACCGATCCGAACCAAATAACAATTCGGTTGGTTTGGTTTTATCTGTTTGGTTTTTCTAAAAAAATTTCAAAATACTACAAAAGTATATAACATAAATAATATTAAGTTCGATATGTACAATTCCAAAATGATAAACTACTGTGTACATAAAAACAAGTCTAGTTCATAACCTGTGACATTTATAATCATATATGCAAAAATCTTGACATCAATTTTATCAAAAACTCCAAAAAGATTGGTATATATATTACTATTTGGTTTTTTTGGACAATCCGGTTTTCACAACGGAAACCAAACCAATCCGAAAACCAAAATATTAATTTGGTTCAAGTCCAAACCAATCCAAAAAACCAAATAACCGATCCAAATAATCCGATCCAAAATATCCAATTGGACAATCCGGTTATAACCGAACAGTGAACACCCCTACACATATTAGTGATATCCCATGGTAATTTGAAAAATTTAGAAGTGAAAGGAATCAAAAAATTCAATCCTATTTATATTTGCCTATGTATACGTGCATCACAATGAAGCTGATGAGTTATATCTTTAAAGCTTCAACCATTTATCTATGTATTACACGTGTAGCACAATGAAGAGGAGGAGTTATATTGCTTCAACCAATCAATGAATAGTGAATCTATATCTATATATATATATATATATATATATATATATATATATATATATATATATATATATATAACGAGTTTCAATTTCGATGTAGTATTTATTACCCTACATTTAATATCTAACATTAAAACTAATGAAGTGAAAACTGACGAGAAGAATATGTAACAATAGTTCGTCACCCAACATTTATAATTGATTACTACAACATTTATTATTATAACGGACCACTCAAATTGAAAATCCCGTCATTTGTTAACTCAACCATTCATAACGGACTAATTAATCCAGCATTGATTACTACCTAAATTATTGGTGTTTTGGTTTGACAATTTTCAGATCTCTCCTTTTATATTGTATCTCTCCTTTTATATTGTGAGGTGGTATTGAGTAATATGCTATGGAGTCAAATTCAATTACAGAATCATATGCCATGTTTGCCTACCACGTAGTTTCCCCAATCCAAACCCAAACTTCAATTCCATCAGCTTTCTTTCTCATGGACGTAGTTGCATATGTAGCCTCCATTTTCAAAGCTTCCAGTTTCATTGTTGTCCTCAATATCAAGGTATGCCAAATCGCCACTTCAAATCCGATAAAGGGTTTAATTTTCACTACCTCCATGGACATAAGCAAGATTATCACAGTGTCAAAATATCAAGGTTTGTATGCCTAAAATTTATAAATCATTGTGTATCCTTTGTTCCAATTCCCATTCTTACATATTCGTTCAATTATTTTTCAGCTTATGGTCAATGAGGCAATTTTAATTTAGCTTATGTCAGATGGTTTTTGTTTTTATAAATTGTCGTCTTTTTAAGAATCCAAAATTTGTTTTGTGACGTATTTTTGAGTGAAGTTTCAAAATGTATACTTCAAGGCAGAAGATCCAAAATGACAAAGATGTTGAACCATAACCATTTGGGACTATTTATCAAGTAATTCACAATTCGATTATTTACACAATTTTCTTCCTTTTTTTCCTCTTTACCTTTTCTTTGTAGTTTATTATTGACTATATAGGCATTGTTTGACTTTAATAGAAACCAAGATCTTAAGAGTGCCTTGAAGGACTTCACAGTAATGGTGATGCTAAAGTTTCTTCTTCATCCATTTTAATACATGTACTTCTACTAAGTAATTGTAACGTTTATACGTTTTGTCCAGTCAAATTTATGTCTACGGGTAAATTCATGACAGTGGCACATATATATTACAACTTAAGAAGCGAGAATAAACCTCATACAATCTGCAATCGAATTGTTTTCCAGAAATCGTAGAGGTGAACCGCCATCATAACGGCTGCCTTATCACAGGTCGGAATTGAAGGTAATTATTGGATATAATTCGAGGGTTGGCTAAATTGTGAATATAAGGGGCATCAAATGTTGAATATGATGATAATATGGAGTTAGAATTAGTAGAGACTATATTACAGCCGACTATGTGCTCACCTCTCTGTCTTTGATTGTTAAGAGTGATAAAAAATGATAATATTTTGGGTTGCTCAGTTCCGTTAATTATTACACCATTTTCTTTTCCATGAAAATAAATAAATAATAATACATAAAATACACATATTATTTATATTTAAACCTTGAATCATGAAGTCAGCTCCTTCAGTTCTGGGACGATCAATGGTGTTGTATTTATAGTCAACTTTATAAGTCAAAATGTATTTTAACATGTTTTTTTAATAAAAAAACATTGCAGCGGGGTGAAAGCCGAGGATGAAGCCGTTATAAAAACGATCTTTTAGGTTATATTTTTTTAAATTAATATCTTTCAGGTTAGTTATTTTTCTGAAACGTGTTACTGTATTTCTTCTTTTTTTTTTTTTGCACAGCAAAAAAACGTGTTATTGTATTTCTATCGCAGGGTTCAAAAGAGACTGACTGATGATGAGCTTGATGAGGATCTTTATATATTAATTCTAAGTATGTGTCTTTGGTTAAAATGCATTGTTTTATTCAACGCATACAACTTAACTAAATTATACAATATGTAATGTATTTGACATGAAGCTTTATTAGTTAACAAAAACCAACACTGAAGTTGAGCTCACGACGCTCTAGCCGACTAACCATAATTGAAACTAGAAATATATCCCTTAGATAACTTGCAAACGGCCTAACTTTTCTCTTTCGAAACCCATTAGTGGTTGTGCCCAAATATATGAGCATGATGGTCAATTCATTGCATGTAAAATTGTAAATCCTGATTTTGGCCTCTCGATTTGAGCCGCCCCAGCTGACGAAAGAGTTGGTCCACCAGTATTATACAAGCCCGAATTTCCTTTTTATTTAATTAAAATCAATTAAAAGTTTCCTTTAGTATCCTAATGCAACGTTTATAATAAACAAGCACTCATGTTTATTTACCTTACATTTACCTCTGACACACTTTACTTTGTTTGTACTTTGCAGTTGATACCAATAACGCATTATCATGAACAAAGCTCGTGCATCGCACGGGCCATGCTGCCTCGTATATATAAAAAATGAGTTTCATGGATGAAGTAGCATTTATTACCATCCATTAAAAATTGAGTTTCATTTATAAATGAATCATGTTAAAAGAAATTAAGAAACTCAAAAGTTGTAAAATCAAGAGTTATAAATTATAATGATTAATTCATTTTAATAACAATTTGAGAAACTCATAAATTGTAAGACCAAAAATTTTGAAAAAAATAATGATAATGATAACAATAAAAAGTTCATTAAAATATGACTTTTCAAGTGTTTTACACATTAGAATCTATAAATACTCATTTTCATGTTGCAAAAATTTGAACTCTCTAAAGGTGCATCCAAAAAATACATTTTTGCTTACAATGGATTGAAACCTTCATCTAATAAAGTTGTAAGCTTATGTATTATCTTTATTGTTTAAATTTATGATAGGAGCTCATGGTTTTATCCTAAAATAATTGGTAGCAGATTCGTGTTTGCAAATGAGGTGAAATTTAGGAATTTGCATCCAAAAGAAACATCTAAGAAGTGGAGTCAACAAAAAAGACCTTCACGGATATCGTTATTTATCCTCGCTATTAATTGTCAATCCAACATAATCTTTATATTTGTATTTTTTGAAGTAAAAAAAAGTCATAAAGATGAAGTCATTATGGCTTTGTTTTATAGAGAATATGTTAGTTGTTTTTATTTAAAATTACACAACCTCTTTTGTATATGTATAAAATTGTTATTTGTTGTTTATGTATATTTTGTATAAAAATGACATTATATAATGATCTAATATCATAATAATATATGAGATTGTGTGTAATACCATGAGCTCTTTTGTATATGTATAAAATAGTTATTCGTTGTTTATGTACATTTTGTATAAAAATGATATTATTATATAATGATCTAATATCATTATAGCATATGAGAGTGTGTGTAATATTATCACACATTATTTAAGATGGATGTCTTATCATGTTAATAGTTACAATTAAAAAATATAAATTCTATGTTAAATAATAGTAGTAAATTCAATTAAATAATAACATAAATAATAATAGTAAATTAAATTAATAATAGTCTTTTCATTTAAGTAAAAGTTACATATTATAAACTATAAAAAAATATAAAATATATAGTAGTAATTGTATGTTAAATAATAGTAGTAAATTCAATTAAATAATAATATAAATAATAATAGTAAATTCAATTAAATAATAGTCTTTTCATTTAACTAAAAGTTACATCTTTTCATTTAACTAGAAGTTACATCTTAGAAACTATAAATAACACACTATCAACAGAACATCCGCATAAAAAAAGAGTGTGATGATAACACTCAACTTCAAGGATATTATTATTGATATTTGATTTTGTTACACACGAGACAGTTTTCTTATTGTTTTTGTTAAGATTAAGATTTTGTTAGTATTTTTATTAGAGAGACATATTTTTTTTATGTATTTGTATGTATTTCTCTTTTTTATTGTTTACTCTTGGAGAAAGAAATATACAATTAGAAGTCATGTTTGCATTAGTTGGCATTAGTTGACGAATTATCGTCGTTGATTCATAGTTTTGCTTATAAAGACAAACCATGAAATTCTTCATAATATCACTTATATGTTATAAACCATGAAGTTTTTCATATTATCACTTATATGTTATGAATAACATGTTTTGTGCTGCGCTGATGAAGTATATCTAGTTATAAAATAAAGCTCCAAATACCACTAATCTAGACTACCGCGTTCATAGGCAAGTATACCTAATCGCGGGTAGTATAGCTTAGGCAAGTATAAGGGTTATCGAATCCTCAGGGAGCGATTTATGTAATCCAATGATCAAGAGTTAACAACTTAATTATGTTGATTAAAAGTTTTATTCTTTCGATTTATAAAGATTAAATTGATTACACAAATACTTAAGAAGTGAAATGGAATTGGGTTTAGAAGATTGTTTTCAAAAGATTAAAGTATATTCACTATGCATGACTTCATTTAGGTCTATGTCCGGTTATTAAGCCCCGATTACTTCTAATGTTCTAGAGGTCACAGTACTAGATCCCTCTTAATCCCGTTTAATAAACTAGACACAACTAAAAGGAATCCCTTCTCTCAAAAGTTGTAATCTAATCACACCTCGAGTTGTTGATTTAATAGGTTTGGATCACCTAAACCCTCTAACCTAGAACTTCCGTTACTACGGTTAGACATCCAATTTACCCTAACTTATTGGAATCTAATTTCAATCCCTATTCCTAGTGAATTGCCATCTAGGTCACTTAAGTGAAAAGATGAGGATAATAGTAACTAGTTCAAATGTTGTCAATAATTAAATTAATCACCATTAAATAAATTAAACGACAAAGATCAAAGGTATAAACCGAAAGATTAATGCATTACCAACAATTGTTCAAACAAAAGATAGATAATCCTAATTTTAACCAAACATAACCCTATAATCAGTCACACATAGTAAATATTAAGATTATTAGCCCATAGAGATGCTAATAATCACCAAACAAACATAGAAATTCATAATACCAAACATTGTTTAGAAGGAAATAATGAAAATCCAATGAATTGCTTGATTTGATGAAGAACCCCCTTGAAAACTGCTGAAATTCGTCCTCTTAACTGCCCAAAAACACAGCCCCCTCCAAAGTTGTGTTTTAATTCGCATTGAACTGGCATAAATGGTGCATTCCCGCGTAACTTCGCGTCGAGCTCCCATCGAGTTCGATGGGAGGTGGATGGGAGAACTGAAACAGAAATTTTTCTATCTCGTTGGGAGGATTCTCCCACTGACTTCCCAATGTGAGCAGCTTCCCATCGACTTCCCATTGACTTCCCAACGTGAGGATGTCTAGAAATCTTTATCTTCTATCTTTTTAGCTCCGTTTTTGACCCGTTTTAGCTAATCTTCATCTCAATGACCTGAATGCACAACAAGTATCAAATTGAGTAATATCATAGTGGTTTTCAATATAAAACGTACACAATTTGCACGATATTGACGGATAGAAATATGTATGAAAACGTCAATATCAAAATCCCCACACTTAAACTTTGCTTGTCCTCAAGCAAATCATCAATTAAATATCATTCACTAGCCACAATAAAGATCAAGTTAATTAACATTTCTTTCAATGCACGATTCGAACAAATCTTGGAAAATTATTTGTTTTAGCGGATAGAATTTGTTGAGGCTCTTATATCAATATTTGTGTACAGTGTTACCCAACTTCTCATCATTTTAATCGACTTTTTAGTCACCCTATTCAATCTTTATTAGCCTATGCCCTACTCATTCTTGCATAATTTAGAATTTTTACTTTTGCGAGAACTCCCGACTTGAAGATATTTTGAATTGAACACAGTTTAAACTTTTTTGCCAATGTGACTATTTATGATTGTTATGCACATTGTACATCACATTTATTCAGCTTTTTGAATTTTTTTTTTTTTGATAATTAACACCAGATCCAACCCTTACTTCGACTACCAATCGACCCCTAAAGATTTATAATGTATATTGGACATCATATTGGGCCGAAGGGGGCTGTAACTGATGCAACATCCTGATTCATTGACTGCCTTAATTCTCGGCTTTCGCCGGCGTATTTCGTACACAAAGGGATTTTTTTAAACTAAGTACCCAACCTCAACCTTTTGGGCTAGAAGTTAACTTAAGTGAAAATTTTAAATTATGCAAAATCTTTTATATTACTTAGGCTATTAAAAATTAAATAGGCCTTCTAACAAGATTTTTTAAAACAACAAGAAGCCACAAATTTTAAAACATAAAAACTAAAACAAATTCTATCATTTAAAATGAAATGATTTTCCTGATTTGTTTTTCCTCGAAGCATTGAAAAAAAATTGTCTTAAAAAAAATTTGCTAATGTTATTTAACTCTATGATATCATTTAACATATACGTGCATTTATGATTATTTCGAAGAGTTCACAAAATTTCACAAAATTTAGTGGTGGAATTTTTTAATTCACCCCCTCCCCACACTTGAAATTTGCATTGTCCTCAATGCAAGAAACTAACACTAACGGGGAATTAAAAATTAAAAGAAATGATACGACCTGGGGGTGTGGTGCAATTTCCTCTCGAATCCAGCAATCGTCAAAACATCCAATCTTCAATCAGCAATCATCGTAACGAAACAAAACAATTTTTTTTTTTTATTTATTTATTATTATTATTATTTTTTTTAAACCTGCTGTAGTTTAGTGTGGTGGTGGGTCCCGACGGTACCCATCAGTGTAATGCTGGTTCCAAGCCTCATAGTTCGGGTAACCGGGTGGAAAAGCTCCGGTCGTCCAATCCGGCATAGGTTCAAATTGATCGGGCGGATTAACATTTTCGTACAACAAGCTACTAATTCCACGAGTTTGCCAATTGGTTTTATAAGTATGTTGCAAACTCGCATAATAAAATCTCTGCATTCGAGAATGCAACGATGCATTGGAAGCTTGTAAATCGGCCCGTAGGGTTCCCGTCGACTCATTCAATTGTTGAAACGAGTAATATGGGTCAAAAGTCGATGGGCCCGTTCCGGATCCCGATGCCCTTGCATGACTCGTACCCGATCTTGATGCACCCGCATTATCCTGATCTTGACCCATAATTGGTGGTGGGTCCACCATCGGTATATCACCGATTGGTTCAATATCTTGTTCATCTTCTTGTTCTTCCTGAGGTTGTTCTTGCCATTTTTCTGCCAGTTCGGGATAGTCAACCCACCGACCTTTTCCAACTACTTTCATTCGACTCATTAGAATGAAATCAATATAATTCATATCCTGTGCGGTCATGGAGTCAAGAACACGAGTTGAGAGGTTGACATTGGCTTTGGCCAGGCGGGTGATGAAATGACCACCGCATAGTCCACTTTTAGGTCGGAGACCTGTGGCGAAGTCACTAAGAAAATGCCAACACAAAAGGTATGTTGATGAATTGATCCAAGTGAATTAACCGATTAAGTAACCACATGTCGTATTTGGTTACTTTTTCCGACTCGTCTCTGCGTTGGCGGATCGTATTGGAAATCATGCGGTGCAGGTATCTATATTCACCAAAAAGAATTTGGGATGATGCTGTATTCGCCCCGTCATACACACCGACCCCAATTGCACTCCATAAGTTGTCCACATCTCGTGCTTCATCCCATGCACAATTTTTTAAGTACTGTAAGAAATGTGGATTATCAACTTCTTCTTGCGAATTGAATCAAAGAACTATGAACCCATTTTCCCGCAATTCGGTAGTCCAAACATTTGTCGTTCGGGTTGGTTCGAGCGACACGCGTGTTAAACTCGACCGTAGATAGAAATTCAAGAACTAATTCCGAATAAACCGGCTCACGCATAGTCAGGGCTCTCTTCCAAGCTTTACATTTAAATAAGATGTCGCCATTTTCATTCTTGAATTCTCGGGTAAGATACGCGAGAATGTCGCGTTTCTTATCATAATCTTTCAACAGATCCCAATTTGGAGTTCTCCCGACTTCCACAGCTTTACATTTAATTGTAGTATACTTTTCCTCCACATCTCTTCTTGTTTCTTCGGATGTTATAGTGGAAAAATTCAGGAAAATATGTCGGCCCCGAACTTTTAGATTGATAGGGAATCCATCATCTTCCATCGGCGGTGTTGGTGGTGGTGCGGTTCTAGGTGTTGAAACTTTAGCTTTCTTTGCAGCCAATGGAGAGAAATAATCAAGCAAATGTGTTAAAGTGGTTCAAGAATAAATACACAAGGGTATTAACACAGTTGAAATACGCTACCCCTTCCCACACTTAGTTTTGAAAATAAAGAAAAATTTCAACATAATGTTAAAATTTATTTATTGTGTTTAGAAATTTTCGTTTAAAACTAAGTGGTGCTTATACTAACACTTTTGACTGATTATTTATAATAAAATTCCATTTATTACAAAAGAAAACATGAAAACATTGAAGTTCATAAAACACCCAAACCAACTTGTGAACTAGTTCTAAAAATTTAACAACATTATACTCAAAACTAGTTAACAAGAAAAATACACCAGCTCTATTTCTTCACAATTTCTTACCCACTTTCTATAATCTAGCCAAATAAGTTACTAAAATTTCAAATTTTTTGACAATTTAGGTTCAAGATTCACACTTTAAACTAAAAGCTTCCCTAGTAGCAACTAGAAGTAACATAAACCTAGAATCAACAACAATTTCTAAGAAAACCCTAAAATTTTCGGATTCAAGTATAAAAATTTTCTAAGAAAAAGAAGTGAACTAGCAGGAATCTTACTCTAGGAGCCATCTTAGCACAGAGTTGAGGAAGAAAATCAGAAGAGATGACCGGAATAATGAAGAAATAGCTTGAAATCGACGGAATTGAGGCCTGAAAATCGCTCGACAGGGCTGGAAATCGTCGAAGAGGACGTCGACAGAGGTTAGGGTTCGAAATAACGATGCTGGAAACAAACACAGCGCTTTAAATACCCGACCCACCTCGCGACGCGAAGTGGGTGGGAGACCAACGCAAGATTACAAGGGATCCAGAAGGCTTGGCGGGTCAGATCATGCTCAACACGACCCAAACTCGAGGCCAAATGCGAGGACCTCACGCCGAGGCAGAAAAGTTTCTGTTTGCTTTGTCCCATCGTCCTCCCATCGAGCTCGGTGGGAGCCTGACTCGAGAATACAAGGGATTCGATTTCCAGATTTTTAAAAGCAACAACTGATTTATTTTTGTTTTCTTCTGAATTTAACAAGCAAGCAGCAGAAATAAAAACTTAACACTTAAAAAACACAGACAATACTACAAAAAATATAACCTAAACAACTAAAAACGCAGAATAGAAAAGGAAACAAACCACAATACACACGGGTTGCCTCCCGAGAAGCGCTTTAAAGATTAACGAGTCTAAAGCTTGACTCGGATTTCTCTTTTAAATCAACAATCACCAACCGAGGCGAAATTAATCACCTCCACCTCATCAACTTTCACATTCTCAACTTCATCCCCATAATAATGCTTCAAACGATGACCATTTACTTTAAAATTTTCATGATGACCAATGAGTTCTACATACCCGGAAGGGTATTGTTGAAAAACGGTAAAAGGACCAACCCATTTGGATTTTAATTTTCCGGGAGAGAATTTATAATGAGATTGATAAACGAGCACTTTATCTCCCGGTGTGAAGCATTTTTTGGCTCTCAATTTCTTATCATGCCAAAGTTTGGTTTTTTCCTTATAGATTTTGGAATTTTCATAGGCAAGAAATCGATCTTCATCAAGAGTATTTAATTGATACTTTCTCTCGATACCCGCAAGGTTTATATCCATGTCACACTCCTTAATTGCCCAATAAGCTTTGTGCTCGATTTCTAACGGGAGGTGACATGCTTTCCCGTAAACCATGCGATACGGGGTATAACCGGTTGGATTTTTGTGAGCGGTTCGGAATGCCCAAAGAGCATCATCTAACTTTTGAGACCATAATTTAGGGTTTCTCTCAATAGTTTTTTCAAGAATTCTTTTGAGTGCTCGATTGGTATTCTCAACTTGTCCACTTGTTTGTGGATGATATGAAGTTGAAAACCGGTGATGGACACCATATCGCTGTAAGGTTTTCTCCATGAGGTGATTACCGAAATGTGTGCCCCGGTCACTGATTAGAGCACGGGGACAACCGAACCGACAAAACAAAGATTGCACAAATTTGACTACAACACGGGCATCGTTTGTTGGGAGAGCTTTTGCCTCGGCCCATTTTGATACATAGTCAACTGCAACCAAAATATACCTATTACCTTTAGAATTCGGGAATGGACCCATGAAGTCGATACCCCATATATCGAAGATTTCACAAACTTGGATTCCATGCTGAGGCATTTCATCCCGTTTGGAAATACTCCCTGTTCTTTGACAGGCATCACAAGTCTTGACCATACCGTATGCATCTTTAAAAATCGTAGGCCAATAAAATCCCGCATCTAAAACCTTTCGGGCTGTGTAATTAGGACCAAAATGACCCCCGGTTGGTCCCTTATGACATTCGTTGAGAATGTCATAAGCCTCCTCACCGGAAACACATCTCCTATGCACAAAATCTGCACCGACCCGAAAAAGGTAGGGATGATCCCAATGGTAATGCTTTAAATCGGATAAAAATTTCCCTTTCTGTTGATGAGTCATGCCCTTTACAAGAACACCCGCTGCCAAATAATTAGCCAAGTCGGCGTACCAAGGATCATTAGTGTCTTGTAAGGCATTCACCACTTCTAAAAACTCATCGGGAAATTTATCATTTATTTCATTTTCATTTAATTCCTCTAAATGAGGATTTTCAAGCCGAGATAAATGGTCGGCTGCAAGGTTTTCCGACCCCTTTTTATCTCTTATCTCAATGTCGAATTCTTGCAAGAGAAGAATCCAACGGATAAGTCTAGGCTTGGCATCTTGCTTTGCAAACAAATGTTTCAATGCAGAATGATCGGTATACACAATGGTTTTCGACAACACAAGATAGGGTTGAAATTTCTCAAAAGCAAACACCACAGCTAATAATTCTTTTTTAGTGGTGGTATAATTTGCTTGAGCACCATTAAGGGTCCGACTAGCATAATAAATCGGTTGAAAGTGATTGTTCTTTCGTTGACCCAAAACAGCACCAAGTGCATAGTCACTAGCATCGCACATCAACTCAAATGGTAATTCCCAATCGGGGGAAACCATGATTGGAGCTTCGGTTAGTTTTTCCTTTAACAAATTAAAGGATTCCACACATTCAGTCGAAAAAACGAATGGTGCATCCTTTTCAAGTAAATGAGTCATGGGTCGGGTGATTTTTGAAAAATCTTTTATGAACCGACGGTAAAAACCCGCATGACCAAGGAAACTCCTAACGGCTTTCACATTGGAGGGGGAGGTAGCTTAGATATGACATCTATCTTGGCTCTATCTACCTCTATGCCCTTTTCAGAAATTTTATGCCCCAACACGATGCCTTAACGCACCATGAAGTGACATTTTTCCCAATTCAACACTAAATTGGACTCCTCACACCTTCTCAGAATTCTCTCCAGATTCGCTAGACATGAAGTAAATGAGTTCCCGAAAACCGAGAAATCATCCATGAACACTTCCATACAATCCTCTATCATGTCTTGGAAGATAGCCGTCATGCAACGTTGGAACGTGGCCGGAGCATTGCATAAACCGAACGGCATTCTCCTATAAGCAAAAGTGCCAAAAGGGCAAGTGAATGTGGTTTTTTCTTGATCTAGGGGATCGATAGGGATCTGGAAATAGCCGGAAAAGCCATCGAGGAAACAATAGAAGTTGTTTCCTGAAAGTCGTTCTAACATTTGATCAATGAATGGCAATGGAAAGTGATCCTTTCGGGTGACATCATTTAGCTTACGATAATCGATACACACTCGCCACCCCGTGACAGTTCGAGTGGGGATTAGCTCACCCTTCTCGTTTTTTATGATTGTCATGCCCCCTTTCTTAGGTACAACTTGCACCGGACTCACCCATGGACTATCGGAGATAGGGTAAATGAGTCCCGCATCAAGAAGTTTTAGAACTTCTTTTTTCACCACGTCTTTGACATTCGGGTTCAATCTTCTTTGCCTTTGCACACTTGGCTTGAAATTTTCCTCCATTAGGATTTTGTGTGTACAATAGGCCGGATTGATACCCGGAATGTCTGCCGTTTTCCAAGCAATGGCTTGTCTGTGAGCTTTGAGAACTTTTATCAATTCGGATTTTTCGGTGGAGGAAAGTTTAGATGAGATTATAACCGGAAGATCGGAATTACCTTCTAGAAAGGCATACTATAAATGGTTCGGTAACGGTTTTAACTCAAGAGTAGGTGGATCCTCTAGAGAGGTTTTGATTCTAAGGTTGCCTTTAGGGTCAATTTTTTCAAACTCCACATCTCCAACCTCGGATTCCTCATCATCTACATGAAGCAAATCCTCGAACTCTTGGAGATCGCGGATTGTCTCATCGGAATCAATTGTGAAATCACCTTTTGTGGTGATATCATTACAGTCGAGGTTGAGAAAAGAAGTCACCTCCTCGTCGATGCAAGAATCGATAACATCAATGAAATAACATGCATCATCGGATTTTGAGGGGTGCTTCATTGCTTTCTCAATGGAAAAGGTGACCATATCATCATCTATACCGAGACTTAGTTGTTTTTTAGACACGAGGATCATGGCATCCGCCGTGTTCAAAAATGGTCTTCCTAGAATGAGTGGGACTTTAGGATCCACATCCATTTCTAGAACAACGAAGTCCGCGGGAAACACAAATTTGTCAACCTTAACAGGGACATTTTCCGCTATACCTATGGGGTATGTGTATGAAAGGTTTGCTAATCTTAAGACCATCCTAGTCGGTTTGAAATTGGTTAATCCTATTTTTGTGGCAACTGACAAGGGCATCAAATTTATACTAGCACCTAAATCTGCTAGTGCATTGCAAACCGGTAAGTTATCAAAAAGACAAGGGATTATGAAACTCCCTGGGTCCTCAAGCTTTGGTGGCATTGCAGATTGTATAATCGCTGAGCATTCTTCACTTAACACAGCTGAAGATGCTTCCTCCATTTGAGCTTTGTTTGACACCAAGTCTTTGATAAACTTTCCATAATTTGGCATTCCTGCCAACATATCAACCAAAGGCACGTTAATGCGTACCTGTTTAATCATTTCAACAAACTTACCATATTTCTCTTTAAGTTTCTCCTTCCTTAATCGTTGAGGGAAAGGAACTTTCGGTAAGTAAGAACTTGCTGATTCCTCTTTCTTTGACTCGATCTTTTCTTTTTGCTTCATCTTTTCCGGTTCATTTTTCTTTACTATCTTCTCTACAAACACCTCTTCTTCATTAACCGGTGTTTCATCTTCTATTAAAACCTGTTCATTGAAACCATTAACATTAGTTGAAACTAATGGAGAACTTACCTCTTTACCACTTCGTGTGGTAATAGCTTTGAGATCTCTTGTGTTATTAAATTCTCCTTTTGGATTTGCTTGAGTAGAAGGAGGTAGATTTCCTTGTGGTCTATCTTGTAAGGCTTGTGAAATTCTTCCTATGTCTCTTTCTAAGTTTTGTATGGCTGCTTGTTGGTTTCTCAAGTTTTGTTTCATTTCTTTGGAGTCTTGTTTAGTCTCCTCATTTGTCTTGGCTTGACTAACCAAGAACTTTTCAATGGCACTTTCTAAAGGTGACATTTGATTTGTGGGTTTTGAGCTTGATTCGGGAATGTTAGTATTGTTTCGAGGAGGGTAATTGGATTGGTTATTTTGATTATTTTGGGTATTTTGGGGAAAACCAGGTGGGTGTGATGGTCTAGGGGGATAGTTGTTATTGTTGTTATTGTTGTTGAAGCCCCTATTGTTGTTAAAATTATTGTTGTATCCTTGGTTTCCACGTTGGTAATTATTACCATAACCCTGGTTCAAATAATTGACCTCCTCTTTGGTTGCCATCGGTTGATGTTGTTGACATTCTTTAGTAAGGTGTGGCCCACCACAACTATCGCATCCAACCTGTATAGCATGTAAAGAAGATGTTATTTTGTCTAACTTACGCTCTATCATGATTTGGTTGTTTTTGATGGCCGCAACTTCATCATTTTGCCTATCATCAACCGCATTCACCGAACTTGATTGCTTCCCGGCTCTTCTATCGGTGGCCCATTCCGCATTGTGCATTGCCATATCCTCCAAAAGTTGGTATCCTTCCGTAGGGGTCTTGTACATGAATATACCACCACTCGACGAATCGAGAGTGGATCGAGCATTATTTAACAAGCCCCTATAGAAGAGATGGACGATATTGCTTTTTTCAAAACCATGATTCGGGCACCTTCTCAGCATACCTTTAAAACGTTCCCAAGCTTCCGTTAAAGTTTCCCCTGCTTCCTGTTGAAAAGCCATAATTTCAGTTTTTAGTTTATCCGCTTTCGCGGGTGGAAAATAACGGTGAATAAATCGACTTCGGAGTTCCTCCCAAGTTGAGATGGAGTTTGGCTCAAGAGACTTGATCCAAGTTCTCGCCTCTCCCATTAGACTAAATGGAAAGAGTCTAAGCCTTATCGCATCTTGCGAAACGTTAGGTATTTTAAATAAATGACAAATATCATTAAAACACTCGATATGGTGATTTGGGTCACTTGTAAGTCTACCATCGTAACCCAAATCACGAACCATAACAAGAAATTGACTTTTAATTTCAAAATTTTAGCCATTTATTTCCGGCATTCGAATTGCCGGTGTGGGATCAACCGGGGCTGTTTGCCTCGTTTGCCACATTGGTTGTTCCGGGGGTGGATCTCGATCACCCATTTGATTATCAAGAATCGGCTCCTGATTTTCAAGACTTTGTACTTGAACTTCAAAAAGTGGATTTTGATTCTCAAGATTTGGTTCTTCAATACTTTGAGGTTTCTTAATTAATGCTAAATAATTTGTTTGCAATTGAGCTCTCTTTCTCCTTCGAAAATATTTCTCTGGATCAGAGGATGGTGAGGGTTGATCAGGTTTAGACTTTTTGCCTCTAAGGTTAATTCTATTGCTCATACACCTGCACACTCAATGCAAAAGATCAAACGCAACTAATTTTCAAGGTAAAGAAAAACAGCAAATTACAATAAATAACTTGTTGAAAAATTAATTCCCAAACAAGGATCAATTAATAAATTAACTTTAAATTATTAAACACATAAAACCGCTCCCCGGCAGCGGCGCCAAAAACTTGATGAAGTATATCTAGTTATAAAATAAAGCTCCAAATACCACTAATCTAGACTACCACGTTCATAGGCAAGTATACCTAATCGCGGGTAGTATAGCTTAGGCAAGTATAAGGGTTATCGAATCCTCAGGGAGCGATTTATGTAATCCAATGATCAAGAGTTAACAAATTAATTATGTTGATTAAAAGTTTCATTGTTTCGATTTATAAAGATTAATTGATTACACAAATACTTAAGAAGTGAAATGGAATTGGGTTTAGAAGATTGTTTTCAAAAGATTAAAGTATATTCACTATGCATGACTTCATTTAGGTCTATGTCCGGTTATTAAGCCCCGATTACTTCTAATGTTCTAGAGGTCACGGTACTAGATCCCTCTTAATCCCGTTTAATAAACTAGACACAACTAAAAGGAATCCCTTCTCTCAAAAATTGTAATCTAATCACACCTCGAGTTGTTGATTTAATAGGTTTGGATCACCTAAACCCTCTAACCTAGAACTTCCGTTACTACGGTTAGACATCCAATTTACCCTAACTTATTGGAATCTAATTTCAATCCCTATTCCTAGTGAATTGCCATCTAGGTCACTTAAGTGAAAAGATGAGGACAATAGTAACTAGTTCAAATGTTGTCAATAATTAAACTAATCACCATTAAATAAATTAAACGACAAAGATCAAAGGTATAAACCGAAAGATTAATGCATTACCAACAATTGTTCAAACAAAAGATAGATAATCCTAATTTTAACCAAACATAACCCTAAAATCAGTCACACATAGTAAATATTAAGATTATTAGCCCATAGAGATGCTAATAATCACCAAACAAACATAGAAATTCATAATACCAAACATTGTTTAGAAGGAAATAATGAAAATCCAATGAATTGCTTGATTTGATGAAGAACCCCCTTGAAAACTGCTGAAATTCGTCCTCTTAACTGCCCAAAACACAGCCCCCTCCAAAGTTGTGTTTTAATTCGCATTGAACTGGCATAAATGGTGCATTCCCGCGTAACTTCGCGTCGAGCTCCCATCGAGTTCGATGGGAGGTGGATGGGAGAACTGAAACAGAAATTTTTCTATCTCGTTGGGAGGATTCTCCCACTGACTTCCCAATGTGAGCAGCTTCCCATCGACTTCCCATTGACTTCCCAACGTGAGGATGTCTTAGAAATCTTTATCTTCTATCTTTTTAGCTCCGTTTTTGACCCGTTTTAGCTAATCTTCATCTCAATGACCTGAATGCACAACAAGTATCAAATTGAGTAATATCATAGTGGTTTTCAATATAAAACGTACACAATTTGCACGATATTGACGGATAGAAATATGTATGAAAACGTCAATATCATGCGCTAATAAAAAAATTATAATGGTTTTATTACTTTGCATTTTCCGACAACAAACTTTGCTTATTTAGGAGAAAACTCGCAATTAACCTCAACATGTTAGCGGTCCTACTTTTAGTACTTTGTCCGTTACACCAATACAATGTATACAATTTACCTTCAAATAACGTTTTATCATGAACAAAGCCCGTGCATCGCACGTGCCATGTTGCCTCGTAGTAAACTATGAATCACAATTGTACTATATGGACAATTCTCATTTATTATTACTTTCATTAGAGTTACACGGAACGATATGAGTTACACGGACCCAAGGCTTGTAGCCTAGTGGTATCCAAGAATTATTTAAGGTGTTGCTATGACATATTGGTCATGTGTTCAAGTCCCGTCGTGGACAAAAAAGGTGAAAGGTTCGAAGGAAGGCATACTGCCATTTGTGGATGTCACTGTTTAGGCTCGAACCACTAACTAGCTGTTAAAAAAAATATATATGAGTTACACGGGACGGGATTTCAAAAGTCTATAATGATGGGTGGCTTCCATGTGGTAATTACAGTGTTGTTTGTAGCTAATAACCTCAGACACGTGGCGATCTTTGGTTCAAAGGAACGTTTCTCGTGCATAATTAGTAATTACCATTTAATAGTGTCTATTATCATTTTGAGTTGATGTGAATTTTATAAAAGGTTTTTTTTAATATATTTATAAATGACGACTCATCCAATCAATTACGATAAATATTGTAATGACTTCAAGCATTAAAAAACATGGTCCGTGTTAAGATTTTTAAGATAAATAATTAGACTACAAAGATTATCTACGATTATAATTGTTGGAAATGGTGTCCAACGTCATCAAATAAACGGTTTGACTTAGTCAATGTAAATTAAAGTCCTACTAGGGTTGCTCTCGGGGCACAACCGAACACGAGAATAAACGAACCGGGCATTAATTAATTGTATAATTAATGCGTATCGGGCTTGGTGGACCGGAATAAGTTAATGGGTAATTAACTAGTTATTCCATAACGGGCTTAGTTTAATTAATGATTTAATTAAACAAGAAACGGGCTTGGGCTATTTGAGTCCAACTCAAATAAGGAAACATATGTTTTCCTAAACCTATATAAGGGGACCTTGGGGTGTTAATCTAGACACACAATTCATAGCCTTGAGCTTGCACCCAAGTTTCGGCCGTTCCCTTCTCGTTCGTCCGACCGCCGATCGCCGGCCACCGTACCGCCGCCGTAGCGCCGCCGTACCACCGCCACCGTAGCGCCGCCGTACCACCGCCGCCGAAATAGTTTTCGGTGGTGTTTTCGTTTAGGTTTTCTCAAGGGTATTTTGCACTACGTTGTGGTGTATTGTCTCGTTCGTTGTCAACCTCGAGTGTGATCAAGTAGAGGGGTTCTTTCTTGAATCCTAAGTTCGTTGGCAAGTTCTGGCGCGTACTCGTTCTCAAGGAATCGAATCACCGAGCACCGCTAATGTAAGTATTTATTTATTGCTAGTTGCCTTAGACTCGTAGATCTAAGCGATCCTTAAGCTTCGTAGTTTATCGTATTAATTGTTCGTAATTCCGCGACGAACATAGTGACGGTAAATGTGTACGAAACCCAACAGTGGTATCAGAGCGTTGGTCTATGAATCTAAGAGTGTTAGATCCGAAATTCGAAAAGAAAAGTTTTTTTTGTGTTTTTGTTTATTTCGGAAATTCCGAAATTCGGAATTAAATAAATAAATAAATATATTTTAATTTTGTAAAATAGTTTTTAAATTAAAATATGGTAAGTGGATAAATTTAAAAAGCTTTAGATTTATCAAGATATTCTACCAATGTTTATCTTACCAATTATTTAAAACTAGATTAAATAAAAGATTGTGTTTATATATTTAAAGATTTCGTTCTTAATATATAAATATACATTAGTTAATATTTTAAATAAATCAAAATTTATTATACATGTATACATATTTTCGGATATGTATATAGATGTATTTGAATAAAAGATTTGAATAAGATAATATTTATTTTTATATATGTATATTTCGGTATACATATTTAAATAAAAGAATTTAGTAAATATAGATAGTTATTTAAAAGGAGTATTTAAATAAAGATATCAAATTTAAATTGAGGATATACACAATGTATATAGATCCGAAAATTTTATAAAAATTTATGGATTTCGGATTTTTCTTTATTATCTAGATTTGATTTTGTATTTATATATAGTAATATAAAATATCTCAAAAGAGATAAAATCTGAAATCTAAAGGATAATTATAATATCTATATACTAGATATATATTAAATTAATAGTATAATTTTATATGTATGTATATATATATTTCAAAAAATTCGAAACTCCCATATGTCAAAATAGTTTTTGATATATTCCTGCGTTATAATATTATGTAAATAAAAGTATATTTAAATATTATAATTATATATAATTAATTAATTATTAAAAGGTGCGTACTCGCATTTTTAATAGAATTAAAAGAATTATATATACATATTACTTTAGTCAAGATAAATTAAAAGTTTAATTTAAACATATTATAATAGTTTATATATATGTATCGCTAAAGTAATTACATTAAACAAAACTTCCCGTTTGATGTTAAATGTGAAAGATTGTGCTCTCCATGAGAGACACGCACTCGAGGCATAATCTGATTAACGAAGCGCGTGCAATTGAGCCGGTACGTTAATTTTGAGATTATACTTATGAGTGAAGAGAGTCTCGCGATACCCAAGCGAACTTGAGCCGGGGATCTTCGTGAGTGCTTTCATGGTAGATTCACCGTCAAATTCATGATCCACTGTATCCCTGTCATGAATTATGTGACGAGCATAGAATCGAGATTAACATGCCATTTTAATAGTTTAAAATGAATCTAAAAGATCTAGGGATTTCATGGTGATTGAAATTAACAATAGTATGTTTCCTTATGAAATTATTCGGTGTGAATTACGGCATCCCTCTTCACATCAAATAACGTAATGATGGATCCTAGCCTTAATTTGATTATTGGGTAAATAATGTTAAGGATTATCTAATAAATAAACTAACAAAGAAATTGTTTTTGAAAATGTCAATTCCAACAACAACAACAATCTTCCTCCACCACCACTTCCACTTCCACTTTCACCATAAAATCGTCCTCGCTTTTATATCTCAAAAGTTTCATCTCGTAACAGTATTACGAAATTTAACTATGTGGATTATATGATTAATTCACGAGCTGCTGCTGAAAACCTAAGATTCATTTCGCATTGCAAAATGAGAAAAGGAGAGTTTATATGTAGCATTCATCAAATGATGAGAGGTTACATATTAGAAAGTTTGGGTGTAAATGTGTCTAAGGAATTAACAGTTGACATAGTCTTGAACTCGCTTACTCTTACATATTCTTCGTTCGTATCAGACTACGATAAAGAATAATAAAGACATTACACTCATAGAGTTATGCAACGAACTAATAATTGCGGAAGCAAAGATATTAGGCATTCATAACCCTATTTCTGATACTCCTATCTTAAACATTGCAATGAATTGGGTCACTGGAAAATAGCTTGCCCAAAGTACCTAGATGATGTGAAGAATCACATGGTCCAAAAGTATGGTATATATCCTAGGTACAATTATGATTGAACTTCACAATGCTTCTATGTCTAAATTCTTGGCTCCTTGATACAGGGTGTGGTACTCACATTTGCACTGATATGCAAGGACTAAGGAATAGTAGGAAGCTGAAGCATGGTGAGCTGAATCTAATAATGGGAAACAGAGTCTCAACTGCTGTCATCATGATTGGAGATTATGAGCTCATGCTTAGTAGTGACTGTTCTATCATTTTATTAGATGTTTGTTATTCGCCTTGCATGGCACGAAACATTATTTCATTTTATGCATTATTTAAGGATGGTTTTACTTTTGGTTTTGATAATGAAAATGGATCTATTTTAGTTTATAAAAATGATGTTTTTATTTTCAAAGCTATTCCTTGTTCTGGCATATATGAAAGTGTTGTTTGCGTTAACAATAGAAATCTAATATTGAATGTTGATTCATCCAAAGGTGTATTGGATAAATCATGTCTATGGCATTGTCGCTTAGGCCATATAAACAAGAAACGAATCGCCAAACTCCAAAAGGATGGAGTACTGGAATCATTTGACCTCAAATCGAATGATGTGTGCGAATCTTGTTTACTTGGCAAGATGACTAAGGCGCCATTCACAGGGACTTGTGAAAGAGGCAAAGACTTGTTGGATCTTGTACACACTGACGTGTGTGGACCATTCAAGTCAAGCACTAGACATGGTGAGAGATACTTCGTTACATTTACTGATGATTTCAGTAGATATGGTTATGTTTATTTGATTAAACATAAATCAGAAACTTTTGAGACATTCAAAGTTTATCAAAATGAAATTGAGAATCAATTGGGCAAAAGGATTAAGATGCTCCGCTCTGACAGGGGTGGAGAGTATCTTAGTCAAGAGTTCATGGATCATCTAAAGAGTTGTGGAATAGTATCCCAACTCTCACCCCCTAGAACTCCACAACATAATGGAGTGTCTGAAAGGAGAAATCGAACATTGTTAGATATGGTTCGATCGATGATGAGTCGTGCAACTCTTCCAGTGAGCTTTTGGGGTTACGCCCTAGAAACAGCAGCTCATATCTTGAACCTTGTACCAACTAAGAAGGTCTCCAAGACACCCTCTGAAATGTGGACAGGGAATCCTCCCTCGCTCCGACATTTGAAAATCTGGGGTTGTGAGGTTTACGTGGGACACGAAACTCATGACAAACTGGAAAGAAAATCAGAGAAGTGTCATTTCATTGGCTACCCTCGCCAGTCTTTTGGATATCGGTTTTACAAACCGGCTGAGAACAAAGTGTTCATAGCTCGAAGAGGATTCTTTCTTGAGAGAGAGCTATTATCCAAAGAAGATAGTGGGAGCAAGATTAATCTTGAAGAGTCTCAAGAGTCAACCAATGAAATTGAATCGGAACCTTTAGTTGACACTAGTACTCAACCTGAGGATGAGACTCCTGTTGAACAAAATGATATAACTCCTACCATTCCACGTAGATCCTCTAGAGTTGTTCGCCCTCCTGAGCATCTTGGTGATTATTATGAATACCATATTGCTGAAGGCGATGCATCGACTGATAATGGTTTACCAGTTGATGATGATGAGCCATCAAACTATAAGGAAGCTATGGAAGGCCCTGAGGCTGATAAATGGAAAGAGGCTATGGAGAGAGAGATTCAGTCTATGTATGAAAATCAAGTATGGAACTTGGTTGACGTTACACCTGGCATTAAAACCGTTGGGTGTAAATGGATCTTCAAGAAGAAGACAGACATGGATGGGAATGTGCACACTTATAAGGCTAGGCTGGTTGCAAAAGGTTATACTCAAACTCATAGGATTGATTATGATGAAACCTTTTCACCAGTAGCCAAGATAAAGTCTATAAGGATATTGCTTGCAATAGCTGCATTTCATGACTATGAAATTTGGCAGATGGATGTGAAAACTGCTTTCCTGAACGGAAAGTTAACTGAGGATGTCTATATGGCACAACCAGAAGGTTTTATCCACAAACAACATCCTAAGAGAGTGTGTAAGCTTGAGAAATCCATCTATGGATTGAAACAAGCATCTCGTAGTTGGAATCTTTGCTTTCACGAAAGAGTCAAACAGTTTGGGTTTTCGAGAAGCGAAGACGTGTCCTGCGTTTATATCAAAACTAGTGGGAGCAATGTAATCTTCCTAGTGTTATATGTCGACGACATATTGCTCATTGGCAACCACATTCCTGCACTGCAAGACGTGAAATCTTGGTTGGGAAAGTGTTTTGCAATGAAGGATCTAGGAGATGCAGCGTACATACTTGGAATCAAGATATACAGAGATAGAGAAAAACGTCTAATAGGATTAAGCCAGAGTACATACTTAGACAAGATATTGAAGAGGTTTCATATGCTTGAGTCTAAGAAAGGTTATTTACCAATGAACCATGGCATAAAGTTGACTCATAGTCAAAGTCCCAGCACTGAGTTAGAGCGGGATAGAATGAGTCGTATCCCATATGCTTCGGCTATAGGATCGATCATGTATGCCATGATATGTACTCGTCCTGATGTCTCATATGCCTTGAGCATGGTGAGTCGATATCAGGCTAACCCTGGCAACGATCATTGGACGGCGGTCAAGACGATTCTCAAGTACCTAAGGAGAACAAAGGATATGTTCTCAGTGTATGGTGGGAAAGACGATCTTGTTGTGGAAGGTTATTGTGACGCGAGTTTCCAAACAGACAGGGATGACTCGTGTTCACAAATTGGGTGGGTATTCTTGCTGAATGGTGGAGCTGTTACTTGGAAAAGCTCCAAGCAGCAGTCGGTTGCTGATTCCACATGTGAATCTGAGTATATTGCTGCTAGTGAGGCAGCGAAAGAGGCCACGTGGTTAAAGAATTTCATCGGTGACCTTGGTGTCGTAACTAGCATCAAGGACCATTGAAAATCTACTGTGATAATGAAGGTGCAGTCGCCCTGACTAAAGAATCCAAAGATCACAGTCGAACCAGGCATATACTCAGAAAGTATCACTTTGTGCGAAACCGTGTTGAGGAAGGGGACATCATCGTGACTAGGGTATCATCGGATGAGAATCCGGCTGATCCATTCACAAAGCCACTAAGTCGATCCAAGCATGATGAACATGCTAGGACGATAGGAATTAGATTTCAAAGTGACTTGTACTAGTTTATATACTGAAACTGTATTACAAATATTAAATTGTATGAATGGATGATTTATTTATGGTGATTAAATAATTTACAAGTGTTCTATCATTCATATAGTATTTAAATTTGTGTTTCACCTTTTGCATGTTTAGAACAAATTCCAAAGTGATCTAAGAGATCATTTAAATGTCCACAGTCAATCATTCTCATGGGAATGAGAAGTGAATTAAGATGTCATGGAGAGGTAGTAGATTGTTCATAGAGATTGAACATTGCATAGAGATTGCTGCTACTCTCATGAGCATTTAAATGGAGATTTTAAATGTTGGACCAACCCATGCTCAGAGTATTACCTCATGGACAAATTCAAAGGTAATAGTGAGACGGTAATATCATATAGGTCTTAAAACCTAGATACATTAGTCTCCTAGTGAGAGTTCGTGATGCATTGGTTTGCTCCAACGCTATTCGTGATTGGTAGCTATACAGAGTACTTCCATGTGTCATGTAACGATTATGGCAGAGACAATGTAAGTCGAAGTTTATTCACTCCTTCTTTCAAAAGTATGAAAGAAGAGATATCTTTGGGCCCCCTGTTGATTTGATGTGACAATTAAAAGTACCTGCGCAGGTCATGGCCAAATTGAAAGTTCAATTAGTGGTCTAATCAGTCATCATAAATCTTGATCAGGAAACATAGTCGTGACTAGAGATTGATGTTTGTCCGTGTCTCTAGTTAACGGGATATCGCGAAGTGAAGGACATATGATCACTTATCTTAGGAACTGTATTCTGATTAAGTTCAGAGTTCAGCAACTGCATTTGTTTGCACACTTTAAAAGTATGCTTGACAGACGTTTATAGTTGATGAGATGTCCAAGTGGGAGACTGTTGGAAATGGTGTCCAACGTCATCAAATAAACGGTTTGACTTGGTCAACGTAAATTAAAGTCCTACTAGGGTTGCTCTCGGGGCACAACCGAACACGAGAATAAACGAACCGGGCATTAATTAATTGCATAATTAATGCGTATCGGGCTTGGTGGACCGGAATAAGTTAATGGGAAATTAACTAGTTATTCCATAACGGGCTTAGTTTAATTAATGATTTAATTAAACAAGAAACGGACTTGGGCTATTTGAGTCCAACTCAAATAAGGAAACATAGGTTTTCCTAAACCTATATAAAGGGACCTTGGGGTGTTAATCTAGACACACAATTCATAGCCTTGAGCTTGCACCCAAGTTTCGGCCGTTCCCTTCCCGTTCGTCCGACCGCCGATCGCGGCCACCGTACCGCCGCCGTAGCGCCGCCGTACCACCGCCGCCGAAATAGTTTTCGGTGGTGTTTTCGTTTAGGTTTTCTCAAGGGTACTTTGCACTACGTTGTGGTGTATTGTCTCGTTCGTTGTCAACCTCGAGTGTGATCAAGTAGAGGGGTTCTTTCTTGAATCCTAAGTTCGTTGGCAAGTTCTGGCGCGTACTCGTTCTCAAGGAATCGAATCACCGAGCACCGCTAATGTAAGTATTTATTTATTGCTAGTTGCCTTAGACTCGTAGATCTAAGCGATCCTTAAGCTTCGTAGTTTATCGTATTAATTGTTCGTAATTCCGCGACGAACATAGTGACGGTAAATGTGTACGAAACCCAACAATAATTTCAGTAAAATAATTATCTGATAATTAAAAATGAATATTAATCTTAATGTAAAAAAGTTTACGTTTTAAGACCCGCAACAACGTGCGGTCTGTACAATGCTTGTTGCCAACAATTTTCTAACTCAGTTACTGCAATAGTATATACTGTGATCAGTGGCGGTACCAAGTGATGGGCAGGGTGGGCATCTGCCCACCCCAAAATTTTTCCAACTAGTATAAATTTTTTAGGTGTTGGTTCATTTTTTTGTTTGGTTCATGCAAATATACATAATATATGAGCGACAACCAATACACGTCATATATTAGCTCAGTGGCTAACTCATGTATCTTAAAACATATAACATTTAGTTTAAATCCCTTCCATATGCGTATATATTTTTTTAAATCTTTTTTTTCTTCCCGTTTTAACGTTTATTTTACTCTATTTCCTATTAATTTTTTTTTCTTTTTTGATTCATTTTCCCCTAGGTTTATTGGTTTAAAAATATGATGCTTATCATTTATTTGATCACACATATATTTTAACCAGTGACATATTAGTCCACATCATCTATATATGAACACTTTAAAAACTTACTTAAAGGTTATAACAAAACTGAATACGAATATGAGTTAAGAACATAAACTGTGTATATGAAATCTACCATTATAAAAAAAATTGTAATCTATTTTTTATATTATTAAATTATAGAATTTTTATTCTCGAATTAACTAACACATGAATTTTGATTTTAACTAATTTAGTTTAGGTTTAGACTTTCTTCAAACCATAACTTATTTGATTTGGTTTACGATTTCACTTTAAATAAACCTCACTCAAAGAACCTGACTTACACTCCAAAATTTTGCCCACCTTTAAAAATTTGTCTGGTACCGCCCCTGATTGTGATTAGTTTTATACTATATGTATTCATGATTGAGGGTGTATTCATGTGAAACTCTGTCAACTTAGTTTCCTTATCTCCAGATGGGTGCATGTATTCATTCATGTGGTCAATAACTGAATAACACTAGTTCTACCTTAGAATATCATATCACACACCGTTTGGACTTTGGTATATGGTTTTCGGGTAGTTTACCGTTTTTTTTTTTTTTTTTTTTTTTTTTTTTTTTGTCTTTTTAGGTTTTGGTTTTTCTGTTTAGAAACCGGTAATTCACATCTTGAGCCTAACGTATTTTCTCAAAATCATAATGGTTAAGGTTGAATGATTGATGATTTAGTTTTTAGTTATAACCGTTCCAAACCCGAAATATCCGTAACCATTGTCTCAGTCCAGTTCTCGGTACTTATTTTTATTCAATTCATGTTTTCGGAGTTTTTGGTTCTGTTGCGTTTCCGGGACCGAACACATCCCTAGTTCTAATTGTAAGACTTGTTGCGATAAAATAAATTAAGGATGATTTCCAAAAATAGATCGAGTAAAAACTATAATTCCTAAAAAAAAAACTTTACTTTCAAATCTTCTTAAAATAGACTGTCCGACTCCACACAAAATAACAAGTGTGGTCTTGTACTCTTGTTGCACAAACAATGGTTAGTTCGCATGAAAATATGATATGATCGTACATAAGTAGCACAAAAAGTTGTCTGGTCTCGCCAAGAAAAACAGGGTCGCACATGTCAAGACGGAAAAGATAAGATTAGAAAAGAGAATTAGTGTATCACACATGTCAAATATTTTATGGGTAAGAAAATAAATTAATAAGATTTAATAAGAACGAATATAATTTTTATGGATTTTCGAAACACATAGGAACAAGTAGATTCACACCAGTTTGTATGGATTTTCTTCTCTATTTTTCAGTTGCAGATGAGATCGGTTGGTGGCGGTGAGCGGCGGAGGAGGTGGTGGTCGTCGGATGTGAGGGAGAGAGAATGAATGAGATTTTTTGTTTTTTGGAGATGGAGATTGGAGATGGTGTTAAGTTATGTTTTTGTAGAGAGAGAAAGTATAATTTGTTAAAATTGTGGAGATGACAAAAAGGTATGCGTTCAATAAAGAAAAAAGTTTGACTGTGAGGGACAGTGCAATTATCGAGAGAGTATGTGTAGGTTAGGGTTGTCCCAATAAATAAATGGTATGTCAAAATAGTTAATCCCTAAATTAAATATTGATTTAGAAAGAAGTTGGTTAGAGAAGTCTTCTAGTTTGAAAGACAAGTACATTTCCTTACATCTTTAGAATTATCAGTTTTATAGCCTTTTCTAGTGAATTTAATAAGTTTTATATTAAGATAACCATATCATTGGTATAAAAATACTATCTAATACTACAGTAGTGGTAAATGTGTCTGAAATGATATATCTTTTAAAAGTCATGAATTTGATCCCTTCCCAAGGTAAATACTTAGCAGCAAGGGCGGTATCAAGGGGAAATTTTTTCCGATTGATATAAATTTTTTAGGAGTCGGCTCATTTTTTAGCTTGGTTCATCCAAATATACATAATATATGAGCGATAACTAATACACGTCATACATAAGCTCAGTGGCTAACTCATGTATCTTAAAACATGTAACATTTAGTTTAAGTCTCTTCCATATACATATTTAATTTTTTTAATCTTTTTTTTTCTCTCCCGTTTTAATGTTTCTTTTACTATGTTTCTTATTAAAATTTTCTTTCCTTTTCATTCATTTTCCCCTAGGTTTATTGGTTTAAAAATATTATGCTTATCATTTATTTGATCACATATATATTTTCACCAGTGACATATTAGTCCACATCATCTATGTATGAACACTTTAAAATTTTACTTGAACGTTATAACAAAACTGAATACGAATATGAGTTAAAAACATAAACTGTGTATACGAAATCTAGCACTATAAAAAAATTGTAATCTATTTTTGTATAACTAAATTTTAAAAATTTTATTCTCGAATTAACTAACACGTGAATTTTGATTTCGACTAATTTAGTTTACGTTTTGACTTTCTTCAAACTAAAACTGATATGATTTGCGTTACGATTTGACTTTAAATAAAATCTCACTCAAAGAACCTGACCTCCACTCCAAAATTTTGCCCACCTTTAAATTTTTGTCTGGTACCGCCCCTGCTTAGCAGATGGTCAGACGAAGATTCGAAAAGAACTACAACAACAATTAAGTCACGACATCACGGGCAAAACTCAGTAGCTCCGATGAAGCCCGTTATAAACAAAAATGCCCTTACTAGTATAAGAAGAGAAGGCGAATTACTGGTACATCCACACTAAGTTGTTTCTACATTGTCATAGCCAAATGCCCAAATTAGCAATAATTGTATTGTATAACATGAGAGAAAGAAAAAAAAGTGGCGGGATTGTTCATTCATTCATTCCAAAATTTGTTAAAATAGCAAAGAATCTGTAACGTTATTATTATTACTAAAATCGTGCTCTACTTTGTTGCTAAAATCGTTAATAAGTAAAAATTCAGTTGCGACTAGTGACCTGCTGCTAAACTTTCGTTGCTAATGCCAGATTTTCTAGTAGTGGAAAAACATGATATCGATTAGTCGACACAATTTGAAGATATTTCTAACTAGATTAGATTTTAATACATCATGGATTTTTGACCATGTTAAGAAGGTTATGATTGAATTTGGTTCTCTAAGAGTAAAATTCCTAGAAGATTTCAGATTTAATTTATATGAGCAAAAAGAATATTTGTTGTTATGGAGGTTCACCCACGTTGATTTCAACTACCTGCAAAACAGGTGATCATTCTAAGATTAGTTAGCTCGTATAATGAGTCAGAAACTTAATGTTGAAAAAAGACAAATATATATATTTAAAAATGAGACAAAGTAATTATAGGACTAATGATCTAGTAGTAATTAACACACCAATTTTGTTATCGTGCAAATACTAAAACGACACGTTTGCATAAAACTTTTAGATCTAGATTTTGAGTAATTATAATTAATTCATCAAATCTACAACGTTGATTATTGTATATCAATTTATTGAAATTAAAGGTCTTTGTATCCCTACTCTTTTGACCAATTCCACACTTTTGAGTTTTGTGCCTCAAAAAAGGTGAAGAAAAACCTATGTTAAATACAAATGCTAAAAACATAGGAAGTAGGTTGCATCTTTTGTACATATATATTTTTTATATTTAAAAGAGTATTTCTGTTTATAACGAATTTTATAAGGGTGGCTGAACTTTCTCGTTATATACATGACATAATCATTATCGTGACCGTTCCGAACCTTGTTCTAACCATCTAGTATATGTTTACGCACGTAGGAAAAAGATCGAACTTGTAACGTGTAACATGTTCACTATTAAGCCGTTCGGTTCAAAGCAGTTCGTAAACAACCTGTAACCCGGTTAATTCGGCCGGCATGCTTTATATATCCCGATCCGACCGGCCGGCCCAACCAGGATTATAAAACATTGGTTATAAGTGTACTAAGGACGAAATATATACATATAATCATACGCAATAAGCGTGTGTGAGAAATTAATTAGAGGGGGAAGTATACGACAAATAGTCGCTATTAATTAAACACACATAAATGCATAAGCCGGCTAGAAGAATAAATCTCGTTAATAATAAGACCAAGACCTCGTCTCTTTTTTGTTCTCACACTCCAAACCCTTCATAGGCCTCACTTTCCCCTTCAATTCTTCTACTCCTTTCTTAATCAAAAAATACATGTAAATACAACCTTAATTCAAAGGAGTTCATGATTATGAGTGATCATGAAGATCAACCAACAAATTCAATCCAAGAAGTTGATCCTCAAGAACAAGATATCGGGCTAGGAGGGAGATCGTACGAATGCATATTTTGCAAGCGCGGATTCACCACGGCGCAAGCGTTGGGTGGCCACATGAACATCCATAGAAAAGATAGAGCAAAGAGTAGGCCAAATTATTCAAGTAATAATAGCTCAAGTACACAAGAAGATCATCATAGTTGTTTTACTGGCCCTAGATTCTACCAACCAGTTTTCGCAAGCTACCCACAAACCTATATTTCCGCACCTCCTAGTCATCAAGAACATGGAGGTGTTCGTGATCAGATGACATATAATATGTCATCTGCATCAACTTTACAACCAATAAACCACGAAAACGGTCATCAAGATGTTGATGGAGTAATTCCAAGCCCGTCAAGAGAGGAAAAGATAATGAGCTTAAGTTTACAATTTGGTTGGTCACATGAAGATGATAAAGATTCAAGAAGAAGAAGTGTTCAAGATGGAAATAAAGAAGATGAACTAGATTTGGAGCTTCGGCTTGGTCATGATCCTTGATTTATGTCGGATTTCATTTGCATCGAATGACAATTGTTCAACTTCAAAGTAGTAATGGTATAGTAAAATACCCGGTGATAAACACCAAAAGAGAGATGATATATCATCCTAATCGAGCAATCTAAAAATCAACATAATACTTTTATCATGTGACACATGATTCAAGACAATTTCTCTCTTCATATTCACCGTTGATTTTACTATTTGTTACAAGTCACAATAATATTTTTAGGTTGATTTTTAAGGAGCTCAATTAGGTTGATATATCATTTTTCTTCCCAAAATGTCTTTTTGACAAATTTTTGGAAAAGGAACTTTAAATCCTCAAAGGTATGGTAAATATGGTGTTTTCAGGTACCAATCTTGGTTGTTATGTATCAAATTTAGGGTTTATATGAGATACCATCACTTTATGCTTTATTTATATATTTATTTAATTTAATTTTCTCTTTTCCAAGAACAAGATATGAATAAAATATGTATATTGTTGAATTAATCATTTTTGTAATTTAATAATATTTTCAAAATTTGTAACAAAGTTTAGTTAAATATATACTTCCTCCGATATAAAATAAGTGATACACTTTCGGTTTCACGGTTTTTGAAGTAAAAGATTATAATGATGGTTAAATTAGATTAATTAGATGGTTAGTGGTGAATGGGTCCCACACTTTTTAAATAAAGTGGGGTTAATGATGTTTAAAAGTAAAAAGTAAGGGTAAAAGGGTCATTTCACTTTATTAAAGTAGATAGTTAGTGGGTGAGGGTCCCACTTTTTTGCCAAATAAGTTAATTTTTCAAAGTGTATCACTTATTTTGAATCACCCCAAAAAGGAAAGTGTATCACTTATTTTGAATCGGAGGAAGTATTAATTATTAGTGAAGTTACTTAAAGCTTGCACATTGACTTGCATTGAAAACCCTAATCACAATATACAAATGCAAGAAAACATTGGGAAGAGAACAAATCATCATTTCCATTATTGTCTTTTCTCTAATTGTAATGGTTTAGGTTTCACTAAACCTCAATTAATTATAAGCTTTGTTAGAAGAGGCTCCATATGCTTAGGACTAGAACCACAATAAATTTTAATACTTCATTTATACCTTCTTCTTTCTTCATTTTAGTAAAAGAAATACTATTTAGGCCGGCCTAAAAATTTTCTTAATCATATGACTTAGCGAGTATTTTGGACGTCTGTTTTCAATGTGATCGACTATTACGAAAGATAAATCATTTGATTGAGTGAAAGCGAGAGTTTTAACCGGCGTTAAACCTTTGGCGCCAGTGCATTTAACACAAAACCTTGTATCGTTTGGCGATCTTTGGCATTGCCAAAGGTGCTGTGGCATGACTTTAACATCATCACACCAAACGCTCTTATTATTATGAACTTCCATGCATATAGTTATATATGAATTTTCATGGGTGAATATTAATGATATAACTAAGTGTTTATTTTTTACTCATGTTCTTTGCGTTGGCATTAAAACTACCATGAAAGATCTTGTGTATGCATTAAATTCATCCATATTTTTCAAAATCATTTTTCCACTAACTATTCGAGTTAATTTACATGCCCTTCAACCATTTGAAGTATGCAAACTCATAATTCATCATTTGTTAACTATTTGCCATCAATAAGTTGCATGTTTTGACAAATTCTACAACTTCACTATAAAACAAAAAGAATCAAACTCGCAAACTGCTACAAATAACGGCATCTATATATACTTGGTAGACCGTTTTATCTTGAGGCAACAAACTTTATATAAATTCATAAAAAAAAATTACTACTCGAGATTTCTAGTAATCTATAGATGTAAATAATATACTGTAGATTTTCAATTTTCTCAGTATCTAGTGTATGATCCATCTTACATTTAACTCATAATAGCATTCGAATCAAGGACGATTGGCTTACCTAATTATCATGCATATGATCATTTACAATATCTAAAACGAAATCATGGGATCCAAATATTATTCATTAGCAAGTAATATAAAAAAGAATACAACACAGTTTATTTTATATTTGAGTTACAAATATAACGCACATATTTTTTTATATCCACGTATTAATATAGATACTTCGATGACGTTAATCAACAACAGCACCAGTGGTCTAGTGGTAGAATAGTACCCTGCCACGGTACAGACCCGGGTTCGATTCCCGTCTGGTGCATATCTTTTTTTACAAGTTTTTTCATTTTTGGCATGAAAAATTACTTTCTTGACCAATTTGGTAGTTTCGTTTTGTAGTTTTAGTGTTCCATTTCTAAGGTGCATTTCATTACGGATAAATTTATCAATTTTACTTTACTAACATGAAAAATTATATCTTTTACTAACAAACTATAATGACCATTTTACGACTTGTTTGATTTCACGATTTACACGTCTTTTCTTAGAGAATTAGAGGTTCTATACCTTAATATACATTGCTTTTGAGCACATATTTTGGCTACCAATAACCCACAAGCCAAACGGCAAGGCAATTTACAATATTAAATTTAAGCTTTATATTATCTGTATAGTTTATCCATGACATCTGACTAATCCAAATTTAAGCATTATATTATGTGTATAGTTTTCATAAAACGTTACGCACCACTCGCACACACATACTATTTGATTCACAAATTACATCAAACTTTTAGTAAAAAGTGACAACAACCTCTTTAAAACATGGTTCAACTTCACAAGAAAACAAAATATTATCTAGTGAGATAATATATCACAAGAAAAATCACCACAAAAGAAGCCACATATGTAAACATCTTCCGGCTTGATTTCGTCACAAATACCTGAAATTTTGAGTAGTAAAATTAAAAATGATGAGTCGATTTGGGTTATATTTTTTCTCTAACGGTTCAAATGAGTAAACTTATAAAACTTGGTTATGATTAAAACATGCCAAACGTGTCGAATAACATAAATTTAATAAAGGGTCAAACCAACCTGACCTATTTCAACATGTGCTATAATTTCACACGTTATGACCTGAATCTAATTTTGACAAATTACCTAACCCACATGACCCACCCATTTTCCGCCTTTAGTCCCCGAGTTATGTGGTGAAAATTGTAATCCATGTAGGAATACTTAAAAATATAGAAAATGAAGACATTATTATTATTATTTATATGCGTACCATTTTGAATTTATCCATTGTTCCAGATAAGATGCCTCTTGATGAATCCATATCGTTTCCCTAATGAGAGAAAAATAAAAAATAAAGTTTATTGCTGATGGATAACATTATTGTTTTATTGGTAACATCTTACAATTTCAGTATAACACGTACCATTCTGTCCAACATTCGGTTATGACCCTCAACTTCTTCATGGATATCACCTGTCAACTGTTATAAAAATGCACATATAACACTTGCATTTAGTTGCACAAAATTTTCTCAAGTTTTATAGAAGATTTGTGGTGTTTATTATCTCTAAAAAATATTGAAATGTGTTCAAATGTTTTCATTTCCCAGTTGAAATAATGATAAGAGTTCTTACCCTTTTAAGCATAAGAACTCTATCTTGCAACCCATCCATTGCTTTATCATTCTCATGTTCATTAATTTCATGAGATGTATAAGAAGAAGAGGCCCTAATACCACCATCTTCAATATCATCAAGAAGAATCGATCTGCTTCCACGAATATCCCTAAAGCCCAAAAATGTCGGTAAAAAGTAGTTTTAGATCAAATATCAGACTAATGGTTAAGATTTATCAATGATTTTGTCTCATAAGTAAGAAAAATGTTATAGAATGCAACCCAGGAAAAGAAATAGCTTTGATTCATTATTCTCAATCATGAATCTTTAGCTCATGATAATAATATAATGGAGTACTATTTTCCCCTAAGTTCCACATTAGCTTTTGATAAGCAATAAAATTAAAAACGCAACAAAAAAACACCATAATTGGAATGATATTATCCTCCAAACAAATTGCACATACATACGCATATAGTAAGATAATGATCAAAGCTTGTGTGTAAGCTGTGTTTGTTAAGCATCAATAATGCTCTGTTTCGTGAGATTCAGCTGCAAATATGTTTATTTGTATGTGAATTCAAATAACTAGATGAAATCCAAATTCAACTAGAAGTACACTTTACGAATGGAGCAAAAAGGATTGATAAGTGCCGATTGCCGAACATACGAATGTATGAAGTTAACAATTAAATCAACTAAGTAAAACAAACCTTCGAGAATTCATATCTATGGACATCAAAATTAACGGAAGAAGCTGACGGCGTTTATGATTCTGCGGCAGATCACACAATTAGTTGAAATGAGCAATCTCGGTGATCGAATTTAGGGTTTAATTATAGATAATCACACAGCACAAATTGAATTGATCATTATGAACGGGAAATTTGCAGATCTGTAAGGAGATCTATTACAAACAAATTCCGTTAGAAAAAGAAAACAATTTAAAAATCAAAATCAGCAGAAAGGTGTGTAATGCTTACCTTGGGATGTGAAATTAGAAGTGATGCTACAGTTACGAATGAAGTCTCCAGAATATTTCCTTCTCTTTAAGATTTGTACTTTTCTGCTTTAATATTTGTTAAGTTTAGCTGATTTTATATTTGTTAAGTTTAACATGAGTGTTCTTTAACATAAAACTAATATGTATGGATAAAAATTACACTGTAAGAGCCAACTCTCTTTTATCTTAGAGTATCTTTTTACAGTTTACGACGAGTTTATAAATATATACATTATATATTTATAACACTATATTTTATAGAAAAAATATTATTTATATATTATTTATGAATAAAATAATAATAACAATAAATTATTCATGCAGAGGCTAATTAGGTCATTTGGTATTTTCTAAATAATTAAAGAGTTATTTCATTCATATTCTTTTTTTTATTTAAAAATTGTGAAATATTATTTATTTGTGATTAGTTATGTGTCTATTTACGACAAATATCAATATCAGAAGATAATATAAAATAAAAGTTTAGCAAATTATACATACATCATGTATAAATTAATACGGAGTAGATATCAATATCATTTCTCTTAAAAAATACTTTAATTAACTTATGTTTTTTTCCAAGTCAGTCGGTGTAGATCAACTGATCATCAAGAGAAATTTTGAAGATTTTCCTTCGGTTTTTAATCATTTAAATAGGTGGCTGAATTTAATACCCATAAGTAAGGCTGTAGATGTCACTCAGAAACATAAACGAAAAAAAACTTATGTTTTTCCAACCCTACGCAGCTTAAACCCCACACCACAGTATCTACTATCCAACGACACTCTGAATTCGATTTTTTTAAAAAATAGGCCTCATCGACGTTGTATTTTCACAAATAGGCTTCTTTTTTCTCAGTTTTCAAAAATAGGCTTTCTGGGGTCACCGAGGCTGACTTCCCCATTAAACCCGGACTCCTCGAGACCGGCTTTGGCATACTTGATGTGACCACTGGATTGGAAGACTCCCCGAGGCCGGCTTCTAAAAGAATGCCCTCCCCGAGGCCCGGCTTCGGGCATACACAAATCTCCTCAAAAATAAAAGAAGAAACCTCTTTCTTCCTCAAAAATCATCACCGCCGCCGGACTCCTCCCACTTCCGCCGGACTTCCCTCACGACCGCCGCTTAAGGATAATCAATTAAAGTTTATTTCCCAATATCTGGATATAGAAAAGGTTTTTCGTTTCCAATTAGAATCTACAATTCAACCATTATTTAACTATCAACTCGCAGATTTTGGGTAAGGTGGTTTTTGAATCTTATTAAACCCTAAAGTTCCTACCTTTTTCCATAGCTATGAAATCCCTTTTCAGCATTTGTTCAAATCCACTGTTTTCATCAACTCAACCCCATAAAAATACAACCTTTTCGCTATTCCCTACTTCTGATTCTCTTCCATTCGATTCAAAATTACAATCCCAGAGCTGGGTATCCTTAAAACCCAAAATTTTAATGATTTGCAGCCATTTGTAGTATCAAAAAAGAGCGTTTTAAAGTGTTTAAGTAGAGATGAACCATTAGTAACGAATGATATCAAAAAGAAAAATCTTGCTGTTTTTGTTTCCGGTGGTGGTTCAAATTTCCGAGCTGTTCATCAGGCAATACTTAGTGGTGATGTTAACGGGCAGTTTGTTGTTTTGGTCACCAACAAACATGGTAAATATTGTCATCTTAAATAATTTATTATTTTCTAATGTTAATTTCTTTGAAATTAATATTATATCTGTTATATAGCCCCCAATTTGTTGTGTCAATGAAACTGTAGCAGGTGCATACACCATTAATTGAGATCAAGTGGTTTCACATTGTCATAACTTAATGTCGAAACAGTCCAAAATTATTTCAATTTATCAGTTTGATCACGATATATACGCGAAAATGAACGTTTTATTTAATTTATTTTAATAAATGTGTAGATTGTGGGGGTGCACAATATGCAAGAGAGAACGACATCCCTGTTATAATATATCCTGGCACAAAAAGTGAACAAAAAGGTCTTTCTTCAAATGATCTTGTAGCTGCTTTAAGGTCAGCTTGAGTTAGGTGGCAGTTACATGCCATTAAGCCTAGTTAGTTATATCTAATTTGACATTTTTCTTCAGTTGTTCTAATAGAGTAGTTGTGTTGTGTAGTAAGTACAAGGTTGACTTTATTCTTCTAGCTGGATATCTGAAGCTTATACCATCTGAATTGATTCGAGCTTACCCAAATTCAATCTTAAATATCCATCCTTCACTTCTTCCTGCTTTTGGTGGCAAAGGGTATTATGGTAAAAAGGTGCATAAAGCTGTTATTGCTTCTGGAGCTAGGTAATAATCCCAACCCTTTCTTTGACTCCAATTCAAGATTATTCTGATGATTTATAATGTTTTTTTTTATTATTTTTGACTTTAGATACTCGGGTCCCACAATTCATTTTGTTGATGAGAATTATGACACGAGTCGGATTTTAGCTCAAAGAATTGTCCCTGTGCTTGCTAATGACACTGCTGAAGAACTTGCTGCTAGGGTTCTTCGTCAGGTAACTGTTTTTTTTTTTTTGGATCTTTTGGATAAAGTTGATGCTTTTTTCAAGATTTTCTTATCTTTAATAAATTATGCTAATAAAGTTAAATACTTTTTATGTTAGGAACATAAAATGTATGTGGAAGTAGCAGGTGCAGTATGTGAAGAGCGTGTGATTTGGAGAGATGATGGTGTTCCCATTATAAGAAGCAAAGCTAACCCTAATCATTATAGCTAACATGCATATATACATATACATATATTATATATGTGTGTGTATATGTTTATAAAATTTTCAATCTTTGAGCCCTAGCTTTGTGCTGTGGAGAATGTGTGTTACTCAGAGATGAATTGTTAAAAGACATGTTTTCTTATGGTGTTTACAAGATCTTGAAAATAATTCATTTTTGTTAGAGTTTCGGGACTTGTTTCATGCTTGCAAATGTTGATTAAGCAATTTAATTCATGAATTTTCATTATGTTCACTGGCAGGGTACCTGCGCAATGCGGTTGCAAGTACCTTATAACTATATTTTACAGTAGCAATAGTGATGGTAATGGTGATTGATGGCAGTATTAATGATGGTGGTGGTCAATAGAATGATGAGTTTAATAGAATGATGAGTTTAGGGATTAATAAAGATAATATGGTATATAATTAATTGTAGTTAAATAATTAATATCTATACTGAAATAACAAGTGGATTGACTAAAAATTAAGCCTTATTAAATTTGGAAAATCTTAAATGTATATAAGGTAAAGATATGTAGATATTTTATGTTTCAAAACTGAATAAGAATGGTTCGGATAGTCAACTAAAGCACAAATTGTATACCATCATCGATGTAACCAAGGACAAGTAAAGAAGCAATAAATAACAGAGTTCAAGCAAAGTAAATACCAAAAGACTAACAAAATTCAAATTCTCAACACAACATTGTATCATTTGTATCCAAATTTATTTCTAAAGCCTCAAACATCCAATTGATTCTAGAAACATCCAAACATAAGATCTCACAAGTTCTTGAGAGCTGAATCTTGTGTAGCTTTTGTAGTTGGTGTTAATCTTGCTAAAAGTGCTTTATTATGGCAATGATCAGCATCCACAAAATAAAACTCCCCATTAGCCTTAAACGTCACAAAAGGTCTATTAGTTTCTGGTAACCTAATATCAGAAAACTTTATTGTTTTAGGAACAAATGTCGCAAGCCACGTCATCATGTCCACCTCAAACGTGTCAGAACCGGGCTGCCACCTCAGCTTATGAATATACGGGCTCACAAACCAGTGAAGAGCTAAAGTAGTTGAAGCACTCAAGAATATAACAGATGATGCAACTGCACCTTTTATGATCACATTCATATCAGGTGAGGTCATAAAGGTAATTACGGGCCCTAAAGATACTGAGAGACAGCAAGTGGACAGAGAAAGAAGTTTGACTTTTTTGATGGTGTTTGATATTGGCCCGTGGTAAACCACACCTGAATCTTTTTCATCTTTTTCTGAATTGACACCTTTTTGAGGCCCGATTGTGATTTTGCTGTTATCATCTGTTGCTGCAGTTGATTGAGATGCAAATGTTTTGTGCATGATTGGAAGATGGTTTTTAGGGTTGAAGTAGGGTTTTGGATTGTGAGTTTGCTGAGTCAGACATCCTCCCAGTTTGTGTGGGTAGAAACCTGAAAAAAGTTGAAAAAAGATGATGAAAATGAGGCATAGTTTGTAGATACTGATATGCATTGATATATACATGCATATTAGAGGTTGCAAAATTACCTACATGAATAAAATTACCTAAATTTAAAGTGACAAACGTTATGTTTATCTGTTTATAATGATCAATTAACAAAAAAAAAAGAAGGAAATGCAGAGGAGATCTTCCTAAAGACAATCTCCAAGCTCAATAGTAAACCAAAATTCCTTCATTTCTCTCTAAACATCTATGAAATTCATTTTAAATTCATCTTACATAATTCATACAACCTCTTTGCTTACAAAATAGTAATACATATGCCAAAAATAATATATATGCCCTAATGCCCTTGCCAATTGCTTGCCATACATCCACCATAATGCATTAATGTGAGAAGGTGAGCCCTTTTCTAGAGCTCATGGAAGATGGATGTCAAGTTCATACTTTTACATATGGATAAAGGTATATGTATCATTTTCAACTGTAGAACCCTAATTCGAATTGTAAAATCAGATTAATGCTGTCATAAGGTAGAATAATAAATTAGAATTGATTCGTGCAGCAACAAGGCCGAACTAATTCTATGATTCCAATCGCACACAGAAACTATCTTAACCGGTATGATCCATGTGTGATTACATACATACACAGATAAACAAGTAAGACTTCAATCAGAAATTGAACTTTGAACAGAACAAGAATTACAAAAACCTCTGTGGATTTTGGAGGAATTCAGATGGTAGCGTGTTTGAGATCGGGTCAGTTGAAGTAGAATCGATCTTGCCATTTTTTTGTGAGGGAAGTCCGGCGGAAGTGGGAGGAGTCCGGCGGCGGTGATGATTTTTGAGGAAGAAAGAGATTTCTTCTTTTATTTTTGAGGAGATTTGTGTATGCCTGAAGCCGGGCCTCGGGGAGGCATTCTTTTTAGAAGCCGGCCTCGGGGTGTCTTCCGGAGTCTTCCAATCCAGTAGTCACATTAAGTATGCCAAAGCCGGTCTCGGTGACCCCAAAAAGCCTATTTTTAAAAACTGAGAAAAAAGAAGTCTATTTGTGAAAATACAACGCGCCTATTTTTTTTAAAAAAATCTCTGAATTCGTAGCAAAATTTGGGTTTTAGCAATTCGATCTCGACCTCCATTATCGAATTCTATACAAGCTCAAAACTAATTTAAAAAATGGCGGTTGATGGAAACTCGTTCGAAGTCTCTCCCGAGACAGAGAAATTTCTATGCGAGCGATTATTGGATCAATCGCAACCAATTTCGGAGCGATTCAGAGTCCTATTCTCTCTCCGGAATCTTCGAGGTCCTGCCCCTCGCGCTGCTCTGATCCTTGGTTTGTTCTCTCTCTCACTGTGCGATATTTTATACAATTTGCTTCGGAGATGATTGATTATGAACTGTGATTGGTTATGGTGTAGAGTTAATCTTAGTACTACTTCAAACCCTAATTGTAGTCAAAGTTGACCAAATTTATAATAGTACTAGTGTTTCGAAGCAGTGGTTGCATGATTTGGTAATAACGGTGCGATATTGATCCAAATCACCAGTATATTTGCATATTGTTTGGAGGTTGAAGAAAAGAGAATCAATTTACTCGGATATGATTATTTACAGGATTAGGAATGCTTGTTAAATTATCTCTTAACAGTTGTTTTAGTTACTTTGATTTTTCTTATTGCAGCAACAAAAGATCCTTCAAATCTATTGGCACATGAAGCTGCATTTGCTTTGGGCCAAATGCAAGATTCTGATGCTATTCCTGCTTTGAAGCTTGTTCTTAACGATCTTTCCTTGCATCCAATTGTACGTCATGAGGTTAGCTTCTCTCCTGCATTTTTCATCATTATTTTTCTAATATATATTTGAATTTAATTTTTGCTTGTATTAATTATGGATGAATTAGGCTGCAGAAGCACTTGGTGCAATTGGTTTAGAAAGCAATATTCCCCTTTTAAAAGACAGTTTGGATTCAGATCCTGCACAAGAAGTTAGAGAAACATGCGAATTGGCTCTTTCAAGAATTCAGGAACTGAAAAAAGTTGCTGACAATAATAATCAATTATCTACAATAGAAGCATCACCATTTTTGTCAGTTGATCCTGCTGCACCTGCTTCTTGTTCTTCTGTACATGAACTAAGGTTGTTAAATAACATGATAGAAATTTCATTTTTATGCCATTTTATTATATTCTCACATCCAATCTTCACTAATCAGGGTTTAATCATTGAATTATTAATGATATCTGCTGACTTTAGGGAAATCATATTAAATGAAGAAAAAGGGATGTATGAAAGATATGGTGCTCTTTTCGGTCTCCGCAATAACGGAACTGATGAAGCAATTGCTGCAATTATAGAATCTTTAAATGCAAAAAGTGCTTTATTACGACACGAGGTCCAAAATAATATTTTTTTTAATAATCTTTGCCGCCTCATATTCTTATTTTTATAAACTAATATATATATTTATATATATAAATATATTTTGGATTTCAGGTTGCTTATGTATTGGGACAGTTGCAAAACAAATCTGCATCAGATGTATTATCAAATGTACTTAAAGATGTTAATGAACATCCTATGGTTAGACATGAAGCTGTTGAAGCTTTGGGTTCCATTGCAGGTATTCTGGTCAAATGGGCGGGTTACGGGTCAGGTCAAAACGGGTATATTTTTTTAATAACAAATAAAAAACTAACTTGACAAATTGTTGATAGATAACGAATGTATCTCTCTACTGGAGGAATTTTCCAAGGATCCAGAGCTCATTGTTTCACAAAGCTGTGAAGTTGCTCTATGCATGCTTGATTTTGAACGATCTGGCAAATCGTTTGAGGTAATAATTCAAGATTTAAAAAAAAAAAATATATATTATTTTCAGAATTTGAACTTAATTTAATATATTTTTATTTGCAGTACCTCTGTATGCAGGCACCTCAATTACAAGAGACAGCATGATGGTTTTCATTTGATTGTGGTTTCTGCCATTTTTCCATGATGGCTAAACTGTTGTGGTCCAACTGCATTCGGGCTGAGTGAGTTGTCCTGTACTATTGACATATTTAAATGTCGGGTTTCTCGAGAATATGATAGCATATTTAGGTGGTAGGCCCCGACCAATAACTTATAAAATTTGAAAAAAATATGATATTTCATTTATCAAGTCTTTTTAGTGGTACATGACATACATTTTGGTATGTAATGTTCGTATTTATTACTTGATGCTTGAATCCGAATGTTAGCCTTAGAACAAATGGGCTTTACAAGTATGCATCTTTTATGGATGAGGGTGATATATTTGCTCCTTAGTTTTTAAATAAGCTTACTCAAACATCGGATTATGCAAAGAGTAAATGGTCTCAAACCATAGTTACCAGATTCGGGGTTCGCTCCGGTACGAAAACGAGAAACGGGTACGCGATTCGCAAGGGTTGCACGTTTCCGATTCGGCGGGGGTAGGTTCATTTCGGTACGATCGGATACGATTCGATACGACCCGGTACGATGTACTAGAAACGGGAACTATAATATACATAATATCCTCAACACTTCAAAAGAATACTTGGCTTTTTAAACTAAAACAAATATTTGGAGGCATGCAAAACACATTTAATAAACTAGAAGGACTAATAAAGTAATTTTCTTTTAAATTAAACATCTGCTTTTCAATGACCCCCTCTTCCTAATCGTCCCGTACACAAAATCAACATGCACGCACCATTGTAGGCCTTAGAAATCAACAGGTACGCAAAATCGTTGGCTTTAATTCGTGATTTTGGGTTTGATTCGACGATTGCAGTCCACAGAAACGTGAGTCGCACTTCTTTTGCACTTCAATTTCATCGATTAGGGTTCGTCGGAAAATAAATTCCGGTACGCATATTTTTCGAATCGAACAGCGAATCCTAGTGCGTGCGGTTCGCTTTCGTACCCGGATTGGGTATGAAACGAATGGAAACGGGTTCATGAGGTTTTGAGCGAATCTGGTAACTATGTCTCAAACACCACCTAAATCCAAATGCTCTTTGAAAATGAACAATAACTTGTATTTTAAACATATAATTCAATAACACTAACCTAAATCCAAAATCAACAACTTGAATTTGACATTCAAACAATTGGCTTCATCTATATGACACACAAGGCGTCTTAACATTAGCAACAAGGTTCTTTGTTCTGTTTTGATAAAGTTTCTTGAGTATCCGTTAATTGTAATGTAGTTGTAGGTGGATTTCCATGGATCACTCCTTGCTTTTGTATATAGTCCCATTTTTCTTGGAACAAATACAAGAACACAATGCACACAATTTCAGCCGTGTAAAAGATAACCCACGGTGTTATACTTGTTGATGTTCGTTTCTGGTATGCGTGTAGCCCCGTGTATACGTTGATGATTCCGAGTAGGGAAACCGTTGTTCCTAGCATCCAATGTGCAAAACACCATATAAATCGTCTCTTATCTCCCCTATAACATGACAAACAACCTCAACACATCATTTCTACAAGGAAATTTATGTGAGTAAATGCTAGATGGAGGTGCGAGTCAGACGGGTTGGGCAACGGGACGAAATGGGTCAGGTTGAAACAAGCAATTTGTAGGGTAGGACAGAGAAATCGGTTTATCAGGTCATCAGGTTACTAAATGTGTGAATGACCTAATGAGATACAAAACTATCTTTTAATCATTCAGTTGGATATAAATTTGTGAAAAATGACTAAACATGGACAAATGCAAGGGGGGTTGTGATTTTATGCAGAAGAACCTAAGATGATTTTAGGAAGTTATTTGCTTTAAAAAAACGTTTTAGCGGCTTTTGACGTTTACTCGTTTGAGACAAGACATAACCCAAATGGACCTGTTTATAAGCAAATGAGTCGAAATTGACAAATCTACTAAACGTGTTTATTTACCTTGATGGACGTAAAAGCCCGCTAAGTGCTTGCACAAATGCAAGCCCGTAAAGTGCTACCCCTAATCTCCTATGCATGTTGTTAAAATTGTTGTTAAAATTCTTTACAGACAATATTGCCCCTGCTGCTACAAGTATAACTGAGAGAATCTGCAATCAAAGAAATCAAGATTATCATCATTAAAGTTAAAACAGTTTGATTATAATGTAATCAACTATTTAATCGAGATCAAAATGATTAAAAAGTACAGTAGATTAACACCGAAAGCTTGCCTGGGTAACAGCATGTATAAAGAACAAGATTCTGGACCTTCTTCCTTGTTCTTCTTTGATTGACAATCTAATGGTCAAAATCCCAACAGGAATCAAGAAACCCATTGAAGCCCAAAGAAGGAGCCCGTGAATGATTATTTGATACGATAATTGATGATCATTGAGCATTTTTGTGTCTTTTTGGATATGTTCTTGAGATGAAGTTGGAAGAAGAACAAGAACAATAAGAATAACAATAAAGTTTCTATCTTTAATGAAAGAATCCATTGCTTTGTAGCTAAAAAGTATGTGGTATATAGAAAAAGAGTGTATCCCTTATTAGAAACATACAAAAAGACTTGTGGGTAAATCTTGGAATCTTAATTGATTAATCAAGATTTATACTTTAGAAGTTGAAAGATTGTGATTTGAGGTTAAAAGGTTTAAAAAGCAGAAGAATTTGCATGGAGAATGATGTTTTCTTGAAGGATTTAAGAGTTGGTATAACAAAGAAACAAATGGTCCCAAAATTGATTGCATTATCTCATGAGGGGTCACTTTTTAAGTTTTTATACCACTATTTTTTCCATTGTATTCTCGTTTATAACAGACTCTCTCAGGTGGTCGAATTTTACTTGTGATGTATGTTACCTAACTATTGCAATGACTATTTCTGAATCTTACACTGGCCATATGGTAAATGTTTACCTAGGGAAATAATCGGAACCTGTTACCTTTAGGTTATCATTTCAAACATTCTTACCGCTAAGTTATCTGGTAAATGTTTATACCAAGTTTTTTCAGAAACAAAATGGTGGAATTACAGATCAAAATAGTCAGGATTCAATAAAGATGTTTGAAAACAAAAAGATAATGTCAAAGTGGATCTGTGACATCTTTTTTTCAACTCCCACTAGTTTGTGCGTGATTGTTCGTTTGTACAGTACAATCAATCAATGCGGTTATTGATTATAAGTTTTAACTAAACTAACAGAAAAGAATATTACATTTTGGAAAGTTTGTTAAAGTTGGGTCATGCAGCTTTTGGGTGGTGAAATCTACTAGTGACTGAATAAAAGTCACATGTGGACCTTCTTCACCAATAGAGCCACTTATTTCTCTTCAAACTAATGATTACTTTTAGACTCCATTAATCCTATGATTTCAAAACATGTGATTTTAATAATAAAAGGGGATAAGTTGTTAAGCTGTTTATATTAAGAAAAATAGATATGAAACATTTAACAAAAGGGTATTAGTAGATTACTAGACACCGATAGATATGTATACCGTAAATATTAACATGTTCTATCCATAGTGAAAGCTAGACGAGAGCACGAACATGCATTTTGATTCTATACAGGCAGCACGACGGGTTGAGTAATGGATTAAATGGGTTCCAGTTTAAGCATGTTACTTTTGTATGTGTCAGTAATACTGAGATCACTTAATAAAAATATTTTTTTGTTTTTTATAAATTCCTGCATGACTTTCTAGAGGTTACACGTTTGATCCCTTCATAGGCAGGGGCGGATTTACTATAGAGCACACGGTGACACGTGCTGCTACTCGAAAAAATTTCATTACGGTAAATTTTCGGGATTTTTTTATTGTTATAGTATTTTGAATACATATATATATATATATCCGAAAAGGCAAAATAAGACACATACATCTACTAGCGCAGCTGGCTAACACTCCTTGCATGTATATAAGAGGTTGGCAATTCGAATTTTGTTGGTGTTATTTTTTTAAATCAACTTTTTTTCCCTATATATTTCAACAAAACAAAAAAAAAAAAAAATCTTTAGTCCAAATATTTCAAATCATTTTCCTTTATTTTCCCTTTTCAATACTTTAGACTGATTTTTTTACAAATCATAGGGGGTATTTTATAAAATATAATATAATTTTATAAACCAAAATTTTTATGGATTAAAAACCTATTCAATATCCTAAATCAATCTTAAAAAAACCTCTAACTATTAGTTAATAGTCTACACCTTAAGACAACCCTAACATTTGAACCAAATAAAAAAAACATAATGTGTGTATTGTAGATTTTGTAATATGTTTATAAAATTAGTAATTCTTTTGCATTCTTGAAGATTTGTTAGTATATGAAATTAAAAAGGTTGATCTATAATATAATTTTTTTGTGTTAAATTTGTTTTTGTTTCAGAACGTTGCCACTGGGATCCCACTAGAGGTCGATGTCCTCTTAACCCCGCTTTTTCTATTATCACTATACGGGTGCTACCCTTAGAGGAAGTTTCTAATTCCACCCCTGTTCATAGGTTAACAATTTACCAATTGATCAAATGGGTGTTCAAAAACGATCACATCAACGATTAAGTCACGTGTGTCAACTACCTGAAGAAACCGTTATAACATAAATATTCTTCAATTTTGCAATACTTTTAAAGGAAAAAAAGAAGAATATGCGTAGTTTGGGCCCTTGGGAGTCGGGCCGGAATTAGGACCTTTTGGGCTTAAGAGGTATCACTAAACAGGATCAAGTCTATTAAATCAAAACTTTTAAACAACTGTGAAAGAATATAATTTTGATTTTTGACCCATGTTCAATGGCTTTAGTGATCCATATTCAACTAGGGTATAATGGTAAATCAAAACAAAATGGTTCTTACATCTTAGTTATTTCAAACCTATGTAACATATAAGTACATATGATATAGATACCATTTATAAAAAAAAAAACTATTTAAAACTGTTCCTAATTATGAAGCCAAGAGCCCAAGACATATCTTTTCATTTATGGGCTTTTTTTTTTGAACGGCAGATTTTTCATTTATGGGCATGGTATTAAAAATTGAACTGAATTACCGAAAGAGTTGGACCAAGAACTAGGGTATAGAGCAATTATGTAAAACTACTCTAATATCGATCCTTTAAAAAGATATCAACATTATAATGGGCTCAAGCGATGATTAAGAATCTTCTCCTATATATGGAGCTACACATGATTTGATTTTGACATGTCATCACTACGCTATACTCTGATTGGAGGACAATGCCACGTGTAATTCCTTCATTGGTCTACTCATCCCTCACAAAATTCACAATACGATTAAGTTTGCAGTTAATATCTTCCGGAAAATCAGGCGAGTATATCTTCCGTTTGGAGAGCTGCAGCCTGTCAAAACATTCGTTTTTTCAATATTGGTCCATGGGAAAGGAGCAGGAAGCATAGGCGTTCTTTTCCTCATCGCTTCGAACTCTGTTTCCTCTTTCAGTTTTCACAGTTTCATCTCTCTGTTCTTCAACCTCAAATTATTATTACTCCCTCCGTCCAAAAATTACTGTCCATATCTGAAAATTTCGGATTTCGCGAACAAACCCTAGATCCAGCAATTGAAATTAACCGATATACCCTATATATATTTTATGTAAAATTTCTTAAATTTTTTTACTTCAGTTTCAATTAGAAGCTAAAAATCCCAACAAATATTTCTCAATTGGTACCTCCGTCACCGGCGTCATCGTCAACAGCTCCCGCGAAGACTACGCCGGAGGAAGATGAACTCTTGAAAAGGAACACCGATTGTGTTTAGTTTCTTGCTTCACCTTTAACCTGCAAAAAGGTACTTTTTTGTTTTTGATTTTATATTATTAGTAATTAAATTGCGAATTTTGTTGGTTGCATATGTGTTAGATCTTTTGTGTTTTTTATTCAAATTAGGTTATAATTTAGGGATCTTGAGATTAATTTTTCGTTTCTGGGATTTGGATCTTTTTAGGTGATAAAAAGTTTCAGTCTTGTAATTTGAGGTTTATGTCACACTTGATGGTAGGGTTCCTTGTGGTTAATTTTGTGAATAATTAAGGATAAATTTGTTTAGCAATTCCATAAGTTTTGTATGATAATTTAATTTTTAGCAACTCCATATGTTTAGTATTGACAGATTTCCATACAAATTCATATGAAACTCAGTCAATCAAATTCTAAACGTATCTTCTGATCTTCATTCAATTTGCAGGTTAGGTGTTCGATGAAAAGCATCAAAGACTATAAAACCTATTTGTCTTTTCATAATATTAGTGAGCCCAAAATTTCATTTTGGGCATGAATGTATGACCAGAAAAACTTTCATAAATCATCCCCCCGTTCAAGCGGTAACAATGGAAGTTATAATGATCATTCTAGAATAGAATGTGACCAAAACAGATCAATAGATAAAGATAGATCAGATGGTTCAGGGCATATAAGTCGGGATAAGCATAAAAGGGATGAAAAACGATCTGGGAATTATCATAAAAATAATTCCTGGAGGGATTCAACTGAGCATGATGAACCTAATTTAACTTTGAAGCATGTGACTGAAGTTGAGTCTTCAAGCTGAAGAAGTAGTGAATAGAGAGCAAGAATTTGTGAAAGATTCTGATATAGATGCTGCAATGAAGGCAGCAGAGTTAGGTATGTATTTTAATGTTCTTTTATGATTTAGAAATATGATATATGGAAGGTTTATTGGTTTCATAGTGAGCTTACAAGCTTACAGAGTGAACAGAAGGAAGAGTTCAAATAGTGGAATTAATTTTAGATATATTTTGTTCCCCTTGTATGCAACATTGTATTTCATTATTACCTGAGTTATCTTTATCTTTATATCATCATAATACATTATATGATATGATTAGCATCATTGTATTTCAATTGGAATAAAATTTTGTTATTGGACAATGCAGGAACCAGAACCTATTGACTGGGAGTACTACAGAAAAGGGCTTGGATCTCGCATTGTTGATTCTTACAAAGAATATTATGACAGTATGTCATGCTTTACCAACATTTAACATTTATAATACTCACAGACAGTTATGTTGACCGGTTGACCCCCACCCCTTTTTACAGGTGTTGAAATTCCAAAGTTTGTTGATAAGACAACCCCAGAGTACAAACCCAAGTTTGATGCACTGGTAAGAAACCATATATTACTGAATATTAGTAGCAGGCGTATGGAAAATGAAGATTATTGTTACTTACATATGTAAATTTGTAAATTTGAAATGATAGTTGGTGGAATTGAAAGAAGCTGAGCAGAAATCTCTCAAGGAATCTGAAAGACTAGAGAAAGAAATTGTTGATGTCTAAGACCTCAAGGTAACAACAATTAGTTTAACGGGTCAGCTAATATTTCAAATGGGTTTTTTTTATCGAAACGGGTCAAACATGTTCTCTTTCTCCCCTTTTATAACAACCAATCTAATTAATATAGTCCTTAAATCCATACATTAGTAATTAAAAAAAAAGATATTATGTATCACATTGATTAGTTTCAGTAAAATTAGTTATGTAATGATATTCTGTATAGAAGTTTTTATTTACTAAACGGGTCAATTAATTGTGTTTTTATTTGATAACAGAAAAAGCTGAGCACGATGACTGCTGATGAGTACTTTGAGAAGCACCTAGAGTAGAAGAAGAAATTCGATGATGAAATCAGGAATGATTACTGGGGTATTGATTGAATTTTAAATCAATTTATTTTCTTCTTGGTTTCGTTTATACAAATAAAAGAAATGCTTGTCGGTTATTTTGTTTTTGAGGAAAATATCATGGAGTTGTGTGCTCCGTTGTGATCAGGAAATGTATCAGAAATTGTCAACTATGCAAATCTTGCATATGTTGAATACAATTGTTGCTTGCGTTTTGCACTCTAAATTTGCATTAACGATGTTGCCTTTTTATTGTGAATTATTAAATATTTAGATATATACATAAATGTTCTCTCTTTCAAGGCAAGGTATAAACAAATTCGACTTCTGTACGGTTCAATAACTGAACCTGATCGCTTGATATTGAAATGAGAACTGACAAAATGATTTTGGCTATACTGAAAACAGGGGTTTCCAATTTATTTATATTACTTTTTAGTTTTGAACAAGATCGAAGATTGATTTTGCATGAAAATTAAAACCGAAACCAAGCCGATATAGCTCGGTCTGGTTATGGCTTTGTATCGGTTTAATACAAATATTTGTTGTTATTCTTTCTATAATATATCTCTTGAAGCATGTCCGCCCAGTCGGGCGGGCTATGAAGCTAGTTTGGGTAAATATATGCGGAACATAATATAATCTTTAAGAAATCATTTAAAAACTCTTGCTATTATGTCATTACCATATGTTTGATCGATATATAATTCGATATGTCAAAACTTCCCTTGTAAGCTATGAGAAAAATTGAAAAAACAACAAACCCAAAAGGGAATAACATTATAAAATAATGTTAACCTAAAAGAGGTTTAAAAAGGCACATTTTATTGCCACTATCAGAACACGAACAACACTCCTACAGAGGAGAAAACCAGTGATCAAAAAATGGCGAGTCCTCCAAAACCATGGAAAGCTGAATATGCAAAATCAGGAAGAGCTTCATGTAAAACCTGCAAAATTCCTATCGATAAAGAAAAACTACGATTGGGAAAGATGGTTCAAGCCACCCAATTTGACGGTTTTATGCCGGTAAACCACTCTTAAATTTACTATTTCTTGCTTGAATCTTGTACATTTATTAGGATTTCTTGTTTTAAAACGTTTGATTGCAAATGAGGATTGTTTCGATAATGTTAGGGTTTTTGCAATTTGGGCCTCAAGTTTTGTGCATTTCAAGAAATCCCATTTTTGATTGTTTTGAAAAGCTTAATTCTTGATATGATATGACTTTTGTTGTCAATTTGAATGCCAATTAGCAATTTATTGTCCATTTTTGTTATTATTTTGACTTTTGAAGTGAAGAAGTAACACTGTTGACTTTCAAAGTCAAAGTGTGTGAATGGAAATTGTACTGATATATGTCGGTAGATTAATACGTTTGACTTTCAAAGTCAAATTTTGAAATTAAATTGTACATTACAAAAGTAGGTAACTTTATTGTTTTTGTAGCATTTTTTGTTTAAATTTTCATGCAAGGTTATTGTTGTGCATTCTTAACCACCACAACAGATTTTTTTACAGTTATGAAAGTATAATGGTATAAGATGTTGTTCGCTCGTCTAGTTTTGCAGGAAAGAAGGCTCCTTTAATGTTTATCTATATTTCTTTCAGTTGGTATAATAGTATAAATAAGAGTAAATTACAAGGATGATCCCTGATGCTTACCCCAAATTTCACATATTGCTCTTTTAATTAAAAAAATTACGTTGGTAGTCATTTTTAGGAAACTTTTTTCACGTTCAATTTTATAGAACTATCGGTTTAACTTTTTAACAATTTTTTTTTTTAATGAACTAGGCTAAAAGACTGTAGGCGCATAAGGTTTCCAAAAAAAGGACTACTAGTGTAATTTTTTAAAGTAAATGACCATAGGTGAAATTTGGTGTAAAAGTAAGGGACCATCCTTGTAATTTACTCTATAATAATTTTATTTGTCATGCAAGATACGTTATAAGTTGTATACACACCAAATTTAGCATGAATTGCTTACAAAAAATGATTAATTATGTATTTCTCTTGAAAACAGATGTGGCACCATGCTCAATGCATTTTAAAGAAGGCAAAACAAATAAAATCGTACGTCTTTTATCATACTTATATCTCTTGAATGTTCTTTTTTTTTTTAAAACCATTCTCATTTTTTATTATTATTTATATTTTCTTTTAAAGTTGTGATGACGTGGAAGGAATTGAAACACTTCGTTGGGAAGATCAACAGAAAATAAGGCAATATGTTGAAGGTGGTGGAAATGGAATCGGGTCAGCAAGTAGTACAACCGCTTCAACTGCCACAAAATGCACAATTGAAGCATCAAAAACCAATCGGGCTACTTGTAAAATCTGCAGTGAAAAGATCATGACAGGGGAGGTGTGTAGTTTTTTTAAGGTGGAAAAACGGGCAGGTTAGATAATGGGTCAAAACGGGTCGGGTCGGGTTGCCCAAAAATTTTAACCTTTTTACAACAATTATATCATTTTAATTTATATTGTTTTTTAGTAACATGATTTAGGAGGTTTTATGCAAATTTCGATTTGTTTGACTAATTTGAACCCTATTTTGAGCTATTTTTTTTATTTCACTCGTTTTTTACCTATTTTTTTTTCTTGATTTTTTATGCTTTTTTTTTTAAACGAAAAAGATTACCTGTTTTTAAGCTATTTAGTTGTTTTACCCGTTTGACCCATTAGAGACAAAACATAGCCCGATTTGATCCATTTAAAAGTAATATGAGTTGGGTTTCCCAAAATTTTCAACCTTTTTACAACAATTATATCATTTTAATTTAAATAGTTTTTGGGTAATACTCCCTCCGTCCCTTAATAAAGTTCCCATTTCAATTGGGCACAAGTTTTTAGGAGTTAGTTAGTGGTGGGGTTTTGATAATAAATTTGATTAAAATATAAGGTTATTTTGGAGAGAGAGTGTTTTTTAAAGATATTTAGTGGTGAAGTACATGGTAATAATATTATTTTATTGTGTGGGTCCCTCTAATTTGAGAAATGGGAACTTTATTTTGGGACAAATATTTTGATAGAAATGGGAACTTTATTAAGGGACAGAGGGAGTATGATTTAGGAGGTTTTATGCGAATTTCGACCCGTTTGACTAATTTGAACTGTATTTTAAGCTATTAGTTTTTATTTCACTCGTGTTTTTTGGGTAGGTTCGTATATCCAGTAAGCCCGAGGGTCAAGGTGCTAGAAGCTTAGCATGGCATCATGCAAGATGCTTCTTGGAATCTTTTCCAGCTACTCAACTTGAAAAAATCGATGGATGGGAAAACCTTTCAGATTCACAAAAGTCAACCGTTGTTTCAATGGTCAAGAAAGTTTCAACCGCCAAAAAAGGTAGTGGAAAATTTGCAACTAATAGCATCATATTTATAGTTCATTGACAATTTTTGACAATTTTAGGAGTGTGTTTAATTTTTGACAAATATCGGAGTGAAAGTTCAATCTTAACAATTTTAGGGACCCGAAAGACAGTTCAGTTCTTACAAAAATTTCTTAAATTTATTTTTTCTTATAAAAATGTTATGGAACTATATGTGACTTGTTATTTCAGGAAAAGAAGAAGTGAAAGACGAAAAAGAGACTATAAAAGGAAGCTCTAAACGTAAAGTAACCGTTGACCGTGACCAAAAGTCAAAGATTGCTAAAACTGAAGATTGTGAATCAGGCCCGTCTGATTTGCATAGTCAACTAGAGGCCCAAACAAAAGAATTATGGGCTCTTAAAGATGATCTTAAAAAACACGTGTCAACATCAGAATTGAAGGAAATGTTGGAAGCTAATAATCAAGATTCATCAGGATCAGAACTTGATCTACGTGATCGCTGGTAAATTAATCTTTTTCAATCTTTAAAACATATAAATTTTATATATTTTGATTACCCAACTTTTTAAAATATTATTTTATGATTAAAACACACCTATAATCTTGCATGATAAGGGTAGGAATAGATGTGGCAATTTTGACCTACGTACTTAGTAATGTGTTGATTTGGGTTATGTTTTATCTCTAGCGGGTCAAATTGGTAAAAGTAAAAAAAAATCAGGTTAAAAAAGGAAATGGGTCAAAATGGTCGAAAATCACCCTATTTATAAATGCACAAAAACCTTCTTAATTTATAAATTCATAAAATTTAGATTATTGTTGGAATAATATAACTTTCATAATAATAGTTGACACAGGAAGTATCATTAGTTTTTTTTATTTATATTTTGGACTAAAGAATGTTGGTAGAATACTTTTTGTATTTTTTATATATTTTGTATTTTTTTTTTTTTTTTTTTGCCTTTTTTTTATCAGTGCTGATGGGATGCTTTTTGGAGCACTTGAAAATTGCTCACTTTGTAGCGGGCATCTTCACTATTCGGGTGGTACCTACAAATGCAAAGGATTTTTTACCGAATGGAGCAAATGTGCAAACTCAACTTCCGAGCCCGCCCGAATAAAAGGAAAATGGAATATTCCACATCAAACAAATAACCAATTTCTGAAAAAGGTACCTCACTCATTCTTCATTATATTTATAGAGGTGTAATGGGTCAAAATGAAACATTTTTTGGTTGAAACGGGCCGACCCACCCATCTTGCCACCTCTAAATCTAGAATGATTTAAAGGTTGTCATGTTAAAAATAGACATCAGCCAATTTTCAACCCATTTGACATCTTATATCTGACTTTTTTATTGACCCGTTTGATTATGTTGTCAGTGGTTCAAGACACAAAAGACGAAAAAGCCCCTTCGAATAATGCCTCCAACTTCACCGACTACTCCTGGAAAACAATCCGGTAATGGAATGACTCACTCATCCCACGGTGAAAAATTGGGAGATTTAAAAGTTTGCATTTTGGGCATTCCATCTAAAACCATGGTAATATTTTTTAAATAAATATATTTTATATTTAACATAACTTTTTGATTAATGGTATTGTGTAGGGTGAGTGGAAGACCAAAATTGAGAGTGTTGGTGGGCAACTTCATGCGAAAATAAAAAAAGGTATTCTTTTTGTACTTAAAGGTTGGGGGTCAAAATGGGTCGGCTTGAAGATTTCTTGTCCAAAGTTTTTAAATTTGTTACAAAAAAGTAGTGTGTCAATATGATTACAAAATTATATTATCTTGGTAATAATTTAATTTTTTCATTAACCTTTTGAACGTTTAATGCATTATAATTAACCCATTTGGCCTGTTTCCCTTTTAACTATTTTTTATGCATTTGACCATTAGAATGCACATAACGCGAATCGACCCGTTTATAAATGAATGGGTCGAATTTCCACCTCTATTCTAAAAAATATAGATTGTAATCTAGAAAGATATATTTATTATCATTATTAGTTTAATTCACTAATATGAAATTTTATTTAAATATGGCAGACACAAACTGCTTAGTTGTATGTGAAGAGCCAGATAATCTGAATGCTGAGATGAGGAAAGCAAGGTATTAAGTGGGTGTTTGTATGTGTGTTTAAGTTTAAACTGATTATTGCAATCAAAGTTGCAATAATTATTTTGAGTGTTTGGGTAAACTGGTTATGATTTTGGTTTTCTAATTATGTAGCTACTAGCATGATTTTTTGCTTAAACTAGCAATTTTGATCTATTTACTTATGAATGGGTCAATGTGGTTTTTTTAATCTCAAACGGGTCAAATAAAAGTTATTAGGTAAAAGGGCAACATGTCAAATGGGGGTCAAACAGGTTGGCATTTTTTTGATTAAATACACTAATTATTTACAATTTTTTTTTTTAAAAAAATGACAAAAAATCCTTCACGGGTCAAACCCAACCCAACCTGTACCAAGAAGATAACTTTTTCACCCTGGCCCGTTTTGGGTTGTATATTCTTTAAATTTGTGTTTGTTTGAGTTGAACAGGAGGATGAAAATACCGATTGTAAGGGAAGACTTTCTTGTTGACTCTTTTGAAAGACAGAAATTACTTCGATTTGATTTATATAAAATCGAATCAAATGAAGAAAACAAAAGTATGGTGACAGTCAAAGTCAAAGGAAGGAGTGCAGTCCATGAAGCATCAGGCCTGCAGGATACGGGCCATATTTTGGAGCAAGGAAAAACTATTTATAATACAACTTTGAATACGTCAGATTTATTAACTGGTGTCAACAGGTGAGTTTTGATTCTTGAAAAAAATTGAACCTTTTTTTTTAATATATTTTTGACCCGTTTGATCCATTTCCTTCTATGGTTTTTAAAAAAGATCATATTTTTTTACCTGTTTGACCTGTTGTAGATACAACATAATCTGAATTGACCCATTCACAATACCAAAGTTTTATTTTTCTTTATACAATATAATCTACAGAAGATTAGGGTACACACATGTATGATTTATATGCTTACATGTTTTGTGTATGTAGTTATTATGTCCTTCAGATTATTGAAGATGATAAAGGGCCTGATTGTCACGTGTTCCGGAAGTGGGGCCGAACCGGGAACGAGAAAATTGGAGGAAATAAATTGGAGGAAATGTGTAAAGAAAATGCAATTCAAGAATTCAAAAGATTATTTCTTGACAAAACTGGAAATTCATGGGAATCTTGGGAACAAAAAACACTTCAGAAACAACCCGGAAAATTCTATCCGTTGGATATTGTAATGTTTGATCTTAAATATATTTTTTGTATAAAAATGGGTGGGTCGGGTAACAGGTCAAAACGGGTTGGTTGTCCCAATGACACTTTATTTTCCAAATCTTACAAATGGTTGATATTTAGGTTGTTAGTTTGACCCGTTTGACATGTTTCATTTTAGCTAGTTTTTTTCCCTAATACAGTTTGACCTGTTGGAGATAAAATATAACCCAATCGACCCGTTTTTGATGCCCGAATGCCTGATTTTGTAGGATTATGGGGTGAACAAAGATTCACAAGCGAAGAACAAAATTAAAGATGCTAAAAGTCAACTTGCACCTCCGTTAGCAGAATTGATGAAGATGTTGTTTAATGTGGAAACATACAGGTTAATAACAGTTTATATTTTTGTTATTTTACATTATTATATTCTTAAAAGATTTATTGTTTATATATATTTTTTAAAATAAAAAAATTAAATTTAACTTTGCAGAGCTGCTATGATGGAATTTGAGATTAATATGTCGGAAATGCCCCTTGGGAAGCTTAGCAAAAGTAATATCCAAAAAGGTACTGAAATTGCTAATGAATTAAGGGGTGTTTTGATTTATTATTTATATCAGTTTATGTATTTATTTCCTTGAATAACCATACTTTGTCAAACATGTTATTGATATTTTCTCTGTATTATGAAATTAGTTTTACAATATTTTTTTTTTTATATATTTTAGGTTTTGAAGTATTAACAGAGCTCCAGGATCTACTAAACAAGTCAACTGATAACCCTGCAATCAAAGAAAGCATGATTGTTGATGCAAGCAACCGATTTTTTACAGTTATTCCTTCTGTTCATCCACATATAATCAAGGATGAAGATGACTTCAAATTAAAGGTTGTATCTTGTTTAATTTATTTCTATCAATATTTTTAAAAATAAATTAATGGTAAGTATCTTTTATTTAATTTATTTTTATCAAAAAGTGACAAAATGGGCAGTCAAGATGGTTACTTTTTGATTTATGTCAAAATTCATTATATATTTTCAATATTACGCGGGTTAGATTGACCTGCTGCACTTTCTTGAACTTAATAATAAATAAATAATTTATTATGATTATGAAAACATTCAAGTAAAAATGTAAAATAGTATTATACTTTTTTCCAATTAATGCGATTTAGGCTGTGTAAGCATTTGAATACATTTAAATAAGTTTTAATTTCTAGCATAGTTTTTCAAATACCCGTGAGAGATAAAAATATCGCCCAAATCAACCTGGTTTTTTGTTAATTGGGTCAAAATCTGTACCTCTAATTCAAGGACATTGATAAGAAGAGAACTAAATAATAAATTAAATAATATTAAATAATGATATATTTTGTAGGTTAAAATGTTGGAAGCACTTCAAGATATTGAAATAGCTTCAAAATTAGTAGGATTTGATGCTGATACCGATGATTCACTTGATGATAAATATAAAAAACTCCAATGTGAAATGGTCCCGCTTCCACACGATAGTGAAGATTTTAAGTTAGTTGAAAAGTATCTCCAGAATACACACGCCCCTACACATACGGTATGTGCATGGTTCAATATATTTAAAAGGGTATTTTGGTCTTTTCACATTATATATATGTAACGAGAGTTGTGGTGTTAATTTGCAGGATTGGGCACTAGAACTGGAAGAAGTTTTTACAGTTGAAAGACAAGGAGAATTTGATAAGTTTGCTCCGTATAAAGATAAACTCAAGAACAAGATGCTCCTTTGGCATGGTAGGTTTTATGGTTTTTTTTATTTGGTAAAATGGGCCGGGTTGAAACAGGTTCTTTTAACAAACCAACACTTTTCTTTTCCCTTTTTCTTTGATTTCCTACATAAACTTTTTTTGATAATATTTTAAAAAAAGGGTTAATTTCACATACCTCCTTGCAAACTTGCAATATTACGTATATATCATTGCAACCTTCATTATTACATATACATCATTCCAAAACATCAAAAATCTCACATATATCCTTTTACCTAATTTAATCATATTTTAATCTTTTAAAAATTAAAAAAACATAAATCTTGATCTTAATAAATGATAAAATAACGTAAATACCTTTGACGAAAGAAAATGTAGTTGTCGAGTTTGGCAAGAAAATACCCTTAACGAAAGAAAACCATTTACCTTTAAGGATATTTAGGACATTTTACCATTAATTTTGATTAGGATTCATTTTTTTAAAAATTTTAAATGATTTACATATGATTAAATTAGGTAAAAGGATATATGTGAGAATTTTGATGTTTTGGAAGGATATATACGTAAAACTGAACTTTGCAATGATATATACGTAATATTAGAAGTTTGCAAGGACGTATATGAAATTAACCCTAAATATATATATATATATATATATATATATATATATATATATATATATATATATATATATATCTGGTTTACCCGTTTACAATAAAATATAACCCGAATTGATACGTTTTTCACATAAAATTTGTGAACAAAAATCAATGGTACTAAAATCTGTTGTTGATAGGTTCTCGGTTGACAAATTTTGTTGGTATTTTAAGCCAAGGATTGCGAATAGCTCCTCCTGAGGCACCTGCAACCGGTTATATGGTTCTCTCTCTCTCTATATATATATATATTTATATACAGACACACACACACACACACATTATAATGTGAATATTTAATAAGGTGTTGTGATGTGTAGTTTGGAAAAGGGATTTATTTTGCTGATTTGGTGAGTAAAAGTGCTCAATATTGTTTTACCGACAAGAAAAATCCGGTTGGTTTAATGCTACTAAGTGAAGTTGCTTTGGGTGAAATGTACGAGCTAAAGAAGGCCAAGGTCCGTTTAGGTGTACATAATTTTTTTAAAAATTCTTTTTGTAACAATGTTATTTTTCATGGAAAATAATCAAATATAACATTTTTATTTTATTTTATTTAGTATATGGATAAACCTCCAAAAGGAAAAGACTCAACAAAAGGGCTTGGAAAAAAGATTCCTAATGAATCGGAACATGTAAAATGGAGAGACGATGTTATTGTGCCTTGTGGAAAACCGGTTTCATCAAACGTTAAAGCTTCTGAATTAATGTATAATGAATACATTGTTTACAACACAAATCAAGTAAGTTTTGTTTTTAAATATATGAATACATTTTCTATCAATATGAGGATTTTTTTAATGAATATTTATTAAAAAATGGCATTTATAATTTCAATATTTATCTTTTCTCCTAATAGTGTTTTTTAAAGATGAGAAAAGTGGTGAAAAGACTCTAATGTAGGGTTTTCCCTTGAATATTTATGTTTTATGTGCAGGTTAAGGTGCAGTTCTTGCTGAAGGTGCGTTTTCATCACAAGCGGTAAAAAAGAAATTAATGCAATGTGTACAAAAATGGTAACTTTAATTTTTTTTGAATTTTAGTACGAATTTGATAAGCTAATTTTGCTTAAAGATCTCTTTCTGGGGTTTGTTTGGAGATCTTAAGCATAGCTTTTGGTTATGTAATTGCAACTACTTTTAAAACCTGAGCAATTTCTTAGCCCAATCCAAGTACTCACCTAGTAACCCATTACATTTCAGACTGCCCAAAAAGGTATCAAATTTCATTTATACCAAAAACATTGTTTAATAGACAACAAGAAAAAAATTCTGTATAAATGAAATAGGATACAAACTTAGCTTAAATTGCTAAAATAGTAATAAATGCCATTTTTCATTGTTTTAGATGAATAACACTAGACACAATTACATAGTTTCAATGTACATGGAACATTATTTCTTCTTGTGATGTAACCACCTTTTTATAATTCATAGTTTTGGTTTCTCAAGCCAAGATAATATATTCTTTGGGTTCAAAAATAAGTATGTAACTTTGACCACCATCACTAATTAGTCGTTAATGTAACAGATATTGACAACCGAAAGATGACAAACGTGACACATATGATAAGATAATTGTCGACATTTCGGGTTGGATTAACGAATGGAAGTATAACGTTACATGATCACTAAAATTTCTGGTCCAAATCAGTGATAATGTGCTAAAAAAAATAGCAGACCGAAATCCAGATTAAAAAAATTATTGTTATAAGATTGAGAGAAATAAACTGTGTATATTTCATTAATATCGATTGCCTTATAATACAATTAGTATAACAAACTTTACAGTGATAATAGGAAACATAGTCAATACTAAAACAAACAATCCTAAGTTATAGGATTTTGAATTTTATCTCTATCACCCCCACCCCCCCCCCCCCCCCCCCCCCGCGCAAGCGAAGTGGGGGAGGTTCAACACGTAGCTTGGTACGAAATTCCTCGAATTGCGGTCGAGGGAGACTTTTAGTGAAAATATCAGCGAGCTGTAGGTGTGTTGGCACAAATGTGGTGAGTAGTTGTCCTGATAGTACAAGCTCCCGTACAAAGTGATAGTCGATGTCAATATGTTTTGCCCTTTTGTGAGAGATGGGATTTTGACTCAGAAATAATGCACTACGATTATCACACAAAATAGTTGGACGAGAAGGTGGTAAAATGTGCAATTCTCGTAGTAAATGAGTGATCCAAACAATTTCAGCGGCGGTGTTAGCTAAAGCACGGTATTTGGATTCACAACTCGACCGGGATACCGTTGGCTGTTTCTTTGCACTCCAAGATACCAAGTTTCCACCTAAGAAGATTGAATAACCATAGGTGGAACGGCGTGTTTCAATACATCGAGCCCAGTCCGCATTGAATATCCAAGCACAGTTGGAGAAGTAGAATGTTGAAATATGAGACCATAGGCTAAGGTTCCTTTCACGTACCGAATTATACGTTTGACGGACTGATAATGTTCATTAGTGGGAGCTTGTAAAAATTGGCTAACTTGATTCACGGCATATGAGATATCCGGTCGGGTGATAGTTAGGTATTGAAGAGCACCAACTAATGAACGATATAAGGTAGGGTCAGAGAAAGGATTACCTTGAGTTGTAAAGTAAGTTGTTGTAGACAAAGGTGTGGCAACAAGCTTGGATTCTAGCAACTGAGCACGAGTAATAATATCATTTGCATATTTTGACTGATTTAAGAACAAACGATTCACGGCATATGAGATATCCGGTCGGGTGATAGTTAGGTATTGAAGAGCACCAACTAATGAAATATAAGGTAGGGTCAGAGAAAGGATTACCTTGAGTTGTAAAGTAAGTTGTTGTAGACAAAGGTGTGGCAACAAGCTTGGATTCTAGCAACTGAGCACGAGTAATAATATCATTTGCATATTTTGACTGATTTAAGAACAAACCCGTATCGGTGTAAGTGACTTCAAGTCCAAGGAAATAATTTAATCGACCAAGATCCGTTATTGAGAATTCCTTGTTGAGCCGAGATATAAAGTCACGAATAGCGGATGTGTGATTTCCGGTGATAATAATGTCATTTACATATACAAGTAGATAAATGACACATGAGTTTTGTTTGTAAATAAACAAAGAAGTGTCTGCTTTGCTACATGTAAACCCGATGGTGATTAAAAATGTACTTAGGCGTTGAAACCATGCCCTTGGTGCTTGTTTAAGCCCGTACAACGCCTTTTTGAGATGACAAACATGGTTTGGAAATTTTGGATCAATGAAACCGGGAGGTTGTTCCATAAACACCGTGTCCGTAAGATTACCATTTAGGAATGCGTTTTTAACATCAAGTTGATGAAGATTCCATTTGTTAAGAATGGCAATAGAAAGTACAATACGAATTGTAGAGGCTTTGACAACCGGACTAAATGTGGCATTATAATCAATTCCGGGAACTTGTGTAAAGCCTTGGGCAACTAATCGAGCCTTGTAACGATCAACGGAACCATCGGAGTGAAACTTTGTTCTAAAAACCCATTTTGATCCAACCACATTAGAACTTTTGGGACGTGGAACAAGTGACCAAGTGGAATTTTTATGCAGTGTTGCCATTTCGTCAGACATAGCTTGAAACCATTGTGGGTTTTTAGATGCCGATTTAAATCCACGAGGCTCTTTGGAAGCAAAAAGAGCGGCATGAAGCGGTGATGAGATAAGTTTGCCTGGTGACGAGGTTTAACAATGCCTGAACGAGATCGAGTAGTCATGGGATGGTTTGAGGTTGTAGCAGATTGTTGCGGTGGATTTATTTGAGGCATGGGTTGATGGAGTGGCAGTAGTTGAAGTTTGAATATTTGGTGAAGAGGTTTGAGTAGTCATAGGGTCCACGTGTGGAGTTGGTGGTAAATTGGTGGATAATGTTGGTATGGCAGTAGGTATGATAGGTACTTGTGAATGTATTGGACATAGAGTGCATGCATGGGACGTAGTTGTAGGGTGAGAATGTGGTGGGTTTGTAGTTGGCAGTGGGTTTGGAGGTGTAGGCAAACCATCACAGTATGTGGCAAATATTAATTGAGCAGGTCCTGTGGAAGATTTAACTTCCATAAACGGAAAATTGGCCTCATCAAATTGAGCATGGCAAGTAGTATACATCCGTTGTGTTGATAAATCAAGACATCTATACCCTTTATATTGAGTAGAATAACCGATAAATACACATGGAGAACTTCGAGGAGAAAGCTTATGAGCCGAGTAATTTCGAAGATACGTGTAAACTAGACTTCCAAAAACCTTGAAATTACCATAATTTGGAGGTGTAGAAAATAACAGTTCATATGGTGACTTATTTTCCAAGATTTTTGTTGGCAACCGATTTATAATGTAGGTAGCCGAACCAAACGCATGAGTCCACATGGAAGCGGGAACATGAGCATGAAACATCATAGCTAACCCAGTTTCAGTTATGTGCTGATGTTTTCTTTCTGCACGACCGTTTTGTTGCGGTGTGTAGGGACAAGATAATCGATGCATTGTACCATTACTTGTAAATAAAGAACGAACTTTGTCATTAAGAAACTCGGTTCCACCATCAGATTGGAAGACTTTTATTTTGCACGAAAACTGAGTTTGAACTAAATTAACAAATGCTTGTAAAACTGCATAAAAATCAGATTTTGCCTTTAAAGGATAAAACCAAGAAAATCGTGAAAAATCGTCTATAAAGACGGCATAGTAGCGATATCCATCTGTTGAAACAATTGGAGATGGTCCCCATAAATCACAATGTACAAGATCTAAAACATGCAAAGATCGTTTAGAATTAAGATCAAATGGTAGACGTTTACTTTTTGATAATTGACATGAAGAACAAGTATTAGGGTTAGGTAAAATCGAAGTAATAGATAAACAACCAACTTTATTAAGCAAAATAATGTCATAAGAGGTGTGGCCTAAACGTTTATGCCAAAGATCATAAGATGCCTTTATTTTCTTTGATGATAGAGTTGCCAAGTAGGCATGTTGGCCATTTTGTAACACATATAATCCATCTTTACTTCGTCCCTGAGCTAGAGGCTCCTTTGTTTTCCGATTCTGAATTGTAAAAACACCATAAGAAAATAAAACGTCAACCGGGTTATCATGGGTTGATTTAGGTACAGATAAAATATTCTTTTTGAGTTGTGGAAACACTTACAGTCATGATTCCGTTGAGAGGGTTCATACACTTCGAGATTCTCTTCGTCATCTTCAAAAGGGAACCTCTACTGTAAGTGAATACAGTCGGAAATTCAAATCGATTTGTGATCATTTAAATGCAATCAGTCATCCTCTAGACGAATCCCATAAAGTTCACTGGTTTCTCTCTTTCCAGACTTCATGAGCAGTGTTGTGGCCAAAGTTTCTGCCATGGCTTCTTCAGATAACGATGATTGTATGAGGATTAAGGCTCGTTGATCTGCAGCAAGCCATGATTCATACGCGGGATTGGGAGCAGAAACGTTATTAGTTACAATTGTTTTTGCCGGAGCAATAAGTGAACCATCAACGTAGCATGTTAGCTTCTGGTAGCCAAGGAGTGGAAGCATCTGTCTTCTCCACAGTAGGTAATTTGAAGAGGAAAGTTTAATTGAAATCATATGAAGGATGGTGGCTAGGGGTAGTGGAGCGTCCGGAGATTCGGCTGTGGTGGTCATGGTTTAATCGGAGAAGACAAAGAAGAGATGGGAAGGAAAGGTATTGGCTGATACCATATAAGATTGAGAGAAATAAACTGTGTATATTTCATTGATATCGATTGCCTTATAATACAATTAGTATAACAAACTTTACAATGATAATAGGAAACGTAGTCAATACTAAAACAAACAAACAAACAATCCTAAGTTATAGGATTTTGAATTTTATCTCTATCAATTGTTATAGCATAAACTTTATGCTACACCATCTATACACATATATGACTATTTTTTTGGTAAAGGAGGGCGGCACCTCCGATAAAATTTATTAAAAAAAGAATTAATACAATAGCAGGCTGGGGACTCCCCACCTATGGAAAAAGAAACAGTCCACGGGACAGGCCCCGGGTACTGAACAACCTAACTAGGCTAAACATAAAACAAAACATACAAACCATAAAATAAAAAAAATAACCCTGAAACAAACCTGGAAAAAATCACGGTGGGTGCTAAGTGGCTTTATCTTCATCCTTCATCTGAAGCCTCCAAATGATTTTAGCGTTGCTAACATTGTGGGAGGGCTTGAACTTTAAACTCAAAAGACGAGCGCGAACATCATCAGTGATAATCTTCACAACAGTCTCATAGGGTCTTTGTTTGTTCTTGAAGATCCTGTTATTCCTCTCAATCCATATGTGATAGAGTGTACCTGCAAGCACTAAACGCCTAATAATAGACCAAGCCGACTTGCCCTTGCAAGCCCGCTTGAAAATAGCAATAATATCAATCCAGGCGTCAGGGACCATCATGATATTAATCAGGGCCTTTATCTCCTGCCAGACATGGGAGGAGAAGGGGCACTCGAAGAAGAGATGGCTAATAGAGTCAGGGCAATCCCCACATAAGCTGCATATAAGGTTTTGGTTGGCCTCCCAGACCCGAATTTTGTCATGAGTTTTGAGACGGTCTTTCAGGGCCACCCAGAGAAGAAAAGCATGGCGGGGGATGTTTTGGGAAAACCACACTAGGTGGCACCAGTCAACCACAGGCTCATCCGGCCTGAGGCTAAGCCAGACTTCCCGAACAGAGAAGGGGATGAGAAGACCAACTTTGTTACGCCAAAAGAGCTTATCAGGAGAAAAAGGAGAAATAACAGGAGGAGGGTGAATACTGAGAGGCCCCACAGAATCACACCATAAATGAGGGCGGACCCAGTTACCGCTGGAAACAATGTCTCCGACAGTGGCGTCGACAGTGAAACCAGCCGCATGAATATCACGGGGGGTAAGATAACGAGATAAGGGACCCACAGGATGCCAATTATCATACCATGCAGAAGTCAAGCTACCATCACCAATCTTAGAGACAATGAAATCTCTGATCTTATCTCGCATGCCAAGCATGCTACGCCAACCCCTACCAATTCCACTCTTGATAGGGGCATCCCAGAAGTTACGCCCAGCCAGACGATACGAATGAATCCATTTAACCCAGAGAGAGTCCTTGTTGGTAAGCAGCCTCCAGGTATGGGACGCCATAAGGGCAATATTCCAGGTAGAGAGACTCTTTATACCAAGCCCACCTTGGGATTTGGGAAGACAAACAACCTTCCAAGAAACTTTGGCCTTGCCTCTTTCAGCTCACCATGACATTTTAGCATGGAAAATAAGTTATAGAACCCGCAAGAATTATATTATTCGGGAGTTATAAAGTTTTCAGTCAAAAGATTTGACCATATTTCTTTCATCTACAATCCCTAATATAGGGGAGTAGTCAATACTAACGAAAAGGGTCGGGTTCCACTAAATCTAAAAATGGGTCAAATTTATAATTTAGTGTTAATTACTATCAGCAAACTGCCACGTGTCGGTGACAATACGACAAGAAGCAGCGGTTCCCGTTCACGGAAAAAAATGTTTCTTTAAGCACCCTTCATAAATAATGAAATTACACATGGACCCCAGTCTTTACCTCTCACTAGTTGCTCATAAAGGGCCTTTGGCCTAGCAGTATGATGTTTGCCTCTCAACCTTGAGGTCCGGAGTTCGAATCCCGTTGTGGACATAAGTGGTAACTAGGAGTAGATTAGCTTTGCCGTTTAAAAAAAAAAATATTAGTTCCATAATGTAAATAAATATTATGATTTTTTGACACGTATTTGAATAAGATAAGTCTTGTAAATACCTTGGAATGTGTAAGACGTGTTGAAAAGTTGATTATTTTTGTTATGAATCATAAGTTTTGTTTGTATTTCACAGAGATAATTTAAGTGGAGACTGTATATTAATAGTCACATTGAAAATATACTCTTACTCTTTCCATCCCTACATAAAAATTCTTTTATTTCTTTCTAAAATTATGTTGTATAAAAAACTTCTCATTTCTTATGTCTAAAGAGACCACTTAATATAATAATATTATTACTATAAATCTCATTACTAATTATATCCTAAAAATATATTATCTTTTTAAAATAAATTGTATATTTTAATAAAAACTATTATCGATGAACTCACCACTAACTATCTAATAAAAATTTATGTATTTTTTTTAGGATGGAAGGAATATCTCACAAAGAGACTAGGCTTAAAGCTCACTAGCTAACACTTATAGATAATTAAAGAAATAAGTCTAGAAATAGTAATGAGAATATCGGCTACACCGCGTAAACAAGGATTCCTATTTGTTTACCCGTTTAAATTAAAAACACATACTAGAATGACATTCTAGAAGTTTAATAGAACCCTAACTCTGAAGTTCAAACCCCAATTTAAGCCTTTCACCTCGCGTGTTTTTTGGATATCTTTTTAACCTAACACAAATCCTATATTTAGGATGACAATATTCATACCGTTATGGGCTAATCCCATTAAAAAAAGGATCCTAAAATTGCATAAGCCATTAGTAATTAAGTGAAACACACCTCCCTTCCTATATATCCCCATAAAACCCCTCAAGACTCCCTGAGTTTTTCAACAATTTCTAGCTCTGAGTTGTCTCACTCGCTCATTCTAGAACTCGATCTCTTCACTTTCACCATGTCAACTGAAGCCATTCATAAAGTGCAAGTAATGTTTCATGTGCCCGTGGCTGACCGTTATGAAGCTCAATTAGCTAGCTAGGATCAAAGATCCGGTTTATGGTTGTCTTGCACATATTTTCACTTTAATTGCAACGACAGGTATTAATATATATATACGTGTCATGTAGACATTATCAATTCATTTGAGAATCATAGAAAACAAAAAATTCAAATACTAGCTAGCTAGGGAAGTATATGCAGGCTTATATATATTGAAAAGAAAATGGTAGCAAAGTGATCATATATAATTGATAGCTCAAGTTTCACAAACTTAACCAACAAGGACCACATGCATGGTCAATTTTAACCAACACCTAACAACATATACACATCCACCCCGCCAAAAATATAAGCAAACAATCGAATCTGCATAATTCTTTAAGGATCTTAAACACCAAACCAAATTTTTCCATAAATTATGTGCAAATTAATACGCACATAATATATATGGTTAATTAGAAGACAAAACCATTACTAATCGAAAGCTATATATTGCTAGCAAGCTCCAGCTTTCAAGGATTATAACTTCTTAAGAGATGAAAATAAATTTGTAAAGAAACTTCAGGTTTTGATCATATAGTAGGGAATTGATAATTACTAATTACATGATTATGGGTGATTATGATAAGCTATAATTAAGATAATCAATAGCTAGGTCATTAAAATCAACATAGCTCGCAAAGAAACATCAGATATATTTCCTTTTGATAATGAAGACTTCATAAACTAATAATAAACGGATATCATAACCAAAGATACAGAAGATCTTAGAAGTAAAACAATCATAATGTAGCTTAGGGTTGGCTTCCAAACTTATGAACATATTCTAGGGTTTACTAACACTGACCTAATCTAATCTAATCTTATTTTTATAATAGGTATATATAGCAAAATGGCATGTCTTAGATAGAGGTATGGGCAAATATTTTAGCAAATATACCAAAAATTGACAGAGTAACATAATTATTAACTATATATTTAATTAATTTCTAGCTGATCCCAAGCTGATCTTGATTTTTTCCTTGTGAACTAATTAATGGTGAATATAACCAAAAGCAACTGAATGAAGGTCTTCGGTATTTTCTTGGAAACCCCATTCTTTGTTGTGACTTATTTGCATGTCCAAAGAATCAATGGAGTAACTCGAACCTTCTTGGAAGCTGGAAAATGATCCATCTTCTTCCTTGAGACTCGAATTTCCATACTTTTCTCCCATGGAGTTGAAATTCATGATCTCGTTCATATTGTTGGCGCTTGAGTTTCGATCAAATTGGGGCATATTTATGCATGAATTTTCTGAATATTGTTGAAACCAATTGTGGATATTGTCTTGTGGGGGTGTGTAAGAAGGAAATCTCTCATTATGTCTATGATTGTTAGATGGATATATGGTTTGAGATGCTTGCTCCTTTAAAGAAGCTAGTTGGGATTGCAAACCAACAACCTATTAATCAAAAGCAACAAGAATTAGAATGAATTGAAATCCAGCTAAATTGCTATATATATATGGTTAAGATAATTAGGGTTTTTAATTATACCTGTTGTTGAAGTGCGAATATATGTGAAACACAACCGTAAATTGGATCTTGAAGCCTTGCTTGAGCTTCATAAGCGATGGTAATGGCGGCTTCACAACGACCATTAACGGGAATGTGAGCAAGGAGTTTAGAGACATTGCTTGCACCAAAAACCCTATGAATGGCTGCAAAATGGGCAGCCCCTTGTTCATGGCAGAAATAAGGGGCAAAAACACAACCCCTTACTGAAAAGCACAATAACACTGATTCAATCCATTTGATGGTGTTGGATGATGATTTTGGCTAGAAAAGTGAAGAATGAGATTAGGGCTTTTAGAGAGAGAAAGTAGAGAGATGGTAGAGAACAATTGCTGGAAATGAGAATTTGATTAATTGTGCAAAAGTTGAAGAATTGAGCCTTACACTTTGGTATTTATACCATGGCTCAATTCTTGGTTAGTTAGGACCATTTTGGTAATAAAACCTAACATCTATACATTGTTACACTATTACCCCCTAGACTAACTATTACAACATATCTAGTACCTAACAATCTCCCCCTTTGTAATAGTAGACTAGGTTGCATATCTTTGAAGACTTCTGTGATTGTAAGGCTGGAGCTGAGAATTGAACCGTTGAGCAGTTTTGTTGATAAAACAGCATCAGCCTTTGATCATCGGTGACAGATATACTTTTAATCGGCTTTTCAACCAATATAAAGTATTCCAGAAGACTTCATGCAAATCGACTGAATGTAGACCCATAGTTAGAGCGGTTAGCAGCGGAAGTCATTTCTTGAAGTTGTGGCGTTTGTCGATTTGCTGCAGATCCTTGGTTCCTGATGTTTGTTGAAGTTGAAGCAGTGCGGAATGTTGATATGTTGTGGATTTTCTGACCGTTGTTGATAATGTTGGAGTACGGTCATAGAATCCCTTATCTGATTTATTGACTGTTGTTGATAAGATTGAAGTACAGTCATCAGATTTTCTATCAGACATAGTGACCGTTGTTGATAAGAATGGAGTACGGTCGTCTGATCTTCGCACAAGAATGTATCAGGGTAACCCAGGATCACATAGATTGCCTGTTAGCACAACAGTTACAGAAACTGTGTGACCTACGTTCAGTGTTGGCATTGATGTTAGCACTGGTAGGATTTCCATTCAATCATCGTGGAATACCAATAATTTTGGTATTACTATGAATGTTCCGGCAATATCTCAAAGATATGCTTGGTAGAGTGCCTGTGTCCTAGAGAAATTTAATTCGGTTCTAGACTCTATACGTGGACAAACGAAGGCGAGGACTGGAGGTGGGTCCTCTTTTTCAATATCAACAATCTCCAAATGAGATGTCGATAGTGGATGTGGTAATCTCCGTGATTTTGAAACAAGTACTTTTTGTACTTGAGTGGTCAGTGGGGGTTGTGCATTGCATCACTGGGTCCATGATGTCTTAATCAGAAAGCAACATATGCAATCTGATATAGATGAGGTTACCCGGTTATTTGTTCGGTTTAGGGAGGGTTTTCCGTTTTCTTTTAACCCTTTCACACACGCTCCTCACTCAACTCACTTTTTCATTTTTCAACCACACCCTCGTTTTTATTTTTACCATGTGATAAGCTGATTTGCACCCCATACTTCATACCCCCTCTCAATTTTTACCTCAGCGCACCCCAATCAAGATCCCATGATACTTGATTCTGCTCACCTAGACCTAGGGACCCTCACTTTTTAGTTCCTATATTGTCGGTGGCTCCGGGGAAGATCATGCTGGGTTTAGCAGATCATAGGAGTAATTTGAGAGTGGACTATTACGCTCATGTGCATTTTAATCAGCTTTCAAGATGTTGCATTTTAGTTCACATGGATTTTTCATCGGAATTTTATGTGTTTCCGGTATAAGTTGTTGCCTGAATGATTTTGAAGTTTAAGGCACAGCAACTTGTTCTTTTAAGGTAACACCGGACTCACATAGAGTATCCGTTAGCACACGGTATGAATCTGTAGTCGTTTGCACAACCGTTGATTCAAATGTGTGACCTGCGTTTAGAGTTGGCGTGATTTTAGCTCTAGCAGGATTTCCACTCGATCCTCGTGAAACATCAGATTGTGATGCCACTACAAGTGTTCCGATGGATTCACTGAGATCCATTTTTACAGTGCAAGTGTCCTATATTGGAAGGTTCTTGAGGGTGAGAACTAGACACACTGTGCATACAAATGAGACTTAACCCGGGGCAGGAGGTTATTATTATTCAATACCGACATACTCCGAATGAGTAGTCAGTAGCTTTTGTGCTACGTCCCCTGATGAAATGAAACAAATCCCTGTTGAGAGGAATTTGAGTAGTTGGTGGTGGCGTGCATTTGCTTTACTGGGCCAGTAAAGTCTAGTGAAACATTCAACGAATGAATGATCACCTATTTAATTGGTTGCCCGGTTTGTTTTCGGTTTGGATGCACTCATAAGGTGTGTTTTCTTTGATTTATCATGTTTTCACATCACCTTGCACTCACCTATTACTATACCCTAGACCTAAACCCTCACATTTACCAGTTGGCTGAAATATTTCCCTGGGAAGGTGTGGCCGGATCTGGCAAACCATGGGAAGGTATGTCTTTTGAAGTAGTGAGTAACGAGAATTAAAAGAATTTGTAATAAACAGATGCAATCTTTACTAGAGAGCTAGTAAAGAGATCGTTTACGGATATTACAACGACTTATAATTAGCGTTACAAACATAAAACTTTTTATTTGGGTAATTTGTTTTTGGTTTTCTGAATTTTCTCCCCCTAGAAATAATAATTCTCCCCCTAGAATTAATATTTCTCCCCCTCGACAAAACAAAGATATTGAAAAGTTGTCAGTTGTAGAAACGTACCTTATACATCGTCGGAGGGTTGAAGGAGAGGTTTTGCGGTTAAGCTTGATTGAGATTTGTGGTTTCCTATAAGAGCGGGTCCTGAATCTGTTTTGATCAGAAGCCATTGTCCGTTGAAGACCGGGTTCCAAGCTGATTTACTTGAAAGCCATTCTGATGAAGCTCAGGTCATACACTGAAGTGTGTAAGAGCCATTCTGTTGTGGCGCGAGTTATACACTGATGTGTGTATAAGTCATAAACGTTGAAATGCGAGTTATACACTGAGATGTGTATAAGTCATATTGAACTCCAAACACCTTGCTGGTTATTCTACATAAAACAATTAAAACATGTTTGGTACCCAATTATCTATGGGTCCTATACGATTAGTGACAGATGTTTTATGTAGAATTGTTTTATGATCAATTTAGAGCTTTTGATAACTGCAAGGAGGCAGTTCAGAGGTTGTGGATTTGACGACCCATTTTAAAGATTTCCTAGAGGATTGGATAATCCAATGAGATTTTTCATTTTTGATCCAAGTGTATTTTACAAATGTTGAAGATTTGGTCGCTGTGTTGTTGTCTCTATTTGAGGAACCTGAAGACTTTGGCTTAGGTGCGGAAGATCCTCGAGAAACTTTGCGACGAGAAGACGAGTGTTTATCAAAGATTGGTGGGGTTTTGGAAGAACTCTTCGTCTGTTTGGAGGCATGTGAAGATGAACCTTTTTGATTAGGTTTGTGTGGACGAGAGATAGATTTTTTGCATGGTTGTGGAAAACATGTTTTGCATGATTTTATAATTTTACCAGATTTATGGAAAACATTGATTTTTAAACCACATGGAGCATTTAGCTTAACAAAAAATCGATCATCATTCTGAGAAATTTGTTTATTTGTAGATTTATCTCTCAATATCTTTTTACCAAGTTTTTCAGATTTGACACACACATTACCAAAATCAGGTGAGTAATTTACAGGACGATAAACAGAAGCATCATACACAGTTCCAAATGCAAGTGCCGGAGATTTAAATTTTTTGGAGTTGTTATTGTTAATTTTAACAGTGGAAGAAGAAACTGAAGACGTATATGGTCTAGACTTCTTAAGCTCGCAAGGCTTCTTAGGCGTGCTAGACTTAGACGAACTCGGCTTCTTAGACTGCACATCTCCTTTGATTCCATTGGGCTTGGGCTCCTTGCTCCGAGGCTCTAAAGTACTAATGGAAGCATTTAGGACAGGTGAATTAGAGTTTCTCCTCAAGATGATTGGAACTGGGTTTGTTGGTGCTGGTCCTAATAAAGAGGCTTTAGAATTTTGAGAAACAGTATTGTTCGTTTTAGCTTTTAATTCTAAAATGGTGTCCTCTAAATTATGTATTTTGGTTAGAAGAGTTTTCTTTTCTTTGTCAAATGCTTTGTGGGTTTCGTCAATTTCAGATTCAAGTTGAACAATTTTCTTTTCTAAAATCAACGGTGGAACATAAAGCTTTGGTTCAATTGTTTGTTTTAAAACTTCATTTTCAGAGATGGAAAATTCTTCTGGAGTGACAATCGGGAAGTACTCATTGTTTTCAAATTTTGCTTTATTCTTTTCATATGTATAGTTCAATTCAGAATAGTTAAAGCTGATTTGAGCGTGTTCCTTCTTTTCTCTGTTGAACTTCTCGATTTCTGCTTCCTCGTCCGGCATATGAAGAAAGCTTTGCCATATTCCCAAGTTCATGTAATCGTAATTGTATAGTGTGGGAACAACATCAGCAGCTTTTTCCAGAGGACGGGAGTTCTCAGCGCCGAGACCCACTTTTGACTTGAAAGATCTGAACTCTTTAGGCTGGTTTAATTTTATCGTTTGTTCAGTATGACCAGCTTTCACAATCGTCTGCTCCAGTTTTGAGATGTGTTCTTCAGCATTTTCTTTTCTGACAGTAAGACTGTGTATAGTTGCTGATTGTTCATCGATTTCCTTTTTAAAATCGTTTGTTATGTTTTCGATTTGTTCATTCAATTTTTGAATTTCGATGTCAGCCGTCTTCAACTGTTCTTGGTAGTCTTTTATCTTGATGTCTTAGGACTTCATCCATGTTTGCTGTCGATTTAGTTGATTCGCCAAGTCATTTATCAGCTGCTTGGAGTCGTCTTTATCACTTGACACCGTCTTCATGTTTTTCAGGTTCGAGATTTCAAGATTTTTTGTATTAATTATGTGATTTAGACGATTTACCTCACTGGTGTGAGCAGCATGAAACTGTGACAACTGTTGTTGTAACTCTTGGGTTTTTTGATTTGAAAGGTTATTTTGATTGACTTGAGGAACAAGAGTTTCAAGTTGACGACGAAATGTTAAATTTTCTGCCTTTAATTTTGAGATTTGTGCATTTGATTCATTGGTTGTGTTTACTTGTTTTTGTAAACTTTCTTGTAATTCAGAAATCTTAAATTTATAAGCAGATTTTGACGTAGACAACTGATTTTGTAATTCCTTGTTTACTTGAGTTATTTGAAGAGAGCATTGACTTAAGTCACTCAAATCATTTAAGAGTTGTGCTTTTTCAGATTCCAAATCAGTTATTTGTTTTGTCAAATGTGATTTCTCATCAATTTTAGTAAAAAGTTTTTCATTAAACAAGGAATTCTCTGATTCATCAGTGTCTGAATCAGATAATACAGAGTCAAGGGAAACAGAGTGTACCTCATTTTCATCAATTTTTGGAATGCCCAACACAGTTGTAGCCTCAGTTGGTATTGCCATGACTGCCAGGTTGGCAATGCACTGTTTATCCTCCTGGGCATTCGTCCCGGCAGAAAATGTTTCTTTGGAAGTCATGTTAAGAACAATTCACGGGAATTTTGATTGAAACGAGGTAAACAAAATTTTAAGAATGAGAAGGTTCTGAAATAGACTATGTGATGTAGACCGTGAATTGGTCTTCAAAAATTGAAAATTACCGAAATCATAAAATGATTATTCCAGATGATAAAGTACACTTTAAATGTGCCTAAGATTTTCGAATTAGGGAAAAACGACGATCGGGTTAGAAACTGGGGCTAAACGAAGTTTGGAAATTGACCGAAAAATCACAAAAACGCAAATTAAGCGATCGAAACAAGCGTTTTTGGGCCGGCAAGTTGGGTAAACCGCCTACGGCAGTTTATCACGTCGTAGCCTTCGTCTTTAGCTTCGATTTGGTTACTCGTGGGCTCGAAACGGACACCCGAGCTTAAATCTGATTTTTGATCTTAAACCCCTTTTTCTTCAAAAACTTTCAAAAACCCACTGATTCTTCTGATTTTAACACCAATTGATGGATTTGGATCGTTTTTAAGATGAAATTATGCTCTGATACCAATTGAAAAGCACAATAACACTGATTCAATCCATTTGATGGTGTTGGATGATGATTTTGGCTAGAAAAGTGAAGAATGAGATTAGGGCTTTTAGAGAGAGAAAGTAGAGAGATGGTAGAGAACAATTGCTGGAAATGAGAATTTGATTAATTGTGCAAAAGTGGAAGAATTGAGCCTTACACTTTGGTATTTATACCATGGCTCAATTCTTGGTTAGTTAGGACCATTTTGGTAATAAAACCTAACATCTATACATTGTTACACTATTACCCCCTAGACTAACTATTACAACATATCTAGTACCTAACACTTACACATTTTCTTCTCAAGAATTTGCAAGCACCACAAGGAGATCCTGATCCTGATCTTGATTCTGATCCCGTCATGCTTAATTAGATGTTTTGGATTTAATTTCCAAGAAAAATTGTTTCTTGAAGTGTTTAATGATGAGATAATTGTGTTTGTTCTAATCTTGATCGATGAAAGCATATTTAAGCGTGTTTATAAATGCAAGAGGGTGAGGGTTGATCACTATCTAATGAATAAATTAACCATAAATGGTTCCCTTAATGGCCTACAGGTTACTGTTCAACTTTTCGACTATTCGTTTTTTATGATTATGATACTATTCATTCTATTTTCTTCATTCTGTTTGCTTCATACCTCATACATATAACTGCATTTTAATTGGGTAAAAAATTTTAGTTATCCCATAAAATAAAGATTTCTGCTTCAAACCTCATATGAGTTGATTCAAAAACTGGAACTGTTTTAGTTATTCCATAAAATAAGTCACAATCACGAATCTAGAACTGTTTTTCAAAAACTGGCTGCATTGTATTGAACTTTTTAATTAAATTTTTTGAATTTGATAAGTTTGAAAACTGCATACTGTTTAATTAAATTTATTGTATCTAAAAGAAATAAAGTTCAACTCTTAAAATCAATTTACGATTTTTAATAATTGATTTTAAATTCTGAATCATTGAATGTGGCTTATGCTTATATGCTTATTTTGAGTGAAATTAGCAGTTTCTGATAAGCAGATTGGGATTGCTCAATTCAGATTGATCGTTTTGGTAGATTCATAAAAGTTTACCCCTAAGCTCTTTTAAATAAGTTGGTCGTATGCTTTTGTTGTTATCCCAAACACCCCCTAAGTTTATCATTTTAGGGTTTAATTGTTTGTCAATTTAGCATTTTATGTCCTAATTGTAAAATTCTCCCACATTGTACATTGTATAACCTAAACAAACTAATTGAATAACTGTACACATAAACCCTAATCTATTCACTTATAATAAACCAAAAGGAATGATTTTTTTAAACTTATTACACTAACCGTCATCCATTTGGCCGTGTGGGTGGTGGCGATTTCGCTGTTAACGACGCCGCTAAATGGTCTGAACGACGTTGAAGAAGATGAGGTTTTTAGGGCTTTTAGGAAATTGGAAGCCATGGAATACCCTCGCTTTGCTCCGATCATCGCCATTGCAATGAATTGAGATGAAGGGTTAGTTTGATCGAGGTTTTTAGGGCTTCTTTCTCTAGCATCCGATCTGATTGAAATGAAGTATGAAATGTTTTGTGATTTGTACTTTTCGCCCCCCTTAAGATTTTAATTGTTTCAGTTTAGTCCTTTTAAATTTTAACTTTACAAATACCATAATAATATTACTTTTTACATGGACAAATATTGCCACATCATCATCAATTTTAAGGTTAAAAACATTAACCGATTGCAAAACTACCAAATATGAACACTTTCTACAACTACCTAATGAGTGCAACTTTTAGTGATCATTTTGCAATTTTGGCTTCAGATTTTATTAATGAGCGGTCCGCCATTTTCAAGAGCTCGATAGAGATTGGTTAAAAAACTCTCGGCCAATATATGGGAATTAGTGAAGAACTCATCAACCGTTTCTGATCATCTGAGGTTGAAAGAAAAGAAATAAAGGAATTCTAATTTAAATTTTATGTAACATTTGTTCATGTATCGAATTTTGTACAAAATCATCATTACAGCTATCGATTATTATGTCATTTTTATTAATCTTTGTTGGTATTTTTCTATAACATAAATCTCGAAACATGCCCGCCCAGTCGGACGGGCATTAAAGCTAGTTTGTATATATACGTAAAGCTAATTTTGTATTGATCATATATATATCTATTACCTATAAGACCGTCCATTATGCATGACCGAATTGGGGGTCGCGACCGGCCACATAGGCTTGCTCGACGCGTCGCCCCCGTTACAATGCCTCATGCTCGACGCGTCGACCCCCTTGAACGGTCGGGGAGTCGACCGTTGGTGAACGGCTGGAAAACGAAGGAAATAATGGGGCAACGGCTATTAACGGCTAGTTTGCCCCCACATCTCTTCCATTTTTACCCTCTTTTTTTACCTTATAAATACCCAATCCTTTTCTAAAAACATTCACACTTCTCATTTCTTTTCTTCATACTTACTCACACTATCCTAAAAACATTCAAACATCACACACACTATCCTAAAAATGAGTTCCGACGATGAAATGGATGTCGCTAATTTCATTTTTGGCGACGAGGAAGAGGACAGGGTTATACATCTCGGTTTTTTACAAACGGCGGTCGCGTTTCTTGAAGGTTCTAGTTCTACTATCCCTAGAACTCCTAGAAGATACGTGAATAGGGACCGTGGCGGTGCGAATGACCGTCTCGTGGCAGCTTACTTCGCTGAAAATCCGACGTATAACGAGCATGATTTTCGCAAACGTTTCAGGATGAGTCGTGATCTTTTCACACGCATTGTTCGCGATCTCACTAATACCGTCCCATTATTTGCGCAACGATATGATGCACTTGGGAACCCAGGTACTTCTCCGCTAATGAGGTGCACGTCTGCAATTCGTCAGTTAGCATACGGGACCGTACCGGATGCTCTAGACGAATACTTACAAATTGGTGAGAAAACTAGCCATGATAGTCTCGCAGAGTTCTGTAAAGGGGTTATGCACTTGTATGGAGATGAGTTTCTGCGAAAGCCTACTCATACTGATGTGGCGAAGCTATACGCTTTTCATGAGGAGAAACATGGGTTTCCCGGTATGCTAGGAAGCATTGATTGTACTGATTGGCCTTGGGCTCAATGTCCAAATGCTTACCGTGGGCAATATGTTAGAGGGGATCACGGGAACGAACCATTCATCTTACTTGAAGTGGTTGCCTCACAAGATTTGTGGATTTGGCACGCGTTCTTTGGTGTCGCCGGGTCGAACAATGACATCAACGTGTTACGAGCGTCCCATATTTTCAATGATCTCAAAGACGGGAAAGCACCTGAGGTACCCTTTTTGGCAAACGGGGTGTCTTACAAATGGGAATATTATCTTACTGACGGGATATATCCGGAATGGTCTGTTCTTGTTAAGTCCATTTCACACCCAAATGCGAATGATGTTAAGCGGGTGAACTACAAGAAAGCACACGAAGCTGCAAGGAAAGACGTAGAACGAGCATTTGACGTTCTAAAGAAAAAATGGGGTATAATAAAAACGGCTGCAAGGTCCCCAAATGTTAACAAAATAAGGGATATATTGTACACTTGTATCATATTACATAATATGATTATCAAAGACAAAGGCAGGGCCATATGTCCCGATTTTCATCCGGAAGAGCGACATAGTGAAGCCGACCCCGTACGATCACATGAAGAAGTATTACAAGTTATCAGGGAGATCAATAATTAACAAACTCATCTTAATCTTAGATCTGATTTGGTGGAACACATTTGGAATCGACAAACCCACCAGTAGTTTTTTAATGTTTTTTTAATTATGTTTAATGTAATGTTTTAAATTATTTTTAATGTAATGTTTTAATTATTAATGAAATTTAAATTAAAAAAAAAAGTCGATCGGTCACCCATTACGGGCATTTGGTCGCTGTCTGGTCGTGTGTTTGATCAAGAGAGAGAAATCTGATGTGGCGGAGATGTGGCAGGGGTGACCAAACTGGGTTTGGTTACCCATTACGCACAGTATAAGAAAACAAACAGAATTGTAAGCCACGTCGATGACCAGCCTTGATGGTCCAATCAGAAATTAGCTCCACGGCCTCCATATATGCCTCCTTTTAAACAAAATCAAAACTTTCATCTTCCATTGTTCTCAATTTTAACTTGATTTTCTTTCTTCATCTTATCGGTGATTTTCAAAATCAAACAAGAAGTCTCAAAATATGGAATCTATAAAATCATTCCACCAAGCTTCACTGAAGAAAACCGATAATTGTTAACTTGAAACGTTCTCTTGCTCGAAACCCTAATTCATCATCTACATTCACTACTCGACAACAATAGAGATCGGAGCCCTAATTCTTCACCTAAGTTCGCATTTGGTTGTGATACGATACGGATCCTGATCATATTTATGTAAGTTCATAACTCTTAAACCGTTGTATTTTGAAAAAAATTTCGATTATATGTTTAAGTAAACTGAAATCGTGTTGGCCGATTGAATGGTTTTCAATGTTAATTGTACTATGCAGACAATTGAGAACGTTGATTAGATCTGATTTGAGGTGTGTTTTAGCTTTAGATGTTTCGTAATTCACTTCTGTGAACTTAAATTTTGTTACAACATGATAGGTAATTTGATATAGATATGCTTGAAATTGAATCATTTTTTTCGTTTAGCATCTCATTTCCCTAGATATTCTTTGATTAGCTTCATCAAATATTGTTCTGAAGCAACAAACAGAGTTGTGGCTATTATAGCTGAATCCGACACTAAGGAATTGATAGGTTTATGCAATCTCAAACAACAAGGTACAAATAGTTATATTATAAAGGAGGTCTTTATTGAGATATTTTCTTTCTAGCTATTTTCTGTTTGTGTTAAAATCATGGATCTACTAGAGTTGGAGCTGCAATTTAAATGAATTTTAAACATATAGTTAAAAATTAATATTTTTGCAGGTTGTTATATGCCCAACAATAGTTGGTGGCGTTCAAGTTGAGTTTGTTAAATTGGTGATACTGCAGGAACAATTGACAACATTATACAACACAAACTTTACATGCCCTGATCTGTTGGATTTATCTCCAAAACTGTATATATTAATTAGAATGCTTGAAAAGGCGACAGGTGGTGGGTCATACAAGTTTGCGATTTATTCAAAGAAAAACTTGAAAAGAAGATTAAACGGATAGTAGTGTAGCTGATGCAAATTTTTTTACTAAAGATGTTTTTAACTTTATTTTGCATCAATTTATTTATTAAGAATTCATTTTTGTAATTAGGCCATAAAAAAGTCAACTTTCTGTAGGCAATTGACCATAATGTTTTGCAAATTGCACCCTTATCTTGTTAATATTGGATCAGGAGTAAACATGATAAATGTACAACTTTTTAATTTTGATTTTTTTAATAAATAAAGTGTCCTATTTAGTATTTGATTGATTGCATGTAATTAAGGTTTAAATATTGAGTTTATGTAGGTTGATGGAGATGGGAAGTTTAACGGGCTAATGAAGCTAATGCAGGTGGTGGAAGTGTGGAATTTTTGGGGATTAGGGAGAAGGAGACCTTTGACTAAATGTAAGAGGTTAATCTTATCTTTGACCATTTTAGGACTTCCAATTTTTATTGTTTTTATACATATGGTGCTAATGTTTTATTTACAGTTTTGGTCAATTGTTGGACTTAAGTTGAAAGGAAGATAATAGCTATGTAGATCTGCTCCTTGGGAATGGGGATATTTATGGTGGTTTGGATTATATAAAGGTAAAAATACGTGCGATTCAGTTGATATTTATGTAACTAGAGGGTGGTAAATGTAACGGACCGAAACGTTTGTGTACTTAGCTTTAAATTTTTATATAATCTCACATTGGGCGTTCTGCATCAACTATTGCTTCGGGTTTTGGTAAAGGCAGTTTAGGAAAACAAAAAGATGACTATAAACGAGAAGACGTTTCTCTATCTCTTCTTCATATGATTTTCTACAATATAGGCCATGTATGATTTTTGAACTCCTTACGATTATCATGTCGGCTTTTGCTATAGACGTGGGTCGTGCTAAAACATTCTAGTATACCTATAAGAATGCATTCCTACTTTTTATCCACGTCATCAACCAGCTTCTTTCCTCCAATCAGAAGACTGCCCCCCTACCCAAGCTTAATCCACCGCCTCCATCCGGATTAATAGAAGAAACTTCTACAAAGATGCCATTTCACCGCCTCCTTCCGCTATCCTTTTTAACATCAATGTACGTTTTTATCCTCAAAAATTCCTTCAAACACATAGTTTGGCTCCTGCAACAAAAGATTTTAATTTCATGTTCATTTTCCTTATTCTCCAAATCAGAGCTTCAAGTAATGGTGACTACATATAAAAAACCAGTTTTATTCTTCTAATTTCACTTCTTTATATACGTTTGTTGATTCTCAATCTCATGTAGATCTTCCTACAACTTGTTATTGGCATTTGCACTATGATAATCATCGACCACTCTTTGTAACTGCTTCTAGGGTTTGTAATTTATTGATTTAACTAGAGTTTTTTTGTAGTTACAACAGTTTGTTTAGCAGGAAACGCTCGTTTTTGTTTAAGTTGTGGATACTGGTGAGAAGGTTTAGGTCGGTGTTATGGAAAACTTAAGTGGATTAGAATAGATTGTTAACCGATCCTCGAGTTGTTAATTAGGAAATTTACATCAAATTTCTGGTTTCTAATGCTTTCGGACCATTTTCTGAAAGTTTAGGGTCTAAATTGTGATGAAATTAGGAATTAATAATTAATTCTAATGGTGATTATCAGTAGTCCAGAAGAGTTACTGTTGAAAGATAATGAAATACTGAATCTGGTTGAATTCTATTTGCGAAAAAAAAATTGATTTGCAATATTATTTAAGTGTACTTGTAGCTAAATGAGCTTGCTTTTGTTATTGTAGTTGTGATTCCTGATTTCCTGGTTAAATTTGGTGGTTAGTGTTTGGAAAATCAACATTGGTTAAGTGGAAATTGTTTTTGTTTTGTCGGTTTCAGTTTAAGTCTTGAAGATAGTGGAATTGTGGGGTTATTTTGTATGGAATGCTAAAAGGAAACAGGAATCAGTTATCTTTAAGTGAGAAAGTGGTTCCCTTTTCTTAAGGTGGTGTATAGTTTTGAAGGAATTTTGTATTGGCAAGAAACCAAGAGGTCATGTAAAAAACCTCGCCAGCAAACAAGTCAAACCCGAAAAGCCTACTTCTCCTTCTGATGGTGCTCATTCTTGCAAATCCTGCAATAGGTAATTAACTTATTGTTCTATTTTTTTTTTTTTTTTTGATGAAATTCATAGACAAAAAGCATTTGATGTGATTTTATTGAATTTATGTTTTGTGTAGGAGCTTCAAATCAAACAATGCTCTTCAATCGGCTAAGCACAAGTAAATGACGTGAAGATTCTAATTTGGTCAGTTCTTCAATAATTTGGTCAATAAATGTGTCATCGTACGTTTTTATGCGCACTGCCGCACTCTTACAGTACCTAAAACCTGAATTTAATGAGGTAAAAAAACATAATGAATTACACTCTTAGAATAGAGGTGGCAATTTCAACCCTTTTTTAAATATATAGGTCGATTGGTTTATGTTTTTATCTCAATGCCTTATTAAAAAGATAGATCAACGGGTGTTGCCCAAAGTATATATTTAATTATTAGAAAAAATTAGATTAGTATTGTAACAAGTATTATTTCTTTACAGTTTCTTTTCGAAGCGTAGAACAGTGCCGATGTTGTTTTCTTCAAAAAATATTTAGTCATTCGGACAAGACGTCATTTGGTTCATCCTTAAACTCTCCCAATATTCATTATTGTACATATGTTTTTGGTTTTGTGTTGACTTTTGACGAGACACTACATTATCTTTCGGATCTTATGAGAAAAAGGTTGGTTTCATCCTCACCAGATCCAAACTGCCCTGAAGCAGCTATTGTTGAAGTAAGCTTAAGTTCTTCACATGGCTTGTGTTGGATCATGTGGATGGTGTGAACTACAATGTGTATGCGAAAAATTCTCATTGATTTTATTACCCATTTACTATATTACATTTACGAATAGTGATATCTCCATTTAATTCATGACAGCTCCTCCTTGGTGATTCAGATATTGGTGAGTTTGCCACTATTCAGATTGTCACCTATGAAATCTACCTTTGCCTTTGCAGCCTTACTCACCAATTGCCATTCTAACCAATTCCTTCTCCAGGTAATTCTAATTAATCTGTTTCTTCTAAAAGTTTCCCTTTTGATTTCAGACTTTTGAATTAGAGTTTGCTCTCTACATCAACGTTTCTTCTTCACCTAATTTTATTATTCTTTAAAAGTCTTCTTTCGAATTTGGGTTCTGAAAATTTAAGTTGCCGATTGTGTCCCCGCAAACTTATTTCTTTCTTTGACTTACGGAAGCTTATATTTTGATTTCCCAAAGTTTACACACCCCTGCTACTGTAAAGGTATTATTCGTTCATCACTTATTTCGTGTCCATTTAAGATGGAGAATTGACTTCTTCTTTTTTTGTTGACAAATTGCTATACGTATGAAGGTACCTCAACCAACCAACTCTCTAGGTAATAAAGCTTCACCTAAACATTATACATATTTCAACTTTTTGTCTCCAATGGGTGAAATTGTGTTTTGTATATATGTTAGTCTATACACCCACAAATTGACCAACATATGACAACCGTTATCTTAGTGTTATTTATTAATTAAACTCACAAAAAAATGGGATTACCTTTATCCCATATAGAAGCAAACACTGATCATGGGTTGGATTGACTCGAAACATTTTTTTTTAATCCCTTCAATCACAGAAAAGATTAATAAATATGAATTTTTTGTTAATTACATATACTTGAGGTTAACATCTGCAATACTTTTCAATTCAATCTTTGTAGCCTTTCCCAAATAGAGATATAATTTAATGTCAAAGGATGTACTACTTTCAGTCTTTCAACCGAAATATCCGTTTGAGTTCTTGGTAGATTCAAGGAGTAGTTGACATTTACTAAAGATTCGTAAGTAATAATACAATGGAAAATTTGTAGTGATGATTTTGTGATAAATTTGTACGAACTCGAAATTAAAAGTGCAGCCCTGTTGAGAAAGTAGGAGCAGCTCTTTCTTCCTTCATTGCCTTACTTTTATGTGTTATGAACTTTCTATGATATGTTATATATTAACAAGGTTAACAAGTAAATTTCTATACTCATTTTAATTTACTTTAATAATGTATTCCCTCAACAGTATCAACAAAGCACATAAGTTGCAGCTAACTCATGAGGAAATGAAATTACATATTCCTCAAATTTCAATGATTAGTATTATACTTCCTGGATGCTTAGTTATTACGGGTGGTAATGTCCAGCATTTTCTTCAACAATTTCACTAGATGCCATACGCCTCACAAGCTACAGTTGTATGAAAATCAGTAACGATCTATTAGATATCGTATAAAAACCCTACTATTTTCATACACAAATTTTCACAGGATTTAATATTGTACTTCGAACTTCTTTCAATTATCATGTTGTTTTTACGCTCGGCTTTTGCTATAGACGTGGGTCGTGCTTAGCACGGCCCAAAGCATTCTAGTATATATATATATATATAAAGCTATGTTCAAACTTTAAAAACACATGAAAAGTGATGGACCAAAAAAAACTCATGAGTATCACCGTTGCAATTTATTCTTAGGAATATCATCTACATACAAATTAAATTAACTTTTTAACATTATTTAATACTATAATGAAAAATTTAAAGGATCCCAAAGGGTACCCGTGATACACGATAAAGATTCTATAAAGCGTAAGGCGTGGCATAGCGACACCATCAAGCCTCAAGTCATGGTGAGCCATGGCGGGCCGTGGCGTTTTTCAAGGCGTGACTTAACGCGACAATTTTTTATATAATTTATATATATACGTATATCAAATTAAAATATATATATATATATATATATATATATATATATATATATATATATATATATATATATATATATATATATATATATATATATATATATATATATATATATATATATATATATATATATATATATATATATATATATATATATATTGATTTATATAACAAATCATATATAAAGTTCACAAAAAGTGTTACATCCAAATATATAATTATACATGTCACCATTTTTTTTAAAAAAATTCAATTTTTCCAACCGTCTTACAAGAAATTCGTCATAAGGCGCGCCTTTTCGCGCCTTATCACGCCTTATCTCACGCCACACCTAGCCTAGCCTAGCCGCCATGGTCTGTTTCATAAAGTCGACGTCGCGCCTCACGCCTTGGCGCCGCCATGGCGCGCTTTTTAGAACCTTGTACACGATAGATCCTCCATGCGTGCATGTTGTCATTTTAAGGCTAGTTCGTACGGGTCTTAAAAAAACCCCGTGGTTTTGATGTGGCATTGGGCCACACGTGGACATCAAGATGAACACCATCCCCCACCACGGTGTGGGGGGTTCCCGTGAAAGCTCCATGGCCACGGCCACGGCCACGAAGAAGCACGCATGTGTGGAGTACGGAAGGAGGTTTTTTAACGGTCAAAAATGGCTTTTTCAAATAAAGATATGGTGTGGTGTGTTGAGTATTTCCTGAAAGATGATATGGTATGGTTGCTTAGTTGGCAACTGACGTGACAAAATTTTCGGTGTGACTGATGATGCTCATATCCACTAGCCTAAATAGTATATTAAATCACGTTTTAGTTCTAGTCGAATATCACCAAGTAGTTTGCGTTTTGTAATCTAACGTTTTTATTTAACTTGAATTCTGACTGATTACTGATTTGCTAATTGACTAATTTTAAAACGATTATTCATTTTACATAAGTACGTTGTATGCAACAAAAAAAACAAATTAAAAAAAAAGTTGTATTAAGTTCATCTAACTTTATTACTTAAACATACTAATGATTTGTTTATGAGTAATGGTATTTAGTCCTATTATTTGATCGTTCTCATAGTCCTACTCATTAGATGAAGACATGTGTCAAAATGAAGGGAAATATTAAGAGAACGAATTAATGAATTACACATGTCATCTTATCAATTGGTAGAACTCTGAGTGAGACTAAATGATAGGACTAAATATTATTTCTCTTTATTTATTTTTAGGGATTTGTTAATGATAGCCCTAAGGGCTGTCAAATCGTTTGTACTTTCAGTGGTGCAGGTTGATTCCTAAAATGCAGGGGGTGGTTATTGATTATTGTATAAGCTTTTGATACGTGTCTTGACGTCTTAATGACAGCCCTTAAAACTGTGATTATATTTTCCCTATTTTTATATGGATTCAATTGTGTCTTGGTTAAACGAATATTCTTCTTATAATACATTTATCATAGGGAATCACTGTTCATAAGAGAAGACTGAAATGTATTATATATATTCTATAAGCGAAACTAATAACGATTGTAAGCGTTCCCGGAGTTGCAAAATCTTTGCCCTTGAAGTCTTCTTCACCTAACCAACCAGGGTTCGATCCTTGCAGTAAGGATTTTTATTTTTTATTTTAAGTTCTATATAATAACCAACTTCACCCTGAACTTTTTGTATTTTTAATTTTAACCTTAAGTTCTATAAATTATACTTCTAAACTTATCTAATACTATATGATATTTATAGCTGGTTACAAAAAAACACTAGCCTTCTTAACCTTTTGTATTTTTGTATTTATAACTCATAAAACTTAATATTTTTTTACTTTTAACATCATTAAATATATTTTTTATTTTTGGTACCTAAAAAATTGTATTAGTTTATTTATACACAAAACTACGTCTTCATTAGTTTGTCCGATTGTAGTTAAATACACAAAATAAAATCATAAGAAATTTATGGATTGCTTAATATTTAAACAAAATAATCACTAATAAGGGGAAAATAAAAAGTTGTCTACTGAAACTATTGTTATCAGTAAGTATTGGTATATTCAAATAATAAGTATTATGAGAATAATATGAAACATTTTATGAGTTAATTCTTTCTAATAACATTTCTCAATAGCAAGTAAAGTATTAAATAAAATGTTAGCAACAAAAATAGTATATTTATTAAAAATTAGTTATGGACTTACTTATTAAACTGAGTACTGACTAGCTATAATGTCATTGTAAGTTAAATTTTATCATACTAAATCATTAGCCATAAAAAAAATTATATAATCAAGTCATTTAGATGTTTGTAGTGTTATGAATTATATAAACGAAATATAGAGTCAACAACGAATCCAAATAAGCAAGTAAAGTAGTACATGTAAAATATGTTGATCTTTCATAATTTTTAAAAGTAGAATACAAATAATATAAAATCCATGTCCCGGCAGCAACGTGCGAGCCGAATTACACTGGCTATTGTTGAAAATAGTTCACTTAAACACGTGACATAGAAAGTTGAAAAAAGAAAGCTAACATGCCGCACGAGTGGCACCTCAATATATTCCTTTTGCTTGGAACCAGCACGTGTGGATTTATATTATAGTACTAGATAGTAGATACGCCCCCCTTGCCAAATGCGAACTCAATGACACTACCAAACATACCCATTTTTTAAGTTACCCTAATTAGTTCACATTCATAAATATAAAATGTTTAACACTTTAAACTTAGTTAAGTTGGTTTTTTATTTTCCAAAACTATTAAAAATTCAATATTATGCGGTGAACTTGAAAAAAAAATTAGTATACACGTCATCTACTTCAATTTTCAATATATTGAGATGACTTTATATTATTTAGTTCGTTAAAGTCATAATGAAAATAAATTTGTAAAAAAATGTAATCAAATCAATTAGTTAGGCTATTAAATTGATCATTTTTTTCAAGCTTAACGTATTATGATTCACTTTTAATAGTCCGGGTAGTAGATGACCCGGACAACCAATTTCAAAGTACTAAAATTCATTTTGGCCTTCATTTTCTTAAATGGGATTTTCAAAGAATATATCAGCACATCTTAACAATTATTGAATGAACTAAAGTTTTTATGTATAAAAGTAACCTACTATTAATTATTCATTAGTTTTGTTATGTATGTCTAATTTTATCCTTACTAAATTTTAAGAAAGAGCATTAATCAATCCAACAAAGGACATGATAAGAATATTCTAGTGTATAATCTAGCAAATCCCTTATTAGTTGTTATCTTCATAATCAAAGAACATCATATTATCACAGTTATAAAACTAAATATAAACAAAGCAAAAACGTACCCTTTAGGTCTAATATGTATAGAAAAAATCTCATCTGTTTTACATGCTTTATCTGTAAAATATAAATACTAGTACTAAAGTTTAATGAAAAACTAAATACTAACTTTTTTTAAAAGTCTAAAATATTAAAAGCAGACAAGATTATTGTTGGTATGTTAAGTAAAATATGATGTGTCCCACGGAAATTGGTTAATTTAAGAGAAAATAAGGAAGTTTTGTATTTGAACGTGACTTGTACATAAGGACTGGTCAAAGAGCCGACCAACATAGTTGCACGTGGGACCATTGCACGTGTATTGGATGATTGCTTATGTATCTTACACAATGTTTTAAAACCGGGATTTTGAACCGGACCGGTCTATGTCTTAAAAACGATCGAAATGGTCGAACCGGTTGAACCGGATTAGAGTATTATTCATTGTTTATAAACTTTAGCTAAATAAGAAATATTTTATATAACCTCATAAATAAGTAAATGTTTTATAAACTTTAGATAAGTGTATTTTACATCCACATATGAAAAGAATAAAGGTCATATTCTTTAATTTCTTTAATTAAATGTAAATCAGCAGCATATTGTTGTACAGCAGCAACAAAAACTTCTCGTACTTATGTGATGAGAATATAACCAGCTGATCAAACATGTAGTGTTTTAAAGAGATAGAAAAAAGAAAACTTAGAGAAAGAAAATCTATATTTTCCATCCCACATCGCTATGCGGGAGAAAACTCATTAGATAACAACACTATATATTTCGCGTATGTAGGGGACAATTACAATCAGCTCAGTAGTATCTTCACTTTAAAAATTGATACATTTGAGCAAAGTTAAACTTGAAATGCGGGTCAGTTGTGGTTTTTTAGCTCCGGTTCAACCCGGTTTGCATACTAACCTGACGGTTCAATCCGGCCCATTTTTTGGCTTTTGACCTGTTAAATCGGACTGTTGTTATACCTGTTTTTTGGTTTGACTGGCCGGTCCGACCCGGTCATGAAAACACTGATCTTACACACTTTTGTTAAATTATAAAACATTATATATTTATATTATATTAGGTCATTGTTTTTTTAAGGGTTTTGATAATGATTGCCCTTAGGGCTGTCACTAAGAACCGATAATAGGAAGATTATTTATATATTTAGTCCTTTTTAACTCCATTAGTCAAATTATGTTCCTTCTTTTTAGCAACGTTCAAATTATCCTCCAATCAGAATCAAGTCTGCTCATTGTTATCCATCTTTATTGACATCCCTAAGGGCTGTCATTATCAAAATTATCAAAATCCTTTTTTTAATAGCAAATTTTAATCTATTCATAATTAATACTTATGTCCATGACAAAATTTAAATCCCTAATTTTAAGGATGAGGACAAACATCATATCACTAGGCCAAAGCCCTTTGGTAATTGTTGAAGGATACTTAATTTTTTTTGAAGTTTCAAAAAATAAATCTTAACCATTGATAATAATAATAATTAATGATCAAAATTATTTACATATTTTATACATAGAGGAGTATTTTAGTCGTTTGATGCTCACATAAATTTTAAACCAAAATTTTTATTTTTTATTTTTTAAAATTATTGTTATTATTTATTATTTTTACTTTATTATTATTATTTTTTATTAAAAATACATGTGATTAAATACTTAATCACATGTGATATTTTTTACATACTTTACTTCATAAATTACCTTTTAAGTTACTAAGTTTACAAAACTTAGGTGTTGTTTGATAAGCCTCTTCAGCCTCTTAATCGGACAGATTCAGAGCGTTTGGTAAGACCTCTTAATCAGCGTCTGAATCAAAAATTCAAAATGTTCTGCCTCTTAATCGGACAGATGTTAGGAGAAGTCTGAATCACTCAGATGTCGCCAAACAACATCTTACTGTTGTACAATTTATTTACCTGAATTCCCCTTTGTAGGTAAAATCGCTAACTATGACAAACTACCTTCGTATCAAAATAAGTGATACATTTGGAGAAACACGACTTTTTAGGCAAAAGATTAAAAGATACTTTAAGATAGATTAAAGTAGATAGTTAGTGGAGAATGAGTCCCACTTATTTTGAATAAAGTGATATTAATGATGTTTAAAAGTAAAAAATAAAGGTAAAAGAGTAATTTCACTTTATTAAAGTAGATAGTAAGTGGAGGAATGGTCCCACGTTTTTACCAAATAAAGTAAATTTTAAAAGTGTATCACTTATTTTATTCGACCCCAAAATAAAATACGTATCACTTATTTGATACGGAGGTAGTATTACATATAATAGTAGGCTTTACAAAAAAATATTACTCCCTCCGTCCCATAAAAAAACTTTTCATTTCACCCTAAATTTTTGTCCCACAAAAAACTTCTTATTTCTTACATTTGATGGACTCCACATAATAAAATACTACTTCCTCCGTATCACAATAAGTGATACACTTTCCATTTATGGGTGTTTCACAATAAGTGATACACTTTAAAAGTTACCTTGTTTGGCAAAAATGTGGGACCCAACCTCCACTAACTATTCACTTTAATAGAGTGAAATTACCCTTATACCCTTACTTTTACTTTTAAAACTAATTAATATCACTTTGTTCAAGAAAAGTGGGACCCGTCATCCACTAACTATCTACTTTAATATATTTTAACCATATTTTAATATATTTTAACCTTACTTTAATCTTTTGCCTCAAACTCCGTGATCTTCCAAATGTATCACTTATTGTGATACGGAGGAAGTATTATTATTAAGGAACTCATCACTAACTATCTTTCTCTCTCCAAACCAATCTTATATTTTAATTAAAATTATCACCAATGACCCTACCGCTGATTATCACCTTAAAACTTGTGCCAAAATGAAATGAGAAATTTTTTGTGGGACGGAGGAAGTAAATGAAAAAGTAATAAAGTTATTTATTTTAATAAACGTGGCAAAAATTGATGTTACCTAAACAAAAAATAGTTTTAGATAAACTGATATATTAGAAGGTAAAATTTGAAAGTTTGTGTTAGTGATTTACGGTTTAATCAAGTAAAACGCAGCGGAAATAATAAATAAATCACTAATAACGGATCTACATATTGACAATATAATTAAGCAATAATATCAAAGAGTTAGGATGAAGATCATACACTTGAAGCCTTTGATTACATCATTGAATGAGGATGAAGAACTCCAAGAATTCAATGTAGAATTCCTCTAATGGTATCCACACTACACCATATCAAGAACACCAAATAGGATGCTAGTCCCTTGGTCAAGAATCAAAACCCCAATTTAATCCGCACGTTTAAAAACATAAATCAAAGAGGAATCCTTTTGTTAATATGGTTTTGTGCGTATGCGTACGACACCAAAAAGGAAAACCAAAACCTCTTTTGATTGTCCTTTTTTTTTGCGGCCGTGAGATTTAGGGAGGATTAGGGTTAACCTTTCTTGCTCCCTAATTTAAGTATATATTCCCTAATTACAAGTTAGGAGATATGACACTTAGCCCCTTGTACTTTTGATTCTTTATGATCACTCACTAATACGTTTTAACTTAACAATTAATTAAAACATAACTAGTCAAGTAATCATAGTTTATATAAATAATATAATTACCCTAATTATATTATACTTCCTCCGTATCAAAATAAGTGACACAAATTAGCTTACACGTTTTTTGAGGTAAAAGATTAAAGTAGAAGTTAAAATAAATTAAAGTACATAATTAGTGGAGGATGGGTCCCACTTTTCTTGAATAAAGTGATATTAATGAGTTTTAAAAGTAAAAGTAAGGGTATAAGGATAATTTCACTTTATTAAAGTGAATATTTAGTGGGTATGGGTCCCACTATTTTTACCAAATAAGGAAAATTTTCAAAATGTGTCATTTATTTTGATACACCCCAAAATGGAAAGTGTGTCACTTATTTTGATACGGAGGAAGTATATATTAAATGGTGTTTGGTGTATAAGTGTGTGACCCTTTAGGCTCACATACGTCTAGCCATATAACTATATGTCATGAACGTAAAGCATATTCCAACAGCTCCCACTTGCGCACGTCATAACATCAAGTAGTTATACAAGCAAAGGTTAGAGTCTAGCAACCCGCCAATGCCCCTAGAAGTACATGAGTGAGTTTCAGAAAAGTCCAGGTTCAAAGTTTTTCAATCAGTTATCCTTTTGTTACTGATACCATGTTGAATTTTAGACAAGGATTAATGTCAATCTAAAATTTCAACGATTCTGTTTCTCGATCTATACATTGAAGTAGATTACCAAACCAATCAAGATTCATCTTGATTACCTTTGGGTACGGCCGTACAAGCATCTATTCAAATCATCGAGGGGCCCAGTAGTATCTAATCCAAACATGTGGAGGAACAAATTCTTTATTGACTACACGTGTTTAATATATGCTTAATATCAAACCTGAAGATGGTTGTTATAGCAGCCTTATTCAGGTCAGCGTTTAACCACATCAAAGTTTGACACTCCACATACACAAACCAACTTGCATCTCAAGTCAGAGGATAAGCGACAAAGCCTTTGTGAGATTCACTTGTGACATAAATCCAGGAAGTGATTTCTTATAGGTTGGGTCAGTCCAATTGTGCATCACAATGAACAACATGTGAGTTTGACTTCATCATCCTTAGTCATACTAAGATGATGTCATCAATGCCCTCAGATTTGTCTTAATAATATTCCCATATTATTAATATGACAATGGACAATTTAGAATATAAAACGCAGTAAATATTCAAGGATGTAAATATGCAAATATAGAACACAGTAGATATTCATATAAAAACGATCATATCAAATATATCAATTTATTCCAATATAAACTGCTCACCGTTCCATTATCCAAATACTAAAACAGATTTACATGAAACTACTAGCTTGTCGAAGTCCAACGTTCCATTCATATCCAATATGTTTGGTACAAGACATTGAGTTCGATAAAACGTCAGCTAGTTTGTTATCTTTTAAACTTTAAGAGTACGAATTTCACATATCTCGATAAATCATTCGAATGTAGTGAACTTCGTAAATAGGTTCTAGCGTCGTCACGACCTATTTCAAAACCATCATAAGTATAGTTAGTATACTTAGTTTCAGTTTGGTATCTCCACCATAACCAAAGAACAAATATCCAGTACTTTAAAATACTTCAATGTGTTCTTAACAGCAATCCAGTGACTCTCTTATGGATTCTGTTGGTATTTTCTAGTAAGGTCCCCTAAGGACGTTACATTTGGCCTAGTGCTCCTTACAGCGTACATGATGAATGGAATAGCCGATTCATAGGGGATTACATTCATTCGCTTCACCACATCAGGTGTGGAAGGTCCTTGAGTCTCACTCAAGTTTACATTTTGTGGCATACAAGGACTTCCTCGTTTGGGAGTACCATTCTAAACCGTTTAGAATTTTTGTCAATGTAAGCACTTTGACTTAAACCAATTAACCGCTTTGATATATCATTACAGATCTTTACTCCAAGTATGTATGTCGTATCCCTACAATCCTTCATGTCAAAACATTTTTCAAGCCAGGATTTTCATCTTGTAGCATTGGTATATTGTTTCACATGAGTGACATGTCATCAACATGTATGACTTGAGAAACGACAACGCTCCCACTAGCTTTCATATATACACATGCTCAGTTTGGGTTTTAGGTGAAACAAACGTTTTGATTTCATCATTAACCAAATCTCATAGTCATAGTACACTACTTTGGCTATAAGAATCCTAATGTCTTTAGTAACAGGCGAGAAGGTTTCATCATTGTCAATCCAGTAGGATTGAGTGTAACCTTTTGTTACTAAAAGAGATTTATAGGTGTGTATATTCTCATCCATGTCAACAGACTTACTGTTTTGAGAAAGATCAACCAAGTTCAAAACTTGGTTGTCCATCACGGATTACATTTTCGCATTCATAGCTTCAAGTCATTTTTCGAATTCAAAATTCAATAATGCAACTTGATAGTTAGGGGGTTCATTATGATCCTCGAAACTTTGCTCCTCGGCATCGACATAAATCTATATCGTTCAGGTGCATGAGGTGTCCTTGCGGATCTATGAATGGGAACAACATCATCATGTGGTCCAACATCTATATGTTCAGCCTCAGAATGATATTTTCTAGTGTTACCAGAAGGCTGTGTATCTTCACTTTGAATCTTGTCAAAGTCTATAGCGCTCCCACTTGCTTTGTGAAATGAGACTGTTCTCAAGAAACTCAGCATACCGAGTAACAACAATTTGTTCTCAGTTGGGAAGTAAAATAGTAACGAAGATATACTTGATAGATATGGGCTCAAGTTTGTTCGGCATGTCTCGTTCCACGAGATCCTCACAACCCCAGATCTTCAAGTAAGACAAATTAGGGACTTTCCCACGCCATATCTCATATGGTGTCTTTTTAACCTTTTGGTCGGAACCATATTAAGTATTCGAGCAGCAGACTTCAGTGCATGCCCCTCAAAAGGATAGTGTAAGAGTCGTAGGACTCATCATAGACCGAACCATGTCATACAGGGTCCAATATCTCCTTCCAGACGCACCATTATCTTGTGGAGTGTATGGAGGAGTGAATTGTGAGACAATCTCACGATGTGTGGGATGATCCAGAAACTCTTGACTCATGTACTTTCATCCTTAATCAGGACTGAAAGCCTTTGTTGTCTTGCCGAGTTGATTTTCTACTTTTACTTTAGAAAGCTTTGAACGTTTCAAAGATTTCATGTTTATGTCTAATCAAGTAAACATAACCATAGCGACTGATATCATTAAAGCTTCCATGTTGATGTTTAATCAAGTAAACATAACCACATCGAATGATATCATCAGTGAAAGTAGGTGGCACCTTCCCTAGTCTTAGTTCTAAAAGGGCCACATACATCAGTATGTATGAGTCCAAGTAGATTTTTAGCTCTTTCGCCAACATGGGAGAAAAGCTTTCTTGTTATCTTTCCATAATATACAAGAGAGGCATTTTAAATGATTCATAATCATTTGTAAAGAAGCCCGTCGAGTTGTAGTATCAAAATGCGTTTCTTGTTTATGTGGAAAAGATGACAAAGCTCTAGGTAAATGGAATCCAAACTGTTTTGGATTCTTGAGTGCTACATTTGTATATAGAACTATCGTTTAAATTAGGATCATGCATATTAATTTCAAATATACTATTACAAGGAATAGTAATAAAAACATGTTATTTTTCATAAAATAAAATATCATAATCCATTATTCAACAAACGATAAAGCTAAACAATACATAATTGACAATTGTTCAAAACGATAATTAACGCATTAGGAAGGATAAGATCACAGCTTCCATTCATTTAGCTTTCTACTTCACTTTTAATCTTGCACATTTGTGTAAATGTGAGTTCCACAACTAGTGTCATACACTCAAGATTTATTACGAAAAGTATAGAGTTCTATAATGAAGATACCTAATGTGCTAGCTAGAACACATTTGTCCTTCATCAACTCTGCCAAGTAGGCAGGACATTTCCTCCTTCAATGGCCGATTTCATCTCAATGATGGCAAGAAATATCCTTTGTAGAGTGCTCCTTTTTAGCAGGTGGGGGAATCATAGGTTTGGAAAAGTAAACTAGCTTACCCTTACCTAGACTCTTGCCTTGTGCTTGCGGTTTACCTTCCCTGATTGCTAGAAAAGAATTGGGTAACCTTTGCTTAACCAGTTTTACCATAGCATGTAATACACCAATTGTCTTCCCCATGCTATGTATTTTTAAAACTCTTTTCAAACTGGTCATAGTCCTTGGATAGTGAGGTACGAATCAAGCTCATTCCAAGAACTTGTGGCAATGGGTAACCAAGACGTTCCATTTGATCAATATAGGACTTCATATTCAAGATATAAGTGCTATTTGATTGGCCTAGCCTGCTTGTAAGCGTGGAATGCTTTAACTGTTTTGAACAGTTCATGTTCTGCTTGTTGTTGAAATATCATTTTCAACTCGCTTATCATGTCATATGCTGTGAGTTCCTCGAAGTTCTTTCGGATATCGGGGTTCATGCTCACAAGCATAGGAGTAGCGACTTGTTTGTGTTCGTTAAAACGTTTCGGTAAAGGCTTGACGAACAGCAGCAGAATCATTTGCAGGAGGTGCCTCAGGTAAGGCCTCTTATAGGTGTATCAACTTGTATACATCTCTAAGGACAACCCTTAGAGTTCGATATCAGTCGATAAAGTTGATATTAGTCAGTTTCAGTTTTCAAGAACTGATTTTAGAGTGGAGATACTTAGGTTTTGATTTGTTGTTGTTATCTGTATAACACACAAAGTTCAAAAAAATAGTATTTTCAATAATAATTTCTTTTAATCAATTAACTACCCAATTAATTTTAATTAAAAGCTAAGATCCCATTGAGCTTCTATCACCGCATCAGTTGATCTGCTAGAGATGATAGATCCAATAGGTAGGTGATGATCAACAATTGCATTAATAGTGCAACTCTTAGAGGTATGTGACTTCATGGCACCTAGTGAACAAGCATCTAGGGTCAAGTGGCATATTTGTCGCATCTTCGCCTCGAGTCAAGGTCTCACCGTTAACTCGATTAAGTCATCCAATGTGAAATCATGTCAAAATAGATCTAGGTCTCACGCGTAGAGAATAATGACCTCGGATCTAAATTCAAACCACGTCTCACGTGAATTCAAAAATAGAAGCAAGTGATTTCAACCGATTGGACGGCGTGACTTAAATTTTAGGTATGATAAATTTTAATTATAAAATTTTATTAAGATATGAATAAATCATGTACTTCTTTCATACCACTTCATAAGTCGGTTAATAAACGGTAAAAACATGTAACGATTATTAAGGTGTAAGTTCAAATCGAATTTAAACTTTGTTTAATCTCAAATACAAGTTTAGATTAAAAATTAATCATTAATGATTAACAAGTAATCATAGATGATAAAAAGTTTGGATGTTTTAATATTTGTGTCTAAAATCGTATTTTAATTGTTTTATTACTTGTATATAATAGAAATGAAAACAACCACAAACATAAATAAAACATGCAACAAATTTTGTGCAAACCTCGACCGATGAAATCCTATGTTCGGTCACGTGAGTCATCACGACGGACCGAAGGGTCAAACTAGGGGACATGCCAACATGAACCCAAACGGGCCTACATAAACCCATTGGGCTCCCACTTGCTCCAAGACATTTTTGAGCAAGTAGAAACCAATATTTGTGAAAATATGCAATCTGCCAGAAAATTCCAGCCGACTTTGAAGCCCGAAAAGTCACTGAAGGAGTCTTCGTTAGTCTTCCCGGCCTTCTGGAAAGTTGTAGGTCTCTGAGTTGCGGAACGTTTGGCGGTGGTTTCAGGTCCAACGGAATAGCCAATCTCCGGGAAAGTCTGTTTTCGTACAGCTGCGCAGGAGGTGCCGAAAATTGTTGTTTTGTCCTCATCTTTTCTTCACCTTTGGTCAACAAATTACAAAGTACAAAGAAACAAAATACAACTATTCTAATTACTTTTACAATGAAATTTGCCCCAAAAAATGGCACCAAAAATAAAAGAAAAAAAAATGAAACAAATTACAACAATTTAAGCCAAAAACACGACTTTTCCCAAAACAACCAAACACAATCACATTCAATCACAAACGGTCTAGGTTTTCATCGGTTTGCACAAACAAGCAACATTTGACTAGGTTTTGGCTTGGTATATGGCAAAAATACATGTTTTGCCATATAAAATATTAACAATTAAAATAAAATCCAAGCCAAATAATATAAAAAAAACAATAATCAAGATTGATATTTTATTTAGATTTTTGTAACTAGTAGCAATTAGGGTTCCAAAAAATCTAATTTTTAACCCAATTTTATAAAAAAAAAAAATTTGCTACTTTTTACAAAAAACTTGCTAATTAAATCATCAATATGATGACTAGTGATACCACTGTTAGTGATTTACGGTTTAATCAAGTAAAACGCAGCGGAAATAATAAATAAATCACTAATAACGGATCTACATATTGACAATATAGTTAAGCAATAATATCAAAGAGTTAGGATGAAGATCATACCCTTGAAGCCTTTGATTACACCATTGAATGAGGATGAAGAACTCCAAGAATTCAATGTAGAATTCCTCTAATGGTATCCACACTACACCATATCAAGAACACCAAATAGGATGCTAGTCCCTTGGTCAAGAATCAAAACCAATGTTTTCGTGACCGGGTCGGACCGGCCGGTCGAACTGGTCGGACCGGAAAATTCACACAATGCCGGTTCAATTCTAGCGGGTCAACAACCCAAAACTAGACCGGATTGAACCGCCGGGTTAACAAGTAAACCGGGTTGAACCGGCGCTAAAAACCACAATTGGACCGGACTTAACATTTAACTATGCTCAAATGAATCTATCCTAAAAGGTAAGATTCCATTGAGGAGCTTGTGATTGTTTCATGCATACGCCAAATATATAGTGTGGCCAACTATTGAGTTTTCTCCTCCCACAACAATGTGGGATGGAAAATATAGACTTTTTCCTCTTGCAATTGAGTTTTCTTTTCTCTACCAAGTTAAAATACGTTGAACATGTTTTTCTCCTCCCTCAAAAATGAAGTGTATGTTGCTACGAGCAATGTGATGCTACTTTGCTGCTAGTGATTTATAATTACATAAAGACTAGCAGGGTACCCGCGCAATGCGGCGGCGGGTACCCTGGGAATATATTTTACGGCGGCGGGTACCCTGGGAATATATTTTACGGCGACCAATTGGTGGGTTGTGTTGGTATTGCTTGTGGTGGCAATTTCAACTTGTTAAGGTTTAAAATATTAATAAAGATAATTATAGTCCGAGTAAGAAACATATATATTCTAGTAACTCAGTTAGTTAGGCATTGTATTGATAATAAAAGAAGTCTCAAATTCAAGTCTTAATTGATTCATATTTTTCATAAACTAAAGTCTGCCTCAAATAACGAATGAGAAATGATATGTAGTCTAATCATTTGGTCCTACTTATAGTCCTGCCTACTTAGTAGAATGACATGTGTAATCCACTAATTCTCTCTCTTAATATTATCCCTTGACTTTAATACATGTCTTCATCTAATTAGTAGAACCATAAGTAGGACCAAATAGTAGGACTAAATATCATTGCTCATAACGAATATGTTGGTTGAAAATTAATCTCTATCTCTACTACTTATAAAGCATTTATACCTTTCCACAAATAGATGGCTGAAAATTCAGCCATTTTCTTTCTATTTTCTGGATTATTTGCGTTTCTTAAAAAAACCATGGAAAGGATTCGAACACTGGACGTTTAACACGCAAACAAGATGCTTCAACCAAGCGTACTACACCTTATTCTTCTGATTCAAACGATTGTTATTTTAGTTTTGGGATCTTGTTTGTAGACTTTTAGTTTGGTATCTGGTATGGACTAATATTATAACCCCTGAACTCATCTGATTTTCATTCATGTTTTGGTATTTTAAGATCAGTCACAAGATGATTTGGAGCGTAAAGCTTGAAATCTATCCACATGTGAAGTTACAAGCTTAATTTAACAATTTTACAACTTTCTTGATCCCAAGGAAAGTGACATTTTCAATATTTTTTTAAAATATTTTATTTATTTATTTATTTTGTTTCAGGAATACATGAGGAGAAGCATTCTACAACTTGGAATGCTGGTAATAATGTATAAACAAGAATTTTCGAACCAGTTTGTAAGCATTTGAAGATGAGTTTCAAACCGTCTGACCCATTTCCTTGATATCTCATATCTTGTTAAATTTTACCACAATGCAACCCTTTTTTTTTTTTTTTTTTTTTTTTTTTGTATAAGTGGTTTTAGTTTGTGACAAGCAAAATTATATTTTGAATGTTAAAAGTGGGTTGTTTGACTGTAACACGTGTCTGGGTAAAAAAAGGAATTTTTTTGGAATAAGTCAACATGGGTTGGGTTGTTCTGTCGCTTTTTTGTGCACAAATTTAATTACTGTCAAATAGGGTTACAAACATTAATATTATTTTATTAACAAGCTAGAACTTTGAAGAAGTTTTATGCATTAAAATCACTTTGTTGACTTTTCACTGGTTTTGACCTTTTTCCTTGTAAGGTATTATTTGCTTTCATTGTTTGACCCGTTAGAGATAAAACATAAACGGAGCCACTTAAAAACCACCTCCATTTGTAATTCGTTTAAGTCAAACATCTTTCTTTACTTGACTTTTTTATAGGATGCTATTGAGGTAAATGTCTTTTGTCCTCATGGTATGCTCGAAAGAAAAATGGGGTCTGCAGTTGGGCAAGATTGTTATCTTTTGGTAGAGGTTTGCGGATGGCTTAATGCAAAAGTTATTGTTCCTATCTGGACAGAGAACCGTTTTGATCATTTTCTCACTGCTCACTGCTCACAACTGCATACTCGATCTCTTTTTGTTTTTTTCTTTTTAAACTTATCATAATGCTTTTTGTATTTACGTAATGAACGAATGATGGCAATCATGTGGATTCCACAAGTTTTGAATTTTTTAATGATCAAAATTTTCAAGATATGTTTGTTATTATATGGTATTTCTTTTCTAATTACCTAATACTGGAATTCAAGCAAATTAAGTGTTTTAATAGTTGTAAATGCTTTGGTAATTTGTATTGCATTTAGCTTTGGTATTTAACACTCAAAAGTCTAAGATATTTGAAAATATTAATATGTTGTCAAGTTCAAGGCATCAAAATTCATTTTACCGGTTATGCTCATTTCTTATGTTTACCTACAAGAAAAGGTATCACGAGAGTATCACTTATGTTAGTCATTTGTTTTGGTTTTATTGAGTTGCTTCAAATTTTTTAAAAAAGTCATTAGTTTGCAGATTCTTACTTTCAATTTTTAGTAGATAGGTGATTGAGGAGTTCCAAACATTTAGCTATATCTCTTCGTTAATCGTTGTTATTAAAACAAATGTGCCACTTAATAAAACTTGATCCACCTTAAAACGTAATTACATGGTACCCGCCGCTGCATTGCGCGGGTACCAGCTAGTTGTTCCAAATTTAGGATAGTCAAAATGCATTATATGTAGGAAGAAACTTATCAAGTTTCATGCCCTATTCTTGTTGATTCTCAAATTTGAAATTCTTTTAAACGAAGTTTGACTTTTTCTAAAAGTCAACATCTAATCTTATCTTCTCAATTCACCACTGAACAATTAAATCATACTCTCTGAGTTTTTCAACAAATTAAAAAATCTATAAACCTTACTAACGTGCTTTAAACTATCAATTTCTAATTTTAAACATATGCAACATAGTTTGACTTGTACTAATTGTCCAAAGTGTTAAAAAATTAAATTGTTGTAGGATTATTAAAATTAATAATTAGAATTGATGTAGAATTATTAAAATCAATAATTTGAATTGATAAAGGACTATTTAAACAATTAATCCAACATAATACTACCTCTATCATTCAAAATAATCCGAATAAATAGCAACATACATAACAATTGGTATTCTAACAATTATAGTACACAAAAAGCTCCAGAATTTGACTTTGACTATAGTGTTCTTGCATCAATATTACAATAAAACTCCCCTATGAAAACCTGCAAGTAAATTTAAATATTACATTTTATGTCTCTCATAAATAAAATAATTTAAAACACGAAGGCCAGATCAAAATAGTGATTCTTCGGAATACTTATCTAGTCCTTTTTTCTTACATTTTATAAAAATTTCATTTATTGGATATGACTACAAAAACTATGTTATTATAGCAAGTCTATATTATATCAAATAAACCCATGTAGGAAGTTGAAATCACTTAAATAAACCACAAAAAGATCTTTACTTTGAAAGAGCAGCCATTTTCCAGGGTAACACATTAACCATCACATTATAGGTAGCTGTGTATATTTGGTTCAAGTAGAAGAGAAGTTTGGTTGGTATTCAGGTAGAGGATCTTGAATACGATGTACCTGCCTGCATGTATGCCTCATAAAACCTTGCCAAAAAAGGTTATGGTGTCTACTAAAATAAAAATAAATAATAGTTTTTTATTGCATCTAATGAGAAATGTGCAAATAGCATTAGATGTATATAGTCAACTACACTTTTCAAAATTCAAAAGGACTATACATATTATGATATATATCTAATACTATATCAAGCCAAAAGCTATGATAAAACCATTGCGAAAAAAATGTAATTGTTAATCAATAATAACAAAAAGATAAAAACATAATCAACCTGTTTTAAAAAAAAAAACAAATCTAACAGCTCCATGTCACTTTCAACCCATTTTTCCCGTTCTATTTTTAACCAAGTTTTAATGTTTAACCATTTCACCCATTAGAGACAAACTGTAATCCGGTTCAACCCACTTTCAAAGCTCTTTATTGAACCATGATTTGGGGTGCCAGAAACAACTCAGCCTGCAGAAATTAAAGAATTCCAAGAAATAAGCAATTTAAAATCATGCATAATTAGCTGGGACTAATATCTGCATGATATTTATTAGTTAGTGTTTCACTTTTGAAGAGATTGTATGGTTGTAGAATCAGTATTTGCAGCCTTGAGATTTAAAGGAGATGACCATATTTTATTAAATAGTGGCACAAACATAGAATTACTTTACCTGGTAGTTAATTGCCTTTTACTCAAGGTTCCGAGACAACAGAGGATGCTCAAAATGAGTAGTACAGGCACAATATCACCATCCAACAGTGCAGGCACAAACCCAATAAGGTTTATCTTTAAAAAACTCTAAAACGCAGAAGGGAGTAAATTATTTTTTTCACGATTAAGTGTGAGAAACATAAATTGATAAGATATCTAAAACAAATTCATAAAGAAAAAAAATACTCCGTAATTGACATCGTTATAAGCTTTTAATGGAAACAAAACCTGAAAATATTATGTTGCAAGAGGATCATTTGGATGTTTGTCTGGATGAACCTGACGTGCCTGCAATCCTCCTAACATACAACATTAAACGAATTAAGAATTTATACATCGTAATCTACAGAACAATTTGGGGATTACAATATTGAATAGAGCGAATGAATCAAGGTGATGAGGAAGGATACCTAAAATCGTATGGAGAACTCGATGAGTCGCCTTGTGTAATGTGTAATCGATTACTGGCCTCGGTTCTATCACTGTGATATGGCATGTTCGAGTAGGGCATGTAAACAGGCAAACGAAGGAAGCGAAACGATTATCAAAAGAAGCAGGCTGGTCCGTTTAAATGAGTTATGTGTCCGTTTGAAGCCGAAGACTAAACCCGTTGAATTGCGAACATGTGTACCTAATTGAGAAACGATTATTTAGACTGTTTTGGAATGATAACGCAGTTGCAAGGTAGATCAGGTGGATTGGGCGCTTGTCTTCAACAAGTAGGTTGCTGGTTCGAAACCCTGCTGAGGCTTTTTTTTTAAGCAAAAGGATTAAATTCTAAAACTGGCAAGTATTTGGCTGAATTTTTTACAATGCTATTTAGGGAAAGGTCCTAAATGCTAGTAGAGATATTATAGAATATTTTTCTATTCTATTCATATTTTGATGCTAAGATAGACTTATCCAAAGTTTGTAAACACTTACTAATATATGATGTTGTATAAAATATTACCTATTTAGTTAATATGTATAAAAAACAAATTGACTCATTTTATATAATTAACTTATTATAATTAATGAATAATACTTTAATCCGGTTCGACCGTTTTTAAGGCATTGGCCGGTCCGGTTCAAAAACCCGGTTTTAAAACATTGATCAAAACCCCAATTTAATCCGCACGTTTAAAAACATAAATCAAAGAGGAATCCTTTTGTTAATATGGTTTTGTGCGTATGCGTACGACACCAAAAAGGAAAACCAAAACCTCTTTTGATTGTCCTTTTTTTTATTTTTGCGGCCGTGAGATTTAGGGAGGATTAGGGTTAACCTTTCTTGCTCCCTAATTTAAGTATATATTCCCTAATTATAAGTTAGGAGATATGACACTTAGCCCCTTGTACTTTTGATTCTTTATGATCACTCACTAATACGTTTTAACTTAACAATTAATTAAAACATAACTAGTCAAGTAATCATAGTTTATATAAATAATATAATTACCCTAATTATATTATATATATTAAATGGTGTTTGGTGTATAAGTGTGTGATCCTTTAGGCTCACATAAGTTTAGCCATATAACTATATGTCATGAACGTAAAACATATTCCAACAGTTTGTTACATTAAAGCAGAGGCTATAAAATACAACACATATAATAATAAAATATGTATTGTCGGGTGAAGTAGAATTAGCATTTCTTGATTAACACCAGAAAAAAGAGTTGTCAACGCCGTTGTTTGACGTGGAAGAGACAAACTTTGGAAGTCTCATTTTCAAGATCAGCTGTTTAGAAATAATTATTTAATTTATATTTATATAATAAATAATTTATATAAAGTGATAATAAGTTAATTATGAAGCCGGAAATCTACTAGGAATATTTTTATTACATGAGTGTAGTTTGAAAGGGGGGCCATTGTTCAAAGTCCAAACCATAAAAAAAGGGGGTTTAATTTATTCACATTCATAATTAACTTATTAATCATGTATCAGTTCCCACATATGTGACGATGAGTAATTTTATACTACTTTATAATGACTTCTTTTGGGGTGGTCAAGTTTTGCTACTTATGTACGCGACCTAGTCGTTGTTGTGGACGTTTTTGAATCTTTTATGGTCATCTGGTAGTATTTATCTAAAGCTGGATTAGACTTATGACATCTAGAAAATTATTTGGAAGCCTTTACGTCTAGTTATTTCTGAGATAATTTTTTTTAAACCTTTTGATGTGCTAATAACTAACATGACATGGGTGCTACCTCAAGAAATTTAAAGGTAAGAAGAGTGTTTTTCAATCATTCACAGGTGTAACCCAAATGAGAGAAAATTATAGCATATGATTTTTGGTCTAGTCAATAAAAAAACACACACTACACACATAAAGTTTTGACTCCATCTAGAGGAATGTTTGACCAAGTGTTCCTTGCATTATGGAAGTATTGTCTTCTAATTTGGAACTTATATATATTTTCTCTTTTAAAAATAATAATAATTCCTTGTATCATTATGAGTTTCCATAATAACTTAGGATTCAAATTTTTTACATGTTTATTTGTTTGTGCGTTATAACAATAACAATATACTTCCTTTGATTCAAAATAAGTGATACATTTTGGGTTTCACGATTTTTGAGGTAAAAGATTATAATGATGGTTAAATTAGATTAATTGAATGGTTATTGGGGAATGAGTCTCACGCTTTTTGAATAAAGTGGGGTTAATGATGTTTAAATATAAAAAGTAATGGTAAATGGGTCATTTCACTTTGTTAAAGTAGATATTTAATGGATGAGGGTCCCCTTTTTTACCAAATAAGGTAATTTTCCAAAGTGTATCACTTATTTTGAATCACCTCAAAAAGGAAAGTGTATATTTTGAATCGGAGGAAGTATAATTCTTTTAAGTGAGGAATATTTAAAATTGGTTGGACTCCAATTGTCAAAAAAAAAAAAAAAAGTCTCGTTTATAACGAGCTCTCTGATGTGACTGAACTTTGTTCATGATGTATGTAACTTACCTGTTGACGTGGTCATCTTTCCCCTGAAGGTCATTTCATATTAATGCTAGATGTATTAATCTTCCGTAGAATAAAAGGGAGGTTAGAAAGTTACGAAACATTAAAGTAATGTACTATATCTACTACTATAATAAATCAAAGCCTATATAGCCACTTGTCACTTTTTTAGCCAACCAAAATACACGTGTCAGCCTCTCCTTTCCTTCAAAGTTTGTTTTCCCGCCAAGTATATCACCTCCGTAAACATAGAACCAATTCCCTTTAAACATGGAAATAATTTAATTTAATAATGGGTTTTGCTAATGACAGCCCTTAGGGCTGTCACTAACATGCATAAAAAGCTTGTACATTGATTAAAAAAGTAATATTCCTAAAATTCAGGGGGTTGTCTTTTGTGTATATTTTGTCTTCTTAATGACAGCTCTAAGGGCTGTCATTAGCATTTTCCTTTAATAATAGATGGATTCAATAAACTTCCTGATTTACGTTTACAATTTTGATTTCAAAATCCCAACAATCAATCTATTCTCTCACAGATTATATATCAAAATTCTTCTTGCATTTAAAGTTCTTTTTACATTAAACAAATGTTCACCAATCCCTCTTCTGTTTAATCTATAAATTAAGAGTTAAATTAAATAAATCTCATTCAATAAGAGAATAAGAGAGTTTTAAATATTTCTAATATAATTTATTAATTGAATCAAGATAATTGTTTTATATCAAATTTAATGTTATCATGATGTTCATAATATGGATCATAGTTTTGGGACAAAGTATTAGTTTTGTGCCAAACACGATATCAATCTAAAAATTTATTTTTAAGACTAACAAAAGTTGTAAAATAGTTGCCGGTTTTGTAGTGTTCCAAACTAAATGGACAAAGAAGTTTTGGCGGGTTGATTTTAAATCACTTGAAATTTAGAGAAAAAGAATATAATCTAAAAAGATTACATGTTTGACCTCGAAAGTTAAACTTAAGTTTTTTTAAGTAAAGATTACATTCATTGATCATGGTTGAAACGATTATTTTGTAGGCATATTGTGATGTGTTAACCTGGAAACATTTATTTATCCATTTTTAATAAATTGAATATGTGATCTATGATGACAAATTATATAATAGGTTGAATGCATTAAAATTATATTTTGGGCCCTTAAAGCCTTTTTTTTGTTTTACCCGATGTTGTAATTTTCTTCAAATCAAGAAATGTCATGTATACTTAAGGGTTAATGGATGATCGCGGTAAAAATATGATTTGGAAATTATTGTGATTACATACCGAAAATTAAAGGAATTAGGTATGACATTTATGAAATTCTTCATTATTATAATTAACTCATATTTTGGGTACAAGTCTTATATGCGTGTACGCTAAAAATTACATTATTTTAGTGTCAAAATACATCTTTTTGGAATATGCACTTTAAGAATTACACTATTTTAGTGTCAAAATTGTAACACCCGTATTTTTAAAACATCGTTTAAATCATTTAAAATACATTTTCCCAATATTTGACATATTGTCCAAAGTACGGTTTAACAAAAAAAACTTTAAAACCTATATCAGAGTTTACAAAAATACGGTGTCACCAAGTATATCAAAACCATAGGCAACGAGATCTACCTATTAGCTCCCGATCTAAACATCTCTAGGCCACTTCTAGTGCAACCTTCTTTCACTTCAAACCTGTACCTGAGTACACAGTCACAAACAAACGTAGTACGTGAGACAAAATAGTCTCGTGAGATACATGGGTTTTAGACCCAAATAACAATAATAGTCGTTTCATAATTAGATGTATATGAACATATATATATATACATATACTAAATCATTATAAGCTAGCCACCCTATAGTGACCCTATCGTTCCAATGCCTTCCTAGCAATCATATCTAGTTATCGGGTTGCCCCCGAACTAACTAGAATCTCAACATATCTAACTATCGGGTTGCCCCCGAACTAGCTAGAAGCACTATCCTATCTAACTATCGGGTTGCCCCCGAACTAGCTAGAACTCCAATATATATATCTAGTTATCGGGTTGCCCCCGAACTAACTAGAGTCACAAACATATCTAACTATCGGGTTGCCCCCGAACTAGCTAGAAGCACTATCCTATCTAACTATCGGGTTGCCCCCGAACTAGCTAGAAACATCACCATGTCTAGTTATCGGGTTGCCCCCGAACTAACTAGCATCACATCATCTCGTTCTTACCATAACTCATCAGTTATTCCAATCAAAGCCCTCGGCTATCACATCAATCATCAAACAAGTTAGTTATCTAATAATAACAACATATAATTAGTTCAACACAGTGTGAACGTACCTGTATGGTCCCATGGACCCGATCATAAGCAACCCACATTTACTTCTACATCTATGAACCCTATGAGGTCCATACTTACTTTATACATAAGATACATTTCTTATTTTATCGATATCATAATACTTTTATCTCTTCCTTGACTATAATACACAATTATTACTAGTCACATCATATTCTTTTTCATATACATTCGTGTTTTACTTTTATTAGTATATCTTACCAATAGGTACTCATTACTATAAAATCATTCCCAATTGCTTTACTAATACATATTTATTAATAAAGGCTCCGTATACATTCTTTTAATCAATTACTTCCTTATTATTGTTCATTAACACAGATTCCATAATTACTTGAATCTATCATATTTTACTTCCAATTCATCAATCATACTAGACATATTCTAGTATCACATTCTACACACTTTCATACATTTTCAGTCACTATCTTTATCAACATATTTATTAATAGAGACCAATAAAATATCATATGTATTTTCAAAACTATTTACTATGTACTCAGTTTAAAAGTCTCATGTACTCACCTTAGCAATAAAGTGCTCCAACCATATTCTTTACGCCAATTTCCTTGCTTCATAGCTCAATCAACTTCCAAGACTTCACCAAAAGCCTAATAAAATTATCACAACATGATCAACATCACATACAACTACTATTGTGTCCATCTATCTTTAGATAACACTTATTAACACATTTCCCCCAATTATGGTGATTTACCAAACCCTAGGTTTAACCAAATCCTTAAGATTCTTACAAATCATAATCATACCCTTGTTTCCTTTGATAATATACCATCTATTAAGTGTATACATCATCAACATCACCATATCCCATAACCCATGAACTAGGGTTTCAAACCCTTACATCAAAATGCATAGATCTTAAGCTACAAAGATCAAAGAGTGAAGATATACCTTTAATCTTCAACTAGGAGTGAAATCTATCAAAGATTTGTGAAGGATTCGACCTCAATCAGTCCTCAAGCTCGAAAATCGCCAAAAGGGAGGAACTAGGGTTTGCACATGCCATTAATGAGCCAAAACCCGATTTTAATGCTGCTCGAAGGAGTTCGCGTCGCGAACCCCAACTTCGCGTCGCTAACTTTGCGTCCTTATGAACTTCGCGATCGTTAACTGGCCGGGAACTACCTCACGATCGAAGGCCAATTTCCCTGTCGCTACTTCGCGTTTCGCGAACCTAGTTCGCGTCGCGAACTTCGTATGCAGCCAGGGCTGCACTTTTTCATCATCGTCTCGACCCGGTTTCGCCCATAACTTCCTCATACGGTGTCCAAACGACACGAAACCAGTTTCTACGAGTTTTATATGATTTATCCATAATTATCATATTTTTATACATTTTATCTATTTACAAAAAAATTCGGGTTGTTACAACTATCTACCCCTTAAAAGGATTCCGTCCTCGGAATCGCTAAGAATTCCAACCCACATCCGACCGAGCATTCCGCTCTCATTCCCTTGTGGTCATTTCCATCAAACTTTCCTCATTCATATTCCGTTAACATTACATATCCAAACGTTCACTTAACTCCGTTAAGTCCGAACGGTCAGGACCCAAATTTTTTTTTTTTAAAATTCATAATACCCAAACGGGTCAAAATTTCACAATTTGACCATAACACCGCCACTCTCTCGACCGATCCTTTCATTCCCATAACAATGGTATGACACAATCATACCATTGACTAGTTGATTAAAACGAATGTCAAACTCTAGCTTTGACCCAACCGATATATCCCGACATTGGTATATCCCCACATTGTCTACCCTTTGACTTAAGCACAAAGTCAACTATACTTTAACATTTTCCCTTCTCGTTAAAGGTTTCATTAATTTTTCATTCCTTTACTATCGTCTTTAATTTCATGATTTTATCAATAATCATATACTCGGTTCCCAAATTCAACCCTAAACACCCAACGGGTCAAAGTCGCACAATCCGACTATAACTCTTTTAGTTATTCCATTACCCTTTTTCTCGCACATAACATCGACACATGATGCTCTCAATATTCACTAATTGTTCATAACAAGAGTCAAGCCCATCTTTGACTAAGTCAACCAATCACAAATTGGTCGAACTTGACTTTTGCGTGAAGTCAACCATACCCCTTTCAAACTAACCAATTTCATACTCACGGGGCACTATCATAATATATCACTTCCGGTTCTACTTATTATTGTTTCCTTAACAATTGTCCCCGTTTTTCCACACCTTCAATATCTCCCCAATTATGCGAGAGTTGCACATTCAAATACGGTCACATCGACCTTTACTGATTATTGACCAACACTTGGTCACTCACACCATCACTTAGTTTTCTTTCAACCATCTTTGCATCGCAACAATCAATTTCATAACTCTTATTCTCAATTACCGGAATTTGTTCTCCTATCGCAACATATTCCGCGATTTCATACAAGTTTACCATACTTTGGTTATCAAATGATAATTTGCTCACTAGGAGTTTCTCTTTCCTCCTATTCTATAAATCGTAGGCATCCCCTACATTTGCATGACCTAGATGCAACCCGCATTTCGAACTAGGTCCTCATATACCATAACATAATAGTAATACATTATCAACCACATGGTTCTACATTCATCATTTAAACACGTAAACATATACACACACACACATATATATATATATATACATATGTATCACGCCAATTCAATCTAAACACCTCTATTGTGCACATATACAAACATATGTATATGTCACACCAATACCATCTATACATCTCTATTGTGCACATATACAAACATATGTATATGCCACACCAATGTCATCTGACATCCATCTTTTCGCATCGTGTAGCCTTGCTACTATCTTACTCATTCGATCATCAAATCATTCATCATGCATTCTAGCACCTCTCCCATAAAATCACATTATCGTTTTCTTTCCTATTCACATATCTCCCATTGGACATACTACTTAATACATTTCATATAATATTACCTTTCCATTATCATATGCCTTCCAAGGCCATCACATAATGCACATGCATTGTACCCCGCGGGTAACTAATAACATTCTCTAATTGCTATTTATTGTTTCACTTACACAATAACCGTCCTTAACCGGTTCATTTCCTTAACAATTTCCAAGACTTTTGTCACCGCCGGAGTAGCTACCACTACATTCCATTAGCCAAAAAAAATCACCGACCAATCCAATCATCCTTGAGTCAAACAATCGACTCCGGTCCACACTCGCAACCAAAAGCCCAACACTCGGTGTTCTACTTGTACACGTCGTGGGACTCCGAAATATTCCTTTTCAAATCGTAGTCTTACACTACGCTATGACATACATTGTCACACTTATTACTATGGTATTTTACCAATAATTGTCTTTTCACTCTTGACATCGAATTTATCAATATTATCACGAAACTTGCTATGGCTATGCGCCAACTTTTACTCATCCGTTTTCAACAATCAAAATTCGTCATTCCCGACACTTATTCTTTTCCACATATTTTTCATTTATAAATTCTAGGTATCACTATACCTTAGTCATTCTTTCCTTTACCGTTCCCGTATAATATCACGTTACTTATCCGGATTCCCGCCGGAAATCCAAATTCCATTTCCAAAGGTTCTATTTCTAAAATTTCCATTCATACTTATCAAGACTTAGTACTCCATTGTACTGCTATCCTTTTGTTGAAACACATTTACCATCCTCGTGGTTTTTCCTTTGATACTACATAATGGCATCAACCCTTCTATCCTTACTACATGCAACACACTTGTCTATAATCCTTTCCAATGCACACTTCCATACACATAACTAACCGGGAAGACCATTCCCAAATATAAATCTCCATGACGTACGACTCGTCTCCAATCTCTATAAGCACCAATTCGTGCAACCATCAGGCAATTAAGCAATATTCACATAACCTCAATCTTCACCAAAGACCTCCGAGGTTGCATCATGACCCCCTCTAGATTTCCTTCCGGGAAAAACTCCCCTTTTTCAACTCACTCGTGAGTTCCTTTCACAACATTTTGTACCACGCTTTTTTTTTCCTCAAGGTCTCATACAACACGTTCCACCGTGTCAATACCTCATCCTTCAATAATGGTGACGTCAATGTCGCCATATTGTTCTTCCTTCATTTGCTACTCTCTAGCACTTGCTAAATCTACCGAATCCACCACATCGTGACCTTCGGCTCAAAACTTCCGAATTACTCAACGGTTTTACATGCTATGAAAACCCTATACCACATCCTTCCATTTCTTCCGACTAGGTCTTGTTACCTTTTTATGTAGACACCTCCCACTACGGGATTCACCATTTGATTACTCTTCCTTCCTATGGGTATTGGAATCATTCCACCTACCCTTATTTATTCAATTATTCAAAAATCTTGTTCACATCATCATTCTTAACCTTTCCCAACTTAGTGGAGCTCACCCACTTTACTCATTCATTCCTTCGCCATAACAATGTATTCAACAAACAAGATTCAAACAGTCGACTTAACAGTCGAAAACAATACAATTAGATGAAAACATGGCATTTCCCATAGGGGTCGACCCTAGCTTACCAATGCCCTACGGTCTCAAAAGACTTCACATTGCACATTTCCTAACAACTTCTATAGGTCCCCTAGGTTTAACCCTAAACTTAACATAAAGTCTCAAGGTCAACCTATCGATCTCAAGGAATCTTACATTCCTATTGCTACAGTCTAAGACTAGGATGGACATCCAACCTAATTCACTTAAACTATAGCTCTGATACCAAGTTGTAACACCCGTATTTTTAAAACATCGTTTAAATCATTTAAAATACATTTTCCCAATATTTGACATATTGTCCAAAGTACGGTTTAACAAAAAAAACTTTAAAACCTATATCAGAGTTTACAAAAATACGGTGTCACCAAGTATATCAAAACCATAGGCAACGAGATCTACCTATTAGCTCCCGATCTAAACATCTCTAGGCCACTTCTAGTGCAACCTTCTTTCACTTCAAACCTGTACCTGAGTACACAGTCACAAACAAACGTAGTACGTGAGACAAAATAGTCTCGTGAGATACATGGGTTTTAGACCCAAATAACAATAATAGTCGTTTCATAATTAGATGTATATGAACATATATATATATACATATACTAAATCATTATAAGCTAGCCACCCTATAGTGACCCTATCGTTCCAATGCCTTCCTAGCAATCATATCTAGTTATCGGGTTGCCCCCGAACTAACTAGAATCTCAACATATCTAACTATCGGGTTGCCCCCGAACTAGCTAGAAGCACTATCCTATCTAACTATCGGGTTGCCCCCGAACTAGCTAGAACTCCAATATATATATCTAGTTATCGGGTTGCCCCCGAACTAACTAGAGTCACAAACATATCTAACTATCGGGTTGCCCCCGAACTAGCTAGAAGCACTATCCTATCTAACTATCGGGTTGCCCCCGAACTAGCTAGAAACATCACCATGTCTAGTTATCGGGTTGCCCCCGAACTAACTAGCATCACATCATCTCGTTCTTACCATAACTCATCAGTTATTCCAATCAAAGCCCTCGGCTATCACATCAATCATCAAACAAGTTAGTTATCTAATAATAACAACATATAATTAGTTCAACACAGTGTGAACGTACCTGTATGGTCCCATGGACCCGATCATAAGCAACCCACATTTACTTCTACATCTATGAACCCTATGAGGTCCATACTTACTTTATACATAAGATACATTTCTTATTTTATCGATATCATAATACTTTTATCTCTTCCTTGACTATAATACACAATTATTACTAGTCACATCATATTCTTTTTCATATACATTCGTGTTTTACTTTTATTAGTATATCTTACCAATAGGTACTCATTACTATAAAATCATTCCCAATTGCTTTACTAATACATATTTATTAATAAAGGCTCCGTATACATTCTTTTAATCAATTACTTCCTTATTATTGTTCATTAACACAGATTCCATAATTACTTGAATCTATCATATTTTACTTCCAATTCATCAATCATACTAGACATATTCTAGTATCACATTCTACACACTTTCATACATTTTCAGTCACTATCTTTATCAACATATTTATTAATAGAGACCAATAAAATATCATATGTATTTTCAAAACTATTTACTATGTACTCAGTTTAAAAGTCTCATGTACTCACCTTAGCAATAAAGTGCTCCAACCATATTCTTTACGCCAATTTCCTTGCTTCATAGCTCAATCAACTTCCAAGACTTCACCAAAAGCCTAATAAAATTATCACAACATGATCAACATCACATACAACTACTATTGTGTCCATCTATCTTTAGATAACACTTATTAACACATTTCCCCCAATTATGGTGATTTACCAAACCCTAGGTTTAACCAAATCCTTAAGATTCTTACAAATCATAATCATACCCTTGTTTCCTTTGATAATATACCATCTATTAAGTGTATACATCATCAACATCACCATATCCCATAACCCATGAACTAGGGTTTCAAACCCTTACATCAAAATGCATAGATCTTAAGCTACAAAGATCAAAGAGTGAAGATATACCTTTAATCTTCAACTAGGAGTGAAATCTATCAAAGATTTGTGAAGGATTCGACCTCAATCAGTCCTCAAGCTCGAAAATCGCCAAAAGGGAGGAACTAGGGTTTGCACATGCCATTAATGAGCCAAAACCCGATTTTAATGCTGCTCGAAGGAGTTCGCGTCGCGAACCCCAACTTCGCGTCGCTAACTTTGCGTCCTTATGAACTTCGCGATCGTTAACTGGCCGGGAACTACCTCACGATCGAAGGCCAATTTCCCTGTCGCTACTTCGCGTTTCGCGAACCTAGTTCGCGTCGCGAACTTCGTATGCAGCCAGGGCTGCACTTTTTCATCATCGTCTCGACCCGGTTTCGCCCATAACTTCCTCATACGGTGTCCAAACGACACGAAACCAGTTTCTACGAGTTTTATATGATTTATCCATAATTATCATATTTTTATACATTTTATCTATTTACAAAAAAATTCGGGTTGTTACAACTATCTACCCCTTAAAAGGATTCCGTCCTCGGAATCGCTAAGAATTCCAACCCACATCCGACCGAGCATTCCGCTCTCATTCCCTTGTGGTCATTTCCATCAAACTTTCCTCATTCATATTCCGTTAACATTACATATCCAAACGTTCACTTAACTCCGTTAAGTCCGAACGGTCAGGACCCAAATTTTTTTTTTTTAAAATTCATAATACCCAAACGGGTCAAAATTTCACAATTTGACCATAACACCGCCACTCTCTCGACCGATCCTTTCATTCCCATAACAATGGTATGACACAATCATACCATTGACTAGTTGATTAAAACGAATGTCAAACTCTAGCTTTGACCCAACCGATATATCCCGACATTGGTATATCCCCACATTGTCTACCCTTTGACTTAAGCACAAAGTCAACTATACTTTAACATTTTCCCTTCTCGTTAAAGGTTTCATTAATTTTTCATTCCTTTACTATCGTCTTTAATTTCATGATTTTATCAATAATCATATACTCGGTTCCCAAATTCAACCCTAAACACCCAACGGGTCAAAGTCGCACAATCCGACTATAACTCTTTTAGTTATTCCATTACCCTTTTTCTCGCACATAACATCGACACATGATGCTCTCAATATTCACTAATTGTTCATAACAAGAGTCAAGCCCATCTTTGACTAAGTCAACCAATCACAAATTGGTCGAACTTGACTTTTGCGTGAAGTCAACCATACCCCTTTCAAACTAACCAATTTCATACTCACGGGGCACTATCATAATATATCACTTCCGGTTCTACTTATTATTGTTTCCTTAACAATTGTCCCCGTTTTTCCACACCTTCAATATCTCCCCAATTATGCGAGAGTTGCACATTCAAATACGGTCACATCGACCTTTACTGATTATTGACCAACACTTGGTCACTCACACCATCACTTAGTTTTCTTTCAACCATCTTTGCATCGCAACAATCAATTTCATAACTCTTATTCTCAATTACCGGAATTTGTTCTCCTATCGCAACATATTCCGCGATTTCATACAAGTTTACCATACTTTGGTTATCAAATGATAATTTGCTCACTAGGAGTTTCTCTTTCCTCCTATTCTATAAATCGTAGGCATCCCCTACATTTGCATGACCTAGATGCAACCCGCATTTCGAACTAGGTCCTCATATACCATAACATAATAGTAATACATTATCAACCACATGGTTCTACATTCATCATTTAAACACGTAAACATATACACACACACACATATATATATATATATACATATGTATCACGCCAATTCAATCTAAACACCTCTATTGTGCACATATACAAACATATGTATATGTCACACCAATACCATCTATACATCTCTATTGTGCACATATACAAACATATGTATATGCCACACCAATGTCATCTGACATCCATCTTTTCGCATCGTGTAGCCTTGCTACTATCTTACTCATTCGATCATCAAATCATTCATCATGCATTCTAGCACCTCTCCCATAAAATCACATTATCGTTTTCTTTCCTATTCACATATCTCCCATTGGACATACTACTTAATACATTTCATATAATATTACCTTTCCATTATCATATGCCTTCCAAGGCCATCACATAATGCACATGCATTGTACCCCGCGGGTAACTAATAACATTCTCTAATTGCTATTTATTGTTTCACTTACACAATAACCGTCCTTAACCGGTTCATTTCCTTAACAATTTCCAAGACTTTTGTCACCGCCGGAGTAGCTACCACTACATTCCATTAGCCAAAAAAAATCACCGACCAATCCAATCATCCTTGAGTCAAACAATCGACTCCGGTCCACACTCGCAACCAAAAGCCCAACACTCGGTGTTCTACTTGTACACGTCGTGGGACTCCGAAATATTCCTTTTCAAATCGTAGTCTTACACTACGCTATGACATACATTGTCACACTTATTACTATGGTATTTTACCAATAATTGTCTTTTCACTCTTGACATCGAATTTATCAATATTATCACGAAACTTGCTATGGCTATGCGCCAACTTTTACTCATCCGTTTTCAACAATCAAAATTCGTCATTCCCGACACTTATTCTTTTCCACATATTTTTCATTTATAAATTCTAGGTATCACTATACCTTAGTCATTCTTTCCTTTACCGTTCCCGTATAATATCACGTTACTTATCCGGATTCCCGCCGGAAATCCAAATTCCATTTCCAAAGGTTCTATTTCTAAAATTTCCATTCATACTTATCAAGACTTAGTACTCCATTGTACTGCTATCCTTTTGTTGAAACACATTTACCATCCTCGTGGTTTTTCCTTTGATACTACATAATGGCATCAACCCTTCTATCCTTACTACATGCAACACACTTGTCTATAATCCTTTCCAATGCACACTTCCATACACATAACTAACCGGGAAGACCATTCCCAAATATAAATCTCCATGACGTACGACTCGTCTCCAATCTCTATAAGCACCAATTCGTGCAACCATCAGGCAATTAAGCAATATTCACATAACCTCAATCTTCACCAAAGACCTCCGAGGTTGCATCATGACCCCCTCTAGATTTCCTTCCGGGAAAAACTCCCCTTTTTCAACTCACTCGTGAGTTCCTTTCACAACATTTTGTACCACGCTTTTTTTTTCCTCAAGGTCTCATACAACACGTTCCACCGTGTCAATACCTCATCCTTCAATAATGGTGACGTCAATGTCGCCATATTGTTCTTCCTTCATTTGCTACTCTCTAGCACTTGCTAAATCTACCGAATCCACCACATCGTGACCTTCGGCTCAAAACTTCCGAATTACTCAACGGTTTTACATGCTATGAAAACCCTATACCACATCCTTCCATTTCTTCCGACTAGGTCTTGTTACCTTTTTATGTAGACACCTCCCACTACGGGATTCACCATTTGATTACTCTTCCTTCCTATGGGTATTGGAATCATTCCACCTACCCTTATTTATTCAATTATTCAAAAATCTTGTTCACATCATCATTCTTAACCTTTCCCAACTTAGTGGAGCTCACCCACTTTACTCATTCATTCCTTCGCCATAACAATGTATTCAACAAACAAGATTCAAACAGTCGACTTAACAGTCGAAAACAATACAATTAGATGAAAACATGGCATTTCCCATAGGGGTCGACCCTAGCTTACCAATGCCCTACGGTCTCAAAAGACTTCACATTGCACATTTCCTAACAACTTCTATAGGTCCCCTAGGTTTAACCCTAAACTTAACATAAAGTCTCAAGGTCAACCTATCGATCTCAAGGAATCTTACATTCCTATTGCTACAGTCTAAGACTAGGATGGACATCCAACCTAATTCACTTAAACTATAGCTCTGATACCAAGTTGTAACACCCGTATTTTTAAAACATCGTTTAAATCATTTAAAATACATTTTCCCAATATTTGACATATTGTCCAAAGTACGGTTTAACAAAAAAAACTTTAAAACCTATATCAGAGTTTACAAAAATACGGTGTCACCAAGTATATCAAAACCATAGGCAACGAGATCTACCTATTAGCTCCCGATCTAAACATCTCTAGGCCACTTCTAGTGCAACCTTCTTTCACTTCAAACCTGTACCTGAGTACACAGTCACAAACAAACGTAGTACGTGAGACAAAATAGTCTCGTGAGATACATGGGTTTTAGACCCAAATAACAATAATAGTCGTTTCATAATTAGATGTATATGAACATATATATATATACATATACTAAATCATTATAAGCTAGCCACCCTATAGTGACCCTATCGTTCCAATGCCTTCCTAGCAATCATATCTAGTTATCGGGTTGCCCCCGAACTAACTAGAATCTCAACATATCTAACTATCGGGTTGCCCCCGAACTAGCTAGAAGCACTATCCTATCTAACTATCGGGTTGCCCCCGAACTAGCTAGAACTCCAATATATATATCTAGTTATCGGGTTGCCCCCGAACTAACTAGAGTCACAAACATATCTAACTATCGGGTTGCCCCCGAACTAGCTAGAAGCACTATCCTATCTAACTATCGGGTTGCCCCCGAACTAGCTAGAAACATCACCATGTCTAGTTATCGGGTTGCCCCCGAACTAACTAGCATCACATCATCTCGTTCTTACCATAACTCATCAGTTATTCCAATCAAAGCCCTCGGCTATCACATCAATCATCAAACAAGTTAGTTATCTAATAATAACAACATATAATTAGTTCAACACAGTGTGAACGTACCTGTATGGTCCCATGGACCCGATCATAAGCAACCCACATTTACTTCTACATCTATGAACCCTATGAGGTCCATACTTACTTTATACATAAGATACATTTCTTATTTTATCGATATCATAATACTTTTATCTCTTCCTTGACTATAATACACAATTATTACTAGTCACATCATATTCTTTTTCATATACATTCGTGTTTTACTTTTATTAGTATATCTTACCAATAGGTACTCATTACTATAAAATCATTCCCAATTGCTTTACTAATACATATTTATTAATAAAGGCTCCGTATACATTCTTTTAATCAATTACTTCCTTATTATTGTTCATTAACACAGATTCCATAATTACTTGAATCTATCATATTTTACTTCCAATTCATCAATCATACTAGACATATTCTAGTATCACATTCTACACACTTTCATACATTTTCAGTCACTATCTTTATCAACATATTTATTAATAGAGACCAATAAAATATCATATGTATTTTCAAAACTATTTACTATGTACTCAGTTTAAAAGTCTCATGTACTCACCTTAGCAATAAAGTGCTCCAACCATATTCTTTACGCCAATTTCCTTGCTTCATAGCTCAATCAACTTCCAAGACTTCACCAAAAGCCTAATAAAATTATCACAACATGATCAACATCACATACAACTACTATTGTGTCCATCTATCTTTAGATAACACTTATTAACACATTTCCCCCAATTATGGTGATTTACCAAACCCTAGGTTTAACCAAATCCTTAAGATTCTTACAAATCATAATCATACCCTTGTTTCCTTTGATAATATACCATCTATTAAGTGTATACATCATCAACATCACCATATCCCATAACCCATGAACTAGGGTTTCAAACCCTTACATCAAAATGCATAGATCTTAAGCTACAAAGATCAAAGAGTGAAGATATACCTTTAATCTTCAACTAGGAGTGAAATCTATCAAAGATTTGTGAAGGATTCGACCTCAATCAGTCCTCAAGCTCGAAAATCGCCAAAAGGGAGGAACTAGGGTTTGCACATGCCATTAATGAGCCAAAACCCGATTTTAATGCTGCTCGAAGGAGTTCGCGTCGCGAACCCCAACTTCGCGTCGCTAACTTTGCGTCCTTATGAACTTCGCGATCGTTAACTGGCCGGGAACTACCTCACGATCGAAGGCCAATTTCCCTGTCGCTACTTCGCGTTTCGCGAACCTAGTTCGCGTCGCGAACTTCGTATGCAGCCAGGGCTGCACTTTTTCATCATCGTCTCGACCCGGTTTCGCCCATAACTTCCTCATACGGTGTCCAAACGACACGAAACCAGTTTCTACGAGTTTTATATGATTTATCCATAATTATCATATTTTTATACATTTTATCTATTTACAAAAAAATTCGGGTTGTTACAAAAATGATATCTATTTACCACCGTGAATTTTACGGGTTATAACATATTATTATATAGTCAAAAATTAATACTACATCTGTATCACAATAATTGATACATGGGATTTTCTAATGTGTAACCCAGAAGCACATCATAATAATCTTAAATGTCTTTTATGCCCTTGAATTTAATTCATCAGAAACCTTCATTTTCAATTATGATAATGGTAAAATCGATATAACACAAAATATTAATGACTCACATATATTATTTTACTCTAATTAAGTAAATTTTGGTTTATTAAATGATCGTTATATTATGTCCACGGGGCACGTATTAGCAAAACCCTTGATTCATTATGAATATCACGGGTTTTTAAGCAAAAGACTATAATGAGATTAAGATAAATTAAAATGGATCATTAGTGGATGACGAGTCTCATTCCTTTTTAATAAATTGATGTTTACGATGTCTATAAGCAAAAGTAAGAATAAAAGGGTAATTTTACTATATTAAAATGGATTGTAAGTAGATGATGAATCTCACTTCTTTTACTATATAAGATAAATTTTAAAGTGTATCACTTATATGAAACTGTAAAAAAATAGAAAGTGTATGACCTATTGGCTATTGTGATAAGTAGGTAGTACTATATTAATAAGAGTAAAGAACAATCATTATCCAAGGTTGGTCTCTATTTAATGGAGCCACTTTTCACATTGACAATTATATGCAGTAGTATCTATAGTAATGAGCATAAAATGTTTAAAAACATTAATAAAAGTTAGGTATATAATCTAACAAATAAAAAAACAAATGTTTAGTAAACACTATTTTCTAATCATTTATTTTATGTTTTAATATGTTGTATTTGTTATTATACATTTATAGTTCTATTATTCCATAATCATATATATTCACGTTTATAACATTATTGTGACACAATTCAATTCCATATTGATGATAAATTAGATTAATTGGATGGTTAGTGGAAAATGAGTCCCATAAATTTTGAATAAAGTAAGATTAATGATATTTAAAAGTAAAAAAGTAGGGTAAATGAGTCATTTCACTTTATTAAAGTAGGTAGTTAGTGGGTGTGGGGCCCACTACTTTTTACCAAATAAGGTAAAATTTCAAAGTGTATCACTTATTTCGATACACCAAAATATGGAAAGTGTATCACTTATTTTAAATCAGTGGAAATACATAATTTATTATCGAATATTTTATAATCACATATATAAGAATCATATTTCTATTATATAAAGTAACATTTAGCAAAATTACGACATCCCGTGATTTTTCACGGGACATAAACTAGTTACCTATAATATACAATTGTGGTAGTTTTTTACATTAAAGTATTGTTCACTCTCATCTAATTGGTCAATTGGTTTGCCAAAATGTGGGTAAATGCACAGTAAGGTATTCAAAATCTAGATAAGGGCTATTTTGTAAGTATTGATGAATATTTTACTTTTGACCCTCAAACTATTTTCTAATTACCTTATAATTATAACTTCATCCTAACTTCAGATACGTTAAAAAAATAAAAAATATTTATTTTATAAAAAGTTCACCATTAACTTTGTTATTGAATTACGATCAGAACTAGCCTAATATTACAATATTTCTAATTTTTCCACCATTTTTTAAATGTATTAGTATGTATATAATATATTAAAAACATTAAACACTTTGGTGAGTTCTATAAAAAAAAGTAATTTTACTCATTAACTATTATATTTATGTATTTTAAAAGAAAATTTAACTTAATATGTTGGTTTTATAAAAATGGTTTCATAAAAAAAATCTTTAAACATCGCTGCAACGTTTTAAATATTAATTTTCATTAGTATCGCAATATGAAAAATATATATACAATTAAAATGTTATATTACATAATTATTAATAAGATATATATTTATATAAATCTAATATTGCATAATTTTGTTTTCTTTTATTATAACTCGAACAATATATAAACAAACTCAATCGTGGATTATATATAGGTACTTTTTTCTCTGTCATATGTGACATTCACAAATATCTTGATCATTTATAAAAGTAAAATTTATTAATTTTAACCATTTACAATTTATCATAACTAGAATAGTAGAACATACACGGTCTATGTTTAAATCTCACAATTAAATGAACGAATAATAAATCAAATCTACATAAACTCGCAACGAAGTGCGAGCTATCATTACACTCGTTCAATAACATATATGTTACATCATCATTCACTCACACACAGATGTATACATGTATATGTATATACAGTATATCCAACATAATAATTTGTATATGTATGCCATGTTTGTGAGAATATGTACCAAAAAGGGAGTACATAAATGGGACTAATATATTATTTTGGGCTAAAAGGCCCAACACTTTGTTTATATGTCTCATGGATGTATTTGTTTAATAGTATGATAAGATGAGTCATATGGGGTCACGTGTAAATAAGATAATGCATATTTCCATACTCATTATCCAATTAAGTTTGTGGTTTAAAATGGTTGGGCTATACTTTAATTGAACATTTTTATTACATATATAAGCCCATCAATTATGTAATGAGCCCATTAAATGCTGACTAGACCAGATAACTGGGTTAATAAATTTGAATTATTTCAAAACTATTTTGAATTTTGCACGGTTTTAGTTTCTAAATTTTAAAATGTTTTTCCTATATATTTTAACCATAAAATATACTCCCTCCCTCCCACAAAAAAACTTCTCATTTGTCTTTTACACAAGTTTTTAGGTGATAATTAATAGTGAGTCATTGATAAAACTTTTGATTAAAATATAAAGTTGGGTGAGAGAGAGAATGATAGTTAGTGTATATTAGTAGTGGGGTCTATAATAATAATAAGAGTAAATTACATGAATGGTCCTTTAAGTTTATAGCAAATTACACTAATGGTCTTTTAGTTTCAAAAATTACACCGATGGTCCTTATTTTTTAAAGGTTTTTCACCGATGGTCCTTTACGAAAAAGTCCGTCTATTTTTTAAGTTAACTAACATCACATGTGATGCACATGGGGGTATTTTGGTCAATATGTCTTTCCCCCTTCTCAATTAAATTACACGGATGGTCCTTTAAATTTATAGAAAATTTCACCAATGGTCCTTTAGGAAAGACAAATTGACCAAAATATCCCCATGTGCATCACATGTGATGTTAGTTAACTTGAAAAATAGACGGACTTTTTCGTAAAGGATAATCGGTGAAAAACCTTTCAAAAATAAGGACCACCGTGTAATTTTTAAAACTAAAGGATCATTGATGAAATTTGCTATAAACCTAAAGGACCATTCATGTAATTTACTCTAATAATAATTTTTTATTGTGTGAAGCCCATCAAATGTGAGAAATAAGAAGTTTTTTATGGGACAAAAATTTAGAGACAAATGAGAAGTTTTTGTGGGACGGAGGGAGTAATAAGTAGGGGTGTGTATAAAAACCGGAAAACCGGAACCGAACCGGGACCGAACCGGAACCGGCACCGAACCGAACCGGAACCGGCTTAACCGGTCCGGTTCTCGGTTCTTAGATTTGATAAAAATTAACAAACCGGGTTTACCGGTTCCGGTCCCGGTTCGGTTCCGGTTTTTTCGGGTTTGGAACCGGCATTTAAATAGGTATATAGACTTACAAGTTTTCATATATATATATGTCGAAATAATAGGTATATAGGCTTTTAATAGAAACATATTTTACTTGAAACAACCCGTTAACCCCCGCAAACATCATACTTTTATTAAAAGTACGCTAAAATATTTAAGTTATATATTTTAAGATGAAAATATGCACCGAAAATGTATAATCGGATGGCAAACACAAAAATCGGGTTTACCGGTTCTAAACCCACTTGAAAACCGAACCGAACCGGAACCGGACCGGGCCCGGAACCGGTTTAACCGGTCCGGTTCTCGGTTCTTGAAATTTCCTTTTTTCGGTTACCGGGTTTACCGGTTCCGGTCCGGTTCGGTCCGGTTCCGGAACCGAACACATCCCTAGTAATAAGTATTGGTAAATCAAGGTAAGTTATATATTTATATTTCATGGGAATTCATTTCTGCACCACAACTTTTACTTCTCATACCACACAGTACAACTTTTACAGCTAACTGTACAAGTATATCAAACATAAGTTGTGGTAGATGCATTAAAAATTATAGTCACCCCTATATTTCATTTCTATCCGTTTTCAATTTGGTTAAATTCAATTATTAAACCATAGACTAGAATACTAGATGTGATAGATGCATGATATTTAGGGAATTACAGAAATGGGTCCTTGAATGTTAGGTTAACTAGGCCAGTATTCCCTAGCAAGTAAAGTACAGTCTTAGTCGCAACTCGCAATCACATAGTTGAGGGACTTCTTCGACAAATACCATATAGTTCAAGGTATATTTGCTTAAAATATCCATTTAAGTTTAGCTAGGGTTTGGAAAATGAAAAAACACAACCAGTAGCGGAAATCATTTTGGAGATTTAAGATCGCCGATTACAGAATCACGTCGCCGGTGACGGTAAATCTCTCTATCGTATTCATTTGATATAAATTGATAGTGTAATGAGTTAAATTTTCAAATCCTCAATGATGCAAAGCTTATAATCTGTTATATTCTGAACGTTTTGTGCCTAATATGTACGAATTATTTCGAATTAATAGGTGTAATCGAATTTGCAATTTGAAACTTGAGTTTCAATTCGTTCGAATTTTGATCTAATTAAACTGAGATTTTGAATTCTAAACCTAAATTCAGGCAAGCATTAGTTATTTTTAGGGGTGTAGCCGAGTTCGAGTTGATCTTGGCTCGTTTAAGTTAAATAGAGCTTAAGCTCGGCTCGGATTTAACTGGCTCAAGTTTATTTAAAATGTTTAATATATACTTTTTTTACTTAATATTTTTTAATGATTTGAACTCGAGTAGCTCGGCTCATTTACACTGTTTAATGATTTTGTTTAAGATCTCAGATACAGAAAAATGGGAGAGAAGAAGAAAAGTGCAACAATATTGATCAGGCTAGTTTCAGCAGCAGGAACTGGTTTTTTCTATGTGAAAAAGAAGAATCCGAGAAAGATACAAACAAAGCTAGAATTCCGAAAATACGATCCACGTGTCAATCGTCACGTTCTCTTCACTGAAGCCAAAATGAAATGATTGATCATTTGTCTTTCTAGTGTTATCGCCTTTTTAATTATAAACTATATGCTTGTAAGCCACTGATTTATGATGTTACAAGTTTGCTTCCACTTATGATTTGAAACAGTTATGATTAATTATATGTTTGATTACTATTATTACCCGGACTTCGAGTATTTCCACACAGCCAAAATAAGATTGTGAAAATGATTTTTATCACTTTCTTTCAGTTTTAACGGGCTAGCCTAGCAACATGGCAAGTATGGGTCGTGATTTTTATCGGGCAAAATATGATTTTCATGACTATTGTTCTTCAGGATAGTGTTGGCCATCTTCAAGTTCTTCACAGAAGTCAACTGGTCAAAGGGCCACGTAAATATTGGTGATCTAATGCAGTAAACAAAATGGTGGTGGAGACTAAAACAAGAGGACGGGGCTTTATGGAAAAGGGTGATATGTGCACTACATAACATTCCAAGTCCATATATTCCGGTCAGTAAGTTTCCGGGTGTATGGAACAACATAGTGAAAATTCGAGTACACCTTGATAAAATAAATATCCCTCTTGATTCATGGTTTCAACTTTCGTCAGATCCGAATTCTGGTTCGGTAACAACAAAATGGGTCTTTGAGAGTGACGGTTTATTCACTGTCTCGTCGGCAAGAAAGGCGATTGAAGATACTATCTCCGGTCCATGCTCGACAGGTCAATTTATGTGGATAAAGGCGGTCCCGATTAGTGTTAATATATTCTTTTGGAGATTCATGCATAAACGTCTTCCATCGTGCTTTAATCTATTAAAACGAGGTATAATTTTGGAATCGGCGGTATGTTCTTTTTGTGAAAGAGAGATTGAGGATGAGGATCATTTGTTTTGGCAATGTAATAAATCTAGAGCCATTTGGGTAGAATTCTGCAAATGGTGGAATGTGGACATTGGAGAAATAAGAGGGATTGATCATTTGATGATGTGGTACACAAGGGTAAATATAACAAAGGAAAACGCTCAAAGATTCCTCATAGCATTCATATCCACACTTTGGCTAATTTGGAAAGCAAGAAATGAATTAGTATTCAACAAAAATTTCGGTGCATTTCATGCAATTAATATGCAATCACAAGCTCAATCATTTTTCTGGATAAAAAATCGGACAAAGGCAAGGTGGAGCTCGTTAGAATGGGGGTTATGGTGCTCAGACCCACTTGCGATATAGATTGTTTTTAGTGGAAAGTAATACTTTGTTTTTTTTTGTAATGTGTAAATAAATTAGGTCTTGGTTATGTGGGTTGGGTGGAAGATTTATATGTAGTTTTTATAGTCTTAGCCCTTATGTAATAGGCGAAATATGGAGGATGTAAAATTTGTGGGTTATTAATACAATTAGGTTGGTCGGGTTGGGTGATGGCAATGCCGAAGCTCATGCCCGATTAATCTATCGTTTTTGCTGTTCAAAAAAAAAGTTTTTAGCTTGGGTCGGGTCTTTATCCAAAACTATTACTTTTTTTTTTTTTTTTTAAATATGGTTATCAAATTAAGTATGTTAACAATTCTTAGTAATATTATTAAATGAACCCAGTATTGTTGATCGGTCATATGACATTTTATTTCTATTAAGGGCATGTTTGGGAAAGCTTATTTAAGGGGCTTTTAAGCTTATTAACTTATTATTAAGCTCTAAAATTGCTCTAATTTTCGAACTTAATAAGCTAATAAGTTTAAAAGCCCCTTAAATAAGTTTTCCCAAACATGGCCTAAATATATGCTTATGGTTGTTATTGGATAAGTTTTTGTAAAATAAAAAGTAGTTTCATTTCATAAAATAATTACATTTTTAATTACAACTGTTGAACAGGATATGGACAAGAATTGACGGTGACTTCAACGGGTTTAAACAATGAAATAATGAATTATGGTTGTTTATTGGGTTGCCAACAAACGAAAGAACAAAGGGTTTAAATTGAATTCTCATTAAAAAGGAGACTATACATAATACATAGAAACTTAAATACAAAAAACCTAAATCAGTAAAATGACTAATATGCCCTTCACAAGACATAATAAACACCCTACACGCCTACAGTTAATGGTTATGGTTAACCAGATTGTCTAAGTTAAAGTCTCAATTAAATAGCTTCTGATAATCTTGTGCGTATTAAATCTGGGCTCGATATTTTGCTGACACTGCAAATTAATTACAAATTAATTAATTAAAGGGAATGTATTAAATTAAATTGAATACTTATTTTAAAAGTTAATTAATACCAGAACATTAGATCACCATTGGATGCCATTTTTTCATAAATCCATTCAGGGGCAAGATTTTGCAACAATCTGAGCTGTTCATCAACTTCTCCTGTAGCCAAAATCAAGATTAAGTTTTAGCATTTTTAATGTTTATTATAATGAAATTATTAGAAAATACTTACGTCGGTCAACAATTTCCAGTTGACTTGAATAAATTTTGTGCATAAGTTCATCTTTTGTGACGACTGAACGCTTGATTTCATGAAAATAATACCAAAGTATGTTGAAGAGTTTTGGTAATCCTGCAATCATTTGTTTCCTCCATTTTGCTTGTGAGATGGATGGATTGTTTTCGTCTAATGCTTTCTGTTCTTTTTCTTTAATCTAAATTAAAATAAAATATTAAATTAAGTGATTAAAGTTGGACAAAGTTGTATAATAACAAGCTTACTGCTGCAAAAAGATCGCCAGTAAGAATATCACAAAGATCATCATCTTTATCATCATCAGCAGCAGAAACTGTTTTAACTGTATTTTTATTCTTCACAGGAGTATCAAATGTAATTGATCTTCTACCACTTAAACGTCTTGTTAATTTGCTAGGGGGTGACATCATCGATTCATCATCTGGTGTCATAAAACTTGTTTTTGGTGGTTGTATTTCTTGTGCAGGTGTAGAAATAACTGAAGAAAAATCTTCCTTTTTATCAGAATCAAAGTTCTTGATTGGGGTTTCAGGCAGATATGCAGACAATTTTATTGGAGTTGATACACAAGTCAACTTGGTCAACACTTTTGATTCTTGATCTGATGTTTCGGCATTGTGGTTTGGAACTTGTTTTGAAAAACGTCTTTTGAAAGATTGAGGCATGTGAGATGCTGTTATTGTTGGTTGCTGTTGAGATGTTTGTGTTGTGTTCTGAATTAAGCTCAAATTTGGGGTTTCGATTGCAGTTGAAAATGTTACTTGGGTTAATTTATTGAATAGTTCGGGTAATATATCCTCAGGAACTTCATCTCCCTAATAAAAAAATTAGCATTATTAATCACAACATGGTATGTATCTAAACACTTATAATTGTGTTTACACAATAATCCTAAGCACTTTTAGCCTTGTATAAATATATCAATTTGCTATTATTGTTAGCACCTCAAAAGCACAAACAAACCAACATGTTGACATCTAATTCTGGCTCCTAATTTCTTAAATTTCATCTCTTTTTCAATCAATTGGTATAACAAACATAACGCAAGAACTCTAGAGTATGTGTATCAAAATCTGATTCATCAAACAAAACCTAAAAAAACAAAATCAAATACTGAACATAATAAGGATCAATACCTCAGGATTGGATTTACAAAAGCTTAAAAGCCGTGCTCGAAACAATTTTATCATCCGCAAATTCGTGGTACCAGGATCCTGCTTATCATCATTCTCAACGATATCGAAATTAAAAGTCACTTGTAGATCTGGTATCATACAACTAGTCCGCTCATCACGAACAAGAATCTTCTTCAGTTCAATCGCCTCAGGCAAAATAAATTTGATCTGAGCTAAATGACTATGAGAAAACCTCCTACAGAATCACATAATACCATTATACCAAAAATAAAATTAGTAAAACTCACACAATAAACAATCAATTATAAAACAAACTTCATAAATAAACCATTTGGTATAGATTATACCTATCTGTTAAGATCTCAACCTGTCGGCTGATGTTTGTAAATGTCGACTTTTTTCCTTTTAATCGAAGAAGCCTAATAGCAGATTGCAAGCTATTGAAGAATTTATACAAAATTTCATACCTAAACACGAATTTTTTCATCAGTATAATTAATCATTTAATTTCAAATAGATAAATTATTTTAAATGAAGAACACTATCAAATTAAGGGAAAACAAAATGACGTACTTATCTGGAAGTAATTTCGAGCTGTTTGATTTCGAGGTTAGGGTTTCGGTTGAAGCACCGGACGATGTTACCGGATCTGAGGATACCGGAGGTTTGTGATCTGATTGCCGGAGCTGTTTCGCCGCTTCCCTGACCTGGCTAACCGATCGGAGTGATTGCCGGCGGGTGATAGGTCTTCGCGGCGGTTGTGTTGGCTTTTCAGGTGTTTTGGAGCTCCACGGACTCTGTGCTGGTGCTTCAAGTGCTTCGTCGGAGGAATGTAGTTTGTTGACGGAGCATCGATGAATCTTTTTTGATTTGAACGAATCGAACGTCGACGAAGCTCCGGTGGAATCCATTTCACCCAGATTGTGTGTGTGTGTGTGTGTTCTTAGACGAATGGAGATGAGGAATGATACGGTGGAGCGAGATGGGTTTAATATTAGGGTTTTTGGCGCGAATGCTTAGTTGGAAGCTGATGTGTTTGTTTGACACGTCAGCGTTGGCGCCAAATCCCACGTGGACGCGGCAGGGGAGTGTTTGTAATTTCTTAGGTTTTGCTTTATCTCTCCCTCAAGTCTTAAGTTTTGGAGTTTTGACCCTTACAATTTCACGTTTTCTAACTCCAATTCCTCAACTTTAACTTATTTTTGATCCTTACAAATTAAGAATTTGCTTATTTGAGTCCCAAAAATAACTTAACAATTTATGTGACAAACATATAAAAATCGACTTATATGCCATATATGTATGAAACTAATACAATCAAAAATAGATTTTGGTCGAGATTTTAATATTTTACTCTGCAAAAAGAAAACAAAAACAACTTAAATCGATTATTCAAAACAAAATACCTGATTATGTGCTTTAAACAACTCTTGTAACAATAATAGAATCTCGAGCTAACCAATCTTTATGAATTGTTATCCAAAAGCCATTGGATGAATGAATAAAATGAACATCCAAACAATATATCAGAAGATGAAAATGGAACGAATTACAACATTTTCAAATGCTTATGTATATTACTATCCCTATCCCTTTAATCTTATGACCGTTGGTGTCCATATAAGTTCTTAATATGGTACAATTTTCAATTAATTAGCAAAAAATATCTATAGCCCGGCCCATTAGGCCCAAATAAATAAAGCCCATAAAAATATCTGCTGATCGGCTACATGATTCTGTCAATATCTACACAATTACGAAGAAACATACGTAATTATCATCCTTCACGTCTTCGTCAAAATCAGAAACTTTAGAGATAGAAAGTGTGTCATTTGATTGAAAAACAAAGGCTTCTTGGACTGAAAGAAATATTAAAAAAAACATAGGGCTAATTTTTTTCCGGTTTGTTCTTCACGATTAGATTACTCTTTTGTTCTTCGTTCTGCTTCCTTCCTTCCAATCGTTTTCTTCTTCTAGTGACACACCTTAATCGTATTTTTCCACTTCAATTTCTCGATAATTTCTGGAGTTTTTTCAGTGTTCGTCGATTCAGTTTGTTTTCCGGGGCTTAAACTTCAAATTCGGTGTAGTTAATCGACAATATTGGTTCGTCTCTTGGGTTTCCGGCAGGTAAACTGCTTTAAAACTTCTGTTTTCCAAGAATTTTTTTCGTAATTATTTGCTTATTTTATTGCTGCCCAGATGGAATTTGTTGAGTCTTTGACGTGGGTTTAATTTATTTACAGCTAAGTTTGCCCTAAATTTGTTTTAAGGACCATTATCTTGCTATTGGATGATGTAATTGTTATAAGGATGCAAATTTTATGCTCTTATTTGGTTTTTTCTTTATTTTTGGGGCAATATTGGCTATTATTGAGCTGGTGTTAATTATATGAACTTGATTACAATTAAGTATACACATTGCATTATTCTTATATAATTTCCCTTAATTTTTCAGAACCTTGTAAATATTCAACTTCAATGTGGGATGGATGACACACTCCTACATATTTATAATCTCATATAAACAATGTTCCAGAAAGGCACCAAATCTTTCCATAGTTTAAAACAAAAGTTACTCGGTGAATCATATTTCACAACAACATCCCTTGATGACATCCCGCCTGAAATCGAGTTATCCAATTACCAACGGGTCCCGAGCCCGGGTAGCGAAAGCCCAACGGGCCTTCTAAACGGTGAAAGTTTAAAAGTTGACCCGATTTCCGATTTGGATTTATTCTTCGAGAGACTTTATAGCTACTATTGTGAAAAAGGTTTATGGTGCATTATTATTAAATGGATTGTTGAGCTTTTGAGTCTAGCTTTTACCATTTGTTTTTCGGGCTTTTTTTTATTATTTGTCGATTGGAACGGGCTTCGACGGGCTAAATGTGGTATGGATGCTGTAGAATCGGGTATAAAGCCGTGTGATCTTGCTAAAGAAGCACTTTATGAGCATCCTTTGACTCCGTTGACCACTTTTAAGGTTGTGATTCTTGGTTATTTGGGAATCACGTTTGTTTATTGGATCTTTTGTTTTTTAAGGTTCTTTGTACAGTTGAAGGATACGTTAGACATACGCCAATTCTACAAAGACAGGTATTGGTTAATGTGTAAACAAGTTTAGGGGGTGTTTGGATGTGTTTTGGAAGTAAAGGTGGCAAAATGGGTGGGTTAGGTAACTGGTTAAAAGTAACAACTTGATATGGATACAAACGGGTCGGACTGGGTCGTGTTTGGCCAGATGAGGTCGAATAAGATTGTAAAGATTATATTTTTTTAAATAATAAAAGGATTTATGAGTTTTTAAGCAAGTGAACAACATTTTTGTGTAACTTTTGACCCGTTTTCATTTTAACTATATACAACCAAAATTGACCTGTTTTTCGGAATATGGGTTGAAATTGCCAACTCTACTTGAAAGTGGTTATATGATGAAGTCATAATAGAAGTTTTTAGTATTTGAATAACTTGTGTCTAATTATGTGTCTAATGATCTGATTCTAATCATTCACAATATAATCACTTTCTAAAAGTTAGATTATTTATTGTATTTTCTTTTAATCGATCTTATTAAGCAAATTTTAATTTTTTATTTTCTTTCTTTGTTGCAAGTCTTGGTGTGAGTGACAATGAGATGCAAGCAATGCCATGGGCAACGATTCTTGAAAAAGTAGTTCAAATTCAAGAATCACAACAATTATGTGTGGTTAAGGATCTTTCTGCTCATGATATTGTGATGAGATTAACGAGGAAAGAAAACTATTTAATTGGAATGTTGAATAAAGGTGTTCTAGCTTTCCCCATTTCTTCGTGGGTCCCGGGTGCGGGCCCCACGGTCAAAAATGGGCCAAATGGTACCCGTTATTGTTTGATGTTAATAAGACACTTGAATGGACTTTGAATTGGTGTATTTTGCATAGCATGTTTGATAGGTTCTCTCTCTCTCTCTCTCTCTCTCTCTCTCTTGTTAAATACTTATAAATCTTGATTATGTCAATAATTTAATTAAAAAGTTAATTATTTATGGTTGTATTTGTCTGTATTAAAATAATATAAAATCTTGTTGTGCAGAAACTTTTGTATTAGGAAAGACTTTGTTAGTGATGGGGTTACATTAAAGAAACGGTTAATGGTAGTTGGGATTGCAATGCTTCTTCTTTCACCTTTTTAGTCGTTTTTATGCTCGTTTATCTTTTTCTAAGACACGCGGAACAGTTCTATAATCATCCTAGTACAGCTTCTTCTAGAAGATGGTCAAATCTTTCAAAGTGGATATTTCGGGAATTCAATGAGGTCATTTTATTTATTATTATTGTATTTATTTATTCATTTATTTAGGGCTAATGTTGTAAAATTTTATGTCTGAAAGTGTAATACGTTTTTTTTTTTTTTGTAGGTGGATCATTTATTCAAGCACCGTATCAACAGCAGCATTCCACATGCCTCAGATTATTTAAAACAATTCCCGTCTCCAATTTTATCAATAATTGCAAAGTTTGTATCTTTTGTTTCGGGTGGTTTTGCTGCAATCTTGATCAGCATTGCATTTCTTGAAGAATCTTTACTTGAAGGCCATGTAATAATTTCTTACATTTTATTATAAAATTAAAAATGACCCGAATAGTCAAACTGGCCCGTTGGACTTAAAGTTTTGATCTTTATGATTGCAGATATTTGGGCGTAATTTGTTTTGGTATGGAGCTGTTTTTGGAGCAATAACTGCCATTAGTCGAGCTGCAGTGTCAGATGAACTTTTAGTACTCGATCCACATGGCGCGATGTCATGGTTGTGCAACATACTCATTATATGCCTAAAAGATGGAGAGGGAAAGAAAATACCGAGTTTGTTTTAGTGGAGTTTGAAACTCTTTTTCAGGTACCCATTTTAGTAAATAATGGGCGGGTTGCGAGAGTCAAAACGGGTAATATATTGTTTGACCCGAAAGTATATGCTGATGTGGCAAATATTTTGTTATGCAGTATACTGGAAAGATGTTGCTGGAAGAGATGGCTTCAATCTTCCTAACTCCCTTCTTGCTTATATTTATAGTACCAAAGGTAATGTTAATATATTTTCATAATTAACCTCTTAAATTATTATTCAATAATACTTCGTTAAATACCCAAAATGCCCTTCACACAACAAAACCATAGAATCTTGTTAGGAACAATGATAACAGATAAAAATAATTTTTTTTTCTTTTGCAGCGGGTTGATAATATTTTACAGTTCATTTCGGACTTCACTGTTAATGTTGAAGGTGTTGGTCATGTTTGCAGGTTTGTATGCATATGCACTATCATTTATAGTTATTTTTATTTTAAATAACATATTTTTAATTCTTTCAAATAAGATAAACGAAAAATAACGTGATAATTATATATTTGCAGTTTTAGTTTATTCGATTTCCAAAAACATGGGAATAGCAACTATGCATCACCGTATAACTCGTCACATGCTTATCGAAATTCCCAAGGGAAAATGGAGAAATCGTTTCTAAGGTATTCCAATAATTTTCTTTCATTCCATAAACAAATTTTAAATGTCTAAAATACCCTCAAAAATATTTAATGTCTAAAATACCCTTATTATACAATGTGTTGCAGCTTTCAAAGTAGTTACCCTTCATGGGAACCGAGTGTAGAAGGAAAGCAATTTCTTTCAACACTGAAAGCATTCAAGGAGCAAAAGTTCCAAGAACAAGGTATGAGACCCGGATACATGAGCCCGAACCGAATGCCACAATGGGCTCCAACTTCACGGGCCCAAGGTGACCCAAGCAGCTACTTTTCTAGAGAAACGGGCCCGACCATTTCAAGAAGTTCTTATCAACTAGATTGTATGTGGCTCATTGGCCCTGTTCACAAAAACCACCCCTACATTCTCGATTGGTACTACACATCATCTCACAATCATACAAAAGTGGGCCCGAGCCCGGTTGATATCGAGGATGGTATGGAAAACGTGTGGGACCCACCCAACAACTTAGGTCGGGACCCGGTTCAGTATGAGGAGAATTGGGGAAGCTTTTTTGAGGGCCGAATGGAGAGTCATCTAGAAGCTTCCACATCTGCTCCTTTATTACATGGAAGTGTTCTACATCATCATGATTTGGGTAATGCGGGCCCGCCCGGTAGGAGCCATTGGTGGGCCCGAGATGGTGTGGTCCCGGGGCCGGGACCACAAACCAGCTTTCTTGAGCCGCCGAATTTCAATCGGGATGATTATAATGATTACAATGACTACCATGATAATTTTTCGGACCGAAGCTTTGAGAATCAGCATGGTCAACCGTTTGACTGGCGGGCCCGGAATGAGTTATCGAATACGTTTTATATGGATGATGTGGAAAATGGAGGGAAATTTGATCTTCCGTTTGATGATATTTATGAAAGACGTTCTCAAAGCCCGCCAAGAACCGATGGGTAGGAGTTCGATAAGATGGATGAATTTGTATGGTAGTATTTGTGATCTTTTTGGGAAGAAAGTTGTGCACATTCTTTTGTTGTATATAAGTTGATTAGGAAGATTAAAGTCGAAAACGATGTAAAAATGAAACCCGTTAACCAAATTAATGATTTGTTTCTCTCTATAGAATTTATCTATCTTCATCTTTTAGAATTAAGGTTAGATCTTTATAGATCAAAGAGACAAAGACTTGTTGCGCAATGCTGATCTGGTAAAACTAGTGAATGAGAGAAGGTTATTTTTGGGTTTAACATGTTTGAATAAATATAATAAGTTTAGGAAAGTATGTTGGTTTTCTGTTTTATATAAACCTATTTTGAATGATAAATTTGTTGATTTAATATTAAAATTATAGAGGTGTATTCTAGGAAGTCCAAGGGTTTTGCATAGTCCCAAGGAATAAATCCTAGCCATTGGATCAAGATGGTCAAGATCAAATCCCCCACCTAACAGGCACCTACAGCCACCGCCGGCGGCCACCTCCGGCCGCCGTCCGTCGGCGGTGGGGGTGGTGGCTGACAGTGAAGGTGCTGGTGCTAATGGGGGTGGTGGTGGTATTGATGTATCGAAGCACATGTGCTTCACTAAAACACAGCATATTACTTCGAAGCACATGTGCTTCACTAAAACACAACATATTACTTCGAAGCACATGTGCTTCAGGTCACGAAACACATGTGCTTCAAGTCACAAAAAACATGAGTTTTTAAACACACAAGGGAGCATACGAAGCACATGTGCTTGACGTTATGCAACACATGTGCTTCACTACACGGAAAAAAATCAAAACAAGTGACGAACATATCATTATGAAGCACATGTGCTTTTTAAAGCCAAGCACATGTGCTTCATAAAGCCAAACACATGTGTTTTTTGTTCCTGAACACATGTAACTTACAAGCAAGTCATTTGTGTTTGAATTACGAAGCACATGTGCTTGACGTTATGAAACACATGTGCTTCACTACACAGAAAAAAAATAAAAACAAGTGACGAACATATAATTATGAAGCACATGTGCTTCATAAAGCCAAGCACATTTGCTTCATAAAGCCAAGCACATGTGTTTTTGTTCCTGAACACATGTAACTTACAAGCAAGTCATTTGTGTTTGAATCACGAAGCACATGTTCTTGAAGTTATGAAACACATGTGCTTCACTACACGGAAAAAAAATCAAAACAAGTGACGAACATATCATTATGAAGCACATGTGCTTCATAATGCCAAGCATATGTGCTTCATAAAGCCAAACACATGTGTTTTTGTTCCTGAACACATGTAACTTACAAGCAAGTCATTTGTGTTTGAATCACGAAGCACATGTGCTTGACGTTATGAAACAAATGTGCTTCACTATACAGAAAAAAAATCAAAACAAGTGACGAACATATCATTATGAAGCACATGTGCTTCATAAAGCCAAGCACGTGTGCTTCATAAAGCCAAGCACATTTGCTTAATAAAGCCAAACACATGTGGTTTTGTTCCTGAACAATGTAACTTACAAGCAAGTCATTTGTGTTTGAATCACGAAGCACATGTGCTTGAAGTTATGAAACACATGTGCTTCACTACACAAAATAAAAATCAAAACAAGTGACGAACATATCATTATGAAGCACATGTGCTTCTTAAAGCCAAGCACATGTGCTTCATAAAGCCAAGCACATGTGTTTTTGTTCCTGAATAAATGTAATTTACAAGCAAGTCATTTGTGTTTGAATCACGAAGCACATGTGCTTGACGTTATGAAACACATGTGCTTCACTACACAGAAAAAAAAATCAAAACAAGTCACGAAGCACATGTGCTTCCAGTCACGACCACCACCACCGGTCACCACCGCCGGCGGCCACCTCCGGCCGCCGTCCTCCGCCGCCGGCCGCCGCCCATCGCCGCCGGCCGCCGGAGAAGCACATGTGCTTGTAGTGGTGGTGGTGGTTTTGCATCTTGATCTTGACCATTAATTTTTCTTGATCCAAGGGCTAATAAATGTCCCTTAGGACTAGATAAAATTAATGGACTACCTTGAACATTTCACTAAAATTATAAGAATTAATGATAGTTTTTATTAACATGTTAAAATATAGAGTAAATTACACGGATAGTCCCTGTGGTTTGACCAGAGTTTTGGATTTGGTCCCTAAGTTCCAGAAATTACACCCGTGGTCACCGTGGTTTGGACTACATATCGGTTTTGGTCTCTAATGCTATCTGTCGTTAAAAATGGCTGTTAAATCTAGACATGTACAAAGCACATGGGGATAATTCAGTCCTTTTACCCTCCTCGTCATCTTCATCTTCCTCATCATCACCATTAACAAAAAATCATCTCCTTCATCCCATAACAAGCACCACCACCCCCACAACCTTTCTCTTAGATATGAAAAATCATCTGGAAAGTGATTTTTATAAAGGGTGATATATTATTGTTGCAATTCAATATAATCTAATAAATTAATTATGAAAGGGGAAATAAGAAATATATTAATCGCATATCCATCACATGACTAAAGTGATTCTAGCTACAATCAACTCGATCACTTGATGGTATGGAAGGATGAAGAATGTTAAGCTCAGCTAATCTTGGATTTTAATTCAGCAACTCAACCGATAAGCTCAGCTTCATCTTTAATTGACCTTATGGCGAATCGAGATTCAGAGACGTGTACCAAATATTTGATACCACTACCAATTTTTTTTCATGTTGGTCTACGCTGGAATAATCACTAAAGAAATCAACAACTTAATTTTAATGATGCTAACCAGAAGAATTTAAACGATATTCTGTTGTGATTCAAAGAATTTGGAAGATTTGGATTTGTGTGAAGAAAATTGGTCATTTGTAATGTCGCCCATCATTAGCGATTAGGTTTTTATTTCTGACCATACATGGCGATGACGATGGCGGAGGCAAAGGAACGAATGGCAACAATAAAACTATTGACCTGTTTCATCAATAAAACATGAACGAATATGGTTGTGATTCAAATTGATAACGAATGTAATGTGCAGTAACGAACGGCAACAACAAAACACGCACGAATGACAACAATCAAAATCGTTTATTGCTATTGAAGATGTTAGTGTTTCAGTGCCAGTTGAGCATCAATCAATTATTGGGCCCTGGGCAAAATTTCCGGATTGGACTACGTCTAGTTTCAATATTTTGTTGGACTTACCTTGATTAAAATGAGTTTACACATATGTTGAAATGGGCTAATTTTTTGAAAGTGGGCCCCTAAATTTCGTGGGCCCTGGGCGACCGCCATTGTCGCCCATGCTCAGGGACGGCCCTGCAGTTGAGGCAAGAGAACTGTCGAGAGAAAGGCATGTTAATGGTGATGATGAGGAAGATGAAGAGGAGGCTAAATTACCCCCGTGTGCTTTGCACATGCCTAGATTTAAGAGTCATTTTTAACGACAGTTAGCGTTAGGGACCAAAACCGATACGAAATCTAAATCACGGTGACCACGGATGTGATTTCTGAAACTTAGGGACAAATTCTAAAACTCAGGTGAAACCACAAATACTAATTTACTCTAAAATATACATAAAAAATTTGTATTTTCTTAATTGAAGAGGTAGTAAAATGAAATGTAGAAGTTGATTACAATATAAGCTCACATTTTCCAAATTATAAATGCAGTAATCTACTATCTAATAACCTAATAGGGTTTACCCAAACACTCCAATAAAATCAGAATAATCCCAAAACCCCTAAATCGCAACACACTTCACACTACATCTGCTAGGGTTTAAACAAGGGTTTCACCTCAAAATTTCAGTTCACAATTTCGATCTCCCAATTTCTCTAAAACCCTTGTTTGATCCAGTAATCCGCCATGAGGAGAGCTTCGTCAAAACTCTTGCACTTTAAACTCCAAACACTTCACCCAAAAGCTTCTATTTGCATTTTCTCCAGAGATTTCATCGCTCAATTCTCATCAATTTCCTCCATCAATGAACAAAACAACAACAACCCTTCAAAAAACCATCTCAAATCATGCCCTAAAACTCAGTCTTTACTATTTTCGAGAAAAACAAACAATTTTCTTGATTCTCAATTTCATAATCTCACCACCATGGTTGACCCACAAACACCGTCTTCTCAATTATCATCAAGGCAACAAAAAATCAAAGAGAGATCACAACTTGTTGAAGAATTTGAAGCTGCAAAAACATCTGATGAAATGGTCAGCGCGTTTGACCAAATGGAACCCATTCTTGATGAAAATGAACTTGGGTTAGCTTGCTTGAAAATCGGGCTTAAACTTGACGAAGAAGGTGAGAACCCTGAAAAAATTATAGATTTTGCTAATCGAGCTTTGAAAATATTTGATCAAAATGATAATGAAAATCAAAATAATAATGATTTGTCTTTACCTCTCGCTATGAATTTACAGTTACTAGGTTCTGCTAATTATAGCTTAAACAAGTTTAATGAAAGTTTAGGGTATCTTAACAGAGCCAATAGGATTTTGGGGAAATTAGAGGAAACGATTTCGGATGATAGTTTTGAAATTAAACATGTTTTACATGCTGTTCATTTGAATTTAGCAAACACAAAGAATGCAATGGGTAGGAGAGAAGATGCTATTAATAATTTGAAAAAATGTCTAGAAATTAAAGAAATAACATTGGATAAAAATAGTCGAGAACTCGGGAACGCGTATAGAAACATGGCGGAAGCATACGTTGCATTATTAAATTTTAATGAAGCTTTACCATATTGTACAAAAGCTATGGAAATACACAAAGTACAATTAGGTAGTAATTCGGTTGAGGTGGCACACAATAGACGTCTGTTAGGTGTAATTTATACTGGATTAGAACAACACGAAAAAGCGTTAGAACAAAATCAATTATCACAAAAAGTTTTGAAAAATTGGGGTCGGGAATCCGATTTACTTAGGGCCGAAATCGATGCAGCAAATATGCAAATTGCATTAGGAAAATTTGATGAAGCCATAAACACGTTAAAGAACGTTGTTATTCAAACCGATAAAGAAAGTGAAGATCGAGCTATGATTTTTGTATCAATGGCAAAAGCGTTGTGTAACCAAGAGAAGTTTCCGGAAGCTAAACAATGTTTGAAAATGGCGTGCGGGATTTTGGAAAAGAAAGAAAAGTCAACACCTTTAGAAGCTTCCGAAGCGTATATGGAAATATCAATGCAATATGAAACAATGAACGAATTCGAAACGGCGATTTTGTTGTTGAAAAAAGCTCAAAATATGCTTGAAAAAATACCTCAAGAACAGCATTCGGTTGGGAGTGTTTCGGCTAGAATCGGGTGGTTACTTTTGTTAACGGGAAAAGTGAAAGAATCGGTACCGTATTTAGAAGATGCAACCGAAAGATTGAAAGAAAATTTTGGTTCCAAACATTTTGGAGTTGGTTATGTTTATAATAATTTAGGGGCGGCTTATTTAGAATTAGATAGACCACAATCGGCTGCGCAAGTGTTTGCATTGGCTAAGGATATTATGGACATTTCACTCGGTCCACATCATGTTGACTCGATTGAAGCTTGTCAAAATCTTTCGAAAGCGTATAGTGAAATGAAGAAGTAAGTAATTTCAAATTTGAGACATTAATGCATAATTATGTTTTATTGGATTTTGTAAATGATAACCTTTAACATGCATAAAAAGTTTGTATATTCATTGATGAAGTATTGATCTTAAAATTCAGGAGCTGTTTTTACATTAATTTTGGCTTCTTATTAAGGGTTGTCATTATCATTTTCCTTTTTTATTTAATTTGTAGAACTTAATTTTCGGTCTTATGTGGGGCCCATTTTGCAGCTATACGCTTGCGATGAACTTTCAAGAAAAGGCGATTGATGCATGGAGAGGGCATGGACCGAGTGCACAAGACGAACTTAAAGAAGCAAAACGAGTTCTTGAAACATTAAAAGTGAAAGCAATTGGTGAGCCCGATGATAAAAACGTGTTGCCCGTAAATCATGGTAGGAGAAGAAGCTCACGATCTAATATTTCAGTTGATTAGATTATTATATCAAGTATGTTTGAAGAAATTATACGTGTTTTTGGTTTTTGTGAGCGTATTATGGAATAAGATTTTTATGTTGAATGAATATTTGTTATGTAAGTTGAGATTATAGTTGAAATTTGAAATTTCTATTATTTGGCATGGATCTAAATGAGTTATCTGTCTTTATAAGCAACAAAGAATTGAAAGACCAGCAACCCTATTAAACTTTCATGGTCAATGATACTTGTAGATTACTCAAAGTAGTGCTTTTGTGACTTGTACATCATGCATTAAAAGTAGTACATCAAATCTCAAATTTTTCATGGGTCCCTCCATCACTCCAACAACACACAAGATGATAGAATACAATGATTTGCATTCATGGAAGAATTTGTAAAAGCCTATAAGCAATCATTCCTACACTCATGCCACCATTTTACCAATATCCAAATTCTACTTTCTCTGCATATACGTTATTGGGGTTATTCGGTTCAATTTAATCGGTTTTATAAATTGAAAAAAAGAACATGGACCGAACCAATTAATATTCAGTTAACCGATTTCGGTAATTTGGTTTACCGGTTGTTAATGTATAACCAAATTAGCCATGTGTTTATATAACCCTAATTAACAAACCAGAAACCGAATTGGTAAATCTATTTAACTCAAACCCAGTTAAGGCCAGTCAAGTTATTTGGCTTCTTTGTGTGTAATCTTAAATCTTTTACATTATGTTATCTTTTCTAACACAAAAAATAGAAGTTAAAAACGAACCAAAATAGAAAGGAAAAAAGACATTTATCTATACGCGGCATACTAAAACTAGATTGGTAGAATCGCGTTTCTTGATCCACGACCATTTCCAAACGAGAAAAAATTTCGTCTTGTTCTACCACTCGTACTTCCATCATCGTTGTTGTTCATGATTTCTTGGAGATTCCCGTTGTTTATGATCTCTTGAACTGATAAGTAAACATGGTGGTCAATTGCTGAATCCATTGAGAAAGATCTTCTAATTGGTTGAATCGAAAACTCGTCTTTTTCCCTAATATTAATACTTTCGTCTCCCATAATCGACACGGGGTGAGCTTTTCTTGATTTTAGCCTCTTCCCACTAGTCTTTCTTGGAGAATGGCCTCTAAAATGTTGTGATCTCGACCCGTTTCCTGACCCGTTTCTGTCTTCACCCAACTCAATTACCAACAAATCTTGATTGCCATGAATCGGGCTTAATTGAGGATCTTGAGGTGAAGAAGTTGGCGCGATTATTTGGTTTTTCGGGTACGTTGTTGCGCCTGAAATACTCAATCTACAAAGAGGACAATTCGCGTTATTTTGAAGCCAAATGTCGATGCAATCTAAATGAAACGCGTGGTTACAACTAGGAAGAACTCTTAATGTATCCATTTCTTGAAAATCATTCAAACAAACGACACATTCGTATAAACTTCTCTTTTCACCTTCACTTTTTGTATATTGATAAATGGGTATCTCACGAATAAGTAATTCATCGAGCCCGCGGGCCCCCCAAGGAGGAGTTGAGTAAGTTGATGATATCGGGTCGGGTATGGATCGTTCACGGGACATTGAAAACCGTCTCAACGGGTTCACTTGTTGCCAATTGAAGCAGCCCCGGGTTACAAAGAAGTAGTAACTAACTAGCAAGAAAGCCGTTGCAACTATGCATAATGCTGCAACGGCTAAGATTGGGAATCCAGAGGTTGATGGATCGGATTCGGTTGTTGACTTTTCTTGAATCTTGATTGAGTTGTGATAATCCATTGAGATATATGATGAAATTTGAGTTTTTGAGAAATGGGTTTTGCAAGATTTTTGAAGAAATAGTTGTTGAAATTGATGAAGACGTGGGAGAGATGAAATCGAAGATGGGTCGGGTCATGTGCTCATGTGTGTATGGAGTGAATAAAAGTCAACATGATTAAGAAAAGGAGTAGAAGTACAAGAAGCAATAAATAAGTGGGGATGTTATTAAGAAACACGTAGTTGCTTCAGTGGAGATCCTAAAACATGGAGATTGACTATAAGAAATTGTGGTTAGGGGTGTTCGTTTGGACGGTTTGGTTTTATCCGAACCAAATAGGTGAAACCAAATAAATTCCGATTTTTAAAAGTTCAAACCAAACCGTCCAAACTAATTCGAAAACTAAACCGATCCGAACCAAATAACAATTTGGTTGGTTTGGTTTTATCTGTTTGGTTTTTTTAAAAAAATTTCAAAATACTACAAAAGTATATAACATAAATAATATTAAGTTCGATATGTACAATTCCAAAATGATAAACTACTTTGTACATAAAAACAATTATAATTCATAGCTTGTGACATTTATAATCATATATGCAAAAATCTTGACATCAACTTCATCAAAAACTCCAAAAAGATTGGTATATATATTACTATTTGGTTTTTTTGGACAATCCGGTTTTCACAACGGTAACCAAATCCAATCCGAAAACCAAAATATTAATTTGGTTCAAGTCCAAACCGATCCAAAAAACCAAAAAACTGATCCAAATAATCCGATCCAAAATGTCCAATTAGACAATCCGGTTATATCCGAATAGTGAACACCCCTAATTGTGGTACATGAGGTTGACTTTTGACAATCAAATTTAAAATAAAAAAGAAAAGAAATTCAAAAATAGTTAATGTCATGTGTAATAGAACTGTATTTTGATTGGTGGTCTATTTTGATAAAAATATATTTAGTTTAAAATTAATTATAAGGTATTATCCGTTTAATGTAACTCACGTAATAGTTTACAGAAGTTTATTTTTATCGATTTAAAATTTACGTAGTATTAAATAGTTGACAGAGAGTGAATGGTTAACAACATCGATCTAGCTAATCTTACACGAAATGAAAAGATATGTAGTGAAAAAGATGTTAGATTAAACATAATGGCCCGTCGTGAGGCGACCACGATCTTTGGTTGCGACCAAACCCCCTTTACGGCGACCGAACCTCACGACCAGACTATCATCTTGTTCTTTTCAGTTGGTCGTCTAGGCGCCCGATGTTAATTAGTGGTACATGTTCAAATCGATTTTAAGATTTAATCATATGTATGTTCTCCGCTTTAAGGATTAATTTATATATTTGGTCAAAACTGATATATTGATATAACCTTATGTTCTACGTAAACCATTACTCATTTGCAACATTTTGGTATTCAAAAGTTCGATATTAATTATTGGAATACGTGCAATTGCAGTGTAGATTACTTCAAGGTCATAACTTAATATAATAGACTAATATAGTAATATTTGACTTCAATATATAATACATATGTCTTTAAAACATATAATACATACTCCCTCCCTCTTCTAAAAAAAAATCTCATTTCTTCTTAATATATTATCTAGCTTACAAAAAAAGTTCTTATTTCTTAAATTTTAGAGGTGCACTTAATAAAATAAAATTATTATCAATGATCCCACTAATAAAACATTTTCTCTCTCCAATATAATCTTATATTTTAATCAAGAGTATTACTAAGGACTTCAGTACTAATTATCTCCTAAAAGCTGTTCAAGAGAAAAAAAAAAAAAAAATGGACGTAGGGAGTATTTTCTATATAATATTTGATCATCTTAGTATGGTAATGGAAGTCGGTGCAAACACACCACGTTCTAATGAAATTAAAAAATATAAAAAAGCATTTGGAAAAATAATACTACAATTCATCCGTTTCAAAATAAGTGATAAACTTTTTATTTTAGAATGTTTTAAAATAAGTGATATACTTTCTACATTATTTGGTAAAAAGTAATGAGACTCACACCCACTAACTATCTCATTTAATATAATAAAATTACTCATCTACCCTTACTTTTACTTTTAAACATCATTATCATCACTTTATTCTAAATTTGTGAAACCCTTCCCCCACTAACTATCCAATTTAATCTAATTAACCTTTATTATCATATTTTATCTCAAAAAACATGAAAGTCAAAATATATCACTTATATTTTGAAACGGAGGAAGTAGTTTAGTTTAATATAAAATACTTCATTTAATCCATTTTGCCCTCAAAAAAAATCTTTTACGTAGTATATTGTTTACAGCAGACATCCGCCAAAAGTAGGAGTAAGAACAAATGAGGTATTAAGTGATATACTTTTTATTTTTATTTATGGGTGAAATAAAATAAGTAATACATTTTTAAAATTTATCTTATTTGGTAAAAAAATGGGACCATTTCTCCACTAACTATCTACTTTAATGAAGTGAAATTACTTATTTACCCATACTTTTACTTTTAAACATCACTAATATCACTTTTTTTTAAATGAAGTGGGACCCATTTTCCACTAACTATCCACTTTAATCTATCTTAAACTACTTTTTAATCTTTTACCTAAAAACCGTTTTTCTTCAAATTTATTATTTATTTTGATACGTAGGTAGTATAAAGGTTTATACATAAAGCAATAAAAATTGTACCTTGTTTTGACAAGTCACAAGACTTGATCAGTAGCACATCTGAAATAGTTGCCGTTGACCGTATCATTACGAGCGTGGCTGGGTTCATGGGAACAATTTTTTTTTTCTTTTCTTTTTTTCTTTTTTCACTTTGGTATAAAATGAATCATTTTTCTTAAGAAACTTGACGTCTTTATTTATACACTTTCTAAAAATAGGAATTCGAAAGTAATAGTCCGAAGACAAAAAAATTAATCGAGAGAGAAACCGTATTTGTGTTTGTATGTCATATATATAGAACACCAGATAGTGGTAGTTATTTTGGAGCAAAAACCCGTAACAACGGCTTACAAATAACTTTCAATAGTTAGGTATGTTTTAATTTAGCTGATAACTGTACATTTTAAGGCCTTGTCATTTATCTGCTTGTGTTGATCAACTTCTACTTTCATCGATAAGTTACGCTCACAACCGTCGGTCATTCTCAATTGCCTCCTCTGATTATCTTTGGAACCGCCAAAAAAGATTAAAAAAAAAACAATAAACAAATATACACAAAATAAAAATAAAAATCTAGCGTGTACAAATCACTCACGACAATTTCCATGTAATATAGCTCGTAGAACTTACTTAAAAACAGTTCGCTGGCCAATAATCCGATCATCAATGATTATTTAATCTCCACCTACTACAACCACCCATAAAATATTCATATGTAAGGTGCTGTTTGTTTTTTTGACAAAAAATCTGCGTGAGGTCTTTTGTCTGCGTGGCGCAGACCACGGGCAGAAAACCACCCACGCAGGTGTGTGTTTTTTAGAAGCTCGCAGACACAAAAACGTCTGCCCAAAGTCTGCACCACACAGACTTGAACACTAGCTTTTTGGGTCTTCTTGGATCTTCTAAAATGTAAAATCAACTCCAAAAAATCATCGCCTGAAAAAAAAACATCTGCTCAAAAATCATCAACCCTCCTCCGCTATCTTCTCCATACTCCAGCGCCCACTGCCGCCCTTCGCCGCCCACCGCCGCCATCTTCTCCGGCGAAGAGGAGGTAGATCTAGATTGTGGTGTTGAAGCCGCTGACCTCCTCCGCCATCCTCCGCCCTCCTCCACCATCTTCTCCGGCGAAGAGGAGGTAGATCTAGACTCTGGTGTTGAAGCCGTCGACCTCCTCCGCCATCCTCCGCCATCTTCTCCGGCGAAAATGAGGTAGATCTAGACTATGGTGTTGAAGCCGCCTCCGCAATCTTCTCCGGCGAAAACCCCAATGTTGAAGAAAACCCACTTCACCGAAGAAGCCTCCTTCTCCGACGCTTCCTTCTCCGGCGAATCTGGTCCGTCACCCCTTTTCCGGCGAAGAGGAAATGGGTATTCTGCTGCTTGAGAGAGAGGAAATGAGATGAAAGCTTTTCTAGAGAGAGAGTGTAGAGAAAGGAGGTGAAAGCTTTTTGGAGAGAAGTTACAGCTTTTTGCTTTTTGGAAATGAAAGAAAAAACAAACAAGATAATTTTTCATTTTGCAGATCTTTTAGTCCAGCTTTTTGCTACAGCACATTGCAGATGTGGTCCGCAGACCACAGATCTTTTTGCTTTAAAAAAACAAACAGCACCTAAGTGTTCGATCATCGTAAAAGTCAAACCATTCAGACCTTTAAAATAGTCAACTTACAGTAACCACAGTCTGAATCTTGCAGATCGATCAGAGACCATTCATGGAGAATCTAGTTTCCACCTGGTACAAAACGACTCAAATCTTACCGGAAAACTATGTCTTCTCCGTCGGTGAAAGACCCGGTTCAGATGAGGTTCCTTTATGCCAAAACATCCCACTCATTGATCTATCCGAAAGTCAAAGTCAAACAATTCAAGAAATACTTCATGATTGTCAAGAATTTGGTTTTTTCAGGTTTCATCTTCTTTAAGTTAAATCCAATTTAAAATTTTTCAAAGTTGCAGTTATGTAATTTGATATAATTAAGCAGGTGATTAATCATGGAGTTTCTGAAGATTTGATTAATGAAACCATGAAAGTGGTTAAAGAATTCTATGGCATGCCTGATGAGGAGAAGGCGAAATTATGCTCGCTTGATCCGAGTAAAAGTTGCAAACTTTATACTAGCGGCTATAACGTCTATGATAATGAACAAATTCATTATTGGAGAGACAATTTACGACATAATTGTCATCCTTTAGATCAATGTGTTCCGTTATGGCTAGAAAAGCCTATAAACTATAGGTAAATGACCCGAATCACATTCTTGATTTTTATGTACCTGTGTGCTAAAATGGTGGGCCGGGTGGATTGACTAATTGGTAAAAACAGATTCAAAACGGGTTCGGGTAAAAGATTATAGTTTTGGTGATTTATTATGAAAAAACCATGTCACAAAAAGTTTATCCCTACACTATTATTTTTTTATGTGTACGTAAAATAAAAGGGCACTTTTGTCATTTGCGACCGTTACTAATAACGACACTTATTTTAATTTTTAATCAATTGGTTATAAGAATAGTAGCACAGGACCCTTATATATATACTAGCAGGGTACCCGCGCAATGCGGCGGCGGATACCCAGAAATCATATTTCGTGGCGAGCAAGTGTTGTTCGTTTGCATGGTAATAATTGTTGCTAGAAATAAATAATTAAACGGAAATGTTGATTTTGGTAAGAGTTGATGATTTACAGCGTCGTATATTTAATGTTATTGGGTAAAATGGTTTTCGAGTAACAGACTTTTGTTATTAAGTGTGGGTGGTGTTACCAAAGTGTAATGTATAGCAAGTGGTTAACACATAGTGATAAGTTAGGAGAGGTCTTGGGTTCGAATCTTATTAGCCGCGATTTATTTTTTTTAAGTTAGAGAACTAACTAACAAAAGTGGAAAGGTCCTTAAAATCAAGTTTAAGGAGCTCCTTAAACTTGCCTAATGGGGTAGGCCTAAATGCTTTATATAGTAGTAAGATATATTATAAATTCAACTTTTATCCAATATGGGATATTACTCCATTAACAAAAAGTATATGTTTTTACACTTTAGAGGACTGATAATAGATACATTTGGGCGATCTTTAACCATTGATTTTACACATTCAACCTGTTAAAATATAAACATAATTAATCAAAATGGATCGAGATTGTCACATCTAGTTTATAATTTTCAAAAAGGTCAATGTCTGATATTTGTTTTGAAGGGATGTTGTTGGAAAATACTCGTTGGAAGTGGAAAGTTGTCATTGAGAATGTTGGAGCTAATTTGTGAAGGATTAGGACTCAAACCTGGCTATTTCGGAGAAGAGCTAACCGGGGTTCAATTGTTGTCAGTCAACCACTTGTTAATGTTTGAAATTGGATGATCTATTAACATAGAAGAGTACATATTTATACAGGAAATACATGTAACAGCTAGGGAGAGTAATTACAGGGAAATCATAATTACAGCATGATTTCAGCCTAATTGATATGTAACAGCTATATGATTGACATGAAATATTCTCTAATTATTAGCTTTGATTATATTGGTTAATACTCCCCCGCAGTCGAATCTGTAGCTTGTCGGATAGAGAGACTGGAGCGAAAACAAGTAAATAGCTGACGAGGTAAGCCTTTGGTGAAGATATCCGCGTACTGATAATCTGCGGGAACGTGTAGAACGCGGATTGTACCCATGTGCACTTTTTCGCGAACAAAATGAATGTCGATTTCTATATGTTTAGTGCGTTGATGTTGAACTGAGTTTTGAGTAAGATAAACAGCTGAAATGTTGTCGCAGTAGATGATAGTGGCCTGGCGTAGTGGTAGATGTAGCTCGAGGAGTAAGTTACGCAACCACGTAGTTTCAGCTGCTGTATTAGCGACCCCTTTATATTCGGCCTCGGCACTTGATCGGGATATGGTTGGTTGTCGTTTAGACGACCATGAGACAATATTGTCACCGAGAAAGACACAATAGCCGGAGGTGGAGCGTCGTGAGTCCGGGAAACCTCCCCAGTCAGCATCTGAGTAAGCAGTAAGTTTTGTGGATTTGGATGGATTAATTTGAAGACCATGCTCGCTGGTGCCTTTAAGGTATCTCAAGATGCGTTTTAAGAAATTGTAATGTGAATCACGAGGAGCATGCATAAAAAGGCACACTTGGTGAACGGCATATGAGATGTCTGGGCGGGTGAAGGTTAAGTATTGAAGAGCACCAGCTAGACTGCGATACAGGGTCACATCTTTCATTAGATCTCCGGTTGTTTCGCTGAGTTTGGAGCCGGTGTCAACTGGTGTGTTGCATGGCTTGCAGTTTTGCATGTTAGCCCGGTGGAGGATATCTTTTACGTACTGGGCCTGAGAAAGGAATAACCCACCATTTTGATGTGTAACCTGAATTCCAAGAAAGTGGTGAAGAGGCCCGAGATCCGACATTGCGAATTCTTTGGATAGTAAGTTTATGAAGTATCGGAGAGTGTTTGTGTCGGAAGCGGTTAAAATGATGTCATCCACATAAAGAAGGAGATATGCCATTTTGTTTCCTTTGTGGTAGACGAAAAGAGATGTGTCACTGGTTGTACTTTTGAAACCGCATGTATGAATGTAAGTGGCAAAATGATGGTACCATGCCCGTGGCGCTTGTTTTAGGCCGTATAACGATTTTCGTAAGCGGCAAACATGCTTAGGTTTTTGTGTGTCAACGAAACCGGGGGGTTGGAACTTATAAACTGTTTCTTTTAGGTCCCCGTGTAAAAAAGCATTCTTAACATCAAGTTGATGAATCGGCCATGAACGTGAGGTGGCAAGACTAAGAACTGTTCGGATGGTGGTTGGTTTCACGACTGGACTAAAAGTTTCATCACAATCAATAGCGACTTGTTGGCTTTTACCATTAATTACAAGTCGTGCCTTATAGCGCGCAAGAGTCCCGTTTGCGTGAAATTTGTGCCGATAAAGCCACATGCAACGGATAACATTAGCATCTGGGGGGCGTGGCACTAGTTCCCATGTGTTGTTATCTATTAAAGCCCGGTGTTCGTCATTCATTGCTGAGTGCCAGTTTGGATCAGACAAGGCGTATTTGTGAGATTTAGGTAATGGAGATATGGGTGGGGAGGTGGTGGTGTGGAGGTTGAGTGGTGTATTTAGTTTGGTAATGCCTGCTTTAGATCGTGTTGTCATAGGGTGACTGGAAATGGGTGGTGGTGGTGGGGGTTGTTGTCTTCGTGAGTAAGTTAGGGGGTAGTGTGTTGGTGGTGAGGGTGGAGGTTGAGGAATGGTAGAAGGAGTGGGATTTTCATTGGGTGGGGTGGGCGATGGGGGTGGGGTGGGTGATGTAGTTGGGTTAGTGGTGGTAGGGATTAGAGGTGATGAATTAGATTGTTGATGGAAGATGAGAGGGGATGGGTCGGAATCTAGAAATGAGTAGTTATGAGGGGGCGATGGTGCAGAGTTAGCATACGGAAATTTGGTTTCATCAAATGTTACATGGCGGGAGAGAATGATTTTACCTGTGGTAAGGTCGAGGCATCGATAGCCTCGATATTGTGCTGGGTATCCAAGAAATAAGCAGGGTGTTGATCTTGGAGCGAGTTTGTTTTGGCGGGTGGCAGAGAGATTTGGAAAACATGCACACCCAAATGTGCGTAGATGGTCGTATGTGGGATGTTTAAGGTAGAGTGCGAAAGTGGGGGTGCGGTTTGCGAGGAGTTTGGTGGGGAGGATATTGTGTAGGTAGGTTGCTGTGTGAAGGGCTTCGACCCAAAATGAGGGTGGGAGAGAAGCATGGGTAAGGAGAGATAACATGATTTCGTTAATTCGACGAATCATGCGTTCGGCGGTGCCATTTTGTTGGGAGGTGTGTGGGCACGAAAACCGAATGTGGAGACCAGTGGTGGTGGCGTAGTTGTGAAATAAGTGATTGTCGTATTCGCCTCCTTTGTCACACTGAAACGTTTTGATCGGGGTATTGAATTGGGTTTTGATGAAAGTGTGAAAGTTTTTGATTTTATCATAAGTTTCAGATTTGTATTTTATTAGAAAAATCCAAGTAAAATGAGTGAAATCATCGATTATGATAAGGTAATATTTGTAACCAACTTTGCTTTGAATTGGGGATGTCCAGAGATCAGCGTGGACAAGGTCAAAGGGCTTGAGAGTGGTAGTGGTGGAGTGTTTAAAAGGTAAACGTTTGTGTTTAGCAATTTGACATGAATGACAAATAGAAACTTGATCAATTGTTTTGCAAGAAATATGTTTATTTTTATCGAGATAATCAGTAACATTAGTTCCTGGATGGCCGAGGCGAGCATGCCAAAAAGGTGAAGTCGAAGAGACAAAAAATGACGAAGCTTGAGCATTTGTGGGTTTGGTGAATGGGTAGAGATCACCGGTACTATCATGTCTCGAAATGAACTTCCCACTCTTGTAGTCCGTTATAGAAAAACCACATGGGTCAAATTCCACACGAAAATTGTTATGACAACAAAATTTTCGTACTGAAATTAGGTTTTTAATAACATGTGGTGTGTGAAGTATGTCTTTAAGATGAATTGGTGTGGTTGGGTGGGGTAGGGTAGTATGACCTGATCCAAGAACCGACACTTGATTTCACTTACCAACAAACACGGATTTAATAGAAGACACACTAGGGACTGTAATTTTACCTGGGTCGGCAGTGAGATGCGATGTTGCACCGGAATCCATATACCATTGTTCGTCGTGTGAATTTAATGTCATAGCCGAAAGAGCAGTGCCTAATTCTGAATGTTCCCGTGGGTTTACATCCAAAATTTGGGCTTGGACTTTAGCTGGTGTTGCGTATTGCGGATTAAAACTAGTAGCCCAAAGAGCAGCCCAATTAGTTTGAGCCCATGTTGGATGAATCTGTTGGGAAAAAGATCTATTGGGCCATGAAATAAAATGGCGACCTGTTGTATTAGTAGAGGATCGTCTAAAATTGCGACCACAAGTGCGATTAGGTCGTCCGGTAAAGAAATTTGGACGGGCAAGTTTGCAATTAGGGCTGCTCGAACCATGGCGACTAGTGTTTTGGTGGTCGATGGCAGCAGCGAATTGGGTACCAGCCATTGTGACTTGCGAGACAGAAGCTGTACGTTCAATGATTGGATCGATTGAAGAACTTGTTTCAGTTATTCAATCGAATTGAAGAATAGCAGAACTTGACCGGTGATATACAATCAATGCGATTCAGTAATCAACACTGAAGTAGAATGTCGATTCACTCACAACCGTGGTTATCGACAGTGAAGAAAAGGTAATGAAAGGGACTGCACAATTGCACAGCCGTAGCTGTGGAACTAGAAAAAGAAACGATTGAAGAATTTTGCAGCCGTGGCTGCACAAACGAAAGGAATCAAAGGTATGAGCTTCTTGGCTCTGATACCATGTTAATGTTTGAAATTGGATGATCTTATTAACATAGAAGAGTACATATTTATACAGGAAATACATGTAACAGCTAGGGAGAGTAATTACAGGGAAATCATAATTACAGCATGATTTCAGCCTAATTGATATGTAACAGCTATATGATTGATATGAAATATTCTCTAATTATTAGCTTTGATTATATTCCATGCCCTGATCCCACTTTAACATTGGGATTACCAAAACACGCTGATCCCAATCTTATAACCATACTTTTACAAGAAAACATTTATGGGCTTCAAGTTTTAAAAAATGGGCAATGGCTCGGTGTTGAGCCATTGCCTCATGCTTTTGTAGTTAACATCGGTCACCAATTACAGGTGACAATTACTACAACTATATTTAATTAAAATAATTAGTCGTTTTTTCGACCTAAAAATGCGATATGATTGTTAAATTGTATTTGTAGATAATTAGCAATGGAAAGCTGAGAAGTGCGGAACATAGAGCAGTGACAAACTCCAAGGAACCTCGAACAACGGTTGTGAGTGTTAAACAAGAAAACTCTAATAAAGGAAACGATATTATACCTTTGATGACAGCCGATCCCTCTTGATACTACAGCTAGCACCTCACAAGCTCTTGATATTACAGCTAGCTCTTCACAATTTTTAGGAATAGTCTTTATTACATTCCTTCCTTGATTCCTTGTATTCATGTATAAATATTGTTCATTCCCTGCATTGTAAAAACACACAAAGCAATACAAAACAGTTTATGATTTCTCGATCCATCTTCTTATCATGGTATCAGAGCGGGTATAGCTCATCATATACCGATTGATCACCAAGTAGCCACGATTAAACTATTCGAGCCCAGCCATGCCTAATGATGGCGACTCGAACGAAAGTTTAACGTTACAGCTAGCCAACTTACTCAGAAACAATATCAACCCTCAAAACCAAACCCCAAAACTATCCGATAATCTCCAAATCAACCTCAAGCTCAACAACCAAAATTACGCATTATGGACCCGTATGATTCGGGTTGCTATAGGCGGAAAATCAAAGTCATTGCTATCTCATTTAACCACAAATCCTCCAAATCAAGAAACCGATTCCTATGAACAATGGGAACAAGAAGACTTAATTGTCTTCTCGTGGTTAATTCAAAACATTGAACCCACTTTAGCAGGCAATCTAACCGAGTATCCCACTGCGAAAAGTCTGTGGGATGCCTTGGTGATCACCTATAGCAGTGGAAAAGATAAGCTGCAAACATTCAACTTACATGTCAAAGCTAATGACATAAAATAGAATAATTCTTCTCTGGAAGAATTGTGGATTACACTGCAGGGTATTTGGGGAGAAATAGATCGAATCGATCCAAATCCCATGAAATGCCCAGACGACGTCAAAACTTATGCAAAAGTCAGGTCTGAAAATAAATTGTTTCAATTTCTTAACGCTCTTGACAGGAAATACGAACCAATCAAGAGGGAAATTCTACGATTAGAAACCCTCCCTTCTCCGGAGGCTGCTTATGCTACTGTGCGGAAAGAAGCCGCTCACCAAGTGATTTTGGGAGCAACTAATCTCGACACACAAGGCATAGCATCGGGTCTATCGGTAACGACCACCGAATCCGACGGAATGGGGCTTGCGACTAAGGGGTATCGTCGGCCAGAAGGGAGAAAATTCAGTTCCAATCGGGAGGATAAATCCCATTTATTCTGTGAAGAATGCGGTATGAACAAACATACAAGAGATCAGTGCTTTAAAATCGTGGGTTACCCGGAGTGGTGGACCGACGGGCACAAGAAGGGAGGAAACAAAAATCACGGGCCAGTTAAGGGAAGAGCACCCCATGACGGAACCACTACCGACCGGAAATCACCAGTACCACCGTCGTCGTCGTCTGGTTTTGGAGGCGTAGCAGCGGCCGTAAACGATTTGGGGGAAAGCTCTTTTTCGGTGGAATTAGGTAACGGGGGTGAAAGGATAATCTCCTTAAACCCCCCTCTTCTTCTACTGTTTTAATTAAAAGCCCCTCACCTAATATTAATAATGACAAAATCAACCCTTATATTTGTGACTTGTCCGACGTTCACCATAAAATTAACCAAGACTCATTTTTTGCCTTTTGGGACAAAAGTTTACAAGGGTGCAATCGGGAATTTACCAAGGGTGGGTGTGTAAATTTGGTTAAAAATAATAAAACTCAAGATCAATTGTGGATTTTTGATTGTGGGGCCACGGACACCATGACCCATGATTTGTCCGATTTTACTACTACAAATAGACCGACCAAATCATATATTAAAACGGCTAATGGAGAAAAATTACAAGTTAAAACGGGGGGGAGCATTGAGATTTCCCCAACTCTAAAACTTTCTAAATGCCTTTATATTCCGCAATTATCACATAAACTGTTATCCATCAGCCATGTAACAAAAGAATTAAATTGCACGGTCCTTATGCACCCAACCTTTTGTATCTTACAGGATATCAGGACGGGAGCGATAATTGGGCGTGGCACTGAAAAAGATGGTCTCTACTATGTTGATGAAGTGACTCAAACGGGAAGTGCAATGTTGTCTCATGGAACGACAGAAAGAGAAACATGGTTATGGCATAGAAGACTAGGTCACCCATCTACAAACTATTTACATACTTTATTTCCTAAACTTTTTTCGTTAAATTGTAAGTTACATTGTGAAACTTGTGTTTTTGCCAAAAATCATCGACAAAGTTTTAAACCTAATTTTACAAGAGTTGATCTTCCGTTTTCATTAATCCACTCAGACGTTTGGGGTCCATCTCCAATTACTGGGGGACAAAACTATCGTTTTTTTGTCATGTTTGTGGATGATTGTACTCGTATTACTTGGATATACTTACTAAAAAATAAAAACGAAGTTTTTGAAAAATTTACCATTTTTTATAACATGGTCCAAACTCAATTTAAGAAAAATATTCAAGTCCTTAGGTCAGACAACGGTGGGGAATTTATTAACTCCGACATGACATCCTTTTGCCAAGAAAAAGGCATAATTCATCAAACCTCTTGCCCTCATACCCCTGAGCAAAACGGTGTCGCCGAGCGAAAAAATCGTATTCTTCTAGAAATTACTCGTGCACTCCTAATTGAATCTCAAGTTCCAAGATATTTTTGGCCCGAGGCCCTCGCTACAGCCGCCTATCTTATTAACCGCCTTCCTACCCAAATTTTAAAACTCAAAACCCCCTTACAAGTTCTCACCGAGTACACTAACCCACCCCCCATTCTTACTCTCGAACCCAGAATATTTGGTTGTACCGTCTTTGTCCACATCCCAAAAACAACTAGGTCCAAACTTGACCCATGTGCCGAGAAATGCGTCTTTGTAGGGTATGGAGTCAATAAAAAAGGGTATAGATGTTATAACCCAAAGACCCATCGTATGTATACCACCATGAATTGCGACTTCCTCGAGACCGAATACTACTACACCGCCAACCTCAGTGGTCAGGGGGAGAAAATAGATAATATAGATGACACACTGAGTTGGCTTCAAAATACCAGTACCAGTACAAACAGCCATGAAGAAAACCCTGAAGGCATTCCGACCCAACAAACTGAAGACAGTGCCCCCCAAGACTCGTCTCCTACCCTGATACCCGAGGTAAGTGACACTAACCCCGGTACTAATAATCTACATGTACAAGAAAATATACAGGAAACAGATACAAGTACAAGTAGTTCAGATGAGGAAACAGGCAGTGTAGACGAAGAAGAATATACCACAGTCCAAGATAGAGAACCTGATCAGTACACCCTACCTCCCAGAGCAAATCGAGGCATTCCCCCAAAAAGATATTCACCAGAAAGGGAGACAAAGAAAAGTCAATATCCAATGGCTAACATAGCAAATGGAAACCTATCTGAACAAGCCAAAGCCTTCACCGTAGCCCTATGCTCCGAAGAAATCCCTAAAAATACTGAGCAAGCTTTAAAATCTCAAAATTGGAAAACTGCAATGGAAGAAGAAATGAATGCCCTTAACAAAAACCAAACGTGGACGAAATGTGTGCTGCCTCCAGGGAAGAAAATGGTTGGTTGTCGATGGGTTTTCACAATCAAATACAAACCAGACGGAACCATCGAAAGATACAAAGCAAGATTAGTAGCAAAAGGTTATACTCAGACATACGGAATTGACTACTCGGAAACCTTCTCACCAGTGGCAAAAATTAATACCATTAGAGTCCTCTACTCCATTGCTGCAAATCAGGGGTGGCCACTACACCAATTCGATGTAAAAAATGCCTTTCTACATGGAGACCTACAAGAAGAAGTTTACATGGAAGCTCCTCATGGATTCAGCAGCGACTTCAAAAACAGGGAAGTTTGTCTTCTTAAAAAATCTCTTTATGGTTTAAAACAATCCCCTAGAGCATGGTTTGGGAGGTTTACCATAGCCATGAAAAGCTATGGTTTCAAACAAAGCAACTCAGACCATACTCTATTCCTTAAAAGGAGGGGGAAATTAGTAACATGTTTAATAATCTATGTCGATGATATGATTATCACAGGAAATGATAAAGAAGAGATAGCAAGATTGAAGAAAAACTTGTTCTCGGAATTTGAAATGAAGGACCTAGGAAATCTCAAATATTTCCTAGGGATCGAAGTTCTAAGATCAAAGCACGGGATCTTCATGCACCAAAAGAAGTATATTCTTGATCTATTAGCTGAGACGGGAATGATTGACTGCAAACCAGCAGAAACGCCAATGATCATGAACCAAAAACTCCTAGATGACGAAGATGAAGACACGGTTGATAAAATGAGGTACCAACGAATGGTGGGAAAACTTACATACCTAGCACACACTCGTCCAGACATAGCATACGCTGTGGGAGTAGTGAGCCAACATATGCATAAACCCCAAAAACCCCACATGGAAGCAGTCTTAAGGATCATAAGGTACCTCAAGGGAACAACGGGACACGGAATTCTATTTAAAAACAATGGTCATCTCGAAACCCAACTATACACTGATGCAGATTGGGCAGGAGATAAAAATGACAGAAGATCCACTGCAGGATATTTTACCCTGGTTGGTGGAAATCTAGTAACATGGCGTAGCAAGAAACAAAAAGTCGTGTCCCTATCGAGTGCAGAAGCTGAATTCCGTGGGATTGCAAGGGGAATAACCGAAATACTATGGATAAGGAAGTTGCTAACAGAGATAGGGTTCCCTCCACGGATCCCTAGCAAGGTGTTTAGTGACAACGAAGCAGCGATTCAAATATCTGAGAACCCGGTCCAACATGATCGTACAAAACATATAGAAGTAGACCGACACTTCATCAAAGAAAAACTAGTAGCAAAAATTATCACCCTTCCGTTCGTGTTCAGTGAAGACCAACTTGCGGACATCTTGACTAAAGCAGTTAATGGAAAATCTCTATTTGATGTTCTAGGCAAGTTGAATTTTGGTGATCCCACTATTCAACTTGAGGGGGAGTGTCAAACAAGAAAACTCTAATAAAGGAAACGATATTATACCTTTGATGACAGCCGATCCCTCTTGATACTACAGCTAGCACCTCACAAGCTCTTGATATTACAGCTAGCTCTTCACGATTTTTAGGAATAGTCTTTATTACATTCCTTCCTTGATTCCTTGTATTCATGTATAAATATTGTTCATTCCCTGCATTGTAAAAACACATAAAGCAATACAAAACAGTTTATGATTTCTCGATCCATCTTCTTATCAGTGAGTTTTATCAATCCATGTCTTGACACGATTATAGAACCAGCAAAATCAATGATTGACAACGGTGTACCTCTTTATCGATCGTTCAAGTTTAAAGATTTCTTTAAGTTTTATGAAGAGAAGAAGGGAGACACTGAAGCATTGATGGATGTTTATAAGATCAAATACTAACCATACTTGTATGCCTACGTATATGCATATTTCTTGTAATTTCCGAGTTAATCCTTTGTCAAATGTTTTTAATCTTGTATGCTAATCATCAAACTCGAATAATATCAAACTTCTTAATAGAAGAATTATCTATTACATAGCCAATCACATCTCTTGACCATGTAACTAGGGTGCCCAAGGGGTCAACTCGACGCCACCCAAACTCGAACCCGATTATACTAGTCAGGTCAAGTATATTCGGGTCTTGTGTTGGTTTTAGGTTTTTTAACCCGTCCTGAACCAACCCCGTTCCTTATTGGGTCAGGTATCGGGTTATGATTGCTCACCTTTATTGGGTTTCGGGTTGATCCAAATAGCCATAATTGAAGTTTAAAGGTTTTTTTCTTTAAATTTAAGGGTTTTTTTTACCATTAAATCAATGAATTAACACATTAATAATTATATATCATTCAATAAAATCAATTAACAATGATAAGTATTAAATTAAAATTATATAAATTTCAGTGTATCATATTCTTTTCACTTTAACCTAAAAATACGGGCCAACAAGACAAACCTGAAACTCAAAGTTCATCTTACTTTTGGTTGAAGAATAGGCTGAAATTAAGTAATCTGCACAATAGATGGTGTGAATGGTGTTCAAGTCCTATGTCTTATTTTTAAGATTCTTGTTTGTTTGTTTGTTGTCGTTTTGTTTTTTTTTTCAATCTTTCTTTGTTCTTCCTTGTTTTTCTAGCTCCTTGCTAGTTTAATGAAATAGCCGTTCAAAAAAAAAAAAAAAAAAAAAAAAAAAAAAAAAAGAAAAAAAAAAAAAAAGACAAACCTGAAAATCGACCAACCCAATTCCTGATCAGGTTTCGGTTAGGATTTTTGTTTACCTCAAAACCCGACGGATCCGATCGGATAACCCGATAGATGTCCCTACATGGCTACATGTAACTATCAAATTGTACCTTAACCCTATCTCAAAAGCTGATGGCGAATTTTCATTATGAATGATGGTGAATTTTGATTATAAGTATTGTTCCCCCCTCCTATGTTGGAAAAAACACAAAAACCATTTGTTTCCTTAAACACATCGTCTAGCTCGATATCTTATTCACCGCAAGTCAACTATGGACACATAATGTACGTTACGAAGCCATTTTCAAATTATACATATTCATATCAGATATTATTCATAAATATTGTACATATAATTATTAAGGTCCAAAATTTTAAAAAATCGCATATATTTCACAAATTTTCCAACAATGTTATACATAGTAAATCACCAAAACAAGTGCCAAATTTCATAGGTTTTACCATTGAACAGTGTAAAATAATGAAGTCTATCAACTTCAATTGCTTAGCTTCTTAACTAGAATCAAATCTGTCACCTTGATAGCCGATTACATCTCTCGACCATCTAATTATTTATTAAATTCGACCTTGGTATTATCTAGAAAATGGCGAATCTGATGGTATAAAACCCCATATATACATGTAATCCTACTTTTGATACAAGTAGATTGAAATATATAGAGCATGGCTCTACTGGTTTCTAGCTGGTCTAATGGAGTTGAATCAGTTCCTAAAGATTACGTAATGCCACCGGAAAGAAGACCTGGTGATTTTGTTACAATTTGCAACGAGATTCCAGTCATCAATCTTCAGAATGACCGATCTGAAGTTGTCCAACAAATTCTAAAAGCTTGTCAAGAATTCGGTTTATTTCAGGTCTTTTTCCAATTAATTATTTTTTTTTTTCTCTTCAAATAATGTTTCATGTTTACTTTTTATTAATGTTTTTGGTGACCGTTAACAGGTAATTAATCATGGAGTTTCGGATAAGTTGATGGGCGACATGCGGGTATTGTACGATGAGTTCTTTAACATGGCGGTTGAGGACAAATTACACGGAGAAATTCGAAAAGGAGGGGTGCGTGCTTTACACGAGCGGTTTTAATTACGCAAAAGAGGATGTTCATTACTGGAGAGACACTTTGAACTTTTGAAGCACCCGTGCCATCCTTTAGAACAACACGCACCATCTTGGCCCCATAAACCACCAAGATATAGGTAACAAATTGATAAATAATACTCCTTCTATCCTGTCCCAAAAAAAAAATATTCTTATTTCTCCTTAATATTTTGTCCCACAAAAAAAGTTCTCATTTCTCAAATTTGAGATATCCACTTATAAAAATAATATTATTACCAATAACTCTACCGCTAATTATTGCCTAAAAGCACTTTCTCTCTAATCTAACCTTATATTATAATAAAAAATATTAACAATGACCACACTACTAACTATCTCTTAGATATTTGTGCCCAATAGAAATGAGAACTTTTTTGTGGGACGGTTGGAATAACAATTTAGAATTGTCGTTAAGTGACACAAGTATTACCGACGCAATTAAAGGTCAATACATCTACATGGAATGGGGGTGTTCAAAAATATCTGAAAAATCGGGTATCCGAAATCCGGAATCCGGATACCCAAAAATCCGGGTATCTAAAAATCCGGGTATCCGAATTTTGGATACCGGATACGGCTAGTGTTTTTAAAATTTTCGGGTGCCCGATACCCGGAAAAATACCCGAAATATGAAAAAAAATACAAAAAGTTATCCGAAATATTTAGAAAATACCCGAAATATCAGAAAGTACCTGAAAAATACCCGAAAATATCCGAAACATGCCCAAAAATACCCAAAAAATATTTGAATATTTTATTTTTCCAGATACCGGATACCCGGATTTCGGATACCAGATTCGGGTAGTAAAAATCAATATCCAAAAATCCACTAACTAAAATTTCTCATATTTGGTAAACAAGTGGGACATGTTCTACACTAACTATCTACTTTAATAAAGTGAAATTACATTTATACTCATACTTTTATTTTTAAACAACACTAACATCACCTTTTTTAAAAGTTGCGGGACTCAACCAACACTAACTATCTACTTTAATCTATTTTAACCTATATTTCAATTTTTCTATCTCAAAAACTGTAAAATCTTAAATGTATCACTTATTTTGATACGATGCTAATATAAAAATTGTAAAACAAAAGGTAAAAAAAATTATTTTCACTTATGCGTTAATATATACGTATAGTTTTTACAACGTGATATTTAATTATTTATACTCATACTTTTTTCTTGTGTATGTATTTGTCAGGATCGATTAACTATAAACAAGTTAATAAACACCTTAGATCTAATTGATGATAGAAGTTGCAGCGGATCAACACTATATCAATATATTAAGAACAATGAACTGTAAGAACAATACGTAAGAATATTAAGAACACAGTTTCACAAAAAGCTTCAATGTATATTATCAAGTTAACAATACACACGTACGTTTACAATTCGTAAGGAACTATTTATAATAGTCCTTGAAGCTAAACTATTTACCCTAGTTATTCTAGGACTTGATTTACATCGAATAATAATAATATACATTGATTTACATTCTATAACTATCTATACGAAGATCTCGGACTTGATATTCTTCAAAAACACGTTGTCAGTAGTAAAACTAATCACCAGTAGTAAATATGAAGATCAGTAGTAAACTTGGTGATCAGTAGTAAGTCCAGATACATCGTCAGTAGTAACTACAATGATCAGTAGTATCTTCAATCTTTGCATGATCAGTAGTAACTTAGTTATAGTATCATCAGTATCAACTTCTCAGTATTAATCAATTCTGCCCCATCAGTACTAAGTGATCAGTACTAACTGCAGCATCAGTACTAAGTTGATCTGTGTTTTGCTCCAACAATCTCCCCCTAAACTTATTGATCATCTTTTAATCAATCAAGTTTCTTTTGTTCTTCTTGTTCTTTTCTTCTTTTCTCAAGAGTTCTTTGATTCTGTTGAAGCCTTTGTTCAATAATATATCTGCTGTTCCTCTTTGTAAAATAATTCAGTTTGTTTTGGAACATAACAGCATCATAGGGTTTCATCAAAGTGTTTATGAATATCTGATACATAGTCTTCTCAGAATGTGGATATTCTTTCTCATATAAGTACAATTCACACACTTTGCCTGATTTCTCAAAGAAGTACATATTTGCAGTAGGAATGACATTCCAAGCATACACATTACCTGGATTTGTAAATTGTTCTGGATAATTATCTGGATAAAATGCAGCATCAATCATCTTTGTTAAATATCCAGCTCCAGATTCTTTCCATGATTTCTTTGTCATTCTAGGTTTTCCAATAATCAGAAGTTTGATTACATCACTTCTAGAACATGATCTGATTAAGGGTAACCATCCAGTGAATCTTTGTACTACTTTGTCTTCCCTTATGACCTCTATGACATTGTTCTGCATCACTCTCCAGTTAATAATTTGATTGTTCTGTAATGGAGCAACTGGCATTTCAAGAACAGGTATAATTTGTTTTGTCTTCTTCTTAGAGCTTTGTTCTTGATCAACAGATTTTCTTTTCTTTGATTGGGGAGTTGAAGTATCACCAACAGTTGAAACACTACCAGCCTTGAGTAAATTTAAGCTGATTGGGATTAAATTTTTGGCTTTCTTTGATTCTTCAGCTTCTTGTTCAGCCAAGTCTCTTTTCTTTGCAGTGCAGTATTTTTCAATAATAGTTACCATCTTCATTCTTCCAAAAGATTTTGCACTGTGACCTTTTGTCTTTAGAAAGTCTATCATAAGAGACTTCTGTTCAAATATATCATCTGGTAAATCACCTTTTGTTCTTTTGCATTCTGCTACAAGATCTTCAAGACAGTTTAGATGTTCTTCTTCTACTTTTCTAAGCCTTTTGAACTCTGCTTCTTGGGCTTCTATCTGAACATCTTTAATTTGAGCAGGTGCTTGAACAGGAATTTCTCTTTGATCCTTCTTTTGTTCAAGGGCTTGATACTTAGCCACCTTCTCCAAATATCTCTTATGCTTCACCTTCCATTTGGACTGTTTGTCAGCTCTAACAAGATTTATCTTGTTTACCATGTAATGACCAAGAGCTCTGTTAGGGTAATCTTCATCATATATTTCTTTACCCTTTCCAATATGTGCTGAAGGTGGAGGTGGAATATATTTCATGTCTGGCACTCCACTTATTATAACAGAAGGAGAAAATGATCTAAGTTCATCTTGTTGAAGTATTTTTGGATGTGGAGGAAGTGAGCACTCATCAACCTCAAACCAATTCACATTATCATCAATGTCAGGTATGATAAGTGGTTGATCAGGTGTTGGTGGTTTGGTAATGATGACATGTCTCTCTCTTTCAATAAGCTCTGGAAAATGTAGTTCTTCCTCTTCAGTAGTAACCAGAGTAGTTACTACTGGTGTAACTTCAGGAGTTACTACTGATAGGGCATCAGTAGTATTTGTTGCTTTTAATTCCACTTCTTCATTTACTACTGCTATTACCTCAGTAGTGGGAGTTACTACTGGTATTTCTTTTTCAACTTGTTCTTCCATAGTAGCAGTAGTAACAGGTTCATCTTCTGTAACCATCATCTCTGGGCCTTCATCAACATTTGTTTCTTTTAAATTTAAGAGGGAGGATGCTGCTGCTGCAATAGATTCATCAATCATTGTCTGTATGTTATCCTTCTCCCCCTTAGTGAGCTCAACTGGTGGAGCCTCACTATCATCAAGTTTCTTCTTCAATTTTCTGATGATTTTGGTTTGTTGATGAAGCCTTTGCTCATAGAACCGCATTCTTTTGTTGATGGTATTCACATGCCTTTTCATGGCAGCCATAGTTTTTCCTTGATTGGTTAAGTACTTGAGACAATCTTGTACAGTGGATTCCAAGGAATCCACTTTAGCCGTCAATTGGTTGATTTTAATACTGCCCTCACTCCATCTAGCAAGATCATCGGGCTCACTAACAGGTACATTGGTTTTAAGGTTTTCCTTCCTTTCCATCAATTCCACAGATCTGCCCTCATCACTGCTTGGTGATTCATTGGGTCTTTTAGACATTCTCTTCTTCCTAGAAGAAGCAGAGATGCCCCCCCTTGTGGTTTCTTGGCACCGGGGTCCTTTGAGTAATTCCTCAAAAGAGTCATCACTCAAAGTTGCCGAGGTTTGGGTCCTAATGATGTTTTCACTGTCCTGTGCATCCACCTTTGGGGCATCAGTAGTGAAAGCCCTCCCCTCATGTCCTCTCTCCTCCTTGGAGGACAACTCTTTGAGCCTGGGGTGTGACTCGATTTGCCCCCTGGTGTCCTTTGAAGAAAATTTCTTTCTTTTATAAATTGTGGAAATGTTTTGGGTTTTGTCTGGTAGGTCTTCCACAGAGTGAAGAGTAGCACTCTGCAGATTTATATCAAGTTCCTGGGACACATTCAGGACTTCTGTTTGAGTTGGTGATTGAGTGGCTATTTGGATTGGTGTTTGGGCTGTATTTGGGGGTGATGGAGTGGGTTGAGGTTCAACTTGGGTGGTAGCAATGGTTGAACCCTCTCCAATATTGGGTTGATCTTTGATCATGTTAGGAAACAGAGGGGTTTCCTTGCCCGAAAATTTAAATTGTTTTCTCATATTTGAGAAAACTTTCTTGTTCAACTCAGGTAATATAAAAATGTTTTTAGGAGTTGACAAGTTTTGTAATTCACAGTTTATGATATGTTGTAGAAATCTGGGATACATTAAAAATTTAGAAGAACTAAGATTTCCCAACATACCATCAAATATCATGTATGAAAAATTAAATACTTGGTCTGTGCATAAACAGACAACAGCAGAGGCTATTGCCTTATTAAACTCATTCCAAGTACTTCTTTTTGGAGAAATACAATGCTGAATGGTATGTATTAAAAATTTCCATTGTGGGGAGAGAAGACCCTTTTGAAAGGTTACTATGTTCAGTCTTCCCTCATATCCCATTTTTTGTAAAATTTCAGCAATGTATTCCTTAGGAAGAGTGAACATACCTGAATCGTCATGTAATTGTAGATGGTGTCTGATGGATTGTTCTGTTACTGTGATGTGCTTTCCATCTGCTGTTGATTTGATCATTGAAACGGTTGTTCCCTCTGTTCGTTCAGCATTGGTCCAGAAATCCACCAAGTGCTGTTGATATGATTTTGGTTTTACAGTTAAGGCAAACTGTATATATGAATTTCTCAAGAATTTTACGATCGGACGGAAATCTTTTGTTCCGTCGGGATTCTTTAAAAATGCAACCATATTGTGAAATTCTGAGTATTTGAGATCGGTTTGCACATCGAGAGTTTGTAAAGTTGCCATTGTTGTTGAGTTTTTGCAAGAATTTTGTTACTGATGAAGGGTTTTTGATCGTAAACTAGGGTTTATCGAGAGAATTTGGTGAATCGAAGTGAGATAATGTTAAATTAATCGACTACCGCCTTTTATATCTTTCGATTTACCCTGCAAAAAGACTAAATTGCCCTTCGAATTATACCATAACGGTTATTTTCATGGGGGTTAGTTTGGTAATTGTGATTCTGAAAGACCAGTAGTAAGTGTGGTACCAGTAATAAATCGTCAGTAGTATCTACCAACATCAGTAGAGACTAAGGATTTTGACATCAGTAGTAACTATAGTCATCAGTAGTAACCACCAACACACAAGACCAGTAGTATATGTGAGTACCAGTAGTACTGACTTACCAGTAGTATTTATGTAAACCTAATACACACCAGTAGTAATTAGCTACCAGTAGTATTTTGTGCACATACATACATACTAGTAATATAGAGATATACCAGTAGTAAAACACTTAAGAAAATAATATTTTACAACACTAACTTTACACATGATTTTAAGTGAGATTTTTAAGTTATTAAAATCATTCCAATACTGCTAACCAAGAAGTTGAATCTTCCTACATCAAATGCTTTTGTAAAAAGATCTGCTAATTGATCATCAGTATGGATTTTAACTACTTTGATTAATTTCTTTTCATTACAATCTCTTATAAAGTGAAATCTTATTTCAATGTGTTTAGTTTTTGAATGTTTTACTGGATTATTCACAATACTAATAGCACTTTGATTATCAATAAAAATAGGAGTTTTAAGGATAGAGATACCAAAGTCTAGAAGCTGATTTTGAATCCATAGTACTTGAGCACAGCAAGCAGATGCAGCTACATATTCTGCTTCAGCAGTAGATGTTGATACATTTGTTTGCTTCTTACATTGCCATGACACCAGTCTTGATCCAAAGAATTGACATCCACCAGTAGTGGACTTTCTGTCTTGACATTCACCTCCATAGTCACTATCTGTATAGGCTATGAGTTCAAATGGTGAATCATGTGGATACCATAGACCTAGTGATGGTTTGCCTTTCAAGTATCTGAATATTCTTTTAACAGCCTGCAAGTGTAGTTCTTTGGGTCTTGCTTGATACCTAGCACACACACAAACACTATACATAATGTCAGGTCTTGATGCAGTTACGTACATCAAAGAGCCTATCATTGATCTATATAAGTGTTCATCTACATCCTCCCCCTCAACATCAGGATGTAGGTGTTTGTGTGTTTCCATTGGAGTACTGGCACTTTTACTGTCTTTTAAATCAAACTTTTCCAAGATGTCTTTGACATATTTTGATTGATTTATCAAAATACCATCAGTTCTTTGATTGACTTGGAGTCCAAGGAAGAAGTTCATTGGACCCATGGAGCTCATCTTGAATTTAATTTGCATCAGTTCTTCAAATTCTTTGCATAATAAATCATTGGTTGAGCCAAAGATGATATCATCTACATAAATTTGTACCAGTAGTATATCATTTTTGACTTTCTTTGTGAACAAAGTTTTGTCAATGGCTCCTCTTTTAAAGTTGTTCTTCAATAGGTATGATGATAATGTGTCATACCATGCTCTTGGTGCCTGATGTAGGCCATATAGAGCTTTATCTAATTTGAACACATAATCACCATGTTTTGGATCTTCAAAACCTGGAGGTTGGCAAACATAGACCTCTTCTTCAATTTTTCCATATAGGAAAGCACTCTTAACATCCATTTGATAGACTTTGAATTTCTTGAATGAGGCATATGCTAGAAATATTCTTATGGCTTCAATTCTAGCAACAGGAGCATATACTTCATCATAGTCTATTCCTTCTTCTTGAGTGTATCCTTGGGCTACAAGTCTGGCTTTATTCTTGATCACTATACCTCTTTCATCTTTCTTGTTTCTGAATATCCATCTTGTTCCAATGGCTCTTTTTCCTTTGGGTAGAGGTACAAGTGTCCAAACAGCTTGTAATTTAAATTGAAGGAGTTCTTCTTGCATTGCCTCAATCCAGTTTGAGTCCTTCATTGCTTGTTGGATCTTCTTTGGTTCATCCTGAGACAGAAAGCATTCATACATACATTCATTAGCAATTAAACTTATATTACATGTATTTGCAGTTAAGCTTTTGTTTAATTTGCTTCTTGTTTGTAGTGGTGAGTTAACATCACTTAGAACAAGGTCTAAAGGATGGTTCTTCTGAGTCCTTGTAGTTGTAGCTTTATCAACTACTAGTTGATTTTCAAGATTGGACTCATTTGTCTCAGGCAGTTGTTCATCTTGTGTTCCTTCATTGTCATTGAAGTTTGGTTCATCATCATCTTGGTCAGAATTACTACTGCTATTGTCTTCGTTGAGATCAGTAGTATTGTTGTTATTACTGGTATCAGTAGTATCTTGAAAATCTAGGTTATTGTTGAGACCAGTAGTATTTTGAGTACTATTACTGGTATCAGTAGTATTTGAATTACTACTGTCCTCATTCTCAGAGTTACTACTGATTCCAGAACTTGAGTTATTACTGACATCAGTATTAACTACTGGAGCAGTATTAACTACAATGTATCTCATTTCCTCTTGACCAGTATTAACTGATGATGTTCCTTCCTTTTGATTGTGACAGTTTGAATTACCTGTATTGAAATTCATATTAGAATTAAAGGATTTGGTTAGATTGTCTATGTCAAATAGCCAATCTGGACCATTTCCTTGTTCATTAGGTATATTTTTATTAAAGGATACATTGATGCTTTCTTCAATTATCCTTAGTCTTTTGTTGAATACTCTGTATGATTTGCTTTGAGTAGAGTATCCCACAAAGATTCCATCATCAGCTTTGCAGTCAAATTTACCAATTTGTTCTCTTGTAATTAAAATAGTACAAGGACAGCCAAATGATTTTAAGAAACTTATAGAAGGTTTTCTTTTATTGAAAAGTTCATATGGTGTTTTAAAATGTGGCTTCACTATTAATACTCTGTTCTGAACATAACAAGCAGTATTAACAGCTTCTGCCCAAAAAGTAATTGGTAATTTTGAGTCTGCAAGCATTGATCTTGCTGCTTCAATGATGGTTCTATTTCTTCTTTCAGCTACACCATTTTGTTGTGGAGTTCTAGGTGAGCTGTATTGCCTGTCAATACCTTTAAGATCACAAAAGTTAATTAAGTTAGCATTTTTAAATTCTGTACCATTATCACATCTTATGGCTTTCACATTTTGATCAGATATGTTTTCCAGTTTGACAATTAAGTTCTTTATGAGTTCACTTGTTTCATCCTTTGTCCTGAGAAAGAAAACCCATGTATATCTGGAAAAGTCATCAGTAATAACAAGACAATATTGTTTCTTTCCAATACTCATTACATTTGTTGGTCCAAAAAGGTCCATATGTAAGAGCTGTAAAGGAACAGAAATAGAGTTAACAATTTTGGACTTATGAGAAGTCTTGTGTTGTTTACCTTTTAGGCATGCAACACAGTGATGATCACACATGAATTGTTTTTGAGGTAGTCCAATGACCAGATTTCTTTTTACTAAATTATTCATGTTTTTAAAATTTGTGTGACACATCCTTCTGTGCCATAGTTCTGATTCAGTGGTGTTTGCCTTGGATATAAAACAGTTGACCTCATTTGTAGAAATGAGTTCTCCCCCTATATCCAGGCAATACACATTGTTTCTCCTTGGAGTTCTTAAAACAACATATTTTTCATCTAAAATAAAATCAGGAGAAAGAATGATGCACTCAATGTCTGTGAACAGAATCTTGTTCTTTTTATCACAAACTTGAGACACACTGACAAGATTGTATTTTAGTTCAGCTACATAAAATACATCATCAAAGGTAATTTTTCCATTAGTAACAGTACCTTTACCTGTAATCTTACCTCCCTGGGGATTCTCACCAAATGCCACATATCCTCCATCAAATGACTTGAAATCTTTAAGAATTTGCAGATTTCCAGTCATGTGCCTTGAGCATCCACTATCAATATGCCATGTTCTTCCTTCTTCTGGGATCTGAATGCTCTGCACAAGTGAGTAAAGGATTAGTTAAGTTTGGGAACCCAAGCTTTATATGTCTTGGGTTCATCCTTTGAGAAATGAGCTTTTGGGGATTTAATTTTAAAGACTTTTGGTACCCATACTTGTTTAGTACTGGTGTGTTGTTTTACTACTGCCCTTTTATAGTTATTACTGGTGTTAGAGTTTCCTACTGACCTTGGTTTATACCCATTATTTTTAGATTTTGAATACTTTACTACTGATGGACCAATAGTATTTGGGTACTTACCATGTTTAGAATGACCAGTAGTGTTTTTAGAGTTAACACCAGTAGTGTTTTTGAAATTTGTTTTGGGAGCAGTAGTATTTTTGAAATTAGGGTTTTTACCAGTAGTATTCTTGTACTGGTACCATACAGCATTATAATTAGGGTTAACACCAGTAGTAAATTTGTTAGAGTTTCTACTGGTGTTGGAAAATTTAAAATATTGTTTATTTTGATAGGATTTTCCATTATTCTTGAAGTAATTGCTGTTCTTTGGGCTGCTAACTCTTCTATTTTGCACAAATCTTGGTGCACTTCTTCCAAATCTTGGAGTTTCAGCAATTTGAGTTTTGATTGTATTTACTACTGAAGGACCAGTAGTAGTTTGTAACTTTTGAGTTTTTGATCCTTGTTTAAAAATTTTAAATTCTTTTAACTCTTTGCAGTTTATTGGATTGAAGTGACAATCCTTTGCTAAATGGTTCATTTTATTGCATATAACACATCTTAATTTCTTGTTTTTAGCACCTTCAGGTATTCTTTGGTCTAAGAGTTGTTTTTTATTTCTTTCATTCCCCCTTGTTAAAATTTTTGGTACATTATCTGCATTATATTTGGGAGATTCATTTGGACTTTGAGCTGTGTGAAAACTTGTATCAATTGATTTTGGTGATTCACTTTGAGATATTGTAAATTCAATTGATTGATCATCATCAGAAGAATTATTTGATTCAGATGTTTCATTAGGTGATTCAGTTTGATTTTCAGTTTTTAATTCATTAATGATTCTTTCTGAACTGTATTTAAGAGGTGGAATGATTTTATATGGAGGTGGTACAGCATGATATCCCACCCCATGAACAACCTTTTCTGTAGTTTGATTATTAGTTAATTCATCAAGAATTTTAGTGCTTCTTTCAAACTTTTTAATTGTTAATTTATTTTGTTCAATTTCAAGCTGATATTCTTCTATTTTACTTGTTAGTTCTTTATTTTTTGTTTCATAAAACTCTTTCTCATCCACGGCTTGAAGCAATTCTTCCTTGATCCGTTGATCAATCATCTTGTACACCTTTATTTGATGTTCTTGATCAGCTATCACACTATCAAACTCATGATTTCTTCTGACTGCTTTTGCTAAATCTTCATTTAATTTAGTGTTTTCTTTTTCTAAGTTTTTAACAATTTTAGCACATTCAGAAGTACAAGGTTTAGGTTTTACCTCAGTTTTGTTGTCAGTAAAGGCCATGAGAGCTTGATTTTGAGTATGCTCTTCTGCTTGGAAGCTCCAGTCATAGCCTTGTCCTTGTTGTGATACAAGGGCAGTTGATTTTGATCTTTTGTCTGGCTGAGGACATTCTTTTGCAAAGTGACCAAGGTTGTTACAGTTGTAACATTTGACTTTAGTTTTGTCAAATCCAGCTTTGTCACCTTTGTTGAAGTTGAGGCTTGTCCTACCAGTTCTCTTTAAGAATCTTTTTGTCCTTAGGCTCAGCATTGCCATCTGCCATTTAAGATCCATCTCCTCAAGATCATCTGGGTTTAATTGTTCCAAGTCATCACTAATCAATGCAGTATGCACATGACTAGTGAAGAAAGATTCTCTTGCAGCATCTTCAGAATCTGCAGCCTTTCCTATAGAGGTTTCCTGACCTTGTCCTGTACTAGAGACAAATGCAGCATTATTAGAAGAAATAGAAGGGTTCTTTTGGTTTACCTCAGTTTCAAATACTCTGAGATCATTATAGAGTTCATCCAACTCCTTTTCTTCTAGAGCATCTCTTTGTCTATATACCACTGTATACATGGCCCATTCTTCACTAAGAGATCTTAGGAACTTCATGTTGACATCTTCTTGATCCATCTTAACCCCAACCTGGTTAAGTTCACCAATTAGTTTGTTGAATCTGTCAAACACTTGAGTGAGTGTTTCATTGGGTTTTCCTTTGAAGTTTTCAAAGTCTTGTTTGAGAACAGACTTCATATTCCTCTTGGTGCTCTTTGTCCCAACGAATCTCTTCTCCAGTGCTTCCCATAGTATTTTTGCATCATCATATTCAACAAAGAGATGTTGATAATCGTTAGGAATGGCCAGTAATAGAGTGCTTAGAGTTTTGAGTTCGATGCCCTTGTCCTTCTTTTCCTTCTCACATTTAAGTTTGTCTGCCTCAGTTACAGAGCTGCTTGCTTGACCAGGACCAGTTTTGTTTCCTTCAAGGACAACTTCCCACATAGAATAATCTGTAATAAACATGTGTTGCTTAATACGATTTTTCCACATCCCAAAGTTGTTGGGTGTGAGTATAGGAATTTTGTTGGCCTGAGTGCTTTCATTATTATCAGTCATGATTAATAATGTGTGTTTTAAAGATTAAAACTTTTTGTTGTTCTTAACAAATAGTAGATCTAGAACCAATATGCTCTGATACCACTTGTCAGGATCGATTAACTATAAACAAGTTAATAAACACCTTAGATCTAATTGATGATAGAAGTTGCAGCGGATCAACACTATATCAATATATTAAGAACAATGAACTGTAAGAACAATACGTAAGAATATTAAGAACACAGTTTCACAAAAAGCTTCAATGTATATTATCAAGTTAACAATACACACGTACGTTTACAATTCTTAAGGAACTATTTATAATAGTCCTTGAAGCTAAACTATTTACCCTAGTTATTCTAGGACTTGATTTACATCGAATAATAATAATATACATTGATTTACATTCTATAACTATCTATACGAAGATCTCGGACTTGATATTCTTCAAAAACACGTTGTCAGTAGTAAAACTAATCACCAGTAGTAAATATGAAGATCAGTAGTAAACTTGGTGATCAGTAGTAAGTCCAGATACATCGTCAGTAGTAACTACAATGATCAGTAGTATCTTCAATCTTTGCATGATCAGTAGTAACTTAGTTATAGTATCATCAGTATCAACTTCTCAGTATTAATCAATTCTGCCCCATCAGTACTAAGTGATCAGTACTAACTGCAGCATCAGTACTAAGTTGATCTGTGTTTTGCTCCAACAGTATTTGTGTATATAAACACATAGACACTTCTATAACTTATTTCCTTTTACTTCTACTTTTGGACATTGGTGACACCTTTTTTTAATTGAGTGACTTTTGACAATTTTCTTATATTATATTGTCATTTGACCCGTTCTACCCATCTATTTCCTTTTACCCACTTTTTTATTCGAAGCATCAAAAATCAAAATTGACACCTCTACTATACTTAGCTACTGATCGATATTTGTTTTGATTTCAGGGAGGAAGTAGGGAGATATGTGGTTGAAGTTCGGAAAATGGGGTTTGAGATATTGGATTTGATCGGTGAAGGACTCGGGCTTAAGAAAGGGTACTTTGAGAGAGTGAGCCAGGAACAAGCGATGGCTATTAACCATTATCCACCGTGCCCAGACCCAAGTCTAGCCATGGGCATAGGTGGTCACACTGACCCTAACCTCATAACCTTCCATCAACAAGACCAACATGGACTACAACTACAAAAAGATGGGAAATGGTTGGGTGTTGACCCAATCCCGAATGCTTTTGTAGTCAACCTTGGTTACCAACTACAGGTACTAATTAAGCTCACACTACAACGACACAACGTAAGTGTCATTTGGTTACCAACTTCTGGTTCATTGACCTTTTATGAAATAATTAGCTCTTAATATTTTATTTCCACTCATCAGTTTTGCCATATGATTAACATCACATCATTCTCTTTACCACTAACAAGAAACTGATGAGTACATGATTACAACATTTTTTCCTTTCCTCTGCAGTTTTAAACATCAACACCATATCACCATTTTTAATTAATACAAATTTTAATATATTAATATCTATTAAAAGAAAATAATTTTATTAAATTTTATTAAATATGTATACTAAAAATTGAAAATATATTAATATATTTATTGAAAGTTTTAATCTTCCTTTTCTCTTCATTTTTACCATCAACACTAACTATATCACAATTTTATTTAATTAAATATTAATATTTATAAAAAGAAAACAATTTTTTAAATTTTATTAAATGTGTATTGAAAAATGAAAATAATAAAACACTCTCTCTCCAGGATTTACTCCACTTTTTTAAAGAAAAAAAGTCAAGAAACTAATTTTACTCCCGCGTATCTAGGGGTGTTCACTATTCGGATATAACCGGATTGTCCAATTGGACATTTTGGATCGGACTATTTGGATTGGTTATTTGGTTTTTTAGATCGGTTTGGACTTGAACCAAATTAATAGTTTGGATTTCGGATTGGATTTGGTTTCCCTAGTGAAAACCGGATTGTCCAAATAAACCGAATAGTAATATATAGTAAATTGATTTATATACTAACACTTGTTAGTTTCCATTATAAGCAATTATGGTACTCCTTTTCTTTACATTTCTTGTAGTAAATAGTAAATTGATTTATATACTAACACTTGTTCCATTTTATATTGTATCAATTGGCGATGTATCAATCTTTTTGGAGTTTTTGATAAAGTTGATAGCAAGATTTTTGCATATATGATTGTAAATGTCACAAGCTATGAGTTAGACTTGTTTTTATGTACAAAGTAGTTTATCATTTTGGAATTTTACATATCGAAGTTAATATTATTTATGTTATATACTTTTGTAGTATTTTGAAAATTTTAGGGAAAAACCAAATGGATAAAACCAAACCAACCAAATTGTTATTTGGTTCGGATCGGTTTGGTTTTCGAATTAGTTTGGACGGTTCGGTTTGAACTTTTGAAAACCGGACTTTATTTGGTTTCATCTATTTGGTTTGGATAAAACCAAACCGTCCAAACGAACACCCCTACGCGTATCTGATATTTTAAAGGTCATGTGCAAAAATACGAAAATAAGTCCCCTAAACATAAGATTTTTATAATAATTTAGACTTTCTAATTTTTTTTCTATTAAATTATGGGTTTTGATAATGACAGTCCTTAGGGTTGTCAATAACAATGTATAATATTTACAATGTGTCCCCTTTTAACTTCATTAGTCAAATTGTCTTCCTTCTTTCTAGCAATATTCAAACTCCTCCCCCAATCAAAATCAAAACTGCTAATTCTTATCCAGTCTTATTGACAGCCCCAAGGACTGTCATTATCAATATCCTTAAATTATTAAGGTGACTTAAATTTTAATATTATATATAAGATATATATAAAATTAAGCTCTTATAAAATATGGGCACTATGTGACTGCAACTCAAAAAAATACCTCAAATCATGTGCATTCAGTAACCTAAATATACTTTTGTGACTGTTTTTCACTTTTAGTCACACTTTCTAAACATGTACTGTATTAAATTACAATTTTTTTTGTAGTGTCAGGGTTGGGTGATTTCATATATGCTGGCTTAAAGTCAAACAATATTCCGATCGAATTTTTGGTTTTACATGTGTAGATTATGAAAAGCATAGATTTATTGATTCAATCCATTAAGAGATGTTAGATGATGATTTTAGGATGAAACTTGGTAGAGAAGAAAGGGTTTTAGAGAGAGAAAGAAGAGAGATGGAGGAGAGAGCTTTTGCAGGAAATTGAAATGTGATTAATGGCAAAAGTTCATTGTGGTGATTACACATGGTCCTTATATACCTATCACTAATTGTCTAGATTAATCCTAATTGCATAACCAAACTAATATGCAATGTTACATAACTACCCCCTTGACTATTGATTACAACTAAATATGACCCAACAATCTCCCCCTTTGTAACAATAGTCTGGGAGGCGTATCTTCGAAGTCTTCATCTTGAGCAAAAGCTGAACCTTGTAGATGTTTCGTTGAATAATGATGTATCAGGATCAGCTTGAGCTTTGTTAACATGTGAAAACGGATACTTCTTGTAGCTTTTCAACCACAAGAAGTATTTTGAAGATTTTACTTTGAAGATACATATAGACCGACTTAAAATAAGACCCATATTAATAGAGATATTAGCAGCGGAAGTCTTTTCTTGACGTTTGTGGCTTTATGTCGATCTATGGTTCTTGATAATTGTTGTTGAGGTAACATGTTGATAACGGTTACGCTCCCCCTCAAACAACAATTATTTCTTCACTGGTGTTGGATTAAACAATCATTAGCCTTTTCTTTCTTTCTTTTTTCTTTTTTTCTTTTCTTTTTTTTTTTTTTTTTTTTGTGCTTGATGCACTCCATCCCAGTCTTCCGTCTTCAGTTGCTTCTATTGGCCCATTGCTCTCCTTCTCACGTAAGAAGTAAGTTCAAGATCTCATTGCAAATCCTTGATCTGATCAAATGTTGATAGAGGATTGTGTAACCTTGTGAAAAAAATGGGCAAGCTACAATGTTCATGTATTCTCAGATGTACTTCAAGATGGAGAATTACGTTTGATCATTTCAATTCTTTTTCAAAGGCTGTAAGTAACATCTCTAGATTTCGCTTTTCAATGATAACATCTGAGTGGCAGTAGAAGCAATTATAATTTCCGTTACAGAACTTCGAAGTTTCAAACACTCAAATGGACATTTTTCGTTGAATTAGTTGGTGTAAGAAAGTTCTAAAAAATGTCTCATTTAAGGTTAAGAGTTTTGGTAATGGAATGTCAATTTGGAAGGATTTGTCTGGGATTTTGGCTATTGGAGATTTTGTTTTGGATTTTGTGATAGAGGTTTTGTGAGGACAGGGTAATAATGTTTTGAGTTTTGTAAATAATGATTTGAACGGTTAAGGTTTGGATAGATGTGGTTGAGATTTTGAAATGTGTAAAGAATGATTTATTCGATTAGATTTCAGTTTGAGATGGATGTTTTGTGTTTTGAAATGGATGAATGGAAAACTCAAGATTTTGAGTAGGTATGAATGTGATTCGTGGTTTGGATAGAATGATTTGTCAGTTTGAGGTTTGTAATGGAAAGATTGAGAATTTGTGAGAAATTTCTGAAGATAAGCTGGTTTCTTTTTCTTCACAATTTATTTCATGTAAAACGACGAAGATGTAGACCCATAGATAGATAGAGTTGTTTGTAGCGGAAGTCTTTTGATGAAGTTGTGGCTTTGTCGATTTATGAACTTTGATAATTGTTGTTTAGGATAAAACATTGATGAAGTTTACGCTCCCCCTCAAACAAACAATTATTCTTCAACAAATCTTCTTCGGTTTCTTGTTTACTCCCCCTTAATCGGTGCATATGTCTTTTTGATGTGGAATAAACTGGGCTAATATAATCTTTTAAGTCTTGTAAGCATTTTTCTTCATAAATTGAACTTCTTAATAAATTTTCTCCCCCTCATGATGATTAAGGTTTATCAGGATCATCATGAAAAAATGTGAAGTTCGTCGAGGTGAAATGAAGAAAATCTTCTAAGCCCATGGATACAAAATGTGATGAAGAATGATTTATGCATCTTTTGAATGAATCAAAATACATCACATTGTTAATCGAAAACCGAACCGAAGATGATGATATAGATATCCGATCAAATCGTTTGGCATTTAATCTCAATGATCGAATCAAAATAGGGCAAACCAGGATCACATAGATTACCCGTTAACACAACAGTTACACAAACTGTGTGACCTACGTTCAGTGTTGGAATAGATGCTAGCACTGGTAGGATTTCCATTCAATCATCGTGGAATAATGTTGGTATCACTATGAATGTTCCGGCTTTATCACAAAGATAAGCTTGATATTATGCCTTGTGTCCTAAAAGTGTATTGCGGTTCTAGACTCAGTTAGTGGACAAACGAAGGCGAGGACTGGAGAGGCTTGTCCTCTATTTCAATATCAACAATCTCCAAGTGAGATGTCGATAGCATATGAGATAGTCTCCGTGGAAATGAAACAAGTACTTTTTAAGAAATACTTGAGTGGCTGGGGGGGTTGTGCATTGCATCACTGGGTCCATGATGTCTATTTCAATATCAGAGAGCAACACATGCAATCTGATAGAGACGTGGCAACCCAGCTTTTTATCAGTTTGGTAAGGGTTTTTCGTTTTCTTTAACCCTGTCACACCCTCCTCACTCAAGCTTACTTTTTAATTTTTCGACTACACCGTCATTTCATTATACCATGTATAGCTGAATTGCACCCCATACGACATTCCCCCTCTCAAATTTTATCTCAGCACACCCCAATCAAGATCCCGTGATACTTGATTCTGCTCACCTAGACCTATGTACCCTTACATATTGTCCTATATTGTAGGTGGCTCCTGGGGAAGATCATGCCGGTTATAGCAGATCAGAGGAGTAATTTGAGAGTGAACTATAACGCTCATGTGCAAATTATCAGCATATAGGATGTTACTTTTTAAGAATAACATGGATTTTCATCGGAAAATTAAGTGTATCCGGCATAAGTTGTTGCCTTTATGATATAAAAGTTTAGGCACAGCAACTTGAACAAATTAGGCAATACCGGACTCACATAGAGTATCCGTGAACACACGGTATGAATCAATAGTCATTTGCACAACAGTGGATTCAAATGTGTGACCTGCAGTTAGAGTTGGCGCGATTTTAGCTCTAGCAGGATTTCCACTCAATCCTCGTGAAACACCAGATTGTGATGCCACTATGAGTGTTCCGATGAATACACGGAGATTCATATTCAATAGTGTATGTGTCCTAAATTGGAAATATTTGGCGGTGAGATCTAGACACATTGTGCATGCAAATGAAGACGTAACCCGGGGCAGAAGGTTAAAATTTCAATACCAACATACTCCAAATGAGCAGATGATAGATTATGTGCTACGTCCCCTAATGAATTGAAACAAATTCCTATTAAGAGGAATCTGAGTGGTTGGTGGTGGAGTGCAAATGCTTGACTGGGACAGTTAAGTCTGGTGAATCATTCAACACATGAATGAACACTTTTTAGTGAGGTTGCCCGGTTTAAGAACGGTTTGGAAGCACTCAAAGGTGTGTTTTCTTGATATTATCATGTTTTCACATCACCTTGCACTCACCTAAATCTATACCCTAGACATATACCCTCATATTTACCAATTTTGGCTAAAAAGTAGTTCCCTTGGAAGGTTAGGCCGGTTTTGGCAAACCATAGGAAGGTATTGTCGTTTGATAAAAAAAAATGTATCATTAAAAAAAAATTCAAACGGGTATAAAAATATTGAGATAGAAAGCTTCTCCCCCAGGAAATACTAATTCTCCCCCTAGAATTAATATTTCTCCCCCTCGACAAAATAAGGTAATGAAAAACATACAGTTTAAAAGGGGTGGGAAAGAGTTGTTACATTTAAGTGTAAAACTGGTTAAGAGCGGGTTTCAAACAAATGTATTTGAAAGCCATTTCTTTGAAGCTCGGGTCATACACAGAAGTGTGTATAAGCCATCCTGAACTCCAAACACCTTGCTGGTTATTCTACATAAAACAATTAAAACATGTTTGGTACCCAATTATCTATGGGTCCTATACGATTAGTGACAGATGTTTTATGTAGAATTGTTTTATGATCAATTTAGAGCTTTGGAGAACTGCAAGGAGGCAGTTCAGATGTCGTGGATTTGACGACCCATTTTAAAGATTTTTCAGAGGATTGGATAATCCAATGAGATTTTTCATTTTTAATCCAAGTGTATTTCACAAATGTTGAAGATTTGGTCGCTGTTTTGTTGTCGATGTTTGAGGAACCTAAAGACTTTGACTTAGGTGCGGAATTTCCTCGAAAGACTTGGCGACGAGTAGACGAATGTTTATCAGAGTTTGGTGGGGTTTTGGAAGAACACTTCGTCTGTTTGGAGGCATGTGAGGATGAACCTTTTTGATTAGGTTCGGGTGGACGAGAGACAGATTTCCTGCATGCTTGTGGAAAACATGTTTTGCATGATTTTATAATTTTACCAGATTTATGGAAAATATTGATTTTCAAACCACATGGAGCATCTAATCTAACGAAAAATCGATCGTCAGTTTCAGTGATTTGTTTCTTTGTGATTTTATCAAACAATCTCTTTGTACCAAATTTATCATTTTTAACGAACACAGTATCATAATCAGGTGAGTAATTTACAGGACGATAAACAGAAGCATCATACACAGTACCAAACGCAATTGCCGGAGATGTAAAATTTTTGGAGTTGTTACAATTCATTTTAACAGTAGACGAAGAAACTGAAGAGGTATATGGTCTGGACTTCTTAAGCGTACTAGACTTAGACGAACTCGGCTTCTTAGACTGCACATCTCCTTTGACTCCATTGGGCTTGGGCTCCTTGCTCTGAGGCTCTAAGTTTAAATGAGACGTTTAAGGCTGGTGAATTAGAGGTTCTTCTCAAAGTAATTGGTACTGGATTAACAGGTGCCGGTCCTATTAATGAAGATTTAGAATTTTGAAAAACATTTTCGTTAGTTTTATGTTTTAATTCTGAAATCGTATCCTCTAATTTATGTATCTTTGTTTGAAGTTTTTCTTTTTCTTTATCAAAGGCTTTATGAGTTTCATCAATTTCAGATTCAAGTTGGACTATTTTCTTTTCTAAAATTAACGTTGGAACATAAAGCTTGGGTTCGATGGTTTGTTTTAAAACTTCATTATCTGAGATGGAAAATTCTTCTGGAGTGACAATCGGGAAGTACTCATTGTTTTCAAATTTTGCTTTCTTCTTTTCGTACGTTGAGTTTAACTCAGAATAGTTAAAGCTGATTTGAGCGTGTTCCTTCTTATCTCTGTTGAACTTCTCGAATTCTGCTTCCTCGTCCGGCATATGAAGAAAGCTTTGCCATATTCCCAAGTTCATGTAATCGTAATTGTATAGTGTGGGAACAACATCAGCAGCTTTTTCCAGAGGACGGGAGTTCTCAGCGCCGAGACCCACTTTTGACTTGAAAGATCTGAACTCTTTTGGCTGGTTTAATTTTATCGTTTGTTCAGTGTGACCAGCTTTCACAATCGTCTGCTCCAGTTTTGAGATGTGTTCTTCAGCATTTTCTTTCCGGACAGTAAGACTGTGTATAGTTGCTGATTGTTCATCGATTTCCTTTTTAAAATCGTTTGTTATGTTTTTGATTTGTTCATTCAATTTTTGAATTTCGATGTCAGCCGTCTTCAACTGTTCTTGGTAGTCTTTTATCTTGATGTCTGAGGACTTCATCCATGTTTGCTGTCGACTGAGTTGGATAGCTAAGTCATTTATCAGCTGCTTGGAGTCGTCTTTGTCATTTGATACCGTCTTCATCGTTTTTAGGTTTGATATTTCAAGATTTTTTGTATTAATTATGTGATTTAGACGATTTACTTCACTGGTGTGAGCAGCATGAAATGTTGACAACTGTTGTTGTAACTCTTGTGTTTTTTGATTTGAAAGTTTATTTTGATTGACTTGAGGAACAAGAGTTTCAAGTTGACGACGAAAGGTTAAATTTTCTGCCTTTAATTTTGAGATTTGTGCATTTGATTCATTAGTTGTGTTTACTTGTTTTTGTAAACTTTCTTGTAATTCAGAAATTTGAAATTTATAAGCAGATTTTGACGTAGACAACTGATTTTGTAATTCCTTGTTTACTTGAGTTATTTGAAGAGAACATTGACTTAACTCACTCAAATCATTTAAGAGTTGTGCTTTTTCAGATTCCAAATCAGTTATTTGTTTTGTCAAATGTGATTTCTCATCAATTTTAGTAAAAAGTTTTTCATTAAACAAGGAATTCTCTGATTCATCAGTGTCTGAATCAGATAATAAAGAGTCAAAGGAAAAAGAGTGTACCTCATTTTCATCATCTTTTGGAATGCCTAACACAGCTGTAACCTCATTTATGCTCATCGTTTTATCATTTTAAATTATTTTAAATAATTGTGACTTTTACTCTTTTTTTTCTTCTTATTTATAATTAAATATTATTTTTTATAATTAAATATTATTTTTTATAATTGTAGTGATTACTCAAAAACGTTAATTTTTTCGGAGAAATATCGTCATCAGTTTTTACGAATAAGGTATGATACTTTTTTTTGAATGACATACTTCGTATAAGGTATGATACTTAAGTGATTTATTTTTTCTTAAGTTTTTACGTATAATTTATTAACATATATTATTGAATTTTAGGTGTTCGTGTCTCTTGAAAAGGTGATGGAATTTGTTAATAAACTTGTCATATATTTTGTTTTTCTTATTATAAAATTTAAAATAAATTTACAAATTAGAAATTACAAAATAAATTATAAAATACAAAATAATCAAGCCATAATAAATAAAAGTAATAATAATTAAGTAATTATTAGATTAAGATGTTAATAAATAAAAGTAATAATTAGACTAGGGTGTTTGTATAGATTAAAGGGGTGTCTTAATCTATTTTTAATCTACATCACTAGCCTGCTCGTAAGTAGTGGATCAAATACGAATCTTATTGCTAGAATCTCGTGAGATTTAGCAAATAAGTTACCTGGCTGGTTTATCGGGCCAAGATGGCGTGTGTTCTTCTAAAGGATGACATGCGTGCTTCAAAGTGTCTCTCCAACAATGAACATCCTCTTTCGCGTAATTCAAACCACTCGTGTAAAGTGAACACCCCGTAACAAATTTGTCCGAGTAAACAGGTAACTTATCCTCAACAGACATGTTAAAAAACTCATTGTACAAAACTCGCCATCATCTTATCAGAAACTCCATGTTTAATCACCTGTTAACCATAATCAACAATCTTAAACAACGGACTTAAACATAATTTGAAACTTAATTAGCTAGGGTTAGAACTTAGAAAACAATTAACCTGAAATAAACCATATTCTTGACAAGCTTTTAGAATTTGTTGGACGATTTCAGACCTATGATTATGAAGGTTGATCACCGGAATCTCCTTGCAAACAGTAACGGGTCTTCTCTCGGGTGGCATTAAGTAATCTTTTGGAACTGATTGAACTTCTTTAGCCCAACTAGAAACCAGTAGAGCCATATATACTTTTTTATCTAAAGTATGGTTAGCTCAAATTAGCCATTTTTGAGCAGCTAAAACCGAGTCCAAATAAGTATTAGATGGTCAAGAGATGCCAATGGCTATGAAGTTGAAAGGTTTAGATTCTAGAGAAGAAGAAGACATATAATTCTTGTTAAAAGATATATTTAACAATTTGATCTGCATGATTCAGATGGTAACTACTGCCATAATTTTAATATTATTAAAGTGCTGAATTGTTCGAGAATGAATACTTTTATGGGTCGTTGGATTGATGACCAGCGTGCTATTATTAATTTAGAAATTTATGTCATAAATTTTACAAATCAGCCCAGAACGTAAATAAAAAGTCAAACTAATTGTCGTACGAAATATTTATTTATATAGCCAATTGACAGATGGTTATTAGCGTTACATAATGCACCATAAAAAAAACTAGGGGTGTTCAAAAATATCCGAAAAACTGGGTATCCGAAAAATTACCCGATATTCAAAATCCGGGTATCCGAAAATACGGGTATCTGAAAATCCGGATATCCGAATTCCGGGTATCCGAATTCCGGGTACCAAATACGGGTAGTGTTTTTCAAGATTTTCGGATACCCGATACCCGAAAAAGTACCCGAAAATTAAAAATATACGAAAAATATACATAAAATATACTAAACAATATACAAAAATACCCAAAATATTTGAGAAAATACGCAAAATATCCAAAAATACCCAAAATATTTGAAAATTACCCGAAATATCTGAAAACATACGCAAAATATTCGAAAAATATTTGAATATTTTGTTTTTTCCGGATACCGGGTACCCGGATTTCGGGTACCCGAAAATCCGGGTACCCGAAATCCGGGTATCCGAAATCCGGGTACCATATGCGGGTAGTAAAAATTACTATCCGAAAATCCGGGTACCCGAATTCCGGGTATCCGAAAATCCGGGTACCCGATTTTGAACACCCCTAAAAAAAACTACTTCACACATCACAATTTATGTTTTGATCTTAATGATTGATTACTTTTTCTATTAGGTTGGGAGCCCTGTAGAGTTTTTGATTAATAATCCTCAATGACATGAGATATTCCCACTTCCCAGACCTGGCTTGACTTTAAGAGGGTGTTTGGGATTGCGATTTTAAGTATATTATCTGCTTATTGCGTTCTGAAAACACAAATAATCTAAAACTAGTGTTTGAAAAAAAGGTATGAAAAAATCACTTATATGCGTTTTGGAGCTTTCAAAATGGAGTTTTGAAAAAGTAGGTTGGTAGCTACTTATTTGCGTTTTAAAAATGGAGTTTTGAATATTACCTATTAACTAAACAAATAATCAGGTTTACCAAACACTAAAAAAAAGATTATCTGATTATTGCGATTTCAAACAGCATAATCAAATCCAAACACTACTTTTCATAATCACGTTTTGTAACCGCTGATTATTTGATTATTCATTTTCAAAACACATAATCTATTTTCAATAAGCAATCTCAAACACCCCCTAAGACTTGTCTCGTAATTAATTCCGTGGTGTAGATATCATTTTCAATTATAGATAGATAGTAATTATACTAGTATTTTATATTATTGACTTTTGTAAGTAATATAAGGTGTTGAAAGTTGTTCCTCTTAATCGTCATGGATTCAAGTCTTGTAATAGATAATTTAGTATAAATTTAAAATTAATTTAAAGGATGTTTTCTAATGTTTAAAAATGTACAACTAAAAAAGAAAACGCTTTATACATGTTCGAATAAACACTTAATACTCCAGCAGGCCGAGTCCACCACTACATCCCATGAAAACGGGCCCAATAGAAGCAAAATCAGCCCAACATCAGCCTCATCTATCCAGCCCACCACCTCAAGAACCAATTAGAATTTACACCATAAAATTAAGACAATTCTTCCTAGTTTCCAAAGCAATATAAAAATATGGAAAATGATAATGTTGTCAATAAGAGGCTAAAACATGTATCAAAATTTGTACAATAATCAATAACCGCCCTCTGCATTTTAGGAATCATCCCCCACTAACAAAAGTACAAAAAATTTATGCATCTAACTACCCCTTAATGACAACCCTAAGGGCTGTCACTAACAAAACCCTAAAAATATATGTAATTATTTAATGTTTGGACCACGAAAGAAAAGCCACAAGCTTTGATTACGGGATGTTTGATTTGCTTATTGTAAATAGATCAAGATTTTTTTTTTTTTACAAAACATGATTCTTTAAAAATATGATTTGAATTTGATTATTCTGTTTGAAATTACAATAATCTAGATAATCAATTTTATAGTATTTGACAAATTTAATTATTTATTAGTTAACATGTAAAATGCATATAATCTGTTTTCACAATGCAATAAACATTTCCCCACATATTTTTCCAAAACTCCATTTTCAACGCCCAAAACGTAAATAATTATTTTTTCAGACTTTTTGTTGATCACTTATTTTATTTTTATTTTTTTCTAGGGCTGTCAAAACCTTGCACGACACGACAAAAATACACGAAACGAAACGAAACGAAATTGGGACGAAATCGAAATTTGAATTCGTATTCGTGTCGTGTAAAACAAACACGAAGTCGTGTCGTGTTCGTGTTCGTGTTCAGAGATTAACACGAAATTGACACGATAGTTATGATATTGGGAACATTTACAAATTTATGTTATATTTTTATCGTGTTTGTCGTGTTTTTAGCATGTAGTAAGTAAGAAATTTGATATATTTGTTATTTATCTCGTGTTGTCGTGTTTGTTGTGTTTATCGGTTTTTAATCGTGTCGTGTTCGTGTTAGCAAAATAAAACACGACTTCATGTCGTGTTGTTTTCGTGTTGAACGAACTCGTGTCGTATCGTGTCGTGTTACCCATATCGTGTCGTGTTACCCAAAAATACGAAACGATAGCACGATTGGACAACCCTATTTTTTTCAAAATATAATAAGCAAAAATAACACGTAATTTCTTTTTAAAGAAATGTTGCATGAATGTTTGATTTCTTGCAAAGATATATATGTTGGGTTTTCTATACATCTAGCCACAATTTACTTAAAGCGGAAATCAAAAGTATCTTGGTAGAACACTGACCCGATTAAACTATTTGGACCGTTAGGTTTACAATTCTAACGCAACTAGAATTATTTAAATTAAATAATAAATTCAAAACTTACATTGTTATGGTTTGCCGAGGATGACAAACCTTGTGATCTCGTTCTTTCCAGATTCACACTATGCCTAGGATTCAAGAAAGAATCCCTCTATTGGTTCACACCCAAAGTTGGTCACGAACAGGACGATATACCACAACGTAGTATAAAGCACCTTGAGAAAACGAGAACCAAAACAATCGAAAACCCTTTCGATTACCGGCGAAGGCGGCGGCGGAGCAGCGGCGGTCCGGCGGCGGTCCGGCGGTGGTTCGACGGCAGCTGGACGGCGGGGCAGCGGCGGTTCGGTGGTGGCTGTGGGGTGTCGGCCGAATGGTGCAAGGGAACAAGCAAGAGTTGTTTTGTGTGTTTTGGTTAATACCCTTAAACCTCTATATATAGTGCACCAACCCTAATTAGAGTCAAACTCTAATTAGGTCAAAGCCTGTAACACCTCAATTTTTAAAACATCATTTGAAACATATTTTTAAATAAAAAATATTACAAGCCCAATGTCTCAAAATACGGTTTAACGAAAACCTTTAAAAAGTTTATCAGATTATTAAAAACGGTGTTACAAAACAATATCATAACCATAGGATAACGGGATCTACCTAAGAGCTCCCGAGCTGATCAACACTATGCCACTTCTAACGGGACCTTCTAATCCATCGATCCTGAACCTGAGAACATAGCCACAAAACAAAGTAGTACGTGAGACAAAATAGTCTCGTGAGATACATGGGTTTTCGACCCATTCTCAAATATAATAAAATAAAAATCATATTCCTTACTTTTCTTTATTCGCTTATTACTTATCAACTTATATTCTTATCGTTTACTCGTATTTACTAGTAAGATAACCGTAAGCTTACCCATCACATAATCACATACATGTAAGCTTTCCATAAGCTTACTCATCAAATACGCAACGGGTCATCCCGAGGCAAACTCCCCCGATGTGGGTTATCATCACAAGATTACATGGTAATTGGGGTTCTCCCAAACTTACCAAGATCTCCAACTCCCCTGTCTCGGGGGTTATCGTAATCCCCCTTTTTATCGGGTTATCATAGTCCCCCTATTGTCGGGTTATCGTTCACATAAATATACTACCCTTGCGCAGGGAGGTACCGCCCCAAGTAGTAATCTCAACTCCCCCACGAATGGGTTATCGTTATCCGGATACTTTTGCTACACACATTGAACATCAAATACGGGCCTATGCCCCACCAATTCATAATCAAACACAAATTAGAATACATCTGTTCTAATTATCATATTGTTCTCTTTTCTTATTCAATTTCGATATTGTCTTTACCAAGTCCTTTATTAAATAAAACATATTTATCATTTATCAACATCATGTTACTTTAACTTCTCTTTTGACTAGAATATGAATCTAGTCACGTTATACTTATTCTCCTAGCAATTCAATCACTACGTTTGTTAGTATAACGTACTAATCAACATTGGATACTTGAAAATCATTGTCATTAGCTTTATTAATACATATTATTAATAAATCAAATGTCTTACTTTCTAATTCATACTCTTAATCATACATCATATTAATAAAGGATTATTAAATCACTTTTTCATTATCAGAATCTCTTTCAAAATCATTAGTCGTTTAGACATACTTAGATAGTCTAATATTGGTATTTTCATATCTTTTCAATCATATCTTTATTAAAACATTTAATTAATAAAGACTCGTAAAACATTATAGTCTTTAAAATCATTTGCTATGTACTCAGTAAAAGTCTCATGTACTCACCTTAGCCACAGCTAAATTCAAATCGTGTTTATCAACACGAATCCTTGCCTTTCCTCTTGTGACATATCTCCAATCTCTAGGTCCTTGAGACCTAATCACCATTTATACATATAATCCAGTTATTATCCATAACGAAACATCAATAACCCATGATAACATTCCCAACCACCAAGTTCATCCAATCTTGGTGGAAAATCTCAAACCCTAGTTCAAGATTTACACCAAGAAACCTCAGATCTAGCAAGAACACATTGTTCTTAAGCTAACTATGAGTGTTTTACACTCACCATGGTCATCTTCCCCAAAGGTTCATGGTATAAAATCCAAAACACCATTTTTCCCCAAATAATGCTAACCAACTAGCTAGATAACCAAGATGATCAATAATCCTTACCTTTGATCTTTAGATCCTTCAAGATGGTGAAGATCTAAGCTCAAAGACACCAAAATCGCCCACTCTCTCTCTAGAAATTGGATGCACACTTTTGTGGTGGTGAGAAATGAGCAAAACCCTAAAAATCACGTTTTTATGCCCTGCACAGCGACGATCGCGTCGCTATTCCCTCGATCGTGTCGCTATTCCCTCGATCGCGTCGCTATTTAAAGCCCCGCGTCTTTTCGCGACACGACTTCGCGTCGCGAACTTCATCGCTATCCCGAGATCGCGCTTCACCCATCGCTAAATCGGATTTCTGTTGGTTTGCTTCGACTTTCGCGTCGCTAACTGCCAAGTTCGCGTCGCGAACTTGACCTGGCACCCACTCTTTGTTTTCCTTCTCGTTCACATGATCGGTTTGACCCGATTCCGATTCCAATGATCATATCGCTCATAAACGTTACCTTAGCTACCAATAACCATCAAACCGTCTAACACTCGATCGAATATGAATTCATGAGTACCAAAATCGCCAAAATACCTAATATATAAATAATCAAAAATTCGGGTCGTTACAACTACTCACCCCTTAAAAGGATTCCGTCCCCGGAATCAACTCAAGGATTTCCAATCCTCATTCCGCTTCTAATTATGATTCAATAGCACTTATGCGTATAAAAGCCCACTTGACCCCGTTGCACCCAAACGGGTCAAAAATCAAACTTTAGTTCCTAATACCTGAACGGGTCAAAATCTTACAATTTGACCCTAACACTTTCAACTATTTAACCAATCCCTTTTATCCACTTAGAATCGATATAGCCCAATCATTACTATTAGCCCATTAAAAAAAAGGTGTCTTGTTGAATTCTTGAATTCACAAGTCACATATTTTAAACAAGGATTAATATTGGAATAAGGTTTAAGTTTAGTTCAAGACTTAAACAAACCCAAGAAAATCTTAGATCTAAGTACTATCCACCTAATGGAACACCTCACTTGTTCAACGATATTCATATTGTAAGGATAAAGAACCTTAGATATGGATTCAAATCATTGCGAGTGTTAGGGTGCGTAAGGTTCTGTGATAATCGGGAGTCCCGGCGCAGAACATCGCACTGTCTTAGATGGTATGATCTACTTTGGTGATAATCGGAAGTCCCGGCCCAAAAAGTACTTGAGTAAAATAAACATACTACACTTTATTACTAACTTAGAAATGTACAATTAAATTGTACAAAGTTGTAATAAGTTATAAGTCTAAAGATTCTACGACCCCTAGGAATCGTGTCAAGTCTTGATACGATCGGTAAGGATGTTACCTACTAGAAATAGCATGTCTCGTCGGGAAGTGCCCAAACCTTGCGGCGAGAATGTGATATATGGATCCTAGGCCTAAAATATTAATTATGGGTTTATAATATATTTTAGAGAATGTTTATTGATGATTACTAATTAAACTGGGCTTGATTTGTAGATGGCAGCAACAACCACAACGACAAGTACCAACAATCTATCACTTCGCTCAATCCTCGAAAAAGACAAGTTGACTGGGTCAAACTTTCTCAATTGTGAGCGCAATCTTCGCATTGTGCTCACGCATGAGAGAAAGTGGTATGTATTGGAAAGAGCAGTACCTAATGTCCCTGCTGCTAATGCTAGAACTGAAGCAAGGCAAGCTTATGATAAGAATGTCAGTGATGCGCTCGATGTGAGCTGTTTGATGCTCGCAACCATGAGTCCAGAATTACAAGCAGGACTTATGGATGTGCCTGCATTTGAGATGATCCAGCAACTTAGGGATTCATTTCAAGAGCAAGCTCGCACTGAGAGGTTCGACATCAATCGAGCCTTCAACTCTTGCAAAATGGTCAAAGGAACGCCGGTGAGTGCCCACGTCATGAAAATGAAAGGACACATGGATCACTTGGCTAGACTTGGTCACCCCATACTGTTGCAAATGGCAACAGACACCATACTTAATTCATTGTCTGATGACTACAAGCCTTTTGTAGTCAACTACAATATGCATAATATGGAGAAATCCATTGCTGAGCTACATTCCATGCTCAAGACAGCTGAATTGAGTTTGGGGACCAAATCTAAGGATGTTCCAATGATCGGTAATAGCAGTGGTGGTGGCAAGAAGAGAAGAGAAGAGGGCATGGTGGCAAAGGAAAGGGTAAAACCAATCCTAATCAAGGAGTGCCAAATGGTAAAAGTGTCAAACAAAAGGTCAAGAAGTTTAAGCCTAACACAGCGAGGACCGAGAATCGGTGCTTCAAGTGTGGTGAGGATGGGCATTGGAAAAAGAATTGTCCAAAGGGTGCAAGTGGCGGTGGAGGAAACGCAAGTTACTCAGGTAACACAACCACACTTCTTAATCACTTTTAGATACTTGTAAAGTACATTACGAGTAATCTAACTTTTGCAATCATTTATTTTATAATGGAGATGGAAAGTGATGATGACCAGCGTGAGATGGTGATGATCCCACGAACACCAAATTTTATAATTCAGTACTTTAATGGATTCAGTAAAAACAATTTTATTTTATTGTTTGGATAATTTTTTTTTATGTTAAAACAATTTTTTTCATTTGGTTTTAATAAGAATCCATGGTTGAATTATATTATGTGTGTGCATGTGTGATAATTACACTAGTCAAAGTTTAGTGACTAGATTGTAAGTTAAGTTTTGATTTACTTTATATTTCATGTTTTATACTTGTTTGATTGTTGTATGAGTAATGTTTTAGAAGCTCAATACTTAGATACTAGAAATTAGAAGTTTTTATTCTAAAGTATTTAAGAGATTTTATGAAAAGCATAAGGTTCACAAATTATTGAACATAGTTGAAACATCTTAAGTAATGGTTACTTATGATAGTAAGTTTCAAGGTGTTAGTATTAATATAGTATGATTATATTGTATATAATCAAGATAGACTTTAAAGAGTATTATTGCAAGTATTTTACACTTGTAATAAAGGAATTTAATGAAGTCATAATTTCTTAATAGGAATAATTGGATATTCGTATAATCCAAGTAAAGTGACTTAGACATTAAATGAACTCTTAAAAGGGTCAAACTATATTAAAGTATTTAAGAATTAAAAGGTATTATTGCAAGTCTTTTATACTTGTAATGAATACAATATTTAATCAAGTCATAATTCCCTAATAGGAATAATGTATATTTGAGAAATCCAAGAAATGACTTTGGCATTAAATGAGATTCTTAAAAGATACTAATACACTTAAGAATTGAAAGTATCGTTTCAAGTGTCTTATACTTGTTAGATATAGTAATCAATGAAAGTCATGATTCCCTTCAAAGGAATGTTGGATATTCGCAAATCCAAATGGTGACTTTGATAATTGATTAATTCTTAAAGGGTTAAACTATAAATTTTGACTAGGTCAAAAGTAGTAGTTTAAGTGATGTTTATTTCCATAAAATTTAGTGGGAGCTATGACTAACATATTCATTAGAGGTACTATTGAATATAGTAAGTTAGTTAGGATATTAACAACAAGATATTACCAAGTCGTTAGCCAAAGAGTTAAGAGAAATGATAAATGATTGTTGATTAGATTATTGCAAACCTAATAGCGTGGTCACAAGTCTTGTGATTAATTATTGCAAATCTAATAGGATATTCACACTCCAGTGAATAAGTTAACCATTTAAGGAAATTTCTTTAACTAGTAATGATATATCTACAAATCAAGTAACTAAAAGAGGCTTTAGTTATAAGGATAATTTTATGAATTCAAGAAACTAAGGAGTTACTTTCCAATCCTTCTATGTTTGCCGAATTACATAAATGGGCAAGACTAGAATATGTTCTAGAATGTTGCAAGAACAAAATCTAGCAAAGGCAAAAGAAATAGTATTTTTCAAATACTCGTCTTATGTCTTTAGTTTAATAGAAATGACTGGTTTAGTGATAAAGTTACAATTAAGGTTGTAAAAGTCATTAAGTAATCAACAGGAGCAAAACGAATAAGTAATGATCCAGTAATAATTCAGTATCTATGTCCAGTGAGGAATAATACATGAGTTAGTATCATTGTTATTCAGAATTTGTATGTTTTACAACATCCATGAATAAAAGTTTCTTTATTCAAAAGATATAAATCCGTAACTACTCTTCTTGGTGGGAACCTCGATGGGACGTTAACGTCATCGCGGTATTTGGTGGTAGATTCGAAGTTCTTCGAAGATAGCTACACAAGTTTTGTGTAAAACCAAATATCGGTGATATTCTGTTGGAGCCCGACGAATATTAGATTGACCACCGTGATAATACTTCGTGGTTGAAAAGTTCAAAAGTATTATTCACTAGGATTGTCCTTAAGCCTGAGGTATTTGGTTTGGGATACATTGACTAATGTGCTTTGGTTCGTCTTAGACAAATCTGAAATATGGTTGTCATACGAGGCTTTACGTTTGAATCAAAATATAACAAGATGGTAATTGCACCTCCTTTTTAGGAGAGATATTTATGAGTCATTTGAAATGATGATAACTGGAAAGTGCATGGCCATGCCCAAACGAACTGATTTGTTCTTTGTCGTTTATCACAACAGTTTGAATCAAGAAGTCATTAAATAATTTCAAATACAGGAGTTGATATTTTCTACCATGTTCGTGTTCGTTACCACAAATATCGTGCTGCAAGGGATGAACCTAACATAGTTGCCCAAGAAGTAGAGAAAGAGTGTTCTTTACTAGGAGACGCTATTAAAGAGTTTCCTTTTCAAAAACTATACCTGGGTTACGTAAGCTGTTTTTATGGGGTTGGTTACCTACATGCCCATCTAGAAGGCCACTGTAGCTCGTATCATTAAGACAAAGGTTACAAACTTGCACAAGTGGGAGTCTGAAGGATTTATGTGCACAGTTAGTCAACCTATGATGATACATCCATGCCTACGAAACACTTAAGGGTCACACCGGTGAGTGCATGTAATACGAGCAAGATAAGTAATGATACTTGGAAGAGTATTGATTCATAATAGTCATTTATGAATCAAGTTAAGTATTAAGTCAAGTTTGACTTATTACTAGATTAATTTATCTAACTAATTAATACAAATATTTGTACATTTACTAGTTGAGTAAATATACAATGTGTTGATTATAGATTATCCATAATATGATTTAAAGCTATTAAATCATATGGTGTTGGATAATATTATTGTGTAAATTATATAAAGTTTATTATATAATCAATTATTAAAAGTATAAATACAAGTATATATAATTCGTGTATATGGGTACCGAATTATAAGTGTATTAATACTAGGCATTTAATAATTAAGTGTAACAATAGTAACTAGATAAACTACAAGGGTTTAATATGTAAAAAAATAAGTTTAATTAAAGATTAATGTTAATTAAACTAGAAGGGACCTAAGTGAAAGTCCTTATATTATAAATAGAAGGCTTGGGGTTCCCTTATTTCCCTTACACCTAGAAGTTGAAACCCTAAGGGTTCCCTGTCCAAGTTTCGGCCGAACAAGAACAACACCAAGTTCTTGGTGTTCTTAGTTCTTCGTTCTTCGTGTTCTTCAAGTCTTGAAGATTCGAAGATCAAGTTAATTGCTTAGATCAACTAGAAGATCGCTCGATTTGTTCATCATCAGTGGATCTATCTTAAGCAAACAACAAGGTATGTTTTGAGAAAACCCTTTTCTCCCTTCTCCCTCTTGGACGATTTCGACCAAAGAACCCTAGGGTTCTTTGGTGTTGGTCGACCGAAACACACAAGCATTGTGTGTGTTCGGGTTTTCCGTACAAGGTTTCTTTATGTTAATCTAATCTAGATTTCCAAGATCCCACTCTTTTAGGGTTTAAGGATTAGGTTTAATCTAAGTTCCGCATTTAGGGATTAAATCAGCTAGTTGGTTTTAACCGGTCAAGAACAAGTTCATGTTCTTTGTCAGTATGGTTCGAACCAAGTCAACTAGGAGGTTGACCCAAGTGGTTAATCAGTATCAATGAAACCCTTCAAAATTCACATACTCTTTACTAGAGAGACATCACTCTCCAATCCCTTCCTTCCCGATTCCAAAATCTACATTTCCTTTCTCAATCGTTTCCCTTTCTTTTTTTTCCCTCGATTTCAGTTTCCATCACCAATTAACAATTTCCATTTAAAGTAATACCAATACCTATTACTTATTAACTTTCGTTCAAATACTTGTACTATTTATAATTTTCTTCAAACGTCCTTATACCATACTTGTAATTCCCGACTAACGGCTTTTAAGCTTCAATCCCAACCAATTATGGCCTAACCGCTTACCATACAACCTTCGCCACTCATCGGCTACTAACAAATTCTTGCTTCCTAGAAGCACCCATTTTCCTAATCTATAAACTTGTAGGCACCACCTACACGCAACAATACTTTGAGCACAACCCGTGTTTTCAACCCAATTTCTCACTTATCTTATAATTATAGCAATAACTTAACTATGTGGTTCTACATACACCAGATATGAACATCATAATCCTGATACATTAAATCATACTTTAACTATTTCATCGAGATGATCGGAAAGCCTCCAATCCATCACGACCCAAACTGTCACAATGTTAAGAAGCTTCCAATCCAAAGTGACTCATCCAATCTCATTAACCGGGAAGTCTCCGATCCAACGAGATCCATACAATACCATTCTATCTTGCATACAGCTCATGTACGCATCATTCACTTACCATCATTCTATCAGTTTCTTTCATAACTAATCACATTCTCTATTCAATTTACATTTCCCCAAATATCACATATTATTACCTTCCTCAAATCATATTCTTTTTATAGACCATTACTCCCACTTATCACTCTATACCACCCGGTATTAACATAATCATTTCTAATGCCTTTCACCAATCTACTCATTTATCAATCGTCTTTAGTCGATTCATTTTCCCATTATCAAAATTTCCAATCTTTCTTTCACCACTTAGGTAACCACCATTACATTCAACTATCCACATTATTACTGAATCACCCGGTCAACTCAAGTCAACCAATTGACTCCGATCCATAATCCAAGCATAAGCTATCACACTTTTTTTTATATGTCCCTTTCCAATAATTAATTGTTACCCTTGACTTAACATACCATTTCTAGGACATCCTACCATTAATTATCCTTTTACCCTTAGTATCGAATCCATCATCCATGATACAAACTTTTGTCATTACCAATTGTTAATTCTTACTCAACCCTTTTCGATTACTAAATTCTATCATCCCCGATGCTTATCCTTTCCCACATATTTCTATTTACGAGTTCTGAAACTTCACTATATCCTTGATCATTCTTTTCTTTACCGTTATTATACGGTAATACCACATCACTTATCCTTATACCCACCAAGTGCTACAAATTTTACTTTTGAACTTTTTCCTTACATGGTTTCCCATCCATATATACCATTCTAACCAAGTCTTAGTACTTCCGCGATGCTACCATCCCTTCACCGAAAGCGTTTACTATTCCTGTGATGATATATCTTTTAAAATCCTAATTATGCGCGATATACCAATCGCCAACTCACCTAGGCATATCATACATTTAAACATAACGAACCGGGGAAACCGTCCCCGAGTACATTTCCACATCAAACGATTAACCCACACCTATACATGCCATTTCACCTTAGCACCAAATCGTGCGACAATTCACCAATAAAACAGGAAACATCATACCATAAATTTCATAATTGTGGAAAACTTACCACACTTTTGCACCTTTCACATCAACATGATTTGACGAATTTTGAACGAGATTTTCTCTCTTTGTTAACTCCAAGCTACCATCGAACTTCCTCTTTTCTCCACTTGATGGCGATTCAATGACCCTTCGTTGAATTACCTTTTCCACATCTCTAGCATTAAATTCTCTTAGAAATTTTTCATGTACTCTTTCGGGACAAACTTCACTATCAATCTACTCGTGAACTCCTTCCACGACATCTAGTACCATATTCTCTTTCCAACTTTCATACCTCACATTCTTCCACAATGACGTCTCGTCTTTCAATAACCGGGATGCAAGAGTCATCATATCATCCTTCATCCACTTACTATCTTCTAACACTTGCTCAATTCCGCGAATCCACCGAATCGTGGCCTACGGTTCGGTACTTCCCAATTACACATCCAGTTTACACGCCATCAATGTCTTGAACGAACATCGTTCCCTTTCTTGCGTTTTGGAATCACTACCATAATCACCCAACATGACGAAACTCAATTATGTTTCTCTTCTGGTCTTAGAGGAACGTGTCATCTTCTCGAGTTCACCCTTTTGTTGCACCAATATTTTCACAACCAAGATTCAAACGATGACTCAACAGTCGAATAAAACACATTTATACCAAATCATGACATTTACCTTAGGGATCAACCCTAATATACTTTATACTTTACGGTCTCAAAAGACTAATCATGGCCATCCTATGGAAACATACGATCCTACTAGTATATCTTAATACTAGGGAGGTCAAACCTACATAATTCACTTAAACTATAGCTCTGATACCAAGTTGTAACACCTCAATTTTTAAAACATCATTTGAAACATATTTTTAAATAAAAAATATTACAAGCCCAATGTCTCAAAATACGGTTTAACGAAAACCTTTAAAAAGTTTATCAGAGTATTAAAAACGGTGTTACAAAACAATATCATAACCATAGGATAACGGGATCTACCTAAGAGCTACCGAGCTGATCAACACTATGCCACTTCTAACGGGACCTTCTAATCCATCGATCCTGAACCTGAGAACATAGCCACAAAACAAAGTAGTACGTGAGACAAAATAGTCTCGTGAGATACATGGGTTTTCGACCCATTCTCAAATATAATAAAATAAAAATCATATTCCTTACTTTTCTTTATTCGCTTATTACTTATTAACTTATATTCTTATCATTTACTCGTATTTACTAGTAAGATAACTGTAAGCTTACCCATCACATAATCACATACATGTAAGCTTTCCATAAGCTTACTCATCAAATACGCAACGGGTCATCCCAAGGCAAACTCCCCCGATGTGGGTTATCATCACAAGATTACATGGTAATTGGGGTTCTCCCAAACTTACCAAGATCTCCAACTCCCCTGTCTCGCGGGTTATCGTAATCCCCCTTTTTATCAGGTTATCATAGTCCCCCTATTGTTGGGTTATCGTTCACATAGATATACTACCCTTGCGCAGGGAGGTACCGCCCCAAGTAGTAATCTCAACTCCCCCACGAATGGGTTATCGTTATCCGGATACTTTTGCTACACACATTGAACATCAAATACGGGCCTATGCCCCACCAATTCATAATCAAACACAAATTAGAATACATATTGTTCTCTTTTCTTATTCAATTTCGATATTGACTTTACCAAGTCCTTTATTAAATAAAACATATTTATCATTTATCAACATCATGTTACTTTAACTTCTCTTTTGACTAGAATATGAATCTAGTCACTTTATACTTATTCTCCTAGCAATTCAATCACAACGTTTGTTAGTATAACATACTAATCAACATTGGATACTTGAAAATCATTGTCATTAGCTTTATTAATACATATTATTAATAAACCAAATGTCTTACTTTCTAATTCATACTCTTAATCATACATCATATTAATAAAGGATTATTAATCACTTTTTCATTATCAAAATCTCTTTCAAAATCATTAGTCGTTTAGACATACTTAGATAGTCTAATATTGGTATTTTCATATCTTTTCAATCATATCTTTATTAAAACATTTAATTAATAAAGACTCGTAAAACATTATAGTCTTTAAAATCACTTGCTATGTACTCAGTAAAAGTCTCATGTACTCACCTTAGCCACAGCTAAATCCAAATTGTGTTTATCAACACGAATCCTTGCCTTTCCTCTTGTGACATATCTCCAATCTCTAGGTCCTTGAGACCTAATCACCATTTATTCATATAATCCAGTTATTATCCATAACTAAACATCAATAACCCATGATAACATTCCCAACCAACAAGTTCATCCAATCTTGGTGGAAAATCTCAAACCCTAGTTCAAGATTTACACCAAGAAACCTCAGATCTAGCAAGAACACATTGTTCTTAAGCTAACTATGAGTGTTTTACACTCACCATGTTCATCTTCCCCAAAGGTTCATGGTATAAAATCCAAAACACCATTTTTCCCCAAATAATGCTAACCAACTAGCTAGATAACCAAGATGATCAAGAATCCTTACCTTTGATCTTTAGATCCTTCAAGATGGTGAAGATCTAAGCTCCAAGACACGAAAATCGCCCACTCTCTCTCTAGAAATCGGGTGCACACTTTTGTGGTGGTGAGAAATGAGCAAAACCCTAAAAATCACCGTTTTAAGCCCTGCACAGCGACGATCGCATCACTATTCCCTCGATCGCGTCGCTATTTAAAGCCCCGCGTCTTTTCGCGACACGACTTCGCGTCGCGAACTTCATCGCTATCCCAAGATCGCGTTTCACCCATCGATAAATTGGATTTCTGTTGGTTTGCTTCGACATTCGCGTCGCTAACTGCCAAGCGAACTTGACCTGGCACCCACTCTTCGTTTTCCTTCTCGTTCACATGATCGGTTTGACCCGATTCCGATTCCAATGATCATATCGCTCATAAACGTTACCTTAGCTACCAATAACCATCAAACCGTCTAACACTCGATCGAATATGAATTCATGCATACCAAAATCGCCAAAATACCTAATATATAAATAATCACAAATTCGGGTCGTTACAAAGCCCGTCACCACCAAGCCCGGTCCGAACCCTATGCCTAGCCCGAAACCATTTAATTAATACCCATTAACCAATTAAATACGTCAAGCCCGATAGTCTATTTAATTAAACAATTAATTAAACACTACGTTTTTCTCGTGTTCGTTGATTCCTCGAGGGCAACCCGAATAGGACTCTAAAATACCCGAACCGGAATACGATTTATTTGATGTGTTGGACACCAATTCCAACAGTGTCCCACTTGGACATCCCATCAACTATAAACGGTACGCGTTCGTGTATCCTTTAGAGTGTGCATAGCATGTGCAGCTGCTGAACTCTGAACTATCAGAAACAGTCCTATGATAAGTGATCATATGTCCTCCGTTGCACGATATCACATAACTAGTGACATGGACATGTCAATCACTCTAGTTACGATTATGTTTCCTGATTCGAGATTTATGATGACGTTTTGACTACATAATTGAACTTTCAATTTAGTCATGACCTGCACAGGTACTCTAGTGTCACATCAAATCAACAGGGGCCCATAGATATCTCCTCTATCACTTTGATCAGAGGGAACAAATAAACCTTAACCACACCATCTTCCTTCATAGTCATCACATGATACATGTAACTAATCTGTATAGCTACCAGTTACGAATAGCGTTGGAGTTAGACCAATGCATCACGAAATCATACTAAGGAAATGATGCATCTTGGTTTTAAGACTCATACGATATTATCGCCTCACAATTACCCATGATTAAGTCCATGGGGTAATTCTCTGAGCGTGGGTTTGTCCAACATTTAAATACTCCTTTTAAATGCTCATGAGAGTAGCAGCAATCTCCATGCAATGTTCATACTTTTGAACAATCTACTAACTCTCCCATGACATCTTAATTCAGTTCTCATTCCCATGAGAACGATTGACTGTGGACATTTAAGTAATATCTTAGATTACTTTGGAATAGGTTCTAAACATGCAAAAGGTTGAAATGGAATAATTAAATACTATATGAATGATAGAACACTTGCAAATTATTTACTCTCCATAAATAAATCATCAATTCATACAATTTAATTTTCACTACAAATTTCAAATGAATAATACTTTAAGATAAGTCAGTATGAAATCTAATTCCTATCGTCCTCGCATGAGCATCATGCTTGGCACGACTCAGTGCTTTAGTGAAAGGATCAGCCGGGTTGTTTTCCAACGATACTCTAGTCACTATGATGTCACCTTCCTCAACACGCTTTCTCACATAATGATATTTTCTGAGTATATGCCTGGTTCGACTATGATCTTTGGATTCTTTAGTCAAAGCGACTGTACCTTCATTGTCACAAAAGGTTTTCAATGGGTCCTTGATGCTTGTTACGACACCAAGATCACCAATGAAATTCTTTAACCATGTGGCCTCTTTTGCTGCCTCACTGGCAGCAATATACTCAGATTCACATGTAGAATCAGCGACTGCCTTCTGCTTGGAACTCTTCCAAGTGACAGCTCCTCCATTTAACAAGAACACCCACCTAGATTGTGAGCACGAGTCATCTCTATCCGTTTGGAAACTCGCGTCACAATAACCTTCCACAAAAAGTTCGTCTTTTCCACCATACACTAAGAACATATCCTTTGTTCTCCTTAGGTACTTGAGAATCGTTTTCACCGCAGTCCAATGATCGTTGTCAGGGTTGTCCAGGAACTGACTCACCATGCTCAATGCATATGAGACATCCGGACGAGTACATATCATGGCATACATGAGCGATCCAATCACCGAGGCGTAGGGGACTCGACTCATTTTCTCCAGTTCTTGCTCAGTACTGGGACATTGACTCTTAGACAATGTTATGCCATGATTCATGGGCAGATACCCTTTCTTGGAATCAACCATACTAAAACGTTTTAGTATTTTGTCCAAGTATGTACTCTGGCTCAATCCTATTAGACGTCTTTCTCTATCTCTGTATATCTTTATATATGTACGCTGCATCTCCTAGGTCCTTCATTGCGAAACATTTTCCCAACCAAGACTTCACATCTTGCAGTGTAAGAATATGATTTCAATAAGGAGTATGTCATCCACATACAGTACTAGAAAGACTACAACGCTCCCACTAGCGTTTATGTAAACGCAGGACTCATCTTCACTTCTAGAGAAACCAAACTCCTTGACTTTCTCATGGAAGCAAAGATTCCAGCTACAAGAGGCTTGTTTCAGTCCATACATTGATTTCTCAAGCTTGCACACTCTATCAGGATATTTCTTATTGATAAAACCTTCTGGCTGTCCCATATAGACATCCTCAGTAAGTCTTCCGTTAAGGAAGGCCGTTTTAACATGCATCTGCCAAATTTCATAGTCATGAAATGCAGCTATGGCAAGTAATATTCTGATAGACTTTATCTTAGCTACTGGTGAAAAGGTTTTATCATAATCAATCCCATGAGTTTGAGTATAACCTTTTGCAACCAACCTATCCTTATAGGTGTGCACATTCCCATCCATGTCTATCTTCTTCTTAAAGATCCACTTACACCCAACGGTTTTAATGCGGGAGAAGTCTCAATCAAGTTCCATATTTGATTGTCATACATGGACTGAATCTCATTCTCCATAGCCACTTTCCACTTTTCGGCCTCAGGGTCTTCTATAGCTTCCTTATAACTCGATGGCTCATCGTCATCAACTGGTAAACTATTACCAGTAGATGCATCACCTTCAGCAATATGGTAATCGTAATAATCACCAAAATGCTCAGGAGGGCGAACAGTTCTAGAGAATCTACGTGGAACGGTTGGAGTTACATTTTCTTCAACAGGAATCTCATCCTCTGGTTGAGTGCTAGTGTCAACTATAGGTTCCACTATATCTTCACTGTTTGACTCTTGACACTCTTAAAGATCAATTTTGCTCCCACTGTCTTCTTTGGATCTCTCTCAAGGAAGAATCCTCTTCGAGATACGAACACTTTGTTCTCTTTCGGATTATAAAACCGATATCCAAAAGACTGTCGTGGGCAGACAATGAAGTAGCACTTCTCTGATTTGTTATCTAGCTTGTCGTGAGATTCATGTCTTACAAAAACTTCACAACCCCAGATTTTCAAATGTTTGAGGGAGGGAGGATTCCCTGTCCACATTTCAGAGGGAGTTTTGGCAACCTTCTTAGTTGGTACAAGGTTCACGATATGTGCTGCAGTCTCTAAGGCATATCCCCAGAAACTCACTGGAAGTGTTAATCGACTCATCATAGATCGCACCATGTCTAACAAGGTTCGATTTCTCCTTTCCGACACTCCATTAAGTTGTGGAGTTCGTGGAGGAGAGAGTTGAGATACTATTCCACACCTCTTTAGATAGTCGATAAACTCTTGACTAAGATACTCTCTGCCCCTGTCAGAGCGGAGCATCTTAATCTTCTTGCCCAGTTGATTCTCTACTTCTTTCTGATATTCTTTGAACGTTTCAAAAGTATTAGATTTATGTTTAATCAAATAAACATAACCATATCTACTGAAATCATCAGTAAACGTGACGAAGTATCGTTCACCATGTCTAATGTTAGATTTGAACGGTCCACACACATCAGTATGTATGAGGTCCAACAAATCTTTGCCTCTTTCACACGACCCTGTGAATGGCGTCTTTGTCATCTTGCCAAATAAACAAGACTCACATACATCATCTGATTTCAGGTCAAATGATTCTAACACTCCATCCTTTTGGAGTTTAGCTATGCGTTTCTTGTTTATATGTCCTAAGCGACAGTGCCATAGACATGACTTATCCAATACACCTTTTGATGAATCAACATTCAATATTAGATTTCTATTATTTACGCAACCAACATTTTCATATATACCATTACAAGGAATAGCTTTAAAGTAAAACACATCATTTTTATAAATCAAAATAGAACCATTGTCATTATCAAAAACGAAATTAAAACCATCCTTAAACAATGCGTAATATGAAATAATGTTGCGTGCCATACATGGCGAAAAACAAAAATCTAATAAAAGTAAAGAACATCCACTGCTAAGCATGAGCTCATAATCTCCTATCTTGGTGACAGCAGCCGAGACTCTGTTTCCCATGATCAGATTAAGCTCTCCATGCTTCAACTTCCTACCATTCTTAAGTCCCTGCATATCAGTGCAAATGTGAGTACCACACCCTGTATCTAGATCCCAAGAATTAGACATAGAAGTATTGTGGAGTTCAATCATAAACGTACCAGAGGTGCCAGACTTTTGGACCTTATGATTCTTTAAATCATCCAGGTACTTTGGGCAGCTTCTTTTCCAGTGACCCTTTCCTTGACAGTAGTAGCATTCCAAATCCTTTGGTGTAAATTTTGAACATTTCTTTCTCTTACGGCTACTTTGGGTATGACCCACTTTAGCCTTCCCCTTGTTACAGGGTTTGGAATTTTCATTCAAAATTACACCCTTAGGATTTGTGGGAGGTTCAGAGTTACTGTTTGCTAACAACTTTGCTTCAGCAACTTTTAGCACATCAGCTAACTCAGATTTGGATATGCTTATCTTATTCTCTTCATAATCATTGGATATTGAAGAATAAGATGGTGGCAGATTATAAAGGATTAAACCAATTATAAACCTGTCACTAGGCTTTGATCCAAATTCCTCTACCTTGTCCATGTAGCCTAACATTCTTTCAACGTAGCTACATACAGGTTCTCCCTCCTCTAGCTTTCCCATGCTGAAGAGACGCAAGCCTTCAAATGCCGCACGTCTCCTTTCATTGTATTCCTGTCGTTCAATAGTCATAACACCTTGAGTAGGGAACATGTCTAGAATTGCTTGAGATGCAGCAATTGATAGATTCAAAGGAGGTGGTTGTGAACGTAGAGGTGGTGGAGGAAGTGGGACATTGTTGTTATTGTTATTGTTGTTGGTAGACATTTACAGAAGAAACAATTTCTTTGTTAGTGTATTCATTAATAATCCTTATGATAATTTTCCCAATCTTTATTCATAAGGTTAGGATACAACCACTAGTCATTTGATGTGAAGAGGGATGCCGTATTTCACACCGAATAATTTCGTGTTGTAGGAAAACTATTGTCAATTTCAATCTCATGAAATCCCTAGTTCTTTGAGATTCATTCTCTTAGAAAAATGGCATGTTAATCTCGAATCAATGCTCTTTCTAATCTATATGACAGGGATGCCGTGGATCATATATTAGAAGGTGAAACAACCATAAGACACCCACGTAGATTCCCGGCTCAAGTTCGCTTGGGTATCACGAGAATCGTTCCACTCACAAAATAATCTTACAATTAACGTACCGGTTAACCACACGAGTTTCGTTAATCAGATTATAATGTGGGCGCGTGTCATCTCATGGAGAGCACAAGATGTTCACATTTATATTAAACGGGAAGGATTTGTTTAATTTTATGATTATACTTTTAATCTTCACATCATCCTATTATGTGCGTTCGGTAGCTCCATTCTAAGACAAGGGAAGCGGCGGGGAAGGTCAGCGCAAGGCGTATTAAAAACGCGACCCCGTTCGAGATCATATCTCTCCTTTTCATCCTTTATATGCCTTATACTATGAGTGAGCCTACTAATCACATATGTGACAATGCATTTAACTTTAGTTATAATCTATATAAACTATTATATAATTATATTCTATGATAATTAAAACCTTTTAATTTCATTTACTAAAGTTTATATAGTATAATTAATTTTATAAACGTGCGAGGACGCGACGTTTTAATTACTATTATAACTATATATTATATAATATTTAATAAACTTTTATTACATAATATTATATATGTAAGGGATTTCGAAATTAATATATATATATATATATATATATATATATATATATATATATATATATATATATATATATATATATATATATATATAGTGTACAATTCAGTGCAGAACCCTTTTAAGCTACAGAACCGCAGAACTAATTTTAGACCTTTAGATTTTACAATTAACGGTCAAGATCAATCCTGTCATTTTTGTAATTTAAACCCTTTATATTTTTGGTAAAAAATAAACAAAAGGGTAAAATGGGTATATGAAAAAAAAATTATATCCCTCTAAAAAACCGTCCCCCCTCCATTTCTCACATTCATCTTCTCTCTCCAAAAACCCTAGCCCCCACGTCTTCCTTCCTCCTCCTCTATCTCTTGATCCAAAGACCATCAATTCAAGATCTCCATCGGCAGCAGTGACATTGAAATCGATTCGGTGTAGAACGCGGTCCTAAAATTGAATGATTGATCTGTTTCTCCTAATTTATTGTTTTTTGTATCATTTCAGGTGTTAGGGAAGTTTGTAATTTAACGCGATCAATTATCTCGATCACTCTCCTAATCTAGTTCAAATGGGTAAGCATCATTCAATTTGAATATGAACTTTTTGTTGATCATCCGAAAGGTTGCAAATTTATTTAATTTTGTGATTTATATCTGGATTGTTGCTAAAATTTGGATACGTGTATCCATGTATCAATTTAAGTGCCTTATTGAACTTGTTTCTTAATTCTAGATAACATTGAAGAGGACATTCGTGTCAGTGGTCCGATGATTTGTAACTAATTGAAGATGGGGTTTTTTTTAAATCCCATAAATTGGCCATAGATATTTTGAAAAAAACATATTCTACAAACTCCTAGAATACATTTGATATTTTGAAAAAAAACATTTGATGTTTTTTCCTTTGGAAATCTTTTTTTCCCCTGAAAACATTTGATGTTGATGCATGTGAGGTTAATTGTTTAAACATTGATGTTGATGTAACTGTTGTTAATTGTTGAAACATTTGAATATTATTCGTATTGTAGTTTGGTTTTTTGAGCTTTAAAACAAGTATGAAGTGTATATAATTTATGTTTACAGGTGTTAGGAGAAGTGGGAGGAAGAAATGAAGTGTAGTTTGGTTTTTTGAGCTTTAAAACAAGTATGAAGTGTATATAATTTATGTTTACAGGTGTTACAACGAAAGTCAGAGGCCTAAATCGATTGTCGTAGTCATATCGTAAAACATTCAATGTCAGCATCATCCAAACTACACTTCATACTGATACATTGATATTAAATCAGATTGTCATTACTGCATTTGATGTTTTGTCATTATTAAATTTGATATTAAAGTGTTTTCGTATAAACATTGTATGTATTGAAAGCGTAAACATTGTATGTATTTGGGCCAACATCATATAATGATTATTTTACGTAACACATTTCGTACAATACTCATTGCCTAATAGCAAAAACATCTTATGTTCCATAGATTACAGGCCGAAACATCCAATGTATTTCGTTAAATATTGCAGGCCGCAAACATCCAATGTATTTCGTTAAATATTTACACGCCGCAAACATCCAATGTATTTCGTCTGATAATCGATTTGTGCAATTTGACTTAAATACCCGTTTCGTTTAATATTAAAAAATACATATTAATTATTAAATGCTGCGATTTGATTGGCTGGAAGAGGGTTCTGTGGTTCTGTCGCTAAAAATGGTTCTGCGCTGAATCGCACCATATATATATATATATATATATATATATATATATATATATATATATATATATATATATATATATATATATATATATATATATATATATATATATTCTAAATTAAACTTTTAATTAATATTAATATATAATATATAATTAATTACTTTTAATATTTATGCCATTATTTCTATTATAAACAATTATAAGTAAATAAGATAAATAATAAAATAATTCGAAAATCCAATCCCTTTTAAAATTTTAAAATTTCCGAAAAATATTTAAATATATAAATATATACCAAAAATTATTTTCGGATATATCTATATCCATATTTAAAATATCTTTAATTTTAAAATCATATCTTTTTAAATCTTATTAAAAAATTTCGGATATATCTAATATCCCTAATTTAAATTTCTAAATTTTATCCTTATTTAAAAACCCTTTTAAATAATTATCTAGATTTACTAAATCGACTATTTTAGGCATATATATATTCCGAAAAATACATATATCCATACATAGGATTATTCCTTTTATTTAAATATTAAATAAATATATTATATAATCTTTTATGTATTTTCGAAAAATACATAAATATATATAAAATATTTTTCAAATCTTTTAAATGAAATCTAGATTTGATAAAATCTTTTCTTGTAAATTCTTGATAATTCCAAACTTTTGAAATTATCCTAATTAATTTATTTAAAAAAAACGTTTTTAATATTAAAATAATATTTCCGAAATACAGAAATAATAAAAAAACAATTTTTTTAATTTTCGGAAATTAATAAAACAATTTTAATAATACCGAAAATAATTAAAACAATTTTAATGGATTTCGAATTTTCGTCTAGCACAATTAGACTTGTAAATGGCGCTCTGATACCACTGTTGGGTTTTCTAAGCATCTAGCCACAATTTACTTTAGACGGAAATCAAACGTAACTTGGTAAAACACTGACCCGATTAAACTATTTGGACCGTTAGGTTTACAATTCTAACGCAACTAGAATGATTTAAATTAAATAATAAATTCAAAACTTACATTGTTGTGGTTTGGCGAGGATGACAAACCTTGTGATCTCGTTTTTGCCAGATTCACACTATGCCTAGGATTTAAAAAAAAAAACCCTTTATTGGTTCACACCCAAGGTTGGTCACGAACAGGACGATATACGACAACGTATTATAAAGCACCTTGAGAAAACGAGAACCAAACCAATCGAAAACCCTTTCGATTACCGGCGACGGCGATGGCGGAGCAGCGGTGGTTCGACGGCGGCTGGACGGCGGGGCAGCGGCGGTTCGGTGGTGGCTGTGGGGTGTCGGCCGAATGGTGCAAGGGAACAAGCAAGAGTTGTTTTGTGTGTTTTGGTTAATACCCTTTAACCTCTATATATAGTGCACCAACCCTAATTAGAGTCAAACTCTAATTAGGTCAAAGCCCGTCACCACCAAGCCCGGTCCGAACCCTCTGCCTAGCCCGAAACCATTTAATTAATTAATACCCATTAACTAATTAAATACGTAAAGCCCGATAGTCTATTTAATGAAACAATTAATTAAACACTACGTTTTTCTCGTGTTCGTTAATTACTCGAGGGCAACCCGAATAGTACTCTAAAATACCCGAACCGGAATACGGTTTATTTGATGTGTTGGACACCAATTCCAACAATATACGGGTGTGGCTTGGAAGTGTTCTAATTTATACTAATATACTAAATATAATGTAAGATACTTAGTATTTGAAGAATAATTATGGCTCCCTTTTAAATAAGAAATGAAGCAAATATTATAGTGTGCTCGTCTGGTTTGTACTTTCTATGTTTGACTTATGAAAGTCAATGATCAACGATATGGATATGGCAGTTTTGACTTTTAAGTTTCGACTATTTTCAAGGGTCTACAAAGAATTGGCTTATTACTTTCTATCATTTATTAAGTTTCTTGGGTTTATGACATTTTATATTTAAACTAGTTTATGACCCGTGAAAAATCACGGACTGTCAATAATTTTATTGAATGTTATTTTTATAGATCATAAAATTTTATCATTAATTGCATGATTATTACATATACAATAAGAAAATAAATCATGCTTTTAAAATGCAAAGTATTTGAGTTTCTAAATTATATAAATAATGTTTGTTCGGTTAACTAACCTGACTCGACGCATTTGCTCCATAATAAAATGTCTTTTTTAACCAGAACCCAATTTGACCCATTACCCAACCCAACCATTTTTCCTATCTAGTTTTTTTTTTTTTTTTTTTTTTTTTTTTTTTTTTTTTTTTTTTTTTGCACAGCAAAAAAGGCGGCAACGGGTTGAGCTTCGGCATTGCCATCACCCCCCCCCCCCCCCGAAGATCACCACACTAACATTAAAAACTTGAGTCTAGCAAAAAGTTAGACAAAACATTTACAAAGGGTTTTTTAACCAATCATCCCACGAAATCTTATATTTATGATTTCGATGAGTGATCCACGAAAAAGAGAAAACACGAATACTATCAAACAAATCTGTCTTTTTAAGCCTACTACTATCCAAAAGAACCGAGTTCCGGAATCTCCAAATCATCCGACACGTGGTAAAACCGATCACTTGGAACTTTGTCTTCTTATTGTTGACATTTGAGAAGGAATCACAAAAGGCAATCCACTGTTGGAAATTTCTTCCAACACCAAATTTCTTCCAACACCAACAGGTCCTAAATTGCACCAAACATAAACTTTTTTCCAACTTTGAAACGCAAGAATACAATCAAAAAACAAATGGGCCGAAGACTCTACACCCCCTTGACAAACATGACATGAGATTTGATCAATCTCCAACCCCTTTTTAGATAGATTGAGTCTAGTAGGGAGGCGATCCAGAGAGAGACGCCATACAAAAATATTTACCTTAATAGGAACGATTCTGCACCACACCGGATTGTATGTACAACCCGGATAAATAATCTTATCAATCTCCCTACGAGCGCTTGCAACTGAAAAAATCAATTGAGAATCAAGCGACCAAACAAGCTTATCGTCCCCCACACCGAAATTAATATTATTAAGCATCGAACTCAATCTAGTAAATTGGTCTAGTTCCAACCCGCCTCTCAAGACTCTTCTCCAATTCCATCTCCATGAACCATCCCGCCATTTCTGGTTAATAAGATCACCGTTTTCTAAATCAAGGCGATATAAACGATTAAATTTCTCCAAAAGAGGAACATTATCTAACCAAATATCAGACCAAAATTTAATCTTGTTTCCACTAATAAGATCCAACCGAATTGAATTAGCATCTATAATGTTATGGTCATGCAAGAATTTTACCGAACCAATGATCCGCGACCATGGGCCTTTGTAGGGGACTATCGGGTTGCTGATTGACATCCCACCATTCTCACCATAGATAGCGCGAATAACTTGAGTCCATAACGCATGCGGCTCGTTGAGAAATCTCCACTTCCATTTAAGAAGAAGGGCAAGATTCAAACCCTTAAGGCTTGCAACATCAAGACCACCTCTATCTCTAGAAGGAATCACATTATTCCAAGCAACCCAAGAAAGCTTATTTTCTTGATCATTACCACCCCAAAAAAACCGAGCACGTAATCGTTCCAATTGTGAGAGAACGGATTCAGGTACTCGGAAAAGGGACATCCAATAAATACCCACGCTTCCCAGGACCGACTTAACAAGAGTTAAGCGACTCCCAATTGATAGCATCTTCACTTTTCAAGTCGACAATCTCTTACGAAAAGCCTCAACAATGCTATCCCAACTCGATTTCCTTGACATATTGCCAGCCGTTAATATGCCAAGGTATCGACATGGCAAAAAACCAGCAGCACAACCCGTCCTTGAAGCCATATTCTCGATATCTTCGGTGCTCATCCCGACTCCATAAAAGTTGGATTTATGAACATTAATTTTAAGACCAGACATGTGATACAAATCATCAAAAATACGTATAATAGCGTCCATATCTTCTGCACTCCACTCCGTGACTACAATGACATCATTGGCATAAAAGAAATGGGAGATATTTAGATTATTGGAACCAATGAAAGCCCCTTTGAGAATAGAATTTTCCACCGCTTGATCGATTAATAAATGAAGGCCCTCCATTGCAATGATAAACATAAAAGGCGAGAGCGGGTCACCTTGACGTAAACCCCGATACATATTAAATTCATCCGACGGGCTTCCATTAACCAATACAGAAAGAGTAGCCAATGACAGGCAAGAATTAATCCACTTCCTCTACTTCCCACCAAAGCCCATTTTAGACATAATAAAGTCTAAATACTCCCAGCTAAGAGAGTCAAACGCTTTCTCAAAATCAACTTTAAATAAAAGCAACTTCTTCTTTTTCTTTTTATACTACTCAATAATCTCATTGACCATTAAAGGGCCGTCTAAGATTTGTCTTCCTTTTATGAAAGCAGTTTGCTCGATACTCACCACCGAATCAACAACTTTAGACAAGCGGAGAGCCAAAAGCTTTCCAATAATCTTGTATTGTAAACCAATGAGAGATATTGGTCGGTAATCTTTTACAAACAACGGGTTATTGATTTTTGGGATTAAGGTAATAAAGGAAGCGTTACACCCTTTTGGAATCTTACCCGTATTCAAAAATTCATTTACCGAGCACCATAACCGAAATAATAACATCCATAATTTCGGTTATAAATCTACACATTAATGTACTCGTACAATATTACTTATCAATGAGTCAATTAGTAACCTGTGAAAATGTTGTAATCCCTGTGAATATGGTCAAATAGTTGGTAAAAAAAAATCTTGGCAAGTCAACCCAATCCGTTTTAATTTTTTACCCCTTTTGACGCATTCCCCCAACCCGTTTTAGAAACTTTCAGCCCTAAAAGCATAATGCAATCACCTTACGTGTACACATAGCAAAGAAACTACTTTGACTGAATGACACATAGAGTCAAAGAAACCGGATGAGTAGATGCTTATTGAAAATTGAATCAATAGATGCATATTGACTTAAAGAAGCTCAAGAGCTTCATAACATATTACTATATATATACAATTATGATTAAATGGTTACTATTCACTTGAATTTGATTGGCTAATTTGTGATATAATATTTATATATAAATGATGTTTTCTATAATTATAAAGTGTAAATTGTATAGCTCATTTGGTAAATCAGATGGCATTTATGCTCAAGGTCACTAGCTCAAGGCTTGGCTTTTTCAAGTTTTTTTAAAACATTCGTTTTTTAATAGTCATGCATTGTATTAAATCAATAAAAAACATAATTCCGAACAACCACAGCGAAGCTTGACCTTACTCTACTTGTAACATACAAAATGCATATTGACATTTCTGAAAAATATAAAATGAATCAGTGTTAACACATGAAATGGTAATAAATAAACATTAAAACATTTGCAAATTAGTCTTCTTTTAAACTCAAATATTTAAAGCTGTTAATCCAAGCATTCAAAAGAATATTAAGAATATGATCTTTAAGTTATGAAATATCATGTTTGACCTCAAAAAGCCAAAAGTCAAACAAAACCTAACATTGTCGTATGGTTCTATAGAGTCATCAATCTAATAGTGCCTGCAAAATCCAATCGTTTTACGTGAAAAACTTTAAATAATTAAAATTTTCGCTTATTTATATGCGACTAAGGTGGAAATTATGATTGCAAAAGCAAAATCATACAAAAATATATCTAAATATTTATATACCTCAAGCGTTTTTAGATTTGAGGCAGTGACTATGTCACCCGCCCTTATTCATGATCCGCTTATCATATTTTCACAAGCTGCAACAATGAATACATGTAGAATAGAAATACAAATTTAGTAACTCACTCTTTCAAATTGAGTTATATGTCAAGGTAAATAACAAAAAAATATAATGAGAATAGCAAATAATTTTGAGTTGAAAGCATAAATTATACCAGCAAACATAAATTATAACAGAAACATAAACAAAAATAGATTAAAGCATAAACATAAAATTAAAAAATTACACCTAAAAACATAAATATTAAACTGATTAAACATTACATATAAACATAAATAGTGGGAAATTATACCTGCAAATACTGATTGTAAATTGAAGTTGAAGATCCGTAATAAAGAATCATACCAACAAATTTTTACTTTTAAGTGAAATTTTGGCTTCCAATGAACAACCAAATCTATGATGGAGAAAAGATATGAGGTCATTGCAAACCCAATATATGTATACATGTATATATGAGTTTTGATAATGACAACTGTTAGGGTTGTCAATAAGAATGGATAATAATGAGAATCTTTGAATTTGATTGGTGGAGGTAAATGTTAGAAAAACTTTTAAGTCAATTAATGCACATTAACATGTGCCTGGGGGCACTTAACATGTGTCTGGGGACACATGTTAGAAAAACCCATATAAATAAACCGGATATTTTGAAATGTAAAAAATCACCGTTTAAAAATATTCGGTTTCACCTCCTGCTCTGAAGACTTTTTCGTGGATTACCGGATTTATCCCGAAAATTTTGTTGATAAATAAGGAATAATAAAAATTACTTAAATTTTTTACTTATTAGTTCATGATTACGAATGTTGTTGCAACTAATCCGGTATTTGCTGTTAATAAACCCGATATTTTAAGTAACTATTTAATGTTATTTCAAATTTTTATATTCAAATATACACAATATATTGTTGATAAATAAAATAAAAAAATGGATTTATGTTTAGAATTACGTAAATTAGCAGGAAACAAAACTGAAGGCTTCTTAATATATTGTCATGTGAACAAAAGTGGGTCTAAAAAGGTGTCATGTGACCATCTAAATCATACTATTATTATAAGGGTTTCGTTAACGTGCATAAAACGCTTGTACATTCATTGATTGAGTAGTGTTCCTAAAATTCAGGGGGCGATTTTTACCTTATTTTTGACTTCTTATTGACAGCTCTTAGGACTGTCATTATCATTTTCCTTATTATAATAATAAGTAGATACATATTAGGATTAAATTGTTTATGAATCCGTAAATGAGGCATTTAAGTTTGAAATTATGTTTGTGTTTCCAGCTAAAGTTTGAAATCAGTAAATCAAGGTGATAACTAAGAAAAAAATAAACTAAAATAAAATAAAATCAATCATTAAATTGCGATTATATTTATTAATGTTGATTATGGGTGAATTTAATATATAAATGGATTAATATGATTAAATAGAAAAAATCCTTAACACGGAAAGAATTAAGGGTGATTTTAAAAGGTTTCATTTTTAAAGAAACTTAATTACGATTTTGTGATTTTATTGAATTATGGGTGAATTTGTGATTTTATTGAATTATGAGTGAATTTGTGATTTAATAGAATAATGGGTGAATTTCCTGTATTTAATTACGGAAAGAAAAATCTCATTATTTGTAATTTAATTAAATTATGGTTGAATTTAAATTACCATTTTTTGGTTTAGAAAAAAAATTTCACAAATTTGATTATATGCTTTTATTTGAGTGATTTGTTGCTATAAATAAGATAATAGAATTTAAAACTTGATAAAAATAATCACATAAATTTCTCCTTAGTTAACAATATCCGGATTTTATTTCCATGCAGGGATTATATATGGGGAATTAACTAATTTCTCCTCAAAATAGGGGGATTTAATAATAGGCGGGAAAACAAAAAAAAGTCCCTAAATGGCTGTCACGTGTCTTTAGGTGGTTTAGAAAATTGACATGTGGCTTAAAAAAGCTTGTTTTATTATAATATATAATATAGATTTATGATGTTGCAATTCTTTTTTTTTTCCAAAAGCTTTTGCCGCCAGCAAACTTTTATTACCGTTTTGTTGTAATAAATTATTATATTACCTATACAACTTACAATGCAACCAACCACATATGTTAATATCCTCCCTTATAAACAGTAATTATGAATGATAAATGTATATAAGGAAGAATTTGGACCTTTTAAACAGAACATGTTAACTTTGTATATGGGGTATTTTAGTCATTAAACCATTCCCCGCCGGCAACATTGTTGCTCTTTAGGTTTTGAATACACATAAAAGGGCAGAGATCGAGGGATGAGAGAAAGAGGGATGAGAGAAAGAGGGTGGTTATGGTTGGACTTCCGGCATGACAGGGGTTAATTTCCGGGATGTTGGTGGCATCGATGCGGATAGGTTGTTCGATATGTTGATGTGTGGGTTATGGTTTGTGTTATAGAGATATAGACATAAGTAGGTAAAAATCAATTTCACCCTTAAGTTAACATATATACAAAAAATTCACATCGGTTAGTCAAAACGATCATGAGTGCAAAATTTTCAGAAAAAAGGATTATAAATAGTCAGTTTTTTATATTTAAGGATCATAGATGTATTTTAGTGTATACCACACGAATCATCCGTATAATTTATTATTAATAAAAATGCAGCAAAAATATTTATTTATAAATATTAATTTGTATGTAAAAGAAAAAATATTTTATAAAGAAAAAAAAAAGGCAAATTTTAGTTTTTCCAAAAGGCGGTGATATATCATATAAACACCACAACTATTACTTTACTTAATTATATATTTAGCTCTAAATTTTATACTCTGTTAGACATTAGAAATATGAATTATATATTGCAAATAGCGAGAGTGACCGGTGTGAATAGAATCCCCCCTATATTATTATTGGTCGGAATAACCATCGAATCCGTTCTCTTTCTCTCATTAGATATATGCAGAGGCGCATCTCTTAATATAGAAGCTGATACAAATGACTAACTAATTCTGTAAATAAAATTAAAAGCACACTGGCTATCCAAAATCAAATAACCACGTTCTAATTTCCCATGTCTTTAGAAATCACTATTCTTCTAGTTCTTGGACCTCCACCTCTAATCACCTCAACGTACCCTGTTAGATTCTACACCATTGTTGACCACGAATTCCAATTTGCAATTCCTAATACCCTTTTCATTGATTTTCAATTCATTGAAGCCTTTTCATCCAACTATAAATGCCAACCAATTTCTCTAATCACATGCACATCAAAGAAAACCACCAACATTAATGGATCACGGTGGCAGCACTTCCAAAGACCACCGTAAGGACGGTGGCAGCAGTGGTGGAGATGAGGTGAGGTACCATGGTGTTAGGCGTCGTCCATGGGGGAAATATGCGGCGGAAATACGTGACCCGAACAAAAAAGGTGTTAGGGTTTGGCTCGGGACGTTTGCCACCGCAGAGGAGGCTGCCCGGGCTTACGATCGGGCAGCCTTTGACATGAGAGGTTACATGGCGGTTTTGAATTTTCCGGCGGAGCACCCGCCTACTTTTTCTGCCGCCGCCTACAATGCTGCCACCATGGCTGCCGCCTCTTCTTCGTCCATGGTTGCTACTAGAGAAGTGTTCGAATTCGAATGTTTGGATGATAAGTTGTTAGAGGATCTTCTTGATTTTGATAATAACAAATACAATAATTGAAGTGATACGAGAAAATGTAAGGTTTTTTATATCATCTATATATTAAAATAAAACATAATTTCTTTTTCAAAGAAATGTTGCATGGATGTTTGATTTCATGCAAAGATAATGGTGTGGCTTGGAAATGTTGCTAAGTATTTGAAGAATAATTATGGCTCCTTATTTCATAAGAAGTGAAGAAAATATTATAGTGTGCTTTTGTTGTTTGTACTTTCTTTGTTTGACTTATGAAAGTCAATGCTCAAAGATGTGGATATGGCAGTTTTGAGTTTCGACTATTTTCAAGGGTTTACTAAGATTTGGCTTATTAGTTATTACTAATTTCATCATTTCATATGTTTCTTGCGTTTATGACATTGTATATTTAAATATATAACCATGGTCTTATTTAATAAATGTGCTATATTTGATACCTATTTTACCAATATACTTTGGGGTAGTAATTCGAATGTACCTAAATAAATGGAAACTCAGAAATTGAACAACGTAACGTATATATTAGCAAATTTCATATCTTCCAAGGTCGTATAGTAACATTTTAGACAAATCCCGTGCTCATGACCGATGTGTGATTTGATTAAGGTCTTACAAACATTCCTCTAGGTACTCATCATCTCGATAGGCATAGGAGTGGTTCTGATACCATTTGTAACTCTCTGAACCCAATGTAATGATCTAACTAAATAACTTTAGGTCACAACTTAAAACCAAGGTGAAAATCTTAGTAGCTAATAATTTTAAACTTACAGTTAAATCTTTTTAAATTAATATTCACTAAATTAATAAACTTTCTATAATAATAAATTTATCTGGTCCCGACTTGGGCCAATGTAAAAATTTGAAAAAATCGATAAAATAATAAGATAATAATTTTTTGGGAAATCCCTTTATAATTTCCGGTCCCAAGAAAATCATAAATTAATAATTCATAGAAACTGAAAAAAAAATATTATACTCTGCTGAAATATGATTCAATAATTATACGTTTTCTTTTAAAGTTCAAAGCTATTTGAAGCTCATCTTTAACTTTTCTTATTGTGTCTAATAGCTCAGGTGTTGTATTTTTGTATTGTATCATAAAGCTGTGAAGAGTGTTCGATGTCATAAGTGCAACCTTTGGCGTAACAGGCTCCAAACACATTGTATCATCTTCGTCGACATCCTCTGCATTGTTCTCAATGATAGTACCCCATAATTTTCTTCTAAACTATTAACCTCAAAACATTCTTCATTTTCACCTGGGTAGTTCATTAGATTGTCGATATGCATCTTATTATGATAGCCACATTGATTGATCATAGTCTCAAGTTTCTTCATCAAAAGTGGATTCATCCAAATTTTTTGCAATGTCAGTAGAACGAATTTTACAGTGTTGAACACGTAATTATTAATTATTAACACGTTCGACTCTTTAAATTAATAAAAATTTAATTTATGGATAAAATAATAACTTTCTAAGTTAATAAATTTTTAAAGCCCCGACCTTATTAATTTAAAGATATTTAACGAACTTCTATTCCACTAATATTCATGTAGCACGACTTTTAAACTCCACTTATAATTTTCCGAATCCTTCTATCTCTTGTGACTAGTTGTTACAGATAATACTCACGGTTTGATTCGAACTGATTTTACAAATTGGTTTTCGAATTGACTTCCGAATTGTTGACATTTAAATAGACACAACTCAAAAGTCAAAACTCTAATTCAATACTAATTTTTGTAATGGTTCTTAAATATACCTCAGTTTTACCCATGACTAAAATTGAACCGATAACTTTAGTTATAAACAACATCAAACACCAATATGCTATAAACATAAATTTTAGTTCAATATTATATATATCATTTTCTTCGATTAAACAGATTAAACATATAATTAAATATCTTTTTTGTGTTCTTTCCTTATACTCCGTATGTCATTATTTACCAATAATTTAGAAGAGTAAATAGTTTTGGTTTAAAAAAAATACAATATTTATTTGATATTTCTGTTTAATATTAAGCAAATTAAATATAAAAAAATGTCCTTCAATTAATTCAAAAATTTAATACTAAAACTTTATTTTAAAACAGCAACTACTCTGGGTTAATTTAGTTATTTATTTAATTTTTTTAGCGATCAATTAATAAGTTAGTGATTCGAGTCAGACAATGATATTAAAAAGGAACAGCATGCCTTCTTACGAACCCTCCACCAATGGGGAATAAACCTCACCACTTATTTACCCGAGGAAAAGCTTTCAACAAGACTCAAACCAGAGACCTTGTGAAACAAAACCCAAATATTTATCTTAGTGATCAGTTAATCTATACCAACCGGTTACTTAATAAATAAATAAATAAATAACGATTTATTTTCCCTAAAAAGAAACTCACATAGTTTAAATCTAAACTAAAGCGAATACATAATAAAATGTTATCTATTGGTCACGCGAACAGTAATCAATGTGACGCATAGAATGACATAATGCTGTGTGATATCATGTTTTAAGCATCATGCCTGTGAATGCTAAGACAATGTCATTCTCCCCAAATTCAACTTAATTAATACTCCCTCCCATAAAAAAATTTACATTTCATTTGATCACAATCTTTTAGGAGACATTTAGAGGATATTTGGGATTGCTTATCGAAAATATATTATGTGTTTTGAAAATGAATAATCAGATAATCAGCGGTTACAAAACGTGATTTTGAAAAGTAGTGTTTGGATTTGATTATACTGTTTGAAATCGCAATAATCAGATAATATGTATTTTTAGTGTTTGGCAAACCTGATTATTTGTTTAGTTAATATGTAATATTCAAAACTCCATTTTCAAAACGCAAATAAGTAGCTACCAACCTACTTTTTCAAAACTCAATTTTGAAAGCTCCAAAACGCAAATAAGTGATTATTTCATACCTTTTGCCAAACACTAGTTTTAGATTATTTGTGTTTTCAAAACGCAATAAGTAGATAATCTACTTCAAATCGCAATCCCAAACACCCTCTTAGTGGTGGAGTCCTTTATAATACTTTTGATTAAAATATAAGATTAGATTAGAGAGTGTTGAGTGCTGTCTTCCGTATGTCTGGAACCGGACGATTCCTTGAACCAGCAACCTGAAAAAAGGAAACAACTCTATGTTCTCCGGAAGGGGTTTCTGGGAGAACACTCTGATGCTTAAGTCAGTATTTATATCGACATAAGGTCTTGGAAGTAATGGATATAAGTGAAAAAATGCGAAGTGAGGTTAATCGTTGCATATATAGGCTTTCTAATTGAGCGGGAAAACTATTGACCGTTGTAAGCGGGAGAATGAAGACTCGGCTATGATCCGTGTCCCTTATAGTCCTTTGGTCCTTAACCATAGACGAAAACCTTTATTCCATGGACAAAGGAGGTAATCAGCCTTGAGCCTCACCCGCATTAAATGCACCCTTGTTTCGAGGTTACTTTCCCTTAAAACCCGGCCATGCCTAAAGAAGGCTTTGGGACTTGTAGCTGAATGATGACTTTCCTCGAGTCCTTCCTTCGAATCGGTGTACTATTCGTTCCGTCCGTCCGGATATCCGGACGCCGGTTAGTTTGGCATTTCGCACCATACTTCATTAAGTCCCTCAGATTAGAAGCATTTTAATCGTTCGGGGTTAATTGGTTCTAATTTGATCCAGCCTATCCCTTTAGTGCGTTGTTTTTAATGTAGGAATTCGAATCGTTCGGCACAGTTACCGTTGTTTCCCTTAGCTGGGATATGACCGTTGCACGTCAACTCAATCTTCGCTCCCCTTCGCATTCTTTCTTGTTATTTATACGTTTCGATTGCTACTTAGTTTTTTTTCTCTAACTCCTTCTCTTTTCTCAAATCGCTCTTCCTCCTTCCCTTTCCCCCTTGTCTTTGTTCTTAATTTGTCACAGTTATGAAGAAAGATAAAGTAGTTCGAGAAAAAACCGACAAACCCGCTAGAGAGAAAAGAACGGCTATTAATACTTTTTGCAATCTATCGTCCGCTGATCTCCCTCAAATGATCAATGAGTATCATATCGACCCGCGTTTCGATATTCGAATCCCTGGTGAAGGTGAGACCATCAGATCCGCTCCTGATGGCTACGAACCGGTGTACCTTCAATTCTTACAAGGGGGACTCCGGTTTCCCCTAGATAATTTCATTCTGGCTTTGCTTCAAGATCTGGGAATTCACATTGCTCAACTCGTGCCTAATTCTTTCCGAAAAATCATAGGTTTTATCATGTTGTGTCGTGGTTTAAACATCCCTCCTTCCGCCAAATTATTTCGGTACTTCTATATTGTTACCGGCCGAGGTGACTGGGCTATATTTGCCCTTCGCCCAGGTCAAAGTGAACGTATATCTGGTTTGAGGGATTCCATTCGTGACTGGAAATTCCAGTTCTTTTATGTGAATCGTTCTGCTTTTCGCGACGTTATTTTGCCTTGGGGAAGGGTTGTATGTCGACCTTCCGGTCCGCTTCCTGAACTTTCCGAGGAAGAGTCGGAACATATCACAAGCCTTACTGCTGCACAAGTGGAATGGGAAGACCCGGATGAGGTCCTTCTTGGGATGGCCGATCTGAGCCCTTTCTATGCCGCCAGAGGGGTCCGTCCCGTTTGGAAGTTGAGCGGCGAAGCCGTTCCATTATTGCACCGGTTGCGGATGTCGAAAGGTTCCTTTCTTAAGAGCGCCGTCTCCGTAGATGATGCAAGCTTGATTCCTCCTCCTTCCCTGACTGTCGAAAATTTAAGTTCGGAAGGAACTCCAACTCGCGATCCTACAGAGGGTGGGAGAGACATTGGCTCCGATCCTCCCCGCGACCCAGAGTTTACCAAGGAGGATACAATGATCCAGGATTCTCAAGTAGAGGGCATTAATCCCAGGTTTCGTTTTATCAGCCAAATGCCTTCGCCGGACAAGGGCCTTCGTCAGAGGAGAAGACGGGAGAGTGTTCCGTCTCCTGCTCCGAAGCGTTCTAAGGTTCTTTCTACGGGTACGATAGGCTTCTGATCTCTCTTTTTTCTCTTTATATATATATATATATATATATATATATATATATATATATATATATATATATATATATATATATATATATATATATATATATATATATATATATATGCGTGTGTGAGGAACACAAATATGCTTTTTTCCACAGGTTCATCAGTTCAACCTTTGGAAGCCGGTACTTTTGTTACCATGGAGGGAACTTCTCTACCCATGCCAGCCGTATCTCTTCGACCTGCATAGTTGGTTATGCCCCCAATTGTCGCAACGAGCGTTCCGTTATCTTCTTCATCCGGTGGTCCCATCATTTTGCGCCGGCTACCTCTCGCTCGCCCGAGCTCTTCAGCTGTTGCCAAATTCGGGAGTCGCTTATTCAGTTCTGCTGCCTGACCTGCTTCCCCTGATCAAGGTTCATTATCACCCCAATTAGCAAAAAGTCAATCAAACGTTCCTGATCCTGCGCCTTCAGGTATGTTCTCGTTTCTTTTTCTTTTTTACATTATTATTGTTATTATATCTTCCTTTTTTTTATCCTTCGCAGCAGGCTTTGCTAACTTTGCCACTTCTCAAGCCGTGGTTATGACAATATTATCCACCGGAGGTTTGAAAAAGATCACCGAAGGCAAGGACCCCAAAGCCGATTAAACCCATGCCCCATTTGGTTTTACCTCCACCCCTACTATGGGGCAGGTGGTTGTGTCAAAGGCACCCTTTATGGAGGAAGTGGTGATACTTACTCCGGACGATTCCATCATCAAATCCAAAGCCGGGCTCTTAAGTACCATCGATCTCTTAACTGACCTTCAGGCTCAAAGAACCCGTTACGAGCAAATCTCTCGTAACCAACATGCGGAATTCACCCGTATATCAGAATTAATGAAGAGCGCCAAGAATCTTTATGAGCAAGAGAGGCTCGAGAAGGATCAACTTGCAGAGTCTATGAGCCAGTTTTCACGAGAACACGAAAACTTACATCGTTCTGTAAGAGATAAAGATGCGTAATTCATATATCTTGAAATTCAGAACAAGTCTGCTGCCTCCCGTATTGCAGAATTGGAGGCCTCTCTCGTCGAAAAAGATTCTCAGATGAGAGAGATGGGTCGCCGTGTTGCCGAGACAGAGGCCAGCAACGAATTGTTGAAGAAAGAAGTTGGCGAGGAGCGTGATAATGTGAAGTGGCTGCTTCAAAAAGAAATTCCCGGTGTTGTGGAGACGCTGTTGTCTTCTGACGAATTTGTTAACAAGAACACAGCTTTGCAGGAAGAGACTTTGAAGCACGGCCGTTACCAGGGGTGCGTGGATACTCGAGAAATGTATCCGGACCTCCTAGGGCATGCAAAGCTAGCTCACGATCACTCCGGAGGTCAGGCAAAAATAATGAGCTTATTTGAAACCCTAGTGTCACCGGATTATGACCTGATTCGCTCTTTTGAGGATGGTTTTGCTGGGTTGGAGGATCTGAAGGGTCTTGTTGCTAATCTTCCTATCGAAGCCGAAGGCGTAGGAGAGAGCTCTGTTCGTCCGTCTTGATGTTTTAGTCTTTCTTTATTTGGTTGTGTGTTGATCGGAACTTTGATAGGTTTTGTTTATTCTCACCACTATTGTTGTGTTAACTGATGTAATTGCATGTTATTTGGTGTTTATTATCTATTTTTATGACCTTCGTTCTTTGTCGCCCTTTTGTAAATTTGCTTTTGTTATTTTTAAAAAGGCGTCCCTAATTAAAAAATCACAACGCTTAAACTCTTCGTCGTTTTATTAATGGTCCGGTTTTCATCTGGACTTAGGGCTGTAACCGCCTTTCGGCAAGTAACAAAAACCCTTTCATAGCTATGAATGTTTAATATGTATTCGTTCGTTAGTTTCGTTTACTATTTCTTAATAATTTTTTCGTTCGCAAATTCACGCATTTGTTTCGAGAGTTTTTTTTTTTGTTGACAAAATATCTTGCCCTTGGCATATTCATTCAATTGGTTCATTACAAAACAAGCCCCTCAAAACCCTATAGTAATGGGTGGGGTCCATGATACATTCGATTGCCTATCTAGAAGTGGAATTTTCGCAAATTCCTCATGTTCCATGTTCGCGGGATCAACGTTCCGTTCATCGTCTCCAGTACGTACGAGCCATTCCTTCTTGCTTCCTTAACACGATAGGGACCTTCCCAATTTGGGCATAATTTCCCTGGCTTTAGCTTGAGACTTGCCTCGTTCTTTCGTAGGACAAAATCTGCCACCTTGCACGCTAATCCCCGGACCCTTTTGTTATGATGCCTTTCTGTTTGCAGCTTGTATGCCGCCTGTCGAACGACTGCAATCTCCCTGCGTTCGTCTATTAAATCTAAATTGTGCCGAAGGGCTTCTTCATTGCCGTCCAAATGGAAATTGCCCACTCTTGGGGAAACCAGCATTGTTTCCAAAGGAATCATAGCCTCGGATCCGTACACCAAACTATATGGAGTCTCCTGCGCGGCACTTCTAATCGTCGTTCGGTATGCCAACAGAACGCTTTGCAGTTCGTCCACCCATCCTCCTTTCGTCCTGCTCAAGCGCTTCTTTATCCCCTTCACTATCGTTTTATTCGTAACTTCTGTCTGACCGTTTGCATGGGGGTGTGCTACAGACGTAAAATTCTGACGAATGGAGAGCTTCGCGCACCATTCTTTGAAAGAATTATGTGCAAATTGCTTCCCGTTCTCACTAACAAATGTGTGAAGAAGACCGAACCTGCATACAACATGCCGCCACACAAACTTCACGATATTGGATCCTGATATGCATCTTAGGGCCTCCGCTTCAACCCATTTGGTGAAGTAATCTACCGCAACGACCAAAAATTTTACCCCGCCGGCTACCTTCGGGAAAGGGCCCACTATGTCTATTACCCATTGGCAAAATGGCCACGGGCTAGTGATGCTTGTGAGGTTTACTGTTACCATGTTCGGAATGTCGGAATACATTTGGTATTGCTTACATTTCTTGATGTATTCTTTCGTATCTGTAGACATGTTTGGCCAGAAATAACCTGCTCTGAATAGCTTTTGCGTGAGTGCCCTCGCCCCCGAGTGTGAGCCGCATAATCCTTCGTGAACATCTTCTATGGCCCTTGCTCCGTCTGCTTTGTTTAAGCATCTTAACCAATGAGTTGAATAACCCTTCCTGTATAAGATCCCTTCTTTGATCATATACTTACTTGCATTACCCGGATCTTCCTGGCCTTCGTCTTATCCTCAGGCAAGATCCCTTCTTGCAGGTACTTCCGTATATAGAAGGTCCAGCAGCCTGCTTCCGGACTGGTGTCCATGACCTCGTCATGTGTTCCTTCAATGCTTCGTTCCGTAAGGACCTCCACCAACACTTCCTTGGTTAGGTGACAAAATAACATAGATGCTAGCTTACTCAGAGCATCCGCCTCTTTATTTTTTGTTCTTGGAACTTGAGTTATTTCGAACTCTTTGAGGCTCGAGATTGCTCCTTTACTTTCGTTAGGTACTTCTGCATATGGACTTCCTTAGCTTCATACGAACCCTTTACTTGATTTACTACTAACATAGAATCTGCGAAAGCCCTCATCTTGCTAATCCCCAAACTTTTTGCTAAACCCAGACCGGCCAATAATGCTTCGTATTCAGCTTCATTGTTTGAGCATTTAAAGTTGAATCGAAGGGCATAAGTAACCTTTTCATCATTTGGACCCGTCAGAACCACTCCTGCCCCACAACTTTCCGCACTCGCTGCTCCGTCCGTATACATTTGCCATACCAATCCAACCGGAGCATTTGTTCCTGAGGGTTCTGCATTCTCTGCCAAGGATACGCTTTCCTCGTCCGGCATTTCCACTAAGAAATCTGCCAGAGCTTGGCCTTTAATGCTTTGCCTCGGACGAAAGGTGATGTCATGCTCTCCCAACTCTATGGCCCACTTTGTTAATCTCCCGGAGCGCTCCGGTTACAACAGGATGGTCTTTATGGGCTGGTTCGTCAGCACGACTATTGGATGAGCCTGAAAGTATCTTTTTAATCGCCTAGCAGTGTATACTAATGCCAATATCAACTTTTCAATCGTTGAGTAATTCAACTCAGCGTTCTGCAGGGCCCGACTGATGAAGTATACCAGTATCTGCTTCTTTTCCCGTTCTGCGATGAGCACGGAACTGACTGCTTCTAAGTTTGTTGATAGATAAACGGTCAAAGGTTCCCCTCCGATAGGACTAGCCATCATAGGAATAGTTCTAAGATATTGTTTCAATTCTACGAAGGCCTTTTCAGCCTCTTCCGTCCATTCCCTTGTTCCTTTTTTTGTGCATCCGTGAAGAGCTTTGAAGAACAGGATGGATTTCTCTGCGGATTTAGCTAAGTATCGTCCCAGCGCCGCTAACTTTTCATTGAGGCTTTGTACGTCCTTTACCGTCCGCGGAGTTTTCATTTTTAGCAGGTTTTCCACCTTCTCAGGATTGGCCCGTATGCCAGATGTTGTCACTACATGGCCAAGGAACTTGCCCTTGTCGACCCCGAAGGAACACTTCTTTGGATTTAGCTTCATATTGATTTTCTGCAGTTGCAACAGTGTCTCTTCCACATCTTTTATCAAATCATCGTTCGTTCTACTTTTGATGACCATATCATCCACATATACCTCCAAATTTCTGCCGATCTGGTTCTGAAATGATTTGTCTACCAGACGTTGATAGGTAGCTCCAGCATTCCGTAACCCAAAATGCATTTTTACGTAACAGAAAGTGCCCTTCTCCGTGTGGAAAGAAGTTTTCTCTTCGTCCTTCCTGGCCATCTGGACCTGATAATAACCTTTGTAAGCATCTAGGAACGACTTCCATTGATATCCCCCAAAGATTCGACCTTTTGCTCGATCTACGGAAGGAGATAGCTATCCTTTGGGCACGCTTTATATAGATCCTTAAAATCAACGCACACGCGCATCGATCCGTCACTTTTCTTGACCAGAACAGGATTAGCTATCCATTCGGGATATTGGGTAGCTCGCAACACTCCTGCTGCCACTAAATCATCTACTTCTTTATTGACCACCTCGTTTCGGTGTCTAGCCATGGTTCGCCTAGATTGTTTAACAGGGGGGAAGGCTGGATTCAAACTTAGCTTATGCTCCGTCACTTCCCTTGAGACACCCGTCATATCTTTTGGCTCCCATGCGAACGCTTGTTTATGTTTTATCAACAAACACTCTAACTCTTTTTGCAGATTCCGAGGCAAATTTCCGCCAATTCGGACCTTAGTGTCTGGATACTCTGGGTTGATGATCAGTTGGACCTCATCTTGTTCCGTCCAACTATCCTGATGTGTGATGATGTTACATTCCAACGGAGGCATGTGCATGCTCTGGACAGTAATTACACCCTGTTCTGAGGGGAATTTGAGTAGGCCATGAATGGTGGACGGAACGGCTTGAAACTGCCACAGACCCGTCCTCCCTAAAATGGCGTTATATCTTGAAGGTGCTTCTATGATCACAAATTCCGCCAACACGGTCTTATTGTGACGTTTCTCCCAATCGGACAACATGAGAGGGAGGTGAATTTTACCTCTAGGCCACACCGACTGTCCGGCAAAGCCAACGCCCGTTCCGTTTGCGGGTTTTAACAAGCTTTTGATGTCGGGGGAAAGCTTGTCGAAACAGTCACTATACATGATGTTAGCAGAACTTCCTGAGTCGACATAAATTCGGCGGACCAATGTCTTGGCTATTACTCCAAGAATAACCAAAGGCTCCGTCCCGACATACCCTTCCGGAATCGGCTCTCCTCTCCCAAACTCCACTACTCCCTTACACCGCTTTCCCAAGAAAGGGGTTGACATTTCCCCTTCTAATGCAAAAATATCTGCGTTGTATGCTGACGTTCCTTTTTTCGTCGGAGGCTCCGCCACAGCAACCTCCGTCTTTCCCCTTGCCTGTGCTTCCTTCTCTCTTCTATAGCTTTCGCATGAGGCAGTTGTGTGCCCCCATAATCTTATGGAACTCGCAATAAGCGTTTGGGTCTCTGGGGTACCGTTTCCTGCCTCCCTTTTCTTCCGCTGGTTTTTGTGTTTCGTAGGTCGAGTAAGCTTCCCGCCTGGGCTCACTGTACCGATCATGCGAAGACCTTCCTTCCTGGGGCCGTCCCTGATACAAGGGCTTTCCCCCGTATCCGGATCTAAATGACCCCTTCATTCTTTCTGCACCTTTGTGTGAACTGGAATTTATCGTTCCCTTCTTTTCCTGAGCCTTAAAGCGCAGCTTCTCCGCACTTTCCTCCTCTTGTTTGAGTACTTTGTTCACCACATTAATCATGTCGTCTGCTTTATCAAAATCTCTTTTTGACAGCTCTCTAAATAGCTCTCCTTCCCTTAAGCCATACGTAAAGGCCGCTATGATGAGCGAATCTTCCCGCACAGGAATCTTCCTGCTTTGTTCATTGAATCTTTTGAAGTAGGACTTGTTTGACTCTCCTTCGCGTTGTCTGCAAGCCATGATGGATTGAGAACGTTGCTGATATTTCTTCTGCTGTATGAAGCTGTGACTGAATTGCGCGGCGAGTTCTTCGAAACTGGCTATACTTTTTTGAGGTAAGCTGGATAACCAGTATCGAGCCGAGCCTTCTAACATTCCTGCGAAGTACAGACACCATAATTTCGGGTCCATAGGAATCATTTTTACAGCCCAACGGAAACTAGCTACATGGTCGTCAGGGTCTCCCGTGCCGTCGTAAGACTTGACTCTGGGCCCTTTCAGACCCGGGGGGATTGGTGTCTCGTTGACATCATCTGTGAACGGAGACCGGAAGACTCGAGATCCTGAGGAACGACATATTGGAGTTCCGTTCCCCTTTCTGCGGAGAGGCCGCTCGTTTTTCCCTACTTCTCTTTGGGGCCTTCGCTCCGCGTTCGAACCGGAGGGGTCTCTTCCCTGTAGACTTCCTCCGCGGATTCTTCCTCTCTAGAGTAGGTTAAGGTTTTTTACACCCCGGTTCTCCCTTCCGTCATTTTTCTTTGACTTTTCTCCATATCCCTTAGTTTCCTGAATTTGCAAAAGAGGTTAAATTCTTCTATCTCCTCTCTCGTTGGTTCGTTCTCTCCTGCTCCGAAAGGAGGAGGACACATTGAGGTATTAACAAGGGCAGAAGTGGAAGGAGGAGTCTGCTCCGCCCTTGCCGTGACCAAAGGTCGAACCAGCGTCATCTGGGATGATTCCCTTCCTTCGGCGTTGAGTCTTGGACCATTTTGTTCAAGGTCCCACAGATGGCGCCAAATGTTGAGTGTTGTCTTCCGTATGACTGGAATCGGACGATTCCTTGAACCAGCAACCTGAAAACAGGAAACAACTCTAAGTCAGATGTTCTCCCGGAAGGGGTTTCCGGGAGAACACTCTGATGTTTAAGTCAGTATTTATATCGACGTAAGGTCTTGGAAGTAATGGATAAGTAAAAAAATGCGAAGTGAGGTTAATCGCTGCATATATAGGCTTTCTAATTGAACGGGAAAACTATTGACCGTTGTGAGCGGGAGAATGAAGACTCGGCTATGATCTGTGTCCCACGGACAAAGGAGGTAATCAGCCTTGAGCCTCGCCCACATTAAATGCACCCTTGTTTCGAGGTTATTTTCCCTTAAAACCCGGCCATGCCTAAAGAAGGCTTTGGGACTTGTAGCTGAATGATGACTTTCCCCGAGTCCTTCCTTCGAATCGGTGTATTATTCGTTCCGTCCGTCCGGATGTCCAGACGCCGGTTAGTTTGGCATTTCGCACCATACCTCATTAGAGAGAGAAAACATTTTACTGGTGGAGTGATTGATAATAATATTATTTTATTAGGTGGACCTCTCAAATTTGAGAAATATAAACTTTTTTATAGGATAAAATTTTAAGAAGAAATGTATATTTTTTTATGGAACTGGGAGTAGTATATAATCACCGGCATCATGCCTGTGGTTATGGGGATGGCTAATCCGACCCGTATTTTCCAATCACATTTTAAAGCTTTTTGGATGATATGTTTGACCGCCTTTTGTTAGTCACTTAGGTGCTGTTTGTTTTTTGACAAAAGGTCTTCCTGAGGTCTTTTGTCTTCGCGTCACAGACCACGCGCAGAAAAAGGTTTGCGCAGATGTTTGTTTTTTGGAAGCCCGCAGACCTTATATTGTCTACCTAAGGTCTTCCCCAGGAAGACTTGGGCATTAGCTTCTTGGGTCTTCCAAACTTTAAAAAAAAATCTCCAAACTTAATTAATATTATTAATATATATTATTATATTAATATATATTATTATTATGTTAATATATAATATTATTATATTAATTATTATTATTATATTAATTAATATTATTATATATTAATATATATTATTATATTATTATATATTATTATATTAATATATTTTATTATTATGTTAATATATAATATTATTTTATTAATTAATATTATTATTTTATTAATTAATGTTATTATTATATATTAATTAATATTATTATTATATATTAATTAATATAATAATATATCAATTAATATTATTATATTAATTAATATTATTATATTATTAGATAATAATATATATTATTAAATTTTAATTATATATATTATTATATTTAAATTATATATATTACTATTATATATAAATAAAATATAATATTAATATATTAACTAATATTATTAATATATTAATTAATACAATTATTATTATATTAATATATATACTATTATTATATTAATGTATTATATTATTATCTTAATTAATATTTTAGTTTATTTAAGCAGTCTGCAGATGTTAAAAAACAAACAACAGTTTTCTTGCAGACTGCAGACCTTTGATCCATCTCAGAAGCTGCAGCATCTGGCAGATGTGGTCCGCAGACAGCAGATCTTTTTGCTCTGAAAAAACAAACAGCACCTTAGTCCACCCAGAAGCTGCAGTAATTGGCGGATATGGTCCGCAGACAGCAGATCTTTTTGCTCAAAAAAACAAACACCACCTTAGAAAATTTCTAGAGTATATGTCAGGCCGAATATTGTATTTTTATAATAAAAAAGTTATAATAGTGAAATTCTTATACTTTATTTAAAATAGTAACAAGCTAATGTGTAGATTTGTAAATAGCCTTGGTAGAGGTATTCGTTTGGACGGTTTGGTTTTATCCGAATCAAATAGGTGAAACCAAATAAAGTCCGGTTTTCAAAAATTCAAACCAAACTGTCCAAACTAATTCGAAAATCAAACCGATCCGAACCAAATAATAATTTAGTTGGTTTGGTTTTATCCGTTTGATTTTTCCTTAAAATTTTACTAAAAAAGTATATAACATAAATAATATCCGAATAGTAAAACACCCCTAAGCCTTGGTCCCAAAATCTATAATCCCACAAAAGGCCAATTTCCGGGGTGGTTTTCAATCCAAACTATTAAAAAGTTATACTTCGTACCATAAATTCTGTCATTTGATTTTTGTTTCATTAAAATATTATATTATATTAAATATTAATTATATATAAAAATATAAAAGTCTATAATATTCACCATCAGTCCATCACCAAGTTGCAATATAACTATTTCCCATGGATCCATTGAAACTGGTCCAATACCTTATGTTTAATGACCCGCATTTTAATTTGTACTCCTCCCCTTAATAAAATTCTCATTTCACTCAAAATATTTGTCCTAAAATAAAGTTCTCATTTCTCATATTGAAGGGACTCACTCAATAAAATAATATCATTATAATGTACCTCACCACTAACTATATCTTAAATATATTTCCCCTCTACAAAAAATCTTATATTTTAATTAAATTTATTCTCAATGACCCCACTATTATCTATCTTCTAAAATATTGTACACATGAGAAATGAGAACTTTATTAAAGGACGAAATGAGTATAAAGTAAATATAATTATTAAGTTTTATTTAAAAACAATAATTATTACAGAAGACATCACTTCAAATTCGTCTATACACGATGCATCTAAACTTTCGTCTTCATTGTAGATTTTTTATTCGGCAATTCAACTTTAAAAATTATGATGAATAACTTTAAAAAAGTCGATGACATTAAATAGTAATTGGTAATTTTTAGACTTAAAAAGTTAAAATACTTATCATTGGTTTTAATTATAAAAATAACCGAATGTTCGACGAGACTAATAAGAAATTAAGAAGTCAGTTTCGCTGTTCGCACAAGACATATTTTGCCTTCTACATTCGTCAACCATTAATGTCAGCAAGTGGATGACGTCATAAACAAAAATGTCTTGAGCATCATATGTTTTCTTTTAACGAAAATTTTGTTTTATAATCAAATCATCCTGCTTTCATTCTATTATCTATAAAATAAATAGCATGAAGAAGCACTAACATTTTTTTAGTTAATTTCATCATTTAACTTGAACTAAGTATTTTAATGCAATGTTATTTTAATGTGATTGAGATTGTAGTTTTGTACTACCTCCGTCTCAAATTTATTGTCCACTAGACAAAAGGCACACAGTTTTATGAAAATGCAATGTTTTATTCTAGAAGGTTCATCAGACACCCATTGTTGAACAAACCTCAGCTTTTCATTGAACTGCTCAATAAGATCATCAACCGTCATCCTCTCCGTCATCCGCAAATTTAAGAACTCGGACCGGATCCTATCCATTTCGAAGGAATTGCAATAACGTTTACACAACTATTCCTTGAAGTGATCCCATGTTATCATGTTAACCGTTTCCTTGGGTAGGTGCTCAACCAACGTGTCCCACCACACCATTGCCCCGCCAATTAACTTTTGGGTAGCATACATCACTCTAAATTTGGGTTCACAATTACAAGCATCCAAAGTTCTATCAATTTCCCTTAACCAATTTAATGTAACACTAGGATCTCAACTTCCACTGTATTCGAGTGGCTTACAATCTAGAAATTGTTTGAATGTACATGAGGGTTTCATTACTACTTGATATGGTTGGTTAGTGAATTGGTATTGAGGCATTCCTTGACTCAGGTTAACATAATAGTATTGTGGTTGTAACATTATGGGATTAGGTTCGGTGGATGTTGACATTAAGGGTACGGTCATGGTAAAAGCTGGTGTCGAGGGAATTTGCATTGTGGGAGTAGACAATGTAGTATTGGGCATAGAGGAAAAGTTTGGTTGTTGGTTATTTTGGTTTTGATTCATACCATCGACAATACTTTGAAGATGTTCTAATCGACTTTCTATTCTCATAATATATTCTTCCCTGTCTGTATTCGGATCCCTGGAAGTGCCAATAATTTCCGGTTCGGAATTCGGTGGAGTTACCAACGGATTGGGATCGTTATCGGCCATATCTGTTAACAAGCACAACATCTCACGAAACGTTAGTTTAATACGTTAGTACCTATCATACTAACTACTAACCCCACATTCACTTAAGCTCTATACCCACTTATTTGGAATGTTTGACCAAACTCGAGCCATGATTTGGGAATGCTACACCTAAATGTGCGCACATCGCCAAACCAAGGCTCTGATACCAAATTGTAACACCGTAAAATTTGAAACCTTTTTTTTATACGGAAGCATCCCAACTAAACCATTATCCAAAAGATAAGTTCATTACATAATATTCAAAAGCATTATAGTTTATAAAACGTTATTACTTAACACTTCGGCTCGTTACAAAACGTATCATACAAAGTGGTCAACCATTCCAATCGAACACCTCTTGACCCGCCCATCAAACCAAACTTGCAAAAGAGTCAACGAGGTGGGGATTAGCACAAAACTAAGTGAATGATTAAAGCATACAATTTATATAAGCACAACAGTTATGAAGGATTTATGTGCACAGTTAGTCAACCTATGATGATACATCCATGCCTACGAAACACTTAAGGGTCACACCGATGAGTGCATGTAATACGAGTAAGATATGTAATGATACTTGGAAGAGGATTGATTCACAATAGTCATTTATGAATCAAGTTAAGTATTAAGTTAAGTTCAACTTATTACTAGATTAGTTTAACTAACTAATTAATACAAGTATTTGTACATTTACTAGTTGAGTAAATATACAATGTGTTAATTATAGATTATCCATGATATGATTTAAAGCTATTAAATCATATAGTGATTGGATAATATTATTGTCTAAATTATAAAGTTTATTATATAATTAATTATTAAAAGTATTAAAGACAAATATATAATTCGTGTATGTATATACCGAATTATATAAGTGTATAATACTAGACATTTAATAATTAAGTGGGACAATAATAACTAGTTAAACTATAATGGTTTAAAGTGTAAAAGGATAAGTTTAATTAAATGATTAATATTAATTAAACTAGAAGGGCCCTAAGTGAAAGTCATTCTATTATAAATAGAAGGCATGGAGTTCCCTTATTCCTTGCTCCAAAACCGAAACCCTAGCCCCCATACTCCCTCCCATTCGGCCGAGATCAAGGAAGAACACAAGTCTTTGTGTTCTTCAATTGTTCTTCGTGTTCTTCGTGTTCTTCATAGTTCTTGAAGATCCAAGTTCATTGCATCAACCAACTAGAAGGTTTCTCGTTGTGTTCATTATCAGTGGACTAACTTAAGCAAGATAAGGTATGTTTTGAAAAAAACCCTTTTTCTCCTTCTCCCTCTTGGCCGAATTCGAACCCAGGAACCCTAGGGTTCTTGGTGTTCGTCGAATACCACAAGCATGTGTGTGTGTGTTTGAGTTTTTCGTACAAGGTTTCTTCTATTGGTAATCTAATCTAGATCTCCATGATCCCAATCCTTTAGGGTTTAAGGATTAAGTTTAATCCCACTTCCGCTTCTAGGGATTAAATTAGCTAGTTGGTTTTAACCGGTCAAGAACAAGTTCATGTTCTTGGTCAGTGTGGTTCGAACCAAGTGACTAGGAGGTTGACCCATGTGGTCAATCAGTGTTAATGAAACCCTTCAAGTTAAGATTCACATAACTATACATAATTAACCACCAATAAAGAGGACCGGCGGCTCTACAGAACCCTAAACCATTGTCGGCCCAACAATGGTAACCGATGGCCCCTTTACTACATTGGCAGGGTAAAGCTTTCTTCAAATGCAACACATGCATCCAAGGTCCAATTATCCGTTATCCAATAGTAAACGATGGCCCAACAGAATTCACCCATTACTGACCTCTATCCACCCGAATGCGCATTCAATCGAGTAATTAATAATCGTCATTAATTACTATACCAATAAACAAGCCATTAGAATCACAGCCAATATCTGTCTGGAATGAAGTTCGCGCCGCGAGACACCGCAAACTATAATACTGCTCAGTTACTACTGGTCGGTTACTACTGGTCAGTTACTACTGGTCGGTTGCTACTGGTCAGTAACTACTGGTCGGTTACTACTGGTCGGTTGCTACTGGTCGTTTACTACTGATCAGTTACTACTGGTCGGTTGCTACTGGTCAGTTACTACTGGTCCGTTAATACTCGTCCGTATTCAAACCCAAGTGAAATACTATCTACACCATTATAACCCATACAAGTTGTAGTCTAAATCCACTCACCTTAGCACCGCAATCTTGTCAAACTTAGTGGTCTTATATAACTGAGTTTCCTTCCATTTGCCTGTAATAACAATATAAACCGAGTTAGTAACCCGAAATCGCCAAATAATAATAAATACCAATTTAAGTTCAAAGACAATATCCCATTCAAATATCTCTACTATTACTTGCATTCTATCAATAATTCATTACCACTCATCTAAGACTTTTACAAGTCAAAGTCAACCAACATATTAGCAAATAATCTCATTTTGACATATTGTGGCCAAACAGGTCAAAATCAAGCAAACTAACTTTAGCACTTCACAATTCATGTCTTGTAAAACCTAAAATTCCCAACTTATCACAATTAAACTTCTAAAGTCATATATAAACCAAACAATGCATTTTTAGGCCAAATTTAACATATAGGCCCAAACGGGTCAAAACCGAGAGCAAGGTTCTAATACTTCAAAAACATAATTTTTATCAAGCATACAATTACCACATTATGACAAACCTCATGTTTACATGTAATACTTGAAAACACCCAAACTTTTTCAATAAATGTTTGACCCAAAAAAGACACCTCTGACCACCTGTAATAACTCAGAAATCTGAATACTTTTCTGACCATATCAGTTCATGAAATTATGATATAAATAAAGTAGACTCTTAGACCTTCGAAAAGACTGGTCGCACGCCCAAAACGGAGTTACGCTTGATTTTATATGATTTTTACAAAACTACCAAAATTCGGCAAAAAGCTATCTTTTTCTTTAGCTACGGGATTTTATACAAATTTTCATCCAAACACCCAATTACTCAAGACAACAACAACAACCATTCATGCTATGGTTAATTCCCAGCAACAATAATCATTTAAGCATGTCATTTTCACTAAAAGTTAACTACTGTAAGCATAAAACTTCATTTTCTCAAAATTAGGGTTCTAGCTTCAAATTCCATTAATGGAGGTTTTATGGAAACTTCACAATTCAAGAATATCACTAACAATTATACACATATAGCTTGAGTAATCAAACATAAACACCAAATAAATCATCAATTTCATTTTCTAAGCAAGAATCTCCAAGAACTACAAAAACCTATTTCATCTTTTAACAAAACTATGAACCCTATAATAGATGGAGATTTCCTTACCTAAAGCTTGCTTCAAATTCGAAAATCACACCAGAGATAGCAAGGATTCAAGCAGTTTCTTCAAGAACAAAGTTAAATCTTCCAAAAACTAAAGTGGGTGTATGTGTGTGTGTATGTGTCGAATAGAGCAGGCAAAGACAGAGGAGTTTTTTGACACCTCAATAATGCGTGTCTCTCAAAGAGAAATCTAGCATAGATCACTTAATCACAATGTCATACAGTATAACCAGATTATTGCAGATCAATTTAATAATATAAACTAACTCTGTTTTATACAACGAAGGTATATTTGGAACCCTAGTTCAAAAGTGAATTCAAATATATATAATCAATATAATACCTAAACATTTCAGTTTTACTAATATTTTAACCACATAGTTAAAATACAAATAAATTCAAATAAATCAAATAAAATATATAAATATTAATCAAATAAATATTACTTACTGAAAGTAATAAAAAATTTAGGCTGGGTATCAGGATGTTACATATAGTAAGATGGACAATAAAAATGAGACAAAAGGAGTACTATATTAAGATTAAAAGATTGATAATTTACAATTCCCTTCTAAAAATGTGAATCCGTGTTCCAAACTGTAGGTAACCGCTTTATATTGGGTACCCGCGTCATAGAAAGGGACATGATATGTTAGCTAGGTGAACCGAACTGATCCATAAACACAGACATTCGATACTTTTGAAAACTTTAAAATAGGAAACCATACATATAATATACTCCCTCCTATCTCTAAATAAAATTCTCATTTCTCCTTAACTTTTTATCCCCAAATAAAATTCTCATTTCACAAGTTGATGGGATCCACTTAATAAAATAATATAAGTTTCCGATTCAGCGCATAACCGTTTAAAGGTGCAGAACCGCAGAACCATCCTAACATCCAATGTTTTCTATGTTATACATAAATTGTACATTTTCATACACGCTGTAACACATTTACACATCCAATATTTCCAATTTTTTATATAATTTACACATCCAATTTTTTATATAATTGTATAAAAAATTGGAAACATTGGATGTGTAAATGTGTTACAGCGTGTATGAAAATGTACAACTTATGTATAACATAGAAAACATTGGATGTTAGGATGGTTATGTGGTTCTGCATCTTTAAACGGTTCTGCGCTGAATCGGACACTTTATAACACATAATATAATTACTTAAGACCCCACTACTAAGAGCATCCCCAATGGTTAACCTCACAAAAGCTTATTACTTTTGCCACATCAACATTTCACTTACCAAAAACCTTTTCATAAATAACATCTCCAATGGTTAACCTTTACAAAAGCTTTTTCTTTTACAATATTTCAAATTTACCTTTATCTATCTCAAATATTTTATAAATACCCCCTATATATAATTTGACAATTTTTTTAACATCTTACTAAATATAATATTTTTTAAAATGTCTCATATAAAAATATTATAATAATTGGCATTAAATATTATATAATTTATTTATTAACTAAAAAAATATAATAAAGAATTTATATATAACATATCTACGGTTTAAAATAAAATGTTATTAAATATAAGGGACTAAAAAAGACAAATATTGAAAGATTGTTAAAAGGTTAGTAGAGAATAAGTCTTTGCAATAAGCTTTTCAAAAAGCTAGGTATTCCAATGGTAAAAAGTCTTTCAAAGACTTATTGTAATAGTAATAAGCTTTGATAAGCTACCATTGGAGATGCTCTAATTATCTATTAACTATCATTCTCTCTCCAAACCAACTTTATATTTTAATCAAATTTATTATCAATGACCTTACTACTAATTTTCTTCTTAAAATTTGTGTTCAAGAGATATGAGAACTTTATTTTTAGGGACGGAGGGTGGGAGTAATTCCTTTACTTATAGCAAAACCTGAAATTGTCGACGCTTACCTTGCTTGTGCCTCAATCTCGTAAAAGATGATCATGTTAAGTGAGCCTCAGTCGGGTCATAGATGACCATAGTTTAATAGTTCACCAATATTTAATCAAAATATTTTATCATTATAAATTTATTTTCAAAAAGTATTATCTTAATAATATTTAAGTATACTATAATTATTTCAAGATATGCAAATCCTAACCTTGACTTTCATGCATGCCGGTCACGTTTGCTGGAGTTCAAGATCGCTAGTGGGTTAAAATGATTTTTAATTCATGTGACATGGGAGGATGACGTCATAATTTGTGATATCATGTTTCATACGCCAAGCATATGAATGCAAGTATGCAACGCCCTTGTCATATATTCCAAAATCCAAATCCAACATACGTGTACAATTATTAATATAATTGTCATAATTGATTATCACTTTTATTGTTACAAATATTTATATCGTAAAGTAAATCAAAATCCTTCTCGATAAAGAATATGAATAAGTATATTGCTATCACTTATTATAATAACCATTTAAAAAAAACGAGTGTGTTTATAAGTATAATAAAGATAAAGATAATATATACTATAGTAAATGTTTAAGGTAGTCCAAGAATTTTAGCTAGTCCTAAGGGACAATTAATAGCCATTAGATCAAGAAAAAATCAAAGGTTAAGATCAATATTCAAATCATACAAACACATGTGCTTCAATACATCAATACCCCACCCACCTCCGGCGGCCGGCGACGGACGTCGGGGATGGGCGGCGGCCGGCAGCAGCGGACGGCTGCCGGAGGTGGCCGCTGGTGGTGGTGGTCGTGACTGGAAGCACATGTGTTTCACCTTTTGAAACACATGTGTTTTGAAAATAAAGGAGTGTATATGTACAGCCAAGCATATGTGTTTCATGACTTGAAACATATGTGTTTCGTTACTAAAAGCACATGTGTTTCAGTAATAACAGTTGTTTTGAAAATAAAGGAGTATATGTACAACCAAACACATGTGTTTCAAGTAATAAAGCACATGTGTTTCATAACGTCAAGCACATGTGCTTCGTGATTCAAACACAAATGACTTGCTTGTAAGTTACATGTGTTCAGGAACAAAAACACATGTGCTTGGCTTTATGAAGCACATGTGCTTCATAATGATATGTTCGTCACTTGTTTTGATTTTTTTTCTTGTTAGTGAAGCACATGTGTTTCATAACGTCAAGCACATGTGCTTCGCGATTCAAACACAATGACTTGCTTGTAAGTTACATGTGTTCAGGAATAAAAACACATGTGCTTGGCTTTATGAAGCACATGTGCTTCATAATGATATGTTCGTCACTTGTTTTGATTTTTTTTCTTGTTAGTGAAGCACATGTGTTTCATAACGTCAAGCACATGTGCTTCGTGATTCAAACACAAATGACTTACTTGTAAGTTACATGTGTTCAGGAACAAAAACACATGTGCTTGGCTTTATTAAGCACATGTGCTTCATAATGATATGTTCGTCACTTGTTTTGATTTTTTTCTTGTAGTGAAGCGCATGTGTTTCGTTACGTCAAGCACATGTGCTTCGTATGCTCCCCTGTGTGTTTAGAAACTCATGTTTTTAGTGACTTGAAACACATGTGTTTCGTGACCTGAAGCACATGTGCTTCGAAGTAATATGTTGTGTTTTAGTGAAGCACGTGTGTTTCAATACATCAATACCACCACCACCCCCATTACCACCAGCACCTTCACTGTCACCCACCACCGCCGCCGACCACCGCCGCCGGCCACCGGCGGCGATCAACGGTGGTCGGCCGTCGCCGGCGGTGGCTGTAGGTTGGGGATATATCTTGTCAATCTTGATTCAATGGCTAGGATTTATCCCTTGGGACTAGAGGAACTTTAGGGCACCCTTGGGGAAATGCACCCGGTGCCGTAGCTAATCGAGTCAAAACCTTTGGACTTCCTAGAATACAAATCTATATACTATATCAAATACTTAATAACAAATGCAAAAACTTCTTTGTGACGTGATATAGATTGATAGAATTACTTATGAAATAATGAGATAATGAGAAATCAACGTATACGTTGTTTAACTTATCATGTATAACTTAATAAGTTGAGTTATATATTTGTTAAGTAACTATTATATGATTTAATTAATAAGAATAATTTTTTGCTTAATAAACTATTTGTAAACCAATAAGAGAGATAGGTCGATAATTTTTTACAAAAGTCGGGTTTTGAATCTTTAGAACTAGAGTTATAAATGAAATGTTACAACCCTTGGGAATTTTACTTTTACTCATAAGATCCTCTACCCAATTAAATATATCATCTTTCAAAAGGTCTCAAAATTTTTCTTAACATCATATTATGCGAGACATAATAAATGATGTTAGAAAGAAGAAAAAAAACTCAACTTGAGACCATTTACATAATTAAGTGGTTCACAAGGGTCAAAATCTTATATTCCACACATGGATAGATTTGGAGTCTGGTTTGTAGAATCTAAAAGCAAAAGATACATTACATATAATTCAAGCAAATTATGAAAATACATGGAAGGATTCTCATGACCGAAGCAGAAATTATGTCAAACTTTACATATATAAAAATGACTTCAACAAGTAGTTTTTATGCATTTGAAGTTGCCCTTAGTGCTGCCAACAACTCTAAAATTATTTAGAATTTCTAAAGTTCCCGGATTATAACCTAATAATTGTAAAAAAAATATATTTGAAATGTGATGTTTTATTATTGTAAGCCGGCAATTGGAATCTTGATTTGACTTGTTCCATGATGTTGGTGGTCCAAATTCCATTTGAAAATAAGATTTTTTGCTTAATATTCTATTAATATGTTGAATAACTACTCATCATGCTTAACTAATTATGTCCATTTCAAAATTACACACTTGTTGAGTAATCAAAATAACACTAATCAAAAGGAGATGCTAATCAACGAGGCTTGATAACTTGATTAAAAGTGACACAAAATCATATGAAAGTACGGAACAAGTAAGGTATATACTTCCTCCGTTTAAAAATAAGTGATACACTTTGAAGTTCATAATTTTTTAGGTAATATATGATAATGAAGATTAATAAGATTAAATTAGATAGTTAATGAATGATATGTACCATATATATTAATTAAAGTGAATTTAATGATGTTTAAAAGTAAAAGTAAGGGTAAATATGTCTTTTCACTATATTAAAGGAGATAGTCAGTGGGTGTGGGCCCTACTACCTTTTACTAAATATGGTAAGTTTTCAAAGTGTATTACTTATTTTGAAACACCCAAAAATAAAAAGTGTATAATTTATTTTAAAACGGAGGAAGTATATATGATTTAAGTCCTAACTCCTAAATCAGAAAATATCAAAGTAATAAATGATTGAGAAATGATATTTGTGCATACAATTTGTACCTATTCATAGGCTTACTTACTTCTAATCTTGACATGTGTCATCCACTAATTCTCTCTCTTCATGTCATCCCTTGATTTTGACATTTGTCATCATCAAATTGGTAGGCATATGAGTAGGCACATTTAATAGGCACCATTGGACTATCCCCATTAGCAACTCAACACAACCCAACATTTTTGTTAAAAAATAATATCTGTCTCTTCCACCTACACAACCCAACCCAATCTTATTTTTCACACACATTAACAAATCAACTCAACCTAAATTTTTATTACTTATTAAAATCAAAACAACCAATTACAAAAATTTACCTCACATAAAAAACAAAAAGAAAGAATAAAATAATTGGTGACCCTCAAATGACCTTGGTCTCCTCCACCAACCTATGTCACCTCTTTAGATGACCCCCTCTCTCTCTTATTATTATTATTTTATTAGGTGACTCAACCCCAACCAATACCAATGGGAGTAGTCTTAGATTTTCTTTTCAAGTTGTATTTGCGCGGGCATGAGTGCTAGACGAGGATATCTGTACCTTCCATCTGTTAGTGCCATTCATATCTTAGATAACGGTTAGTGCTAGACAAGTAATTTAAACCCCGAACCGATGGACCACTAGAGGGGTATAAACGGAAATTGCAATTGGCGGCCGCATTTTGCCCTACACATTATTTATCTAAGAGTAAATTACATTGAAAGTCCCTGTGGTTTGGCATTTATTACAGCCACAGTTTCTGGTCTTCGTTATTACACTGGAAGTCTATAGTGTATTCAATTTGTTACACCCGGCGTCCCTCTGTCAAACGGACATCTGAAATTTCCGTTAAGTGACCCATGTACACCTCACATGATGGGCAAAATCATAATTTCACTTCCCCTTTTAAAGAGTAAATTACACGAAAGGTCCCCGTGGTTTACCACTTATTACACCCACAGTCCCTGAACTTCGTTTATCACATCGGAAGTCGCTGGTGTATTCAATTTGTTACAACCGACGTCCCTCTGTCAAATGGGCGTCTAAAAGATCTGTTAAGTGACCCATATGCACCTCACATGATGGCACAATGGTAATGCTCTGTAAATAAGTGATCATGAAGTTCGGTGAGGAAAAAATTAAAAAAAAAATCATGAATACACAAAACACATACCGTACAATTCATTGCAGTCGTTTTCTTCATCATTCATACCTCTTTCACTGCTCAATCAGTCGATTGGCCCATCATTGTTGGAAAAGAAGGGTTTTTTGAAGAACAAATAGAGCGGAGAGAAGAGAGGGAAATTTGAGAGAGAATAAGTGATAGGACGGCTGATGTAAATTGGAGAACACGCGTCTGAGGGAGTAAGGAGAATTACCATTGTTCCCATAATGTAAGGTGCACATGAGTAACTTAACTGATGTATTAGATGTCCGTTTGACAGAGGGATGTCGGGTGTAACAAATTGAATACACCAGGGACTTTCAGTGTAATAAATGAAGTTCAGGGACTGTGGCTGTAATAAGTGGTAAACCACATGAACCTTCTGTGCAATTTACTCTTTAAAGGGGGAAGAGAAATTATGATTTTGCCCATCATGTGAGTTGCACATGGGTCACTTAACGGAAGTTTTAGACGTCCGTTTGACAGAGGGACGTCGGGTGTAACAAATTGAATACACCAGGGACTTCTAGTGTAATAAACAAAAACCAGGGACTTCAGCTGTAATAAGTGGCAAACCACATGGACCTTCCGTGTAATTTACTCTTTATCTAACGTTTGCTAAAAATTCAAAATCCAAGTGGCTTCCGTACGACCTACACGTATTTTGTCGAAAGAAATAATATTGATGCTTATAGTTTGTATTTAGTCATCATATGATAACATGTGTAATCTATTAATTATTTTTTTTTATATTTTCTTTTAAATTTAACATTTATCTTAATAAATCAAGTAAGTAGATATATAAATAGACAATGATATCATTTCATATTACTTGATTTATATATCTACTTACTTGATTCAAGCTATTCATGGCCTTAATGGTGGTTTAACGGGGGTCAATTCAGTTGGTAAAGTCTCCGGGTTATGGAGAAATATTCTTAAGGTTAATAAGGAGTATCATAAGGTTAACATTCCTTTAGAAAATTGGTTTATCGAGACCACCGGGCCATCCGGTCATAACCGTGTTCTAACTTGGGCTTTAGAGAGCAGCGGCCTTTTCACCGTTTCCTCTCTTAGGAAAGCGTACGATGACTTATATCTTCCTAGAGCGCGTATTGAAAACTTTGTTTGGAACAATCGGGTTCCGATAAAGGTTTGTATCAACGCGTGGAAAATCGGGCAACGTCGTATGCCGACTAAACTTAAACTTGCCAAAAGAGGCGTCACATTTCTGTCCCACTTATGCCCGTTGTGCAATCTCGAAGACGAATCCGAAGACCATCTTTTTGCTACCTGCTCGTTTGCACGGAATTCAATTTCAAGAATTGGGTTTTGGTGGGGTTTTAATGGCGATGATTGCATCTCGGTTTCTTCCATCCTCTCTTGGGGAAATTGAGCAGGTCTTTCGGGGAGAAATCTTATGGCCTAAACGTTGATGCCATAACATTGATGAGGTTTCTAGAACTCGTTTTCTCCTATTTTGATTCAAATTCTCATTAACGTTATATGATAATAAAGATTCCGAAAATTTAGTGTCTAAACATAACTTAACGAGGTTTCCCTCAAGACAACCATTTCCAACAACACGAGAATTTAAAATAATATATACTTTATTGTATCCAAACGTAAATACAAAGTCATCAATAATTAGTTTAGATACAGATATTAAGTTTCGAGTCATGCTCGGTACATAAAGAGTTCCATAAAGATTTAAACAATAGCCACCCTCTAATATTAATGGAAGAGTCCCTACAGCTTCTACATTTAAATCAACTCCATTCCCGACTTTAACTGTTCGTTGGTTTCTTTCCAATCTCCGGATTGTACGGAATCCCTGTAAAGAATTAGTAATGTGTACCATGGATCCAGAGTCAATCCACCATGAATTAATAGGGACATTAATATTATAAGATTCATTAATCATAAAAGATTCAAATATACCTTTCTTTGCTAGCCATTCCTTCAATTTTGGACAGTCCTTTTGAGTATGCCCGTTCTTATGGCAAAATTTGAATTTTGGACCACCTTTGAATGAGCTAGTACTTGCACCCGTTTTCTGGACTTTATTTTGAGTGGAATTATCTCCACTTACACCTTTGCCCTTCCATGAGCCCTTTCTCTTATTGAGGTTAGTGGTAGCAACATGAGCGACATCGGGCTTTTCAACTTTGAGGCGTTCTTCCTCTTGCACACACATGGCAATCAGTTCGCTCATTTTCCATTTCTCCTTTTGTGTATTATAATTGATCTTGAAAGGACCAAATTGAGTAGGGAGAGATGTCATAATGAAATGAACTAAGAAACCTTCACTGATTTCCATGTCCATGCTTTTTAGTTTATTTGCCATATCGCTCATCATCATAATATGCTCACGTACACCAGTAATGTAACACCTCAAATTTTAACACCAAATATTGGCCAAAATAAAACATTTTTATAAATAGAAGAACATCCTCAATTTGGATTTACAAAAACCTTGGTATGAAATCAGAGTATAAAAGTAGGTGTTACAAAATAGATCATAACCAAGCTAAGACTAAATCCAATCTAGTGCTCTTCTAATCTAGGTCCCGCATCTCTATCCATGCGTACCTAAGCCTTCGATCCCGAACCTGAGTACATAGCAAAACAAAACAAGGAGTACGTGAGACAAAACGTCTCGTGAGCTACATGGGTTTAGACCCCCAAGGTTAATAATAATAACCGAATCACAAACAAACAAACAAACAAACACGTAAGCAATCACCCATCTATCTAGTCACCCTATTGTGACTCTAATACCTTGCTTTCCTAGCAATCATACCTAGTTGTCGGGACATCCCCAACCAACTAGAACCACATTAACTTATTAACCGGGGATCCCCCGCATTAACAAGCTTCAAGGTAAAGGCAAGAGGGAATCGCCCAATCTACCAAATACCTGCCTTACTCGCCGGACTACTTCCAGTTAGCAAGACTACTATCATGGAATGGGCCGATGGGGATCCGCCCAAATGCTCCCCATTCCATACCTCATGACCGGGGATCCCCCGAATCATCACATCATCTCACCATATCATAACTCGATGGTCATGTCAAACTAGCTCTCGGCTATCACGTCTATCATCAAACAAGTTAGTTCAATACAACTATCGGTATAACTAACTACTAGCTACTAGTCTACACAATTAAGCAAATAGACCTTAACACAAGTAATAAAAATGTATTTCATAGGCTATGTACTCAGTAAAGTCCACACGTACTCACCTTAGCAATAAGATGCTCAAACCGTGTTCTTGACACCCAATCTCTTGCTTCTCAATCCAATCAACTTTCCAAGACTTCACCAAAAGCCTAATACAATTATCACAATATGATCAACATCAATTACTACTACTAATGTGTTCATCTACCTCTAGATAACACCCATCAATCCATTTCCCCCAAATATGGTGATTACCAAACCCTAGGTTTAACCAACCCTTAAGATTCTTACAAATCGAAATCATACACTTGTTTTACTTGTTAATATACCATCTATTAAGTGTATACATCATTTATTTCACCATAGATCACCAACCCAAGAACTAGGGTTTCAAACCCTAGCTTCAAGATCCATAGATCTTGAGCTACAAAGATGAAAGAGTGAAGATTTACCTTTAATCTTCCACTAGGAGTGAAATCTACCAAAGATTTGTGAAGAAATCAACCCTAAACCAGATGCTATGCTCAAAAATCGCCAAGAGAGAAAACTAGGGTTTTGATATGGCAATTAATGAGCTCAACCCGTCTTTAATGCTGGTCGTCCAGAGTTCACGGCGCGAACATAGTTCGCGTCGCTAACTTTGCATACTCGGCCATACTTAGCGATCGTTACCCGGACGCGAACTACTTAGCGACCAATAGCCAAACTCCCTGGGATCAGTTCGCGATCGTGATCCTTAGTTCGCGTCGCGAACTCCCTATGCAGCCAGGGCTGCACTTTTCCAACTTTGTCTCGACCCGGTTTCGCCCATAACTTTCTCGTACGGTGTCCAAACGACACGAAACCAATTTCCACGTGTTTTATATGATTTATCCATAATTATCATATTTTTACATAATTTATTTATTTACAATTTCGGGTCGTTACAACTATCTACCCCTTAAGAAGATTCCGTCCTCGGAATCTCATCATAGTTCACAAAATCCGGGTACCTCTTCCGAATCTCGTCTTTGACTTCCCAAGTCAAATTCGGCCCAAGTGAATGCTTCCACTTGACCAACACCAAATCAATCTCCTTATTCCGAAGCTTCTTTGTCTTCGTTTCTAATATAGCCTCGGGCTCCTCAATTAACCGATTCGGGCCGTCAACACGCAACTCTTGCAATGGAATAATATTCTCAACTTCCCCGATAAACTTTTTCAAATAGCTCACGTGAAAGGTGTCATGCACACCTTGAAGCTCGTGTGAAAGTTCCAACTTAAAAGCTTGAAGCCCGACCCGTTTCAATATTTTAAACGGTCCAACATACCTTGGGCTTAACTTCCCTTTCTTACCAAACCGTATCACACCTTTCCAAGGTGACACTTTCAACATGACCATATCACCGACATCCAAGTCGTATGGCCTTTTCTTCAAACCCGAATAACTTCGTTGTCTATCTTGGGCGACTTTCATGTTGGTTTGAATAATACCGATCTTTTCATTTGTCACTCTCACGATCTCGGGACCCGTGAGTTTCGTCTCTCCCGCCTCCAACCAACAAGATGGAGTTCTACATTTTCTTCCATACAACGCCTCATAAGGCGGCATCTTGATAGTCGAATGATAACTATTATTGTACGAGAACTCGACTAACGGTAAATGTTCATCCCATTTACCACCGAAGTCTAACACACATGATCTCAACATGTCTTCAACCGTTTGAATCGTTCTTTCACTTTGACCGTCGGTTTGCGGGTGATAAGCCGTGCTCAACCGCATCTTTGTACCCAATTCTTCTTGTAAAGATCGCCAAAATCTCGAGGTAAACCTCGCGTCTCTATCGGACACAATCGATAACGGAACCCCGTGAAGTCGAAACACCTCATCAACATATAACTTAGCCAATTTCTCAAGTGGCAACGTTTCCCGAATTGCTAAAAATAATGCACTCTTGGTCAACCGGTCAACTATGACCCAAATGGCATCGTGACCTCTACTCGTCTTCGGTAACCCTACTATGAAATCCATAGTTATATCTTCCCACTTCCCGGCCGGTACAACTAATGATTGAGCTACCCCATACGGTACTTGATGCTCGGCTTTCACTTGTGCACACGTGGCACACTTAGAGATATACTTGGCCACTCTCGCCTTCATTCCGGCCACCAATAAACCCGTTTCATATCTTGATACGTCTTTGTACTTCCCGGGTGAATCGAATACTTCGACTTGTGCACATCATACAACAACTCTTTTCGGATACCACCGAACTTAGGAACCCAAATACGACCGCCTACGGTCTTCAACCCTTGTGCATTTTCGAGAAAATGTTGGTTCTTACCTAACCGTTCTTGTCTTAACTCGTCTTTTCCCATAAATTCTCGTTGGGCATTCTTGATCCTTTCGATAATACTCGAGACGACTTCTATACGTGTTAATATTCCCCGGTTCGGATTTTCATAAACTTTTCGGCTCAAGGCGTCGGCCACCACATTCGCCTTACCCGCGTGATACACAATCTCACAATCATAATCGGCAATCAACTCGATCCACCTTCTTTGTCGCATATTAAGATCCTTTTGAGTAAACACGTATTGCAGGCTTTTATGATCCGTGTACAACGTACACCGAGTACCATACAAATAATGCCTCCACAACTTCAAGGCAAAGATAATCGCCGCCAATTCCAAGTCGTGTGTCGTGTACCTTAATTCCGCATTCTTCAATTGTCGCGAGGCATACGCGATCACTTTACCTCTTTGCATCAACACACAACCGAGCCCTTGATTCGAAGCATCACTATAAACCACAAAATCTTCCATACCATCCGGTAACGTAAGGATCGGTGCGTTACATAACTTTTCTTTTAACAATTTAAACGCCTCTTCTTGCTTCTTCTCCCACACAAACTTCTCACTTTTTCTCGTTAACTTCGTGAGTGGAATTGCGATTCTCGAGAAGTCTTGTATAAATCTTCGGTAATATCCGGCTAATCCAAGGAAACTTCTAACCTCGGTAGGAGTCCTCGGAGGCTCCCAATTTGACACCGCTTCAATCTTGGACGGATCAACCTTAATACCATCGCACGTCACCACGTGACCTAAGAATTGCACCTCCCGCAACCAAAATTCACACTTCGAGAATTTTGCATACAACTTCTCCCGTTTCAACACGTCTAGAACAAGCCTCAAATGACCTTCGTGTTGTTCTTCGGTTTTCGAATAAATCAAAATGTCGTCAATGAACACGATCAAAAACTTATCAAGGAACGGTTTACAAACCCGATTCATTAAATCCATAAAAATAGCCGGTGCGTTTGTAAGACCAAACGGAATCACTAGGAACTCATAATGACCATAACGTGTACGAAAAGCCGTCTTCTCGGTGTCGCCTTCTTTCACCCGAACTTGGTGATAATCCGACCTCAAATCAATCTTCGAGAAATAACTTGCACCTTGCAATTGATCGAATAAGTCGTCAATTCTCGGCAACGGGTAACGGTTCTTAATAGTTACCTTGTTCAACTCTCGGTAGTCGATACACATTCTCATCGAACCGTCTTTCTTTTTAACAAATAACACCGGTGCACCCCACGGTGACGAACTCGGATGAATAAAACCTTTATCTAACAATTCTTGCAATTGGGTCATCAATTCCCGCATCTCGGTGGGAGCTAAACGATAGGGAGCACGAGCAATCGGCGTCGCCCCCGGAACTAAATCAATTTTAAACTCAACTTGTCTCTCCGGTGGCAAACCGGGCAAGTCATCGGGAAAAACCTCGGGGAAATCCCTAATAATCTTGACATCATTCATTGACTTCTTTTCCTTTCGGCCATCTAACACATAGGCAATAAACGATGCACAACCTTTCGATATACTTTTCCTTGCCTTAATGGCGGTAATCACATTAGGCATGTGATGTCGTTTCTCCCCATACACATACACCTTCTCATTTTCGGGTGTCCTAATGGACACTATTTTCTTTCCACACAAAATCTTGGCTTGGTGCATACCCAACCAATCCATACCGATAACCACATCAAACGCCCTAATTCCCATGGGCAACAAATCCACCTTAAACTTTCTACCGTCTATTTCTATTTCACAATTTCTATAAACACATTCAACCATAGACGTTTTCCCGTCGGCTACTTCTATCTCATAAACCTCATCTAACATTTCGGACGGCACATTCAATTTACAACCGAACTCATAGGACACAAACGAATAATTAGAACCCGAATCAAATAAAATATGAGTTGGCAAGGAGTTAATGAATAGAATACCTGACACCACATCGTGTGCCTCCTTCGCCTCCTCCCGAGTAAGTTGGAAGGATCGCCCCTTCACCTTAGCCGGTTCCACTTTCTTTTGAGCCGTGGACACCATCGACTCAATTCCCTTCTTCGGGCACACATTGCTATAGTGCCCCTTTTCGTGGCACGAGAAACACTCAATCTCGGCCAATGATTTCGACTTGCATTCTCGGGCCATATGCCCCGGCTTCCCACAATTGTAACAAGTCTTCGACTCCCCTCGGCACACGCCGGCATGAGTCTTCCCGCACTTCTTGCACGAGCCAACACTACCTTGCTTAGAGAAGCTCGAAGTGAACTTCCCCTTCTTATGAGTACTCGAGCCACTCTCGGCTTTTCTCTTCTCGCCCACATGGGCCCTTTCGGCAACACGTGCCTCATTTACCTCCTCAACACTCCGGGCGGCACTAATAGCTTCATCGAGTGAAACCGCCCTCCTCACTTCCAATTGGTAGTCCCACGGTAACCCACTAGCATACCGGACCACCCTCAACCTCTCATCCGAGTAGGTTCTAGCAACAAACGGGAGCAATCCCGTGAACTCCCTCGAATATTCCTCCACCGACATATCGCCCTTCTTAAGGGTCACGAACTTCTCGTGCATTTTCTCCAAATCCCTTTCGGGACAAAATTTCTTTTTCAATCTCGCGGTGAACTCATCCCACGACATCTTCTCAATCACCTCCCTCCCGAGGGTCTCATACACAATATCCCACCATACCATAGCATCTTCTTTTAGCAATTGTGACGCATACGTCACCATATCGGTATCCTTACACTTGCTACTTCCGATAACCCTCTCGGTCTCTCGGATCCACCTCATTGTTATCTTCGGGTCCGAACTACCCGAGTACACATTTGGCTTACAAGCCATGAAGGATTTAAACGAACAACCTTCTTTCACAACGGGCCTAGCCCTAGCATCACTTTGGCCACCCGTGGAGGACTTCCCTTCCCCGGTGCCACTACCCCCGGTTCTTTCTTCCGATTTAGCCTCGGATTCACGGTCTCCACCCGACCTTTCACGGTCTCCAATAATACGGTGCACTTCTTCGGCCACCGTTCCCTTGATTTGATCGATAATAGTTTGGAGATCCGCCATGGTTACCGGAGTTCTATTAGCTCCGACCTCCGACTCACCCACCCGATGCAACGACGGTTGACTTTCTTGTTCAACCTCAACCTCTACATGAGGTATCTCCTCCTCCCGGTTTTCCGGGGCTTTACCACTTCTTCTCGTGGTCACCATTTCTTTCAATCAAGACTATACGAAAGACATTAAACATTTAGTACCTTGTGTACAACCCATTAGTCACATAAGATGCTCAAACCGTGTTACAAAATAGATCATAACAGTTAAGCAAATCGGGCAACGTCGTATGCCGACTAAACTTAAACTTGCCAAAAGAGGCGTCACATTTCTGTCCCACTTATGCCCGTTGTGCGATCTCGAAGACGAATCCGAAGACCATCTTTTTGCTACCTGCTCGTTTGCACGGAATTCAATTTCAAGAATTGGGTTTTGGTGGGGTTTTAATGGCGATGATTGCATCTCGGTTTCTTCCATCCTCTCTTGGGGAAATTGAGCAGGTCTTTCGGGGAGAAATCTTATGGCCTAAACGTTGATGCCATAACATTGATGAGGTTTCTAGAACTCGTTTTCTCCTATTTTGATTCAAATTCTCATTAACGTTATATGATAATAAAGATTCCGAAAATTTAGTGTCTAAACATAACTTAACGAGGTTTCCCTCAAGACAACCATTTCCAACAACACGAGAATTTAAAATAATATATACTTTATTGTATCCAAACGTAAATACAAAGTCATCAATAATTAGTTTAGATACAGATATTAAGTTTCGAGTCATGCTCGGTACATAAAGAGTTCCATAAAGATTTAAACAATAGCCACCCTCTAATATTAATGGAAGAGTCCCTACAGCTTCTACATTTAAATCAACTCCATTCCCGACTTTAACTGTTCGTTGGTTTCTTTCCAATCTCCGGATTGTACGGAATCCCTGTAAAGAATTAGTAATGTGTACCATGGATCCAGAGTCAATCCACCATGAATTAATAGGGACATTAATATTATAAGATTCATTAATCATAAAAGATTCAAATATACCTTTCTTTGCTAGCCATTCCTTCAATTTTGGACAGTCCTTTTGAGTATGCCCGTTCTTATGGCAAAATTTGAATTTTGGACCACCTTTGAATGAGCTAGTACTTGCACCCGTTTTCTGGACTTTATTTTGAGTGGAATTATCTCCACTTACACCTTTGCCCTTCCATGAGCCCTTTCTCTTATTGAGGTTAGTGGTAGCAACATGAGCGACATCGGGCTTTTCAACTTTGAGGCGTTCTTCCTCTTGCACACACATGGCAATCAGTTCGCTCATTTTCCATTTCTCCTTTTGTGTATTATAATTGATCTTGAAAGGACCAAATTGAGTAGGGAGAGATGTCATAATGAAATGAACTAAGAAACCTTCACTGATTTCCATGTCCATGCTTTTTAGTTTATTTGCCATATCGCTCATCATCATAATATGCTCACGTACACCAGTAATGTAACACCTCAAATTTTAACACCAAATATTGGCCAAAATAAAACATTTTTATAAATAGAAGAACATCCTCAATTTGGATTTACAAAAACCTTGGTATGAAATCAGAGTATAAAAGTAGGTGTTACAAAATAGATCATAACCAAGCTAAGACTAAATCCAATCTAGTGCTCTTCTAATGTAGGTCCCGCATCTCTATCCATGCGTACCTAAGCCTTCGATCCCGAACCTGAGTACATAGCAAAACAAAACAAGGAGTACGTGAGACAAAACGTCTCGTGAGCTACATGGGTTTAGACCCCCAAGGTTAATAATAATAACCGAATCACAAACAAACAAACAAACACGTAAGCAATCACCCATCTATCTAGTCACCCTATTGTGACTCTAATACCTTGCTTTCCTAGCAATCATACCTAGTTGTCGGGACATCCCCAACCAACTAGAACCACATTAACTTATTAACCGGGGATCCCCCGCATTAACAAGCTTCAAGGTAAAGGCAAGAGGGAATCGCCCAATCTACCAAATACCTGCCTTACTCGCCGGACTACTTCCAGTTAGCAAGACTACTATCATGGAATGGGCCGATGGGGATCCGCCCAAATGCTCCCCATTCCATACCTCATGACCGGGGATCCCCCGAATCATCACATCATCTCACCATATCATAACTCGATGGTCATGTCAAACTAGCTCTCGGCTATCACGTCTATCATCAAACAAGTTAGTTCAATACAACTATCGGTATAACTAACTACTAGCTACTAGTCTACACAATTAAGCAAATAGACCTTAACACAAGTAATAAAAATGTATTTCATAGGCTATGTACTCAGTAAAGTCCACACGTACTCACCTTAGCAATAAGATGCTCAAACCGTGTTCTTGACACCCAATCTCTTGCTTCTCAATCCAATCAACTTTCCAAGACTTCACCAAAAGCCTAATACAATTATCACAATATGATCAACATCAATTACTACTACTAATGTGTTCATCTACCTCTAGATAACACCCATCAATCCATTTCCCCCAAATATGGTGATTACCAAACCCTAGGTTTAACCAACCCTTAAGATTCTTACAAATCGAAATCATACACTTGTTTTACTTGTTAATATACCACCTATTAAGTGTATACATCATTTATTTCACCATAGATCACCAACCCAAGAACTAGGGTTTCAAACCCTAGCTTCAAGATCCATAGATCTTGAGCTACAAAGATGAAAGAGTGAAGATTTACCTTTAATCTTCCACTAGGAGTGAAATCTACCAAAGATTTGTGAAGAAATCAACCCTAAACCAGATGCTATGCTCAAAAATCGCCAAGAGAGAAAACTAGGGTTTTGATATGGCAATTAATGAGCTCAACCCGTCTTTAATGCTGGTCGTCCAGAGTTCACGGCACGAACATAGTTCGCGTCGCTAACTTTGCATACTCGGCCATACTTAGCGATCGTTACCCAGACGCGAACTACTTAGCGACCAATAGCCAAACTCCCTGGGATCAGTTCGCGATCGTGATCCTTAGTTCGCGTCGCGAACTCCCTATGCAGCCAGGGCTGCACTTTTCCAACTTTGTCTCGACCCGGTTTCGCCCATAACTTTCTCGTACGGTGTCCAAACGACACGAAACCAATTTCCACGTGTTTTATATGATTTATCCATAATTATCATATTTTTACATAATTTATTTATTTACAATTTCGGGTCGTTACAACTATCTACCCCTTAAGAAGATTCCGTCCTCGGAATCTCATCATAGTTCACAAAATCCGGGTACCTCTTCCGAATCTCGTCTTTGACTTCCCAAGTCAAATTCGGCCCAAGTGAATGCTTCCACTTGACCAACACCAAATCAATCTCCTTATTCCGAAGCTTCTTTGTCTTCGTTTCTAATATAGCCTCGGGCTCCTCAATTAACCGATTCGGGCCGTCAACACGCAACTCTTGCAATGGAATAATATTCTCAACTTCCCCGATAAACTTTTTCAAATAACTCACGTGAAAGGTGTCATGCACACCTTGAAGCTCGTGTGAAAGTTCCAACTTAAAAGCTTGAAGCCCGACCCGTTTCAATATTTTAAACGGTCCAACATACCTTGGGCTTAACTTCCCTTTCTTACCAAACCGCATCACACCTTTCCAAGGTGACACTTTCAACATGACCATATCACCGACATCCAAGTCGTATGGCCTTTTCTTCAAACTCGAATAACTTCGTTGTCTATCTTGGGCGACTTTCATGTTGGTTTGAATAATACCGATCTTTTCATTTGTCACTCTCACGATCTCGGGACCCGTGAGTTTCGTCTCTCCCGCCTCCAACCAACAAGATGGAGTTCTACATTTTCTTCCATACAACGCCTCATAAGGCGGCATCTTGATAGTCGAATGATAACTATTATTGTACGAGAACTCGACTAACGGTAAATGTTCATCCCATTTACCACCGAAGTCTAACACACATGATCTCAACATGTCTTCAACCGTTTGAATCGTTCTTTCACTTTGACCGTCGGTTTGCGGGTGATAAGCCGTGCTCAACCGCATCTTTGTACCCAATTCTTCTTGTAAAGATCGCCAAAATCTCGAGGTAAACCTCGCGTCTCTATCGGACACAATCGATAACGGAACCCCGTGAAGTCGAAACACCTCATCAACATATAACTTAGCCAATTTCTCAAGTGGCAACGTTTCCCGAATTGCTAAAAATAATGCACTCTTGGTCAACCGGTCAACTATGACCCAAATGGCATCGTGACCTCTACTCGTCTTCGGTAACCCTACTATGAAATCCATAGTTATATCTTCCCACTTCCCGGCCGGTACAACTAATGATTGAGCTACCCCATACGGTACTTGATGCTCGGCTTTCACTTGTGCACACGTGGCACACTTAGAGATATACTTGGCCACTCTCGCCTTCATTCCGGGCCACCAATAAACCCGTTTCATATCTTGATACGTCTTTGTACTTCCCGGGTGAATCGAATACTTCGACTTGTGCACATCATACAACAACTCTTTTCGGATACCACCGAACTTAGGAACCCAAATACGACCGCCTACGGTCTTCAACCCTTGTGCATTTTCGAGAAAATGTTGGTTCTTACCTAACCGTTCTTGTCTTAACTCGTCTTTTCCCATAAATTCTCGTTGGGCATTCTTGATCCTTTCGATAATACCCGAGACGACTTCTATACGTGTTAATATTCCCCGGTTCGGATTTTCATAAACTTTTCGGCTCAAGGCGTCGGCCACCACATTCGCCTTACCCGCGTGATACACAATCTCACAATCATAATCGGCAATCAACTCGATCCACCTTCTTTGTCGCATATTAAGATCCTTTTGAGTAAACACGTATTGCAGGCTTTTATGATCCGTGTACAACGTACACCGAGTACAATACAAATAATGCCTCCACAACTTCAAGGCAAAGATAATCGCCGCCAATTCCAAGTCGTGTGTCGTGTACCTTAATTCCGCATTCTTCAATTGTCGCGAGGCATACGCGATCACTTTACCTCTTTGCATCAACACACAACCGAGCCCTTGATTCGAAGCATCACTATAAACCACAAAATCTTCCATACCATCCGGTAACGTAAGGATCGGTGCGTTACATAACTTTTCTTTTAACAATTTAAACGCCTCTTCTTGCTTCTTCTCCCACACAAACTTCTCACTTTTTCTCGTTAACTTCGTGAGTGGAATTGCGATTCTCGAGAAGTCTTGTATAAATCTTCGGTAATATCCGGCTAATCCAAGGAAACTTCTAACCTCGGTAGGAGTCCTCGGAGGCTCCCAATTTGACACCGCTTCAATCTTGGACGGATCAACCTTAATACCATCGCACGTCACCACGTGACCTAAGAATTGCACCTCCCGCAACCAAAATTCACACTTCGAGAATTTTGCATACAACTTCTCCCGTTTCAACACGTCTAGAACAAGCCTCAAATGACCTTCGTGTTGTTCTTCGGTTTTCGAATAAATCAAAATGTCGTCAATGAACACGATAAAAAACTTATCAAGGAACGGTTTACAAACCCGATTCATTAAATCCATAAAAATAGCCGGTGCGTTTGTAAGACCAAACGGCATCACTAGGAACTCATAATGACCATAACGTGTACGAAAAGCCGTCTTCTCGGTGTCGCCTTCTTTCACCCGAACTTGGTGATAACCCGACCTCAAATCAATCTTCGAGAAATAACTTGCACCTTGCAATTGATCGAATAAGTCGTCAATTCTCGGCAACGGGTAACGGTTCTTAATAGTTACCTTGTTCAACTCTCGGTAGTCGATACACATTCTCATCGAACCATCTTTCTTTTTAACAAATAACACCGGTGCACCCCACGGTGACGAACTCGGATGAATAAAACCTTTATCTAACAATTCTTGCAATTGGGTCATCAATTCCCGCATCTCGGTGGGAGCTAAACGATAGGGAGCACGAGCAATCGGCGTCGCCCCCGGAACTAAATCAATTTTAAACTCAACTTGTCTCTCCGGTGGCAAACCGGGCAAGTCATCGGTAAAAAACCTCGGGGAAATCCCTAATAATCTTGACATCATTCATTGACTTCTTTTCCTTTCGGCCATCTAACACATAGGCAATAAACGATGCACAACCTTTCGATATACTTTTCCTCGCCTTAATGGCGGTAATCACATTAGGCATGTGATGTCGTTTCTCCCCATACACATACACCTTCTCATTTTCGGGTGTCCTAATGGACACTATTTTCTTTCCACACAAAATCTTGGCTTGGTGCATACCCAACCAATCCATACCGATAACCACATCAAACGCCCTAATTCCCATGGGCAACAAATCCACCTTAAACTTTCTACCGTCTATTTCTATTTCACAATTTCTATAAACACATTCAACCATAGACGTTTTCCCGTCGGCTACTTCTATCTCATAAACCTCATCTAACATTTCGGACGGCACATTCAATTTACAACCGAACTCATAGGACACAAACGAATAATTAGAACCCGAATCAAATAAAATATGAGTTGGCAAGGAGTTAATGAATAGAATACCTGACACCACATCGTGTGCCTCCTTCGCCTCCTCCCGAGTAAGTTGGAAGGATCGCCCCTTCACCTTAGCCGGTTCCACTTTCTTTTGAGCCGTGGACACCATCGACTCAATTCCCTTCTTCGGGCACACATTGCTATAGTGCCCCTTTTCGTGGCACGAGAAACACTCAATCTCGGCCAATGATTTCGACTTGCATTCTCGGGCCATATGCCCCGGCTTCCCACAATTGTAACAAGTCTTCGACTCCCCTCGGCACACGCCGGCATGAGTCTTCCCGCACTTCTTGCACGAGCCAACACTACCTTGCTTAGAGAAGCTCGAAGTGAACTTCCCCTTCTTATGAGTACTCGAGCCACTCTCGGCTTTTCTCTTCTCGCCCACATGGGCCCTTTCGGCAACACGTGCCTCATTTACCTCCTCAACACTCCGGGCGGCACTAATAGCTTCATCGAGTGAAACCGCCCTCCTCACCTCCAATTGGTAGTCCCACGGTAACCCACTAGCATACCGGACCACCCTCAACCTCTCATCCGAGTAGGTTCTAGCAACAAACGGGAGCAATCCCGTGAACTCCCTCGAATATTCCTCCACCGACATATCGCCCTTCTTAAGGGTCACGAACTTCTCGTGCATTTTCTCCAAATCCCTTTCGGGACAAAATTTCTTTTTCAATCTCGCGGTGAACTCATCCCACGACATCTTCTCAATCACCTCCCTCCCGAGGGTCTCATACACAATATCCCACCATACCATAGCATCTTCTTTTAGCAATTGTGACGCATACGTCACCATATCGGTATCCTTACACTTGCTACTTCCGATAACCCTCTCGGTCTCTCGGATCCACCTCATTGTTATCTTCGGGTCCGAACTACCCGAGTACACATTTGGCTTACAAGCCATGAAGGATTTAAACGAACAACCTTCTTTCACAACGGGCCTAGCCCTAGCATCACTTTGGCCACCCGTGGAGGACTTCCCTTCCCCGGTGCCACTACCCCCGGTTCTTTCTTCCGATTTAGCCTCGGATTCACGGTCTCCACCCGACCTTTCACGGTCTCCAATAATACGGTGCACTTCTTCGGCCACCGTTCCCTTGATTTGATCGATAATAGTTTGGAGATCCGCCATGGTTACCGGAGTTCTATTAGCTCCAACCTCCGACTCACCCACCCGATGCAACGACGGTTGACTTTCTTGTTCAACCTCAATCTCTACATGAGGTATCTCCTCCTCCCGGTTTTCCGGGGCTTTACCACTTCTTCTCGTGGTCACCATTTCTTTCAATCAAGACTATACGAAAGACATTAAACATTTAGTACCTTGTGTACAACCCATTAGTCACATAAGATGCTCAAACCGTGTTACAAAATAGATCATAACAGTTAAGCAAATCGGGCAACGTCGTATGCCGACTAGACTTAAACTTGCCAAAAGAGGCGTCACATTTCTGTCCCACTTATGCCCGTTGTGCGATCTCGAAGACGAATCCGAAGACCATCTTTTTGCTACCTGCTCGTTTGCACGGAATTCAATTTCAAGAATTGGGTTTTGGTGGGGTTTTAATGGCGATGATTGCATCTCGGTTTCTTCCATCCTCTCTTGGGGAAATTGAGCAGGTCTTTCGGGGAGAAATCTTATGGCCTAAACGTTGATGCCATAACATTGGTGAGGTTTCTAGAACTCGTTTTCTCCTATTTTGATTCAAATTCTCATTAACGTTATATGATAATAAAGATTCCGAAAATTTAGTGTCTAAACATAACTTAACGAGGTTTCCCTCAAGACAACCATTTCCAACAACACGAGAATTTAAAATAATATATACTTTATTGTATCCAAACGTAAATACAAAGTTATCAATAATTAGTTTAGATACAGATATTAAGTTTCGAGTCATGCTCGGTACATAAAGAGTTCCATAAAGATTTAAACAATAGCCACCCTCTAATATTAATGGAAGAGTCCCTACAGCTTCTACATTTAAATCAACTCCATTCCCGACTTTAACTGTTCGTTGGTTTCTTTCCAATCTCCGGATTGTACGGAATCCCTGTAAAGAATTAGTAATGTGTACCATGGATCCTGAGTCAATCCACCATGAATTAATAGGGACATTAATATTATAAGATTCATTAATCATAAAAGATTCAAATATACCTTTCTTTGCTAGCCATTCCTTCAATTTTGGACAGTCCTTTTGAGTATGCCCGTTCTTATGGCAAAATTTGAATTTTGGACCACCTTTGAATGAGCTAGTACTTGCACCCGTTTTCTGGACTTTATTTTGAGTGGAATTATCTCCACTTACACCTTTGCCCTTCCATGAGCCCTTTCTCTTATTGAGGTTAGTGGTAGCAACATGAGCGACATCGGGCTTTTCAACTTTGAGGCGTTCTTCCTCTTGCACACACATGGCAATCAGTTCGCTCATTTTCCATTTCTCCTTTTGTGTATTATAATTGATCTTGAAAGGACCAAATTGAGTAGGGAGAGATGTCATAATGAAATGAACTAAGAAACCTTCACTGATTTCCATGTCCATGCTTTTTAGTTTATTTGCCATATCGCTCATCATCATAATATGCTCACGTACACCAGTAATGTAACACCTCAAATTTTAACACCAAATATTGGCCAAAATAAAACATTTTTATAAATAGAAGAACATCCTCAATTTGGATTTACAAAAACCTTGGTATGAAATCAGAGTATAAAAGTAGGTGTTACAAAATAGATCATAACCAAGCTAAGACTAAATCCAATCTAGTGCTCTTCTAATCTAGGTCCCGCATCTCTATCCATGCGTACCTAAGCCTTCGATCCCGAACCTGAGTACATAGCAAAACAAAACAAGGAGTACGTGAGACAAAACGTCTCGTGAGCTACATGGGTTTAGACCCCCAAGGTTAATAATAATAACCGAATCACAAACAAACAAACAAACAAACACGTAAGCAATCACCCATCTATCTAGTCACCCTATTGTGACTCTAATACCTTGCTTTCCTAGCAATCATACCTAGTTGTCGGGACATCCCCAACCAACTAGAACCACATTAACTTATTAACCGGGGATCCCCCGCATTAACAAGCTTCAAGGTAAAGGCAAGAGGGAATCGCCCAATCTACCAAATACCTGCCTTACTCGCCGGACTACTTCCAGTTAGCAAGACTACTATCATGGAATGGGCCGATGGGGATCCGCCCAAATGCTCCCCATTCCATACCTCATGACCGGGGATCCCCCGAATCATCACATCATCTCACCATATCATAACTCGATGGTCATGTCAAACTAGCTCTCGGCTATCACGTCTATCATCAAACAAGTTAGTTCAATACAACTATCGGTATAACTAACTACTAGCTACTAGTCTACACAATTAAGCAAATAGACCTTAACACAAGTAATAAAAATGTATTTCATAGGCTATGTACTCAGTAAAGTCCACACGTACTCACCTTAGCAATAAGATGCTCAAACCGTGTTCTTGACACCCAATCTCTTGCTTCTCAATCCAATCAACTTTCCAAGACTTCACCAAAAGCCTAATACAATTATCACAATATGATCAACATCAATTACTACTACTAATGTGTTCATCTACCTCTAGATAACACCCATCAATCCATTTCCCCCAAATATGGTGATTACCAAACCCTAGGTTTAACCAACCCTTAAGATTCTTACAAATCGAAATCATACACTTGTTTTACTTGTTAATATACCATCTATTAAGTGTATACATCATTTATTTCACCATAGATCACCAACCCAAGAACTAGGGTTTCAAACCCTAGCTTCAAGATCCATAGATCTTGAGCTACAAAGATGAAAGAGTGAAGATTTACCTTTAATCTTCCACTAGGAGTGAAATCTACCAAAGATTTGTGAAGAAATCAACCCTAAACCAGATGCTATGCTCAAAAATCGCCAAGAGAGAAAACTAGGGTTTTGATATGGCAATTAATGAGCTCAACCCGTCTTTAATGCTGGTCGTCCAGAGTTCACGGCGCGAACATAGTTCGCGTCGCTAACTTTGCATACTCGGCCATACTTAGCGATCGTTACCCAGACGCGAACTACTTAGCGACCAATAGCCAAACTCCCTGGGATCAGTTCGCGATCGTGATCCTTAGTTCGCGTCGCGAACTCCCTATGCAGCCAGGGCTGCACTTTTCCAACTTTGTCTCGACCCGGTTTCGCCCATAACTTTCTCGTACGGTGTCCAAACGACACGAAACCAATTTCCACGTGTTTTATATGATTTATCCATAATTATCATATTTTTACATAATTTATTTATTTACAATTTCGGGTCGTTACAAGTAACCCCATCATATTTGGTAGTCAACATTTTGAGGATCAAGGTACTTGCATGGGCTTTTGAAGCCCCTTTAAATTGTTCCTCTACGGAGTTTAAGTACTCCTTTGCATTCTCAGAGTCAGGAATGGCTCCTCGAATTGCAACGGATATGGAGTTCTTAATGATCATGAGAGACATGCGGTTAGATCGCTCCCACTGTTCATAAGCACGTTTTTCATCTGATGTACTATTATCAGTAAGTGCAGCGGGAGGATCAATACGAAGTGCATGATCGAGGTCCATTACTCCGAGAGTGAGTTTCACTTGATCTCTCCATGTTGAGAAGTTAGTACCAGTTAAAGGTTCAATTCCGGACAAGTAACCCGTATTGGAAGTTGAGGTAGATTCTGTCATAGAGTGAAAATTAAATGTATGCTCAGCTAAAACTATAAGAATTAAAGGGATATATATGTAAGTCAAATTAAGCGTATCAGTATAAATGTAAACCTATCATTAAACACCAAAATAATAGGTATATAAGATGTTGTGTCTAATTGTCAACCTCACGTTGGTTTAGTTGACAATTAAACCATTAATCATCTTTAACTAGACTAAGCATACAATTGTATCATGTATCACCGTTGGGCAGAAACATACTGCTTATACTAATTATGCTTATCTATAGTTCATTGTTCAAAATTATCATACAAATAGCCGTTGGGTTCATTAAATGGTAATTTAAACAATTTTATAGTTATGGCATTATTAAGCTTATATATTAATCTAGATAACCATTCGTTGGAATGGATATATAATTTAACATATAAGTTACCATTTCAAGAAATTCAACAAGTTAGAAAACTATACTATGTGATCTACTGTTTTCCAGAATTTTAAAATTTTCTTAAACTAAATTTTGTGATTCATTTTTATATATATATTAATGTCAGCAACAAACAATATAATCAAAATCTAAAACTAATTGCAATTCCATTTATCAATTTCATACTGAGAAAACAATTTTGACAGCAAAATAAATGAACTCGAAAATTGATTTCCATTTGCAGCAGATTAGACTTCTTTATGAAACTTTCTGGATAATGCATTCAATTAAATGTAGACTCCATTAACTTTTAGAATAATTGTTTTATTAACTTGTTCAATTAAATAGTCATAAAAATTTGGTGACTGCCGACATTATAATCCTTTTTTTTTTTTTTTGAAAAATTTGGAGTTTATATAAACAACGTATAATTGTTTAATAATATATGAAGAAATTCATGATTCTGTTAAAATCCATGACCAGACTTTGCGAATTTCAATTATCTTCATATATACACACCAATTGTGTAATTAATTTCATTATCTTTGTTAAAGTCAAAAACGCCGATTGATGGTATAAAATAGCGACCGCCGTAATTGATTCAATTATCAAAACAGCGGTTCAGAAATCGATCGTATATTAAATTAATTTCAATATGATACATGATATTTTAAATCGCTCTGATACCACATATTAAAACAATTAACAGATTTAGGATCATATATCTATGTAATCATATTAAATCAAGAAGATGAAAGTAGACTTACTTGATGATTGAAGATTAGGGTTAGATGATGAAGCCATGACATTAGGATTGATCGATTCCAAGTAGTGATGTCAATAATCCGATGGAGAGATTTCTCACAATTGATTTTGGTGTTTATTGTGTGAGAGTACGTATATTGACAAGATACCAGAAAGCCCACAATCCCTGATGGTTATATTTGATATGACAGTTACTTCCATCAAATAACTGTCATTTATTAGTTAGGGTATAATATGTCATTAAGGCATAGTTAAGGGTTCCAATGGTTAAGGCCACATTAGATAAGGGAATATTCTAACAGATATATAAATAGACAATGATATCATTTCATATTATTTGATTTATATATCTACTTACTTGATTCAAGCTATTCATGGCCTTAATGGTGGTTTAACGGGGGTCAATTCAGTTGGTAAAGTCTCCGGGTTATGGAGAAATATTCTTAAGGTTAATAAGGAGTATCATAAGGTTAACATTCCTTTAGAAAATTGGTTTATCGAGACCACCGGGCCATCCGGTCATAACCGTGTTCTAACTTGGGCTTTAGAGAGCAGCGGCCTTTTCACCGTTTCCTCTCTTAGGAAAGCCTACGATGACTTATATCTTCCTAGAGCGCGTATTGAAAACTTTGTTTGGAACAATTGGGTTCCGATAAAGGTTTGTATCAACGCGTGGAAAATCGGGCACCGTCGTATGCCGACTAAACTTAAACTTGCCAAAAGAGGCGTCACAATTCTGTCCCACTTATGCCCGTTGTGCGATCTCGAAGACGAATCCGAAGACCATCTTTTTGCTACCTGCTCGTTTGCACGGAATTTAATTTCAAGAATTGGGTTTTGGTGGGGTTTTAATGGCGATGATTGCATCTCGGTTTCTTCCATCCTCTCTTGGGGAAATCGAGCAGGTCTTTCGGGGAGAAATCTTAAGGCCTTTATTGGTGTTATATATGTCTTCTTCTGGGTGGTTTGGAAAGCCCATAACGACAAGGTTTTTAAGCGACAAATTTCGATTTTGGGGGATCTTGTATACTCGGATATTCAAACATACTCGTTGCTTTGGTTGAAGAATCGCTCTAAGCTGCCTCACTTGTGGAACAATTGGTCGGTGTGGTTATCTGAACCGGGGGAATGCCTCTAGTTCTGTTTTTTAGTTCTCCTTTTCTCGGTTGTTTTTTTGGTGTTTTGTTTGGTTGTTTTCGGTTTTGGTTGTATTGACTTGGTTGTTCTTTTGTTGCCTAGCTTCTTGCTAGCTTTTATATATAGTTTTTGGGGGTGTCCTAAGGGTGATGGTCATACCGAAGCTCTTGGTGTCTCCCCTTTGCCGTTCAATTTTTTTTTTCATATTGTCCCTGTACGAATGAATGCCTTTGTATCTGGACACATACACGTAAGTCTGGTTAATGTTAAATGTATTTATACAGAGCCGTCAAAATTTTAATAGTTATCAACTGTTTATTTGATCATTAAGATAATCCTATAATATTAGACTTGGTCATGAAATGAGTTTGCAACGGACCAATTATCAAAAGCATGTTAACAAATTTTAAATTTTGATTAAAGGTTTTAATAATGACAGTCTTTAGGGTTGTCATAAGATATGCATAAAAAACTTGCACATTCGTCGGTAACCAACTCTTGAAATTTAGAAACTACTTTATCATATATTAATGTACAACTTTTTATGCGGTTAATGACAGCCCTAAACTCTTTGATTATAACCCACACCACGACTAACAAGATTTTCAAAAATCAAACTCATACACTTATTCGATAAATAAAATTAAACACTCTTACGCTTATTTATCTCTACTTAATCAACGGATATCCGACTCATTACCATACTAATTATAATAATAAAATTACATAGCTATTATGCATTCCACAAAACATTATCCGATAAATAAAACATGAATACTTAAAATTAAAACAACATTTCTTAAATAAATCAAATATCTACTATAGATTAATACTCAAAAAAACATTTTGTATATAATTTTTAGTAGTCAAAAGCAACTTAGCAAGTGAAGAAATAAAGTTGAAAAATTAAAAACATTGAAGTGGAAAGTGAAACGCATAAGTCACATCTATATCTTATTTCTAATTCCTAATTATATCTATCTATTCATGCTAAAAGAAAGTAGCTAAATACTCCTTTCGTTCCAAAAAAAACCTTCTAATTTGACCTTAATTTTTTGTCCCACAAAAAACTTCTCATTTCTTATATTTGATGGGCTCCACATAATAAAATACTATTATTACTAAGGACCCTACCACTAACCATCCACTAACTATCTTTCTCTATCCAAACCAATCATATATTTTAATCAAAATTATTACCAATGACCCAACCACTAACTATCACCTTAAAACTTGTGCCCAACTCAAATGGGAAGTTTTTTGTGGGACGGAGGGAGTAAATCATGTACTTCCTCCGATTCAAAATAAGTGCTACACTTTCCTTAAATGGGTGATTCAAAATAAGTGTTACACTTTGAAAAATTACCTTACTTGTCAAAAAAATAGTAGGACCCACACCCACTAACTATCTACTTTAACAAAGTGATATGACTCATTTACATTTACTTTTTACTTTTAAACATCATTAACCGCACTTTATTCAAAAGTTGTGGGACCCATTATTCACTAAACATTCAATTAATTTAATTTAACCACCATTATAATCTTTTGCCTAAAAAGTGTGAAATTCAAAGTGTAGCACTTATTTTGAATCAAAGTAAGTATATGAAAAATATAAATTGCTTTTTCCTAAAATTAATTGCGGGCGGATTATAAAGGGTTAACAAGCATACGTCGTTAACGGGTGAACGAATCACAAATTATTGATCAAGATTCATAATTCTTATGAGTTTGAATCAGATAAAGATCAAAGCTCCTTCCATTTTCATATCTACTTAATACATGTCAATGTGTCATTGTCACGATCTTCGCTGACATAGTTTTTTTCAGCATGCATGTTAGGCTTAACACTAATAGCTATCATTACGATATGGTATGCAATGAATGCAAATTCTTGATATTTTAATTGTTAATCTTAATATATTGAATTAGAACCTTGTTAGACGTAATGTAGGGTTGTTTATATTTTTTTTTTCCCAACTATCCTATTACGTCAATATGATCAATAGTCTTTATGGAGTTGTCTTCGGTTCCTTTCTAGGCTTGAGTTTTTATAGTTATCCTTCTTATACCTTAATATATAATTCAAGGCTTTAGTATATTCTCTTTTAATACAAGCATATTCTATCTATTATTTTTGTTAATCATAACATATTTTGGCTATTGGTAATTACATGAGGTCTTCAAATGTTATTAAACACACATAATTTGGTTTGATTAAGTATGTTGATTGATTACAATTTTACCATAGAGCCCACTAAAGTATCATGATAATTTAATGATCTAAGTGATATGAAGACTATAATTTCATTCATTTCAATCGAACAATCTTCTTATGATAGTTTTATCTAGGGCGGTGAAAATTGGATTGATAATGGTCATAACTGGCAGACCAGACCAGACGAACTAAACCATATTGGTAAGGTTTTCGGTTTGAATGTTCATACAAAATTGATTCTCAACCAGTTTTCATTTTAGTTTGGTCTGATCCAAGACGTTAACGGTTCGGTCCTATCAAAACCTTTTTCTTGGTTCTTAGTCCGGTTAGATTCCAACCGATCCAGTCCAATTCGGTTTTTAAATTGTACACTAGGCCCGTGCAAACTGGACCGAGAACCGACCAGAGTCGAACCGGACCGAACCGATTTATATCGGTTCATTTTTTGTTCTAATTTTCATGAAAAATCAGTTCTTGGTTCGATTCGATTTCGAGTGTTCAGTGTGAAACCGAGAAAAGAATGAAAAAAGTTGAAGAAATTTACTCGGTTCTCAGTTCGGTTTGGTCTCAACCAGTTTCGGTCCGGTTTGGTTCGGTCCCGAGCGGTTGGGTTCGGTTCAATCCGGCCCAAAACCGAGAAATTTCCTTGGTTCTTGGTTCAGTTCGGTCCCGGCCGGTTTTTGATATTGTTCCGATCGGTTTTTAATCCGGTTCGGTTTAAATCCAAGCGCCATTGATTTGGTCCACGATCCTAACGAAATCATTTTATCAATTTTTGTTTTAATTCTTGAACCATGCACAATCTACGGATTTAGTTTTATCATCTAAGAGAGAAAGAGGAAAGATTTTTTTTATTATTATTTTTAAATCCTACTTGTCATGCACGCCCCTTGAAATTACCATCATAGATTCTCAGTTGGACCAGCCGCCTTTCGTCATTTTGAGTCACGTGCCATTCTTTAAAAGGGGTGATTTTCATACACATCTTTGAAACATTTTACCACAATAACTGCTTTATATACTTGTACAGTTTGCATAAATATATGTACATTGTGGTAGGAGAATCAAAATTGTGGTAGGAAAACTAATTCCCTTCTTTAATCACCTAATCACAATAATAATTATTCAAACAACTAACGTACATTAATTAAAACCATTCTTAATATTAATAGAAACTAACATCATAATTGTTGTCAAATTAACATCACATCAACTCAGTCTCCAACTGACATTAAACTAACATACACATGTTAATAATACATCATCTCTTCAATTTTTTAAGACCTCCCATTACAAAATAAACACACAAAATATCCTTTGAGCCCCACCCCACTAACTGATCCGTCCACTCCTTCCCGTCCCCAAACTCACGCCACCAAACCGACGCCACCATTGACCCATTCGTACCAATGATTGAAACTCGTCGGTTGAAGTAATCCCCTCAAGCGATCCCCGTTGGCAGTAGTCTAATCATCTTCTAAATAATATTAAAATAATAAAAGTAAAAACACTCAATTTATCTAATATTTCTTAAAAACATTAAACTTTTTAGAACAATATAAAAGCTCAAAACGTCCCCAATTGTACTCACTTCAGCACTCCACCACCTCCGGTATCACCATATCCGCCGTCCATGGCCACTTCTTACATTCTCCAAGCTTCCGATTACTCGCCAGAAACTTCATACTCATGGGATGAACTTCTATACCAACACAATGCCCAACCTTTTAATCAATTCGATTCGATCGATACTCTAATTCCCGATATGCTGACGGCCATTGACGACGGCGAATTTCCAAAATCCGATCCCACCACCATCAAAAAAGAGAAATCGAAGTCGTACCGTGGCGTTAGGAAGCGACCGTGGGGGAAATTCGCGGCGGAGATAAGGTGTTGGAGTAAAACACAGATCAACTTAATACTGATACTGCAGTTAGTACTGGTCATACTTAGTACTGATGGGGCAGAACATGTTTACTACTGATGAAGTTGATACTGGTGAAAACTATAACTAAGTTACTACTGATCAAGCTTATTGAAGATACTACTGATCAATAGTAGTTACTACTGATGTTGGTTTTGGACTTACTACTGGTCACCAAACTTACTACTGATGATATGAATTCATTACTGGTGATTGCAGAAGACTACTGATACGCGTTTTGGAAGCATATCAAGTCCGAGATCTTCGTAGAGATAGTTATAGCATGTAAATCAATGTATATCTATAGAATTCGAATGTAAATCAAATCCTAGAATAACTAGGGTAAATATTTTAGCTTCAAGGACTATTATAAATAGTTCCTTACGAATTGTAAACGTACGTATGTATTGTTAACTCGATAATATACATTGAAGCTTTTTGTGAAACTGTGTTCTTAATATTTTCGTTTATTATTTACAGTTTATCGTTCTTAATTTATTGATATAGTGTTGATCCGCTGCAACTTCTATAATCAATTAGATCTAAGGTATTTATTAACTTTTTCATAGTTAATCGATCCTGACAAGTGGTATCAGAGCATATTGGTTCTAGATCTACGATTTTAAGAACAAAAAGTTTTAATCTTTAAAACACACAGATTGTTAATCATGACTGATAACAATGAAAGCACTCAGGCCAATAAAATCCCTATACTCACTCCCAATAACTTTGGGATGTGGAAGAATCGTATTAAGCAATACATGCTTATTACAGATTATTCCATGTGGGAAGTTGTCCTTGAAGGAAACAAAACTGGTCCTGGTCAAGCAAGCAGCTCTGCAACTGAGGCAGACAAACTTAAGTGTGAGAAGGAGAAGAAAGACAAAGGAATCGAACTTAAAACTCTAAGCACTCTCCTACTGGCCATTCCTAACGACTATCAACATCTCTTCGTTGAGTATGATGATGCAAAGGTACTTTGGGAAGCACTGGAGAAGAGATTTGTTGGGACAAAGAGCACCAAAAGGAATATGAAGTCTGTTCTCAAACAAGACTTTGAAAATTCCAAAGGAAAGCCCAATGAAACACTCACTCAAGTGTTTGACAGATTCAACAAGCTAATTGGTGAACTTAACCAGGTTGGGGTTAAGATGGATCAAGAAGATGTCAACATGAAGTTCCTAAGGTCTCTTAGTGAAGAATGGGCCATGTATACATTGGTATATAGACAAAGAGATGCACTAGAAGAAAAGGAGTTGGATGAACTCTACAATGATCTCAGAGTATTTGAAACTGAGGTAAATCAAAAGAACCCTTCTATTTCTTCTAATAATGCTGCATTTGTATCTAGTACAGGTCAAGGTCAGGAAAACTCCACAGGAAAGGCTGCAGATTCTGAGGATACTGCAAGAGAATCCTTCTTCACTAGTCATGTGCTTACTGCACTGATTAGTGATGACTTGGAACAATTGAATCCAGATGATCTTGAGGAGATGGATCTTAAATGGCAGATGGCTATGCTGAGCCTAAGGACCAAAAGATTCTTAAAGAGGACTGGTAGGACAAGCCTCAACTACAACAAAGGTGACAAAGCTGGATTTGACAAAACTAAAGTCAAATGTTACAACTGTAACAACCTTGGTCACTTTGCAAAAGAATGTCCTCAGCCAAACAAAAGATCAAAATCAACTGCTCTTGTTTCACAACAAGGACAGGGCTATGACTGGAGCTTCCAAGCAGAAGAGCATGCTCAAAATCAAGCTCTCATGGCATTTACTGACAACAAAACTGAGGTAAAACCTAAACCTTGTACTTCTGAATGTATTAAAATTGTTAAAAATCTAGAAAAAGAAAACACTAAATTAACTGAAGAGTTAGCAAAAGCAGTAAGAAGAAATCATGAATTTGATGGTGTAATTGCTGATCAAGAACATCAAATAAAGGTGTACCAGATGATTGATCAACGGATAAAGGAAGAATTACTTCAAGCTGTAGATGAGAAAGAGTTTTATGAAATAAAAAATAAAGAACTAACAAATAAATTAGAAGAATGTCAGCTTGAAATTGAACAAAATAAATTAACAATCAAAAAGTTTGAAAGAAGCACTAAAATTCTTGATGAACTAACTAACAATCAAACTACAGAAAAAATTGTTCATGGGGTGGGATATCGTGCTGTACCACCTCCATATAAAATCATTCCACCACTTAAAAACAGTTCAGAAAGAATCATTAATGAATTAAAAACTGAAAAGCAAACTGAATCACATAATGAAACATCTAAATCAAATGATTCTTCTGATGATGATCAATCAATTGAATTTACAATCTCTCAAACTGAATCACCAAAATCAATTGATACAAGTTTTCACACAACACAAAGTCCAAATGAATCTCCTAAATATGATGCAGAAAATATACCCAAAATTCTAAAAAGGGGAAATCAAAGAAATAGGAACCAACTCTTAGAACAAAGAAAAATCATAAAGGCTCAAGATAATAAATTAAAATGTGTTATTTGCAACAAAGTAAATCATTTAGCAAAGGATTGTCACTTCAATCCAATAAACTGCAAAGAGTTAAGAGAATTTAAAATCTTTAAAGAAAAAGCAAAAACACAGAAGTTAAAAGATACTACTGGCCCTTCAGTAGTAAATAAAACAAAAACTCTAATTGCTGAAACACCAAGATTTGTAAGAAGTGCACCAAGATTTGTGCAAAACAGAAGAATTGGAAGCCCAAAGAACAGCAATTACTTCAAGAACAATGGAAAATCAAATCAAAATAAACAATACTTTAAATTTTCCAACACCAGTAAAAACTGTAACAATTTTACTACTGGTGTTAACCCTAATTATAATGCTGTATGGTACCAGTACAAAAACACTACTGGTAAAAACCCTAATTACAAGAATACTACTGCTCCTAAACCAACTTTTCAAAATACTACTGGTGTCAACCCTAAAAACACTACTGGTCATTCTAAACATGGCAAGTACCCAAATACTACTGGTCCATCAGTAGTAAAGTATACAAAAGCTAAACATCATGGGTATACACCAAGATCAGTAGAAAATTCAAACACCAGTAACACTTTTAAAAGGGCAGTAGTAAAATTAAAAACCAGTAATAAACAAGTATGGGCACCAAAAATGTTTAGAGTTAAATCCCCAAAGGCTTATTTCTCAAAGGATGAACCCAAGACATACAAAGCTTGGGTTCCCAAACTTAACTAATCATTTACTCACTTGTGCAGAGCATTTAGATCCCAGAAGAAGGAAGAACATGGCATATTGATAGTGGATGCTCAAGGCACATGACTGGAAATCTACAAATTCTTAAAGATTTCAAGTTATTTGATGGAGGATATGTGGCATTTGGTGAAAACCCACAAGGAGGTAAGATTACAGGTAAAGGTACTGTTACTAATGGCAAAATTACCTTTGATGATGTATTTTATGTAGCTGAACTAAAATACAATCTTGTCAGTGTGTCTCAAGTGTGTGATAAAAAGAATAAAATTCTTTTCACAGACATTGAGTGCATCATTCTTTCTCCTGACTTTATTTTAGATGAAAAATATGTTGTTTTAAGAACTCCAAGGAGAAACAATGTGTATTGCCTGGATATAGGGGGAGAACTCATTTCCTCAAATGAGGTCAACTGTTTTATATCCAAGGCAAACACCACTGAATCAGAACTATGGCATAGAAGGATGTGTCACACTAATTTCAAAAACATGAACAATTTAGTAAAAAGAAATTTAGTCATTGGACTACCTCAAAAACAATTCTTGTGTGATCATCATTGTGTTGCATGCCTAAAAGGTAAACAACACAAAACTTCTCATAAGTCCAAATCTGTGAACTCTATTTCTGTTCCTTTACAGCTCTTACATATGGACCTATTTGGACCTACAAATGTAATGAGTATTGGAAAGAAACAATATTGTCTTGTTATTACTGATGACTTTTCCAGATATACATGGGTTTTCTTTCTCAGGACAAAGGATGAAACAAGTGAACTCATAAAGAACTTAATTGTCAAACTGGAGAACACATCTGATCAAAAAGTTAAAGCCATAAGATGTGATAATGGCACAGAATTTAAAAATGCTAACTTAATTAACTTTTGTGATCTTAAAGGTATTGACAGGCAATACAGCTCACCTAGAACTCCTCAACAAAATGGTGTAGCTGAAAGAAGAAATAGAACCATCATTGAAGCAGCAAGATCAATGCTAGCAGACTCAAAGTTACCAATCACTTTTTGGGCTGAAGCTGTTAATACTGCCTGTTATGTTCAGAACAGAGTATTAATAGTGAAGCCACATTTTAAAACACCTTATGAACTTTTTAATAAAAGAAAACCTTCCATAAGTTTCTTAAAATCATTTGGTTGTCCTTGTACTATTCTGATTACAAGAGAATAAATTGGTAAGTTTGACTGCAAAGCTGATGATGGAGTATTTGTGGGATACTCTACTCAAAGCAAATCATACAGAGTATTCAACAAAAGACTAAGGATAATTGAAGAAAGCATCAATGTATCCTTTAATGAAAATGTCTCTAATGAACATGGAAATGGTCCAGATTGGCTATTTAACATAGACAATCTAACCAAATCCTTTAATTCTAACATGGATTTCAATGCAGATAATTCAAATGGTCACTCTCAAAAGGAAGGAACATCATCTGTTAATACTGGTCAAGAAGAGATGAGATACTTAGTAGTTAATACTGCTCCCATAGTCAATACTGAGGACAGTAATAACTCAAGTTCTGGAACCAGTAGTAACTCTGAGAATGAGGACAGTAGTAATTCAAATACTACCGGCGCCAGTAATAGTACTCAAAATACTACTGGTCCCAACAATAACCTAGATTCTCAAGATACTACTGATACCAGTAACAACAACAATACTACTGATCTCAATGAAGACAATAGCAGTAGTAACTCTGACCAAGATGATGATGAACCAAACATCAATGACAATGAAGGATCACTAGAGCAACAACTACCTGAGACAAATGAGTCCAATCTTGAAAATCAACTAGTTGTTGATAAAGCTACAACTACAAGGACTCAGAAGAACCATCCATTAGACCTTGTTCTAAGTGATGTTAACTCACCACTTCAAACAAGAAGCAAATTAAATAAAAGCTTAACTGCAAACATGTGTAACATAAGTTTAATTGCTAATGAATGTATGTTTGAATGCTTTCTGTCTCAGGATGAACCAAAGAAGATCCAACAAGCAATGAAGGACTCAAACTGGATTGAGGCAATGCAAGAAGAACTCCTTCAATTCAAGTTACAAGCTGTTTGGACACTTGTACCTTTACCCAAAGGAAAAAGAGCCATTGGAAAAAGATGGATCTTTAGAAACAAGAAAGATGAAAGAGGTATAGTGATCAAGAACAAATCCAGACTTGTAGCCCAAGGATACACTCAAGAAGAAGGAATAGACTATGATGAAGTATATGCTCATGTTGCTAGAATTGAAGCTATAAGAATATTTCTAGCATATGCTTCATTCAAAAAGTTCAAAGTCTATCAAATGGATGTGAAGAGTGCATTCCTATATGGGAAGATTGAAGAAGAGGTCTATGTATGCCAACCTCCAGGTTTTGAAGATCCAAAACATGGTGATTATGTGTTTAAACTGGACAAAGCTCTCTATGGCCTACATCAGGCACCAAGAGCATGGTATGACACATTATCATCATATCTATTGAAGAACAACTTTAAAAGAGGAGCCATTGACAAAACTTTGTTTACAAAGAAAGTCAAAAATGATATACAACTGGTACAAATCTATGTAGATGATATCATTTTTGGTTCAACCAATGACTGTTTATGCAAAGAATTTGAAGAACTGATGCAGATTAAATTCAAGATGAGCTCTATGGGTCCAATGAACTTCTTCCTTGGACTCCAAGTCAGTCAAAGAACAGATGGTATTTTGATAAATCAATCAAAATAGGTCAAAGACATCTTGGAGAAATTTGATTTGAAAGACAGTAAGAGTGCAAGTACACCAATGGAAACACACAAACACCTACATCCTGATGTTGAGGGGGAGGATGTAGATGAACACCTATATAGATCAATGATAGGCTCTTTGATGTACTTAACTGCATCAAGACCTGACATTATGTATAGTGTTTGTGTGTGTGCAAGATATCAAGCAAGACCTAAAGAACTACACTTGCAAGCTGTCAAAAGAATATTCAGATACTTGAAAGGCAAACCATCACTAGGTCTATGGTATCCACATGATTCACCCTTTGAACTCATAGCCTACACAGATAGTGACTATGGAGGTGAATGTCAAGACAGAAAGTCCACTACTGGTGGATGTCAATTCTTTGGATCAAGACTGGTGTCATGGCAATGTAAGAAGCAAACAAATGTATCAACATCAACTGCTGAAGCAGAGTATGTAGTTGCATCTGCTTGTTGTGCTCAAGTACTCTGGATTCAAAACCAGCTTCTAGACTTTGGTATCTCTATCCTTAAAACTCCTATTTTTATTGATAATCAAAGTGCTATTAGTATTGTGAACAATCCAGTAAAACACTCTAAAACCAAACACATTGAAATAAGATTTCATTTTATAAGAGATTGCAATGAAAAGAAATTAATCAAAGTGGTTAAAATCCATACTGATGATCAATTAGCAGATCTTTTTACAAAAGCTTTTGATGTAGGAAGATTCAACTTCTTGGTTAGCAGTATTGGAATGATTTTGATAAATTAAAATCTCACTTAAAGTTATGTGTAAAGTTTTGTTGTAAAAAGTTATTTATTTAAAGTGTTTTACTACTGGTAGATCTGTATTACTGATTGTAGGCATGTGCACAAAATACTACTGGTAGTTTATTCCTACTGGTGTGTATTAGGTTCACATAAATACTACTGGTAAGTCAGTACTACTGGTAATCACATATACTACTGGTCGTGTGTGTTGGTGGTTACTACTGATGTCTATAGTTACTACTGATGTCAAAATCCCTAGTCACTACTGATGCTAGTAGATACTACTGACGTTTTATTACTAATATCATAGTTACTACTGGTCCTTCAGAATCACAATTACCAAACTAACCCCCATGAAAATAACCGTTATGCTATGATTCGAAGGGCAATTTAGTCTTTTTGCAGGGTAAATCGAAAGATATAAAAGGCGGCAGTCGATTAGTTTAGCATTATCTTCACTTCGATTCGCTAAATCCTCTCGATAAACCCTAGCTTACGATCAAAAAATCCTGAGTCAGCAACAAAATTCTTACATTTTTCTCTCAAAATCAACAACAATGGCAACTCTACGATCTCTCAACGTTCAAACCGATCTTAAATACTCAGAGTTCCATAATATGTGTGCGTTTTTACGAAATCCAGACGGCACTAAAGACTTTCGACCAATAGTGCAATTTTTAAAGAACTCATACATTAAGTTCGCGTTAACGGTGAAACCGAAAGCCTATCAACAGCACTTGGTGGATTTTTGGACCAATGCTGAAAGAACAGAAGGAACGACCACATCGATGATCAAATCAAAAGTAGATGGAAAGCATATAACAGTAACTGAACAATCAATCAGACATCATCTACAACTACATGATGATTCAGGTATGTATACTCTTCCCAAGGAATTCATTGCTGAAATTTTAAATAAAATGGGATATGAGGGAAGACTGAACATAGTAACTTTTCAAAAGGGTCTTCTCTCCCCACAATGGAAATTTTTAGTACATACTCTTCAGCACTGTATTTCTCCAAAAAGAAGTACTTGGAATGAGTTTAATAAGGCAATAGCCTCTGCTGTTGTCTGTTTATGCACAGACCAAGTCTTTAATTTTTCCTACATGATTTTTGAAGGTATGTTGGGAAATCTTAGTTCTACAAAAATTTTAATGTATCCCAGATTTCTACAACATATCATAAACTGTGAATTACAAAACTTGTCAACTCCCAAAAACATTTTCACAATACCTGAGTTGAACAAGAAAGTTTTCTCAAATATGAGAAAACAATTTAAATTTTCGGGCAAGGAAACCCCTCTGTTTCCTAATATGATCAAAGATCAAACACATACTGGAGAGGGTTCAATAATAGATACAACCCAAATTGAACCTCAACCCACTCCATCACCCCCAAATACAGCCCAAACACCACCCCAAATAGCCACTCAATCACCCACTAACATAGAAGTCCTGAATGTGTCCCAGGAACTTGAAATAAATCTGCAGAGTGTTACTCTTCACTCTGTGGAAGACCTACCAAACAAAACCCAAAATATTCCACAATTTATAAAAGAAAGAAATCTTCTTTCAAGGACACCAGGGGACAAATCGAGTCAAACCCCAGACTCAAAGAGTTGTCCTCCAAGGAGGAGAGAGGACATGAGGCGAGGGCTCTCACTACTGATGCCCCAAAGGTGGGTGCACAGGATAGTGGGAACATCACTAAGACCCAGACCTCGGCAACTTTAAGTGATGACTCATTTGAGGAATTACTTAAAGGACCCCGGTGCCAAGAAACCACAAGGGGGCATCTCTGCTTCTTCTAGGAAGAAGAGGATGTCTAAAAGACCCAATGAATCACCAAGAAGTGATGAGGGCAGATCTATTGATTTGACGGATAGGATGGAAAACCTTCAAACCAATGTACCTGTTAGTGAGCCCGATGATCTTGCTAGATGGAGTGAGGGCAGTATTAAAATCCAACAATTGACGGCAAAAGTGGATTCTCTTGAATCCATTGTACAAAATTGTCTTACATATCTCACAAACCAAGGGAAAACTATGGCTGCAATGAAAAAGCATGTTAATACCATCAACAAACGGATGAGGCTATATGAACACAGGCTTCATCAACAAACCAAGATAATAAGAAAATTGAAAAAGAAAGTTGGTGATAGTGAGGCTCCACCAGTTGAGCTCACTAAGGGGGAGAAGGACAACATTCAAACCATGATTGATGAATCAATTGCAGCAGCAGCATCCTCTCTCTTAAATTTAAAAGAAACAGTTGATGAAGGTCCAGAAATGATGGTTACTGAAGATGAGCCTATTACTACTGCTCATATGGAAGAACAAGCTGAACAAGAAGTATCAGTAGTAACTCCTACTACTGATATCATAGCAGTAGTAAATGAAGAAAAGGCAGCAAACACTACTGATGCCCTATCAGTAGTAATCTCTGAAGACATACCAGTAGTAACTACCTTGGTTACTACTGATGATATTATTGAGCTGCCACCACTACTAGAACCTACAGTGATACTTCCACCATCTCCAAAAAGAAAAACAACACAAATGGTGGTAAAAGATATTGATGATGATATCAACTGGTTAGAAGTTGATGAATGCTCTCTGCCTCCACATCCTAAAATACTTCCTATGTCACAGATACAATACTATGGTCCCAAATTTGTTATTGAATCTGAACCAGATATAAAGAAAGATAACTACATAGGAAAGGGAAAGGAAGTTGCTGATGAAGACCAACCTAATAGAGCACAAGGTCATGAAATGGTTAACAAAATCAACTATGCCAAATCAGACAAACAGGATAGGTGGAAGGTTAAGAGAGCAAAATATTTAAAGAAGGTTGAAGTCTCTCTAGCAAATGAAAACAAAAGATTAGCAGAAAGGGCTAGAATATTGAGACAACCATTCACAGAAATTAAATTGGCAGATATAGCAGATATATCAAAACTGCCACAATTTCAACAGAAGGTCAAAACCAAACAAGTTGCTGAAACAAGAAAAGAACTACAAAGAAGAGAACTAGAAAAAATAAGGCAACTTGAATATGAAACACTAGAACTTCTTGAAGCACAAGTACAGGAATGCAAAGAGCAGAAGGCTGATATGCCAGAACAATTTGCAGAGAAAAAGAAAGAAATGATCACATTCTTGAAATCAAGGGGTCACAACACAAAGGCCTTTGGAAGAATGAAGTTGATCAATTTAATTGAAAAGTACTGTGTAGAGAAGAAGAAGGATCTCACTGAACAAGACATTAATGAGAAATACACCACTAAACTTGAACAGATAGACTCCAAAGAAATGAAAGAAAGAAAAACAATAACTGGAGAATCATCTGGTGTATCCTCTCAAACTTCAAAGAAAAGGAAGACAGATAATTCTGAACTTGAACAACCAAAGAAGAAATTACAAATGGTTCAAGTTTATGATCTTCCCATTGCTCCCCTACAAAATAATCCAATCATCAACTGGAGATATATAGATGATATGATTGAGATTGTCAGAGAAGATAAGGTCACTCAAAGATTCAGAGCTTGGAAACCTTTGGTCATTTCCCTAACCAGAAGTGACATTATCAAGATGTTGATCATTGGTAAACCAAGAATGACTAAGAAGATCTGGAAGAATTCAGCTGCAGGTTATCTTACTGAAATGATTGATGCTGCTTTCTATCCAGAAAATTATCCAGAGAAGTATACAAATCCAGAGAATGTTCAAGCCTGGAATGTGCTGCCAACTGTCAACATGTACTTCTTCGAATATACAAGTAAGAAATGTGACTTATTCCTTTATGAGAAAGAGTATCCTCATTCTGAGAAAACTCTTTATCAACTATGGTGCATGAACTTCATTAAACCTCATGATGCTGTGATGTTACAAAATAAGATGAATGAATTTGTGAAAAAGATCAGCAAATATATTATTGCACAAAGGAAGAAACAAAACCAACAGACATTAGAAGGTGATAAAAGAAGAGCAAAACTGTTGGAAGAAAAGGAAAAAGAAAAGAAGAAGTAAATAGAAACTTGATTGATTGAAAGAGAATCAATAAGTTTAGGGGGAGATTGTTGGAGCAAAACACAGATCAACTTAATACTGATACTGCAGTTAGTACAGGTCATACTTAGTACTGATGGGGCAGAACATGTTTACTACTGATGAAGTTGATACTGGTGAAAACTATAACTAAGTTACTACTGATCAAGCTTATTGAAGATACTACTGATCAATAGTAGTTACTACTGATGTTGGTTTTGGACTTACTACTGGTCACCAAACTTACTACTGATGATATGAATTCATTACTGGTGATTGCAGAATACTACTGATACGCGTTTTGGAAGCATATCAAGTCCGAGATCTTCGTAGAGATAGTTATAGCATGTAAATCAATTATCTATAGAATTCGAATGTAAATCAAGTCCTAGAATAACTAGGGTAAATAGTTTAGCTTCAAGGACTATTATAAATAGTTCCTTACGAATTGTAAACGTACGTGTGTATTGTTAACTCGATAATATACATTGAAGCTTTTTGTGAAACTGTGTTCTTAATATTTTCGTTTATTATTTACAGTTTATCGTTCTTAATTTATTGATATAGTGTTGATCCGCTGCAACTTCTATAATCAATTAGATCTAAGGTGTTTATTAACTTTTTCATAGTTAATCGATCCTGACATAAGGGATTCCACAAGATACGGAATCTGTGTATGGCTTAGAACATTTGATTGTGCAGAGGCGGCGGCCATGGCGTACGATCAAGCGGTATTTTCAACAAGAGGGCCACTGGCGGTGTTGAATTTTCCGGTGGAAAGATTTAAGGAATCATTAAAGGAGATGAAATATGGATTTGAAGCAGGGTGCTCACCTGTTATGACACTCAAAAAGAGACACTCTTTGAGGAGAGCTCCGGTGGCGGGAAAGAAAAAAGTGGTGGCTGCCATCGTAACGGAGGAAAAAGAAAAAGCCATGGTGGTGTTTCATGATTTGGGTGTTGATTATTTGTAAGCATTACTACTTCTTGGTGAATCATCAACACCACAACCATTTAATTTGTCACCTGCTTTTTAATTCCAAGTTTTTGTTTGTTTTTTTTTTTTTAATATTTGTTTTCAGATATTTTTTAGAGAAATGATATTTGTGTCTATCATTTGTGTCTACTCATATGTTTACTCACTTTTAAACTTGACATGTCTCTTGATATCATCCATTAATTTTGACACTTGTCATAATCAAATTGATAAGCACATAAGTAGACACAAATACCATTACTATTTTTTTTACCATAACTTTATCAATCTTTTTCTTTTGTAAATAACTAGTAGTGTGCATTCTTGCGTAATGTTGTGGAAATTTTCATACGACGTTAAAAAAACTATTTATGTTAATAAATGTTTTAATTATACAACATGTAAATATAATATTATATATATGGTTATCTTGAAAATTTAAGATTCGTGAAACCAAATTTGAATAAAAAAGTATTAATCATAAAAAATAAAAAGAATTAATACCATTACTCGTAAACAAAAAAGTATTATAATAATAATACGAAGTAGTTAAAAGGAAAACAAACAATTTTAGAAAAGATATAAACATTTAATATCTTCAAGGTACTAATTTGTTTTTTTGAAAAACTTTAAAATTAGGGACTAAAATGAAATTTCAGGAAAGTTTGAATGAAGAAAGAAAGAAAAAGTAAAATTTAAAATTTAGGGGACTAAAATGCAATTTAAGGAAAGTTGGTTGAATGGAGAAAATAAAAGGAGTGGGGCAGAATCGAACTCGGGACCTTTCACATATTAAGAAAGCCAAAAATTGCAGAGCAAGCCGCAACTAATAATATGTCCCGAGTTATGCAAGTTGATATTGAAGCAGAGCAAAATAAACTCGGGGTCACTGAAAAAGAGTCGAATTCATTCGGCTAGATTACAAAAGAGTTTGTTAGGCATCACGGGCTCGGGACCACTACTCGATATCACGTTTTATGGTCAAAATCTTTTTCAAAAAGACGTTTCTAGTGCAATCGAGTGGATTCCACATGCGAATACTACGAGTGCAATCGAGGGCGTTTTCAGGATTGCAAGGGTTCAAACCCTAATCGCGCTTTGCAGTATTGTTCCTAGGTATTAGTTTACAGTTGCTCTAATTGATAACATGGGAAGATTTGCTATCCAAATAATGGGTTTTACAATGATGAAGATTTTCATGAGCAAACCCGTATGATCATTGGACAAATTCCGAGAATAGAATCGGGTTCGTGGTAATGTACTCGTTGACTTTTTTCTTTGCTAATTTTGGCCCGAGATTTTTCCCGCAAGATTGAGGTCAACTTGTCATGGTATATCAGGCTAGCTCGGGGTAATTGTGGGTGCATTCCAGTTCTTGTATTTGGCACGAAGTAAAACGGACCCGGATCGCGGGTATTCTAAAGGAATCTGGGTTAAAAATGCACTAATTATATTGGGCGGTGTTAATTTTTTGGGTGTTCTTTTTACACTCTTAGTCCCTGAAGCTAAAGGGAAATCGCTCGAGGAATTTTCAGGTGAGAATGATGATAATAATGATGATGCAGTAAAGATAGAAGATGTATCTAAGGTAACAACGGATTAATGTGATTCAAATTATAATCTTTTTGCATAAAGCGTGCTCATCGTCTATATGTTTAATTTGTATTTCCGCTCTAAATAAAGTTTGTATTTTCTTTCACATTTTTAAGTTTCAGGTTAGGTTTTTATCCTGTAGTAATAAAGTTATCTAATAGCATGAAGAAGACCATAAAATTAGAAACCAACTACTTATATATATATCAATGGGTCACTAGATACATAAGAATTTGTAAGCGGAAATAACAAGAGAATGCTTACAATCATTTTCAAAACATGTGACAATATCCGTGCGAGTGCCTTTTATTTAAAAATGTAACTTTGTTCTTCTAGAAAGAACCGCAAATCGATTTTGCAACTTTAAAAAACTCGTGACACAAGTTTTCCAGAAAGCTAACCAAATTAGTATACGCGTTCTTTGAGCACATCAAGCTCCATTTCAGTAGGATCAGTAGCTTGAATTTCATAGTGGACCCCATCCAGCTCCTGTCTGAGTCTGTCTTTTGATGTTGCATATAACATTTTAGCTCGTATCCTTGATGTTGCAGGAGACCTAGAAAAATTAATTTTTTAGTAATTTTAAATGTGTTTTATAGTTATTGGAAATAATCAGGATAACATAATTAGGGGTGGCGACACAACATGAAAATATAAGGGTTACACAGGTTATGTTCGGTATAGATCATAGATGATACAAACCCGATTATCTGCAACATGAAACAAATCGCTTAACCCTAATAAGAATCAAATTGTCGGGAAATCAAATGCATTAAATAAAACAAAATTCTAACCATGCGATAAAGAAAATCTTGCTCTTTTGACAATTCTCGGAAGTAACAAAGTCAAAGTCATAGATTGCATATCTACAATCATTATCAGTTAAAGCCAATGTAAAATCATCATAGCTTTCAGTGGGAGTACCAGTTTTTTCAACCACCACTTGGTTTTTTTTCTCGTCAATTTTAAAGATCACATAACGGTGTGCTTTTTTTCTCTGTAGCTCCAAAAACGTGCCTTTACAGTGATCAGCAACACCCATTCCAGAAGAAGCATTGGCCTATGAATTAGTACTTTATGTGTAAGATTTTTATACATATAATAATGAAGTACAAAAATTCTAAAAGTTTAGCAATAAACATTAATAAAGCTAAATTTTAATGATTTCAGGTAATACATTAAATGATTTTTGTGATTCTTTTGAAGATTAAAGTTTATTAATGCACATTAACATGTATTATGGAGTGCATGCTAGAAAAACCTTTTCAGCTACAACTAATATACCAAAACTTAAAATATAACTTAAAACCACAGGTCCATCTACTTTGGCATCTTGTAGCTGAAGCTACTTTTGCCAAACATAACCAAAATGAAGAAATCACACCAGATTTATTGATCGTGAACACATATTTAAGAGCTCAAAGCAATGAAAGCTAGCAGCAATTTTGCTATTATTCATCATTTGAGTTGTGAAATTTGAACACTTGTAAATCATAACAAATGGCGGACAGACTACGGTAATTGCATAAGCAAATAGTAATTCAAACATCGTCCACACAAAATCGCATAGCAAATTAGTACAAAACCGATACAAAACTCTACCGATAACAATCAACAGATTTAAATCACTCAAACATCGATACAAAACATATAAGTCCTAACATTCAAATACAGAAACCTTAATCTCTCAAGTTAATTTAACGATTGCTTTAAATACAGAAAGTAAAGTAAATTGAGCTAACCCCTCCCCGGAATCTGAACGACATGATTGATCTTAGATACGAAACAAAATTGAAGTTGAAAATGAGTATTTGTTGTGTGAATTTGGAAGAAAACCAACAAAATTGAGAATAAAATTGAGCAAATGAGGGATGATGATAGAGACTAAAATAATCCAAATAGAAATGATCAATTGAATTACTTAAAGGGAATAAGGGAATTTGGGGGCGGTGCGTAGATTCAACGCTGATCATAAGCTGAGCATCTCCAACCATAAACTCTATCCAAGTCACTTTATCTCTATATTTAGTGAGCCTATTAACTCTAAACAAAACTTCAACTCCAACCATAAACTCTATCCATCCCTTTAAATATATAACAATTATATTTTAACTTAATTGCATGGATTGTTGGTTTGCAAACATAAAATAAAATCAATTAAATAGAAATAATTATTTGATAATTAAATAGAAGTGGTGGGGTCCATTGATAGAGGGGGCATTCTCTCACTTCAAATATAGAGTGAGCTTTTCTCTCACTCTATATTTAGAGTGAGAGATAGAGGTGGGTTGGAGGAGAAAAACTTCAAATATAGAGATAGAGGGGATGATAGAGGTTGGTTGGAGATGCTCTAAAAGCTGCTGAGTGGCTAAACTCGTGTGTATGCGTCTCGTTTCCGCGTATACTTCCCCTAATTTGTGTAATAGTCGATGTGATGAAATTTTGATTTAGTTCGAATTTAATTTGATTTATTTTTATCCTAAGTATAAATTGTGATCTTATACACATTTTAGTTATAGTCACTAATGTGTAATAGTAATGTATCCGCGTAATGTAACGTCATATATCTTTTGCAACTATATTTTGCAGCGAGCAAAAATTAGTCGATACATTTTTCCTAACAATAGTAGCGTACCACGATACGAGTCAGAGATGAAAAAGATGGTGGTGACGGGTGGTAGCGAAGTTGGTGGTATGTATACATGTTTGGTTCTTGGGCTTGTGTGAGTCCGTTTTTGCCAACTGATTACTGACCAGCTGATGGGTGTGCTGAAAATTCAGCTTGCTTATTTGGGAAATTCGTTGTGCTGAAAATTAAGACTTCATATTTGAGAAAGTCTCAAATTATACGTAAGGATAGTATACGTATCTCCAAGTGTATCACTTATTTTGAAACGAAGGAAGTCTCAAATTAAACATTCGATGTGCTGAAAATTAAGACTTTATATTTGAGAAAGTCTCAAATTAAAACTTGATATTCGTGCAACCTCAAGTGTATCACTTATTTTGAAACGAATGAACTAGGAAGTATAAAAGTAACACTTTTTATATTTTAATAAAAAACTAGAATTTGAATAATATAAATAAACTCCTAAGAGAAGTCCCAACGATGGGATGTGGAACTCGTCATTGTGACATGGAACTCGTCACATTGGCACGGGTTGTGTCTTTCCCCAAATTCGTCGGGAATCCGACGACCATCACAACGCGTATTCTTGAATTTTAGAGAGGAATATGTAGAGAGATTGGGAAGAGAAATATGGAATGAAATATAGTTTTGTTACTAACTTGTCGGTTTCTTGTCAGTAAGAAAGAGAGTGGTATGATAAAACTAATGAGTTTAAAAACTCGTTATTGTTTGCCTAATCAACTTAAGTACGAATGTGGATGATACAAATTTAGTTTGCGATGAAGTTGACCATCTTCTAACATTTATAACTAATAACTCCAACCGTTCAAGCCATGTATTTATTATCTAAAACCGTGATTCAGAAAACATCGAACATGCGATAAGGGCCCGAGTCGAAATAAACAAGAAAGACGGCTAACTACATTTGGAATATAGCCCTCCAAAGTTTAATCATCTATATCACCTACTTGGACACATGTCCGACAACACCGAATTCATTTTAACGACTTCTTCCTACATTGTTTCATTAATATTCTGTTTTCTTTCTTAGTAGCGTATATCGATATCTTTTTTATAAAAGATGATAGATGGTGTTTTATTAGGCATCTCCCCGTCTTACTTATTTCATAAGTTTCTATCACATCATGGACACATCAGACTAATTGTAATAGACGAGTTTTGGCGACCATGACTGATGTGGCGACACGACCACATTAACCCACCCCCCCCCCCCCGGCGGATTCAGTTACCCACGTTAATCTTTCCCCCCCTCTTTTTAGTGTATTTTTGTGGGTTCTAAAGAGATGTTAAATGAATGTTATATGAGGGAGGGTAATTTTGAGATGGATGTTAAAACCACGTTAAAGAGTCAAAAATGTCTTTAACATAACACGACACATTGTGCTCTGATAGGTGATATAATTCAATTTTAAAGTTTAGCATGGTTCGATTTCGTATAACAGTGAACTTGAATCTCGTGAACGTACAAAGTTGACAAAGGCTAAACATCGCTATTATCAATAAGATGAGGCTTTTGAATTTCTATTTATAATTAGTAAATTTAGAAAAGTACTACTTAAGAGAAATACGACTAGTAAGTATTAGGGTGCTTCATGGAAGGTGGAACAATGTATTTGAAAACCTCTCACGAAATCTAATTTGTGTGCAAGTCATAATTATTTAAAAGGTATTTCCGGCTCAGTAGTTTTTGAGCTTTACTTGTGATGTACATGAACTAATCATTGTCATGACCATTTTTGAAACTTCTCATTATAATCTGGTAAATTTTTAACCAGAAATGAATCGAACATGTTATCTTTATGAAATAATTCGAGAATCCGTACCACATACTAGGCTATCTTCGAATAGTTTGTCATAGTTTGCCATGTCAATCATATCGCATCGTAATTAAATAAGGTTTAAACGATATAATTTTAAAATCGAGCAGTCGGTAAAATGGTTTTGTTCTTTTATATGTTTTGAGTCACCTTTTTAGCTTGCAACTGATCATAAATTCATATCACTGAAAAACAAATATGCTTTTCATATTTAAAAAATCAATGTGTGTTTACGCGCTCAGTTTTTTTTTTTTTTTTTTTTTTTTTTTTTTTTTTTTTTTTTGAACGGCAAGTTAGTAAGTTAGTGGTTCGAGCCTAGACAGTGACATCCACAAGGGGCAGTATGCCTTCCCTCGAACCTTCCATCTTTTTGTCCACGACGGGACTTGAACCCATGACCAATAGGTCATGAGCAACATCTTAAATACTCCTTGGATACCACTAGGCTACAAGCCTTGGGTGTTTACGCGCTCAGTTGATTATGTTCCATAGGATCACTTTGTTTGATTACTTTTCCAATTGCCACGAAGTTAGTTTAATTTTTTTTATCTTAAGGATCAACTCCACGCCCAAAATTTTCATATATATATATATATATATATATATATATATATATATATATATACCAAACCGAAACTGGTTAATTATGGTTAAGAACGGTTTTGGCAATAAAACCGTTAAAAACGTACATACACGATGGTTTATAATACGATTATGTTGTTCCCCTTTACCATACCCATTGTGTTGAGAGTGCTAACCTAACCAAGGACGTTGCCTCTAAGACCCCGCAAGAGGTGTGTCCCCCTTGCCTCGCACCCTTTAATAAGAAGTTGGAACCTTTAAAATAAAAATTACCCATAGATTTGAATAATCACGTTCTTTCACAATATTTATCTTTATAACTTGTATATAAAATTTTAAATATCATAGTTTCAGTTCTAACTCACTTGTGACACACATCTATACAAATACAGACTCGAAATTTCAAATAGATAAAATCTTCGGCTACTAGCTTAGGCTTTCCATTTTATTTACCAAAAAAACACATATTTAAGTTACGTGTAACAAAGATAAAAAGTTAAAAATAAAAAGTCACACTATCAACCTATAATAAGATCCCTATATAAACACAAATGATCGATACTTCATTTACCATATGTTGCACCTAACTATGTTAGTTGTATCATGTATGGATATTTTCTGTTTTAGAAAAATATAACAAATAATATTTTTTTCAATATATAATTGAGTTTAATTAAGATACTGTAATAACCTAATCATAAGAAATTATGTGTTGAAAAATACGAAAGGGACAAGTTGTGCGTGTGTAAATGGTCAATGTATCTTTGCTGCTGCTATATAATTCGGCAGTTTATACTTTATACTCATCACCCGGAACCATCGTCATGGTCATACTGACTGCCGTGCATTCGTTCACACAAGAAAGTTACAGTTTCCTAAATATAAATAAAAAATATGAACCATTTTTCTTATATATTGACTCAAAATAGTATTATTTAAAAATTTGATATTAAAATGCAATAATAAAAATTGTCAAGTTGAGGATGTAATAGTGTAATGCTAAACGTGCATTTGTTCAATCATGTTTTGTTTTTGTCATTTTACAAAAAAACAAACAAGTTTAAAGTTGATAATTTTGAAGATATTTTAAAAAGACCATCGGTCATGTTTTATAAAGTATTTAATGATTGCTTGCAACCGTCGATTGCTACAAAGGAACAAAATAACTCTTTAGTTAACTACGGTATTCGATCATTTTGCACGGGTATACGGACAAACACTCTTTTAACATAGGATCAATTGAATTGACATGTTCCACACGGCCATACACTAAATAAGCCAAAGGTTCGAACCATTAATTGAGGATTGCAATAACACATGTTGTGGGTTCTGGAGAGCGAAGTCTATTGTAGAGGTTCTTTTGGATTTTGGTGGGTGAGCTCCGTCTTTAATTCGTTCTCAAACGGGTTTGGTTTATGCCACATCCCAAAGTTTTGTGATTCGGTTGGGCTTGGGACTGGTTCGAGTCTGTTTGTCTTTTGTTATAACACCTAAATTGTTTAGTTTTTAGTTCGGGCATGCAAAAAAGAGTTGTACTTTATACTTCCTTCATTTCAAAATAAGTGATAAATTTTGGGTTTCAAGATTTTTGAGGCAAAAAATTATAATGAATATTAATTATAGATTAAATTTGATAATTAGTGGTGGTATGTCCCACAAATTTTGATTAAAGTGAAGTTAATAATTTCTAAAAGTAAAAATAAGGGTGAAAGAGTCATCACTTTATTAAATGAGATAGTTAGTGGGTGTGAAACTCATCACTTTTTACCAAATAAAGCTAGTTTTTCAAAGTGTATCACTTATTTTGAAACACCTCAAAACTAAAAATTTATCACATATTTTGAAATAGAGGAAGTAGTTAATTGTTCTAAATATGATAGGTGGTTGATATGTTGGTGATTAATGTACTACGGTTTATACATTTAGTTCATTCTTAAAGACAATCTTTAGAATTGTATTTTTCATTGTCATTGTCAAAACCAATAAAATTACAATATATATGCATATATGAATGGCATCATCATCTAATTATGATGGCACCATATATTTGTAGCGTAACAGTATAAAGTGTTAGAAAGTGTTTCATATTAACCTATCAGCGTGGCCGCTTCAAGTTTCTATTAAAGTGACGCATTCTCTTAAAAAAATCTAATTATGATGGTGCATGTACAGTATTTAGCCTTGCACATACAAACTAGTCCTAGTCAACCCCGCTGGCTTAGTTCATGGACCCTCACCCCACTTTACTCTCTTGTCTTCTTTTCACAACCAAAGCCACCCCCTATTTAAACACTTCATTCATTTCCCATTTCATCACCATTTCTAACCATCAACATATAAAAAAGACAATAACAAAAATGGTGAGAGCTCCTTGTTGCCAAAAGATGGGTTTGAAGAAAGGCCCATGGACCCACCAAGAAGATCAACTCCTTATCAATTACATTAACCATCACGGTCACCCGAATTGGCGCGCTCTTCCTAAACTTGCGGGTATAATTACTAAAACCAGATAAACGAAACAAGTTCGCACTTAAGAATATTTCATAACCTTCACAAACTAACTTGTTTTTGTATTTGTTTTGATGTTTTTAGGTTTATTGAGGTGCGGGAAAAGTTGCAGGCTAAGATGGACTAATTATTTAAAGCCCGATATTAAAAGGGGTAACTTTACAAGAGAAGAAGAAGATACCATCATACAACTACATACCGCAATGGGAAATAGGTGCGTGTTTAATTCAAAAGATTCACTTAGATATCAAATGTCAATTTTATTCGTTTATCTTTTTATTGATCATGTGATTTGACATGAATTACAGATGGTCAGCTATTGCTGCAAGATTGCCGGGACGAACAGATAACGAGATAAAAAATGTATGGCATACACATTTAAAGAAGAGAGTAAACACTAACCCTAATTTGAAAACATCTGAAAAATGTCAAAAAGTTAAAGAAACTAAAAGAGATGAAGAAGACGGTGTCGGATCATCACCACTGGAAACAAATGCAAGTGGTCAAACGAGTTATAATCAAATAGATTCGCCACAACCTTCGAGTACCGAGATTTCTTCGGTGACAAATGATGATAATATGTGCATGGAGGATATGGTTTTGGAGAACTTCCCGGAGATGGATGATGAGTTTTGGTCGGAGGTATTTTCAGGCTCCGGTGAGTTACTGGCGGTCAATGAGAACATTGGTCAACTTCCTAGTGGATGTGGGTATGAGTCAAATTCAAATATGCACGATGATATGGACTTTTGGTTCAACGTGTTCACAAGAGGAGAGGAGTTGCCACAAATCTAAAAGATGACAAAAAAGAAATGTCTTTATAGTGTAGTCTTGTTTACAAATTATTCTAACACATGTATCTTTAATCTTGGTGCAAAGCAACCATTATACTAGTTAAAATACAAAATAACATCATTCATTTAAGATATATATAGTTGACGTTTTCTACCAAGCCTACTTATATGAGAGAGAGGAGAAGTAAATTTCAACTTTGACCACATGTTTATAATTTTGTTACAAATTTACCATATACTACTAAGCAAGTAAGCAGAGGTGGAAACAAACAGTTTCTGAGCCGGAATAGGTTTGAAACATACCGGATTGGATCGAAATTGAAATCGCCTGGTTGTGATTGGTTTGATTATCTTTAGGCAATTTGTTTGAAACACTACAAAAAAAATCACTTTTTGCGGCGACAAAAATCGTCGCAAAAAGTCAATATATCGCCCCTAAAACCTTTTTGCGGCGAGACATCGCAGCAAAAAAAACGCCGTGAAAAGTCCGCAGTTAAAGGCTTTTTGCGGCGAGAAATAACACTTTTTGCGGCGAGCTATTTTGCGGCGAGAGTTAACTTTTTTTGCGGCGAGCTGTTTTGCGGCGAGATATAACGCTTTTTGCGGCGAGAATTAACTTTTTTTGCCGCAATTTTTTTTTTATAGTTTTTGCAGTATTTGTTAATTCTACTTGATATTTCCGAGCAATAATTTTTAATTTTTAAAAACCTGTTTTATCTAACCAACCCCACAGTAACATTAACACAATCAACTATTTCAAAGTGTTAATCAACTATTTCAAAGTTAATCATTTCATAAATAACGTTTAGTAAAGTTAACAAAACGAAAGTTAACAACATTAACATTTAACATAAAAAATATAACAAACTAGTTATCATCGCTATCGGTGTGATCTTCATCACGAGCCAAATTGGTGTCATGATCTTCGTCTATCCCAACTTTCAAGTGACCGTTTGACCCATTTTAGTGCATATCTGACAAATTATATCCCAATTAAGAAAAATGTTAAACATAAAAAGATTATTGCAAATGAGAAAAACAAAAAGATTAGTATTTTACCTGTACTTAACGTTGAAGTGTCTTCAGATAATTGCCTCATCAAGCATTGATGCTTTATCCACCTTAATAATTAAGAACAATTTTTCTTAAACTGAATTTTATAAAAGAAGTCTACCTTGTTGCAATTTAGTATAAGTTCTTGTAGTGCACGCATCTTTTTATTTATCCTATCCCTTCTCCTCTGTTTCAATAATACAAACCAAAACTCATATTCTTATAAACATAAAACTTAACTAATGATAATAATAATTAAATCATACCCTTTCGGACAAATTTCGATTTCTGCAGTTTTACAAAACCATAATAATTAAATCATAATCCCTAATTTTGAAACTTGTAACACCAACCGTCCCTAAAGCAAAATAGTTTTTTAAGTTTTTAGGGACCTTCGATGTTACAAGTTTCAAATTTAGGGACTTTTGCACTGCAATGCAATGAAAATTGTCAAAAACAGGTCTTTTTAGTACCTGTTGAATTGGGCCCACTTTCTTGTTCATCTTTTAAAACTTTTCATAAATAGTTAACGTGTTATTTATGATAAGTTTAGTTGTTATCCTAATTACATAGTTAGAGAGGATTATAACCTTGCAAATGCACTTGCAAAATGTCTACACTCTCCTTTAAGTGGACAAGCATTACAATTTGGTCTGGTTTTTGTACAGAATACCTGCAACAGTTACAAAATTAAGTTAAAATAAGTTACTAAGATTTAGGTTATGCAAGTCGAACAACAAAAAGGGAAATCTTTTTTAGAAAAATAGAAAGTAAATCACCTTCCCCAACAATTCTGGTTCTGAGACAGTTTGTTCTTCATCAACCTCAAAGCTTCCACATGATTGACAAATTAGAAACAATTCTGAGTTTTACAATTCTAGCAGGAGCTAGTTAATATTTTAAGATATGTTCTTCACAGATTAGAACCAATTAAATCTACAACATTATCCTATTTTAATAATTTTTTACACTCAAATTATTTATAAATATACCGGATATTCACTTGCAAGATCAGGCTTTTAGAAATCATAAGCATGAGACATATGACTTTCCCTGCATTTGCTTTCAAAAGCAATAGGAGCATCAGGTCCTATCAGCATACACCTGGTCAAAGTCAATTCCAGTCAACAATTGACCATCTAATTTTTTAGAAAACGGAAAAAAAAATATCAATTTATATATATACCACACAATTGAATAATGCTGCAGTTTTACCATAACAAGCATTTGTTGAATCTACACCCTCAATGTCTGTATTTCCAGATTCTTCAAAGATTTTCATTAGGAAAGTTTTGATTGAATAATCGACCAATATGTTTTGGATCAATTTCATACTTCTCAAGTAGTGAAGTCAAAGCTGTCAACCTGAAAATGGCAAAAGTTAACACCAAAAAACATTTCAAATTTGACAAGTGGAGGACATCTGCTTTGATCCTAACCTCGGTATTGTTTTTGGCAACTGGAATATACATCATTTAATTATTCCATGTTATCATGACATTTGATTAATATACATAAAACATAGAGGTGAGTCAAATATCACTCGAAATCAGGAAACACAAAGTCAAATGTCGGTCAAAATCAGGAAACGCAAAGTCATATATCACCAAATCAAACACAAAATCAGGAAAAATTTACTAGATCAGTTGAACATGAGTAAAAAATCGGAGGTACTACACAATTATTAGTCTAAATAAGTTAATAGAGGTGGTGGTGCTTACCAATCGAGAAATCAGTCAAATATCGGAGGTGTGCTGCGGTGGTGATGAGCTTGGGTGGTGGAGATACTTCGGCGGTGGTCGAAAAAACAATTCCGGCAGATACAGTTGCTCCGGCTATGGTGGTTGAGGTGCTCGATCTGCAAGATCTGTATCTCTCGATTACTCCTTGTCGCTCGATCGACAGTCCCCACTGTAGTGGTGCTTCGATGTTGGTGCTTCGTTGTCATGCTCCGGCGATCGTGGTGGCCGTCGATCTGTGGTGGCGGTTAATCTCCTCTCTTCTCGTGTCGCTCGATAATATCTCTGGCAAACAAGTTTTGTCAAAAGTGAAATGGCTGAACCTTTATTAACCTAGCATCTTTTTTGCTTGTTTGCGGCGACGGATTTGCGGCGTGAATATGTCTTTTGCGGCGACAAAATAAAAAAAGGGGGGAATTTAACCCGCCAAATTATTCGCTCTTATTTTTTTTGTCTTTTAGCTTCTTTTGCGGCGAGAGCTTGTCGCCCCAAATACCGGCCCATGGTAAAATATGGTTTTTCTTGTAGTGAAAACCGGATTAGGAAAAATCGTTTTGAAAATCATATTCAATATCAGAATCAAACCGGATTCGGATGTTTATAAGTGATTTTGGGTGAAATATGTACAAAAAAAGGGATCCAATCCGGTTTTGATCTAATTTCTACCGGTTTCTAAGTCATCGTTATCTGAATCCAGTTCCATTAATCCAATTCAATTTTGACCCAATCCGGTTTTAACTAATTTTGACCGGATACAATCCAGTTTTGAAAACGGGTTGATATTTTTAATTTGGTTTGTGCACCTCTACTACTAAGAGTATGATTACAACGGTTATAATATTATTTAGTAGAAAGGAGTGATCAAGTGGTTATTGCTAAGTCAAAATTGGTGTACTGTGATGTTAAAAGGAAACAAAAGGGAGGTCGATAAAGTAAAATTTATAGTGGCAAAAACAATGTCTAGTCTTGAATACGACTGGGTTAATACAGTTTTTAATTTGCAAATTGCATCTTGAGTATATTTTTAATCATCAATTGTCATGTTTTTCAATCAGATTTAATTTTCTTAGTCGTATAATATTAACTAATATTAAAATGGTTGTGAGATTAATCTAATCTATTTTCAAGTCATTTTTTATTTTGTTGATATGCTTTACTTTGAATGGTTCATTCATGCACATCATATGTCGTTGTCAATATCAATGGAAAGACTTTGATGCATAAAGTGTGTTTAAGAATCTTACTAAAAGTGGATTATAGGATAATTTAGTAACACTAAATGTAATTCCTACTGATGAACTGTGCCAATGGGGGTTCACTTGGCGGTTGAGGAGTAGAGGAGACCGACATTCCTGTTGGGAGCTGTCTAATAATTAGATAATTGATTTTTTTCAAAATGCAAATAATATATTTTTTATTTATATAGTTAATACGTAAAATAATCAGTTTTTAAAATGTATAAGCACATCTTCATCTGCTTTTCCAAAACGCAAAAACTTGAATTTTTTCAGAATTTTGTAAAACACTTATTTTTTTATATTAACATTATAAAAAGTAATAAACAGATAACTCATTAACTCTGTTTCAAATCAAATAAATTTCAAACATCCCCAAGTAATTTTCTTATACTTCCTCTGATTCAAAATAAGTGACACATTTTCCTTTTTTGGGTGATTTAAAATAAGTGACACACTTTGAAAAACTACCTTATTTGACAAAAAATAGTGGGACCCACACCCACTAACTATCTACTTTAACAAAGTGAAATGACTCATTTACCCTTACTTTTTACTTTTAAACATCATTAACCTCACTTTATTCAAAAAGTATGGGACCCATCCCCACTAACCATCCAATTAATCTAATTTAATCATCATTATAACCTTTTGCCTAAAAAACCGTGATATCTCAAATGTGTCACTTATTTTGAATCGGAGGAAGTATAAATTGCTTGAGATACAATATCTAACGTTAGATACTAAAATTAGATTTAACGGATATGAAGTATTTGAATTAAAACGTGATTGATAGTTACATGAAAATGGAGTATAAAAGGACTTGCAAGAAGAAAAAAAACATGTTAAGTCATTAAAAAGTAATCAATGAGAAATTACTTTGAGTTAGGCTTGTAAATAGTCCAAGAACCGAACTAAATTATATTTAACTGAATTACACTAAAAAAATAGTTTAGGCCAGAATCATCACGTTTATAATCGAACCGAATCAGACCGAGAACCAATAAAATTTCTTTGATATTCTAAGTTTTTTTTTTCTTGGTTTTGAACCGAACCTCTTAAAATCGAACCGATAACTGATTTTACATGAAAATTAGAGCCGAGAACTTAACCGATATAGTTTGCTTTGTCCACTGTGACTTTAAAACTTATATTTTGAGTAATATATTCTAAAAAGATTTTTCTATAAATAATATATATCTTAACTAAAAGTATTGGAAATATAGGTATGACCGAAATTGGAAAACTTGTAACATGTAAATCGAATTAATAAATATCTACATATTAAATTCATGACCATAAGAACTTCGATTGAAAGAAACGGATAAATTATAAAACACACAATCAAGAATGTAGAACACAAGGACACAATTGCACTAGTTGCGATCTCAGGGGATCAAAACGCAACTTGAATATATATTAAATTGATTTAAAAAACTTAATTACAAGCCCGATTGGCGTCGTAAAACCGTCGCGCTTGAACCGCCGCCGCCTCCTCAGAAACTAAACCCAGCAGTTTTCACCTCCCAAGCACTGTACGGATATCCTTTCCGAGTGTAGGAATTAATCAGCGCCGCCGTCGATTCCTTCACTAACAGAGCAAACACGTTTTCTCCGTCGTCGTTTCTCGACGTCGCTTCCAATAGTGTCAGATCGTACCGGTAGCGTTCGTATGCTCTAGATCCGAATACCTTAGACACCGATGATCCCTGTGGTATCATCCTCGGCCATGCCTCTCGCCGACTACTCCAATACCTGCAAATTCCGTCACCATTAAGGTCGGCGATTTGGATTCTGTTTATTTTTCCGTTAGATAGTGAGTTATCGCGGACAGCAACATACGCGTCCGAGTCAACTCGGTGTCCGTTATTTTAAGTTAGTGTTCATATATGACGTTAGATCCATCGATTTGAAACGAAACGAGTTGAGATTCAACTTACATGTAACATTGAAGTTCAAAATCTCACAAGTTTTGTATTTACCTTCATAATATTTTACGACTGAGAGCTCAATATTTGAATCGCATCAGAACCTTAAAATTTCACGATTTTGTGTAATCTGTAGTCACTTTAGCTGGTGATTATCGGTTACTTTGAACTTACTATTCAAATTATTACTTATTTTTCTTTTTGATATTTTGAAACGCATAACAGCATCTCCAACCAACCTCTATCATCCCCTCTATCTCTATATTTGAAGTTTTTCTCCTCCAACCCATCTCTATCTCTCACTCTAAATATAGAGTGAGAGAAAAGCTCACTCTATATTTGAAGTAAGAGAATGCCCCTCTATCAATGGACCCCACCACTTATATTTAATTACTCCCTCAGTCCCACAAAAAAGTTCTCATTTCCTTTGGGCACAAGTATTTAGGAGATAGTTGATAGTGGGGTCTTTGGTACTATTTTTGATTAAAATATAAGGTTAATTGGAGAGAGAAAGTGTTTTTAAGAGATAGTTGGTGGTGGGGCCCATAATAATAATATTATTTAATAGAAATGAGAACTTTTTTGTGGGACAAAATTTATGATAGAAATGGGAATTTTTTTGTGAGACGGAGGGAGTATCTAATAATTATTTCTATTTAATTGATTTTATTTTATGTTTACAAGCCAACAATCCATCCAATTAAGTTAAAATATACTTCATCCGTCCCACAAAAAACTTCCCATTTCACTTTGGCACAAGTCTTAAGGTGATAGTTAGTGGTGGGGTCATTGGTAATAATTTTGATTAAAATATAGGATTGGTTTGGAGAGAGAAAGATTATTAGTGGATAGTTAGTGGTGGGGTACTTGGTAATAATAATATTTTATTAAAATGAGAAGTTTTTTGTGGGACAAAAATATAAGGTGAAATGAGAAATTTTTTATGGGACGGAGGGAGTAATTGTTATATATTTAAAGGGATGGATAGAGTTTATGGTTGGAGTTGAAGTTTTGTTTAGAGTTAATGGGCCCACTAAATATAGAGATAGAGTGACTTGGATAGAGTTTATGGTTGGAGATGCCCTAAGAACAGGAGAGAGAGAGAGAGAGAGTACTGTGGAGTGCATGTTCCTCTGTTTCTGGTGTAGACGAAGCCTGGTTGAACAGCAGATTCAGTAACAATTGGAGCTAAAAACAGCAGAAGAACCGCAACAGGGAGAAGAAAGACCGAATTAGGTACAAAAGGAAGCTTCTTCTTCATCTTGTTAAAGAAAGTTGTGTGATGAATTTGGTTGCATATGTTAACAAAAGGTTAACCTGAATTGCAAATTTGGGATCTGAAGTTTGGCACCATGTTTGGGCAATGAAAGGTTTGTGGTCTTACCTTTTCTTCTCGTGAATTGTGCTTCGTTATTCTTTTCTTTATTTGAATTGAATTCAAACTGGTTCTTTCTTGATACTATCGTCCTTTAGCTTAAACAAGAATCTTGATCTGTACTTCTTTTTTTTGGACTATTTCACCCTTGGCTTTCTGGATATTTGAATTGAAACTAAAGTTTATTTTTTCTTTTATCACTTACTTCGTTCAAATAATATATTTTATATAAGCGAAAACTTTCTCTTTATAAATAATTTTATATTTTAAACAAGATTATTACCAAGTATCCAACATTGTGCAAAATAAAAATAAAAACTTTATTATGGGACGTATAAAGAAATATAGTTATAGCGCTCGTGTGACACACATATAAGTATATAACACCCTTTTTGACTTTAACACCAGCCGGACATTTTTAACTTTGGTATTAAAATTACGTTAAAAGACCAAAAGATATTTAGCACTGCTTTAACTTGGGCACCATAACTAATGCTCTTAAGTTTATTTTCTATCTATTTACTTAATATTTTTAAAGATTTATACCAATTTACCCCATTTAAACTTGTTTGAAAATTACATGCAATCACTTTATTGTTAAGGTGACAATTCATGTTGTTTTGAGATTGACGGGTTCGCAAGTTGATATCATCCAACCCAAACGCGCCCTGTTTAGCCAACCGGGTTGACGTGTTTTGGCGGCATGTAATTATAATATAAACCGAACATGCTCACGTAACTCCATTTAAACAAGTCAAGCGGGTTATTGGGTTGTGCGGGTAGTAAACGGATTAGACGAGCTATAAATGCGGTAAATTTGTTATTTTCCAGTTGTAAACAGAAAATATGTAAATCAATGAAATCAATGACCCACAGACAGAAAGCCACAGGCTACTTTATATTTTGATGAACCATTAAACAAATCGATATAAATTTGAAATAGCGTTGTATAAATCGTTAATAAGTAAATTTCATTGTATTGACTAGCATAAAATTGATTGGACTATTTACTTCTAGTCCTTCACCTTTATCGTCGACACATAACATTGGTAGCCAATGCCGTTGATTATTAATGTTTTTGGTACATCTTGCAACGTGATTTTAGGTCGAAGATATGTTGTTGATTTAATAATTTGTTTTCCCACATTTTTTGGACATACATTTGGTTATGCATTTATTTCATCACAAACTCAATCTAGAGACAGAAAAAGAAGAAAAAACAACCCTTCATGACCAAACTCATGTTTGGTAATCGGTGCACATTAGCTTCGAATCAACTTTCTATATTCAGACTAAATATACGTTAAACTCTAACTAAAAGCTCATGTAGTGTTAAACAAACTCATACCCAAATCTTAAAATTAGTTTTATTAATACAAGTATAATTTACCATGTATAATGTACAAGCAATAGATACATATAATTGCAGCTGGCATCAGCCGCCTAGACTACCAAATGGAGGGGAACACATCGTAAGAAGAGCGTGTCAAGGGAGAGGACGCGTCGGAGAAGATGGGACATCAAGTGACTCCCATCTGGCGACATAGACTCACCATTACGGCTAGCTTTATAACTTCAAAGATTATTTATTCGATATTAAACTTCTTATTTTCGTACATCAATTGTATGGAACCTAAACCACACAACATCTCTCATTATTCCAAAACTAAACCCTAGACATTCAAACAAACATTACAAGCCCTCACTTAGGGGTAAACACCATCAACTCATTCTGATTATACTTCAAACTCCTCGCTTCTTCTAACGACATTTGATACATATTCATGATCACTTCAACCGGCATTCCTCTTATAATACTTGTTCGGCCCGCTAAATTATTAAGAATCGCACTATCGACATCATTAGTTCTAAAAGATATCCATTGACAACCTTCGGGTCCCGCTTGTTTCCCGATTGCAAAGTTTTGTGGCATCACCACTACTTGTCCCTCACGGATCTCACCATCGTACACCGCTTGTCCCTCGTTATTGATTATTTGCATCTTCATGTATCCTTGCGTTTGTCACCCAATTTGGCGAAATTACTGCATTCTGCACTTATCAAAAGTAGAGAAAGGAAAATGATATAGGCACGTGGGGATTATGATCATTTAAATAGAATTAACGGCTAAAATATATAAATTCATAAAAAGTGTATAAATTCCCCTCCAAAGGGGAAATGATGATTATAGATTTAAAAAGTTTAAAGACAACATAAATCTTTTTAATTTTTTTAACGTTTTGCTCATTTCCCCATAAAGAAATGCATTTTTTATACAAAAGCTCTCAACCTAACCGGCCTATCAAAAACAGCCCTTTTTGACCAACCGTACCAGGCCTGTGTAGCATTATAACCCATTTTGACCCCAATGTATTCTAACCATTGTACCTAAAATAACATGTTTGACCCTAATATATATTGACCTGCATACAAAATACAAAAAAAAAACTTGTTTTGAGCTGAATCTATCTTGATCTGTATACAAAAAATAACCCATTTACACCCGAACAAAAGTTCTAGGCGATTCTACCTTACCCGTGTACCAAAACTAACCCGAATCTATCTTGACCTGTTACCCAACCTGCCATATACATTACCAACCGGGCCAATTAATACTTGCAAATTACTAACCGTGTTAAGAACTCCCCTCTCGACACTAAGTTTCACCATTCCAAGAATGGGGAGTTTGGTGCTACTAAGAGTGGAAGTCCATCCACCTAGCGGGTTGTACACATCAGCGCGTGACACGTCATTTATGTTCAATGAAATCTTGCCCGAACAAACGGTTTCTTCAATACCATTACTTCCACCAGTTTGTTGTCCTTGTTGTCGGCTTCTGATTGGTGGTTGAACAACTTGAAGACCTCTTTCCACCATTACAATATGACCCCTTGTGTCATCTAAACTTTGAAGCTTTTGAGCTGTTTCTTGATCAACATTAAATGCTTCCACGAGCATGTTAAGATCGAACCCTTGGAAAATGTTGCTGAAACCTTCTTCTGATGAGGACCTTTTTTGTCTCCTTAAAATTTCTCGCTTAATTTGCGGTTGCAGTTGTTGTCGCTGTTGTTCATTTGGGTTTCCGGCTAAGAAGAAATGCTGCAATTGCCATATTTCAAATGGTATATTTAGTGTTTTGAAGATTTACTCACATACATGAGACAATATACAAGCAAAATGTTAATAAAAAGTGTCACCAAATATAATTTTGTAGTAACACTTTATAAATGTATGACAGTATGAGTAAATATAAAAGGTTGTATTTTTTTCCTACTTAGTGGCACTTTCTATAAAAAGCTTGTGTCATAATCAGCTCAAAAACCTATTCCCACGCTATTTTTATGTCATTATATATAGATCATTACCGACTTGGCTATTTTCTTGTGATGAATCATCTATGTAGTTTCTCTCTTTTTTTCTAATTATACGGATAGTCTTTAATTTCAAATTGTAACATCTAAGGTTCCCTAACTTCACAAAAAGCTAAAAGTGATGTCAGGATTTTAAAGCTCGTTAATGTCACAAGTTTTAAAACTAAATACTATTTCTATCATTAAAAAGAAGTATATGGGATATTAGCAACTATTGATTTTACTAAGTTTCAAAATAATTAGGATGATAAAAAGAAGTCAATAAACGAAATCCATAATTACGTATCAAATACATGGACGATTTATGTAATTACTCTATATAAATATATATATTATCGTATAATATTATATATGTACCCTGTGGAACTGGTCGAGCTGGTTAGCTTGGTTGGTGTTATCAATGAAAACAAGAGCAATAAGTTCTTGTTGACCATCGTTGTACATCCAGTGAGCAGCTCCGGTGGGGATGACTATGACGTCACCTTGCACAAAACGGTGGATTTTCTGGTGGCGGTCTTGGAATGATCCCGATTCTTGTGGTGACTCGAATGTTTCCGGACACCCGGGTAACATAACCCCTTGATAACCCTCTCCTGAAACAAGAATCACAAATTAACCATATTAAGCAAATAGAATTAGATAATTATATAATTTGTGATAAACAAACGGTAAAGGATCGTGTTTTTTTTAATGTACGTGTTTTGACTTTAAGAATTTGTAACAAACAGATTCTGTTACAATTATGCAAGGAAATAATAGATGAAGTGACAGTAAAGGTCTCTAAATTTAGGGGCAATCAGGCCGGGTTTGAGTTAACAGGTACGGGTTAGCAAGTTGACGGGTTAGAATCAGTCAACCAAACATAAATTGTTAGAATTTCGGGTTAAAAAATCAACACCTGAACACAACTAAAACCATGGTAACCGAAACACAACTCGTCTGACTAATATAACTTAACATGATGGTCCGTTAAATGGGTTGACAGTTTATAAATAAGAAATGAACCCAAATACAATGCTAAATTTGAGGAGCTAAAATATTAAACAAAAATTCGATGTGTTTAGATAAGTTTTTTGAACTACAAAAGTGGTTTTAGGTAAAAGCACTTATTGACTTTTTAGTGACTTTTTAGTTTTAAAAAGAAGTTTTAAAAAATATGTTTGGTTAAGCTTATTGATTTATTGGTATTTAAAAGTTGATAAGTTATTTTTTAAAATGTGTTTGGATTATCTTTTTGGTGTAAAATGACCAAAAGAGGTAGTGGGGAGTGAGGAAGATGTAAGTTTTGATGAGTCATTAAAGGTATTTGTGTAATTTTTATTCAAAAACTCATAAGTTGTTTTGAAAATTAAGTACCACTTACTTCTTAAAAACAACTTTTCAAAGCTTTTTAAAAAGTCATATGAAAAGGGCTTTTACCTTTAGCCAAATAACTTATTATTGATTTTTTGAAAAAACTAATAAGTTAATAAGTTACTTCTTGAAGCATTCCCAAACACGCTCTTAGAGGACTTTATAGTATTTACAACATTTAAAAAAAAGTTAAATAAAAACTTAATAAAACTAAACGGGTTGACAATCGACCCGTTTATACGTAAGTCAGCCTGAAGCCGGCCCGATTTATAAACGGATTGGACATGTTAACATATTGATACCTAAACCCATTTAGGCTCACCTCAAACATGATTATTTCCATATCGGGTTCGTCTCAAGTTTCGGTCACGTTGGGAATTGCCGCCCCTTCTAAAATAAGGTTAGAATTGATTATTTTTTTGTAGTTAGTATGAAATGACTTATTTCACCCCCTGATTATCAGACAATCATAAGCAAATCAGTCTTTCCAAACATAAGAAACGTACATGTTAATACAATAATTAGATAATATTTTTGATTTTTTATATTAATTAATTACCTTGGAGAATGTAGACCAAGAGGGGTGAGTTAATGTAAGAAGGTAAGAAAAGTCCTTGTGGTTGGATGTGATGTCGCATAATCTCAACTCCGGCACACTGAAACTGCTGTTCGTTAGAATCAAAGAACACAGAGTAACCACCTTCTGCCTGAGCAATTTCATTTGGTTCAAGAGCATCGATGTTTTGAAATTGGCACTTATTTTGGTGTTGGAGAGCAAGGCAGCCATTGAAGAGTAAGAGAAAGCTTAAAGAAAGAGAGAGGAAGTTGGCCATGGTGGTTATGCGGCGGATGGTGGTGGTGAAAATGGTGGTCGGATTGGGAATTTAAAGAAATTGACACATAAGGAGGTGGTGGTAGAACAAATGAGACAAGTTGCAATGCATGCATGTGTCGTCGCTTATTTGCTTAACACATAATAAGTTGAGTATGTTTTCAAGATGTGGTGTGTGTTCTCGGGTTTGGAAACCATGTGATTTTATAAATTTTACAAAACTATCGCAATTTACGTAAATTTTGTTCAGATGTTCCATTTAGTAGTTCTAAACAATAAATATAATATCTATATAAATGTGATTTTATAAAACTATCGCAATTTCGATCATTACGTGACGAAAATTTTCGATGTTTTTGTAATTCATGCGTTTCTTGACCGGCAGGTCTAAGGTACGGGCACCAGGTCAGCTGTCGAGGGCTTAAAAAATTTAGGATCCCATTTTTAAAAAATTGGTTTGCATAATTGCATATATATAATGTTAGCATACTTGAATCAAAGTAATCCAAATATTGAAAATGAAAACCAAAGGGCCCAAAAGGAAAAATTAAACATATAACTTGGGAATTGATGTGATATTTTTAGTTTTGCACATAATGCTTATTTATTTGGAAAAAGTTACTTTAAGGGCCTTTTTTAAAAAATTTCCATGGCTAAAAAAATTGATTGGACCGGCGGCCATGGTTTCTTTTCTGAGTATTTTATGTAGGATTTTTTTTATAAATTTTTTTTATAAATTTTTTTGGCGTTATTAGCTTATTGAAAATTTAAAAACTTTATAAAGTTTATTCCGGCTTATAAGTAAAGAAAAATGGACTTATTAACCTATGAAAATTTAAATGAGCTAAAACAATATTTTATAATTTATTTTCCCACTAAGCATTAAAGAATTTACCACACTAATTTTGTGACAAAATTATCTTCTATACCAGTTCAAAAGGTTATGAAATTTACTATGCTTAGGTTACAAGTCCATTCTAGCCCATCGGGCCCATTCAACTATACATTTTAGTTCATATTAGAGACGAGATAAAAAAAAATTACATAGTCAATTAAAATGTCCTTTTAGATGAGATATGAAACTCGAATCTATAACATCAATCTTATTTCCACATTGATAGATTGAACTCAAGTTCAACACCTCTCATTATTCAAAATCAAAACCTTAAAAACATCACATCAAACATAAAACAAACACCTCGATCGATCGAACTCATGGAAACTACAATACACCATCTTCAATCCTCGATATAATTCTTCAAGCTCATAGCCTCATCTAACGACAACTGATATGCATTCATGAGCAGTCCTAATGGCATTGACTTTATGTTAGAACAAATCACAGTTCAACTTATTACTGATAATGGTTACTACTGATGAAGACTATGGTTACTACTGATGGGGCAGAAACACTTGATACTGATGAGTTGATACTAGTGAAGACTATAACTAACTTACTACTGGTCATGCATAAAGAGAAGATACTACTGATCATTAGTAGTTACTACTGACGTTGGTTTTGGACTTACTACTGATTATCAGAATTACTACTGATCATCACATTTACTACTGATGATGCATATTTACTACTGGTGATTGCAGTTACTACTGATACGCGTATTTGGAGCAAATCAAGTCCGAGATCTTCACAGAGTTAGTTATAGAATGTTATTCAATGTATATCTTTTATAATTCGATGTAAATCAAGTCCTAGAATAACTAGGGTAAATAGTTAGGCTTCAAGGACTGCTATAAATAGTTCCTTACGAATTGTAAACGTACGTGTGTATTGTTAATCAATAATATACATTGAAGCTTTTTGTGAATCACTGTGTTCTTAATATTATTGTTCATTGTTCATTCAATATACATTATTCTATTGTTCTTAATATATTAATACAAGTGTTGATCCGCTGCAACTTCTTGTTATTAGTAGATCTGGGTTGGCAATAAATTGTTTTGGTTATTCGATCCTGACAAGTGGTATCAGAGCTTATTGGTTCTAGATCTACGAATTTTAAGAACAACAAAAAGTTTTAATCGTCAAACACACTTATTGTTAATCATGACTGATAACAATGAAAGTACTGAAGCAAATAAAATTCCAATACTCACTCCCAATAACTTTGGGATGTGAAAGAATCGTATTAAGCAATACATGCTTATTACTGACTATTCCATGTGGGAAGTCATACAAGAGGGTAATAAACGTACTTCTCCTACTCCAGATACTAGTACATCTAATACTGAAGCAGATCGAATCAGATCTGAGAGAGAAAGAAAGGATAGAGGAATTGAACTCAAGACCCTCAGTACTTTATTACTGTCCATTCCAAATGACTATCAACATTTATTTGTTGAATATGAAGATGCAAAGCTTTTATGGCAAGCATTGGAAAAGAGGTTTGTGGGAACCAAAAGCACAAAGAGGAACATGAAGTCTGTTCTCAAGCAAGACTTTGAAAACTTCAAAGGAAAGCCCAATGAGACACTAACTCAAGTGTTTGATAGATTCAACAAATTAATTGGTGAACTTAACCAAGTTGGAGTTCAAATGGACCAAGAAGACATCAACATGAAGTTCCTAAGATCTCTTAGTGAAGAATGGTCTATGTACACTGTTATATATAGACAAAGAGATGCTTTAGAAGAAAAGGAGTTGGATGAACTCTACAATGACCTCAGAGTATTTGAAGCTGAGGTAAATCACAAGAACCCTTCTCTTTCTTCTAATAATGCTGCTTTTGTATCTAGTACAGGTCAAGTTCAAGAAACTACTACAGGAAAGGCTGCAGATTGTGAAGATACTGCAAGAGAATCCTTCTTCACTAGTCATGTGCACACTGCACTAATTAGTGATGATTTGGAACAATTGAATCCTGATGATCTTGAAGAAATGGATCTAAAATGGCAGATGGCTATGCTGAGCCTGAGAACCAAAAGGTTCTTGAAGAGGACTGGTAGAACAAACCTTAACTACAACAAAGGTGACAAGGCTGGATTTGACAAGACTAAAGTCAAATGTTACAACTGTAACAACCTTGGGCACTTTGCTAAAGAATGTCCTCAGCCAGATAAAAGATCAAACTCAACTGCTCTTGTTTCACAACAAGGACAAGGTTATGGTTGGAGCTTTCAAGCAGAAGAACATGCTCAAAATCAAGCTCTTATGGCCCTTACTGATAACAACTCTGAGGTAAAACCTAAACCTTGCACTTCTGAATGTATAAAAATGGTTAAAAATTTAGAAAAAGAAAATATCCGGTTAAATGAAGATATAAGAAAATTATACAAAAGAAATATTGAATTTGATGGTGTCATTGCTGATCCAGAAAATCAAATAAAAGTTTATCAAATAATTGATGAGAAAATGAAAGGTGAATTGCTTGAGGCTGTAGATAAAAGAGATTATCTTGAAATAAAACTTAAAGAAGCTTTAAATAAATTGGAAGAATGTCAAATTGAACTTGAACAAAATACTCTTACAATTAAAAAGTTTGAAAGAAGTTCAAAAATAATAGATGAATTAACAAACAATCAAACTACTGAAAAGGTAGTTCATGGGGTGGGATATCATGCTGTACCACCTCCATATAAATTCATTCATCCACTTAAAGCTAGTTCAGAAAGAATCATAAATGAATTAAAAAATGAAAATCAAACTGAATCAAGTAATGATACATCTGATGATGATCAAACAAACACTACTTTACACACTACAGAAAGCACAAATGAATCCCCAAAATTCAATTCAGAAAATATACCAACTATATTAACAAGGGGAAATGAAAGAAACAAGAACCAACTCTTAGATCAAAGAAAACCTGAAGGTGCTAAGGATAAGAAATTAAGATGTGTTATTTGCAACAAAGTAAACCATTTAGCAAGGATTGTCACTTCAATCCAATTAACTGCAAAGAGTTCAAAGAATTTAAAAATTCTAAAGAAAAAGCAAAAACACAAAGGTTAAAAGATACTACTGATCCATCAGTAATAAATAAAACAAAATCTCAAAAATCTGAAACACCAAAATTTGGAAGAAATGCACCAAGGTTTGTGCAAAATAAAAGAGTTGGAAGCCCAAAGAACAGCAATTATTTCAAAAATAATGGAAAAACAAATCAAAATAAACAATATTTTAATTTTTCCAACACCAGTAGAAACTTTAACAGGTTTACTACTGATCCTAACCCTAATTACAATGCTGTTGGGTAACAGTACCAAAACACTACTGGTAAAAACCCTAATTTTAAAAATACTACTGCTGCCAAACCAAATGTTAAAAACACTACTGGTTATCCTAAACATGGTAATTACCCAAATACTACTGGTCCATCCATAGTAAAGTATTCAAAAGCTAAATATAATGGGTATAGACCAAGGTCAGTAGTAAAACAAAATACTAGTACTAAACAGGTATGGGTACCAAAAATGTTTAAAATTAAATCTTCTAAATCTTACTTTTCAAAGGATGAACCCAAGACATATAAAGCTTGGGTTCCCAAACTTAACTAATCTTTTACTTACTTGTGCAGAGCATTCAGATCCCTGAAGAAGGTAGAACATGGCACATTGATAGTGGATGCTCAAGGCACATGACTGGAAATCTGCAAATTCTTAAGGATTTCAAGTCATTTGATGGAGGGTATGTGGCTTTCGGTGAGAACCCAAAGGGAGGTAAGATTACAGGAAAAGGTATGGTTACCAATGGTAAAATTACTTTTGATGATGTATTTTATGTAGCTGAGCTAAAATACAATCTATAAAGTGTGTCTCAAGTATGTGATAAAAAGAACAAGATTCTTTTCACAGATATTGAGTGCATCATTCTTTCTCCTGACTTTATTTTAGATGAAAAATATGTAGTTTTGAGAACTCCAAGGAGAAACAATGTGTATTGCCTGGATCTAGGGGGAGAACTCATTTCTTCAAATGAGGTCAACTGTTTTATTTCCAAGGCAAACACTACTGAATCAGAACTTTGGCATAGAAGGATGTGTCACACAAACTTTAAAAATATGAACAATTTAGTAAGAAAGAATTTGGTAATTGGATTACCACAAAAACAGTTCATGTGTGATCATCATTGTGTTGCATACCTAAAAGGTAAACAACATAAGTCTTCTCATAAGTCCAAAATTGTAAATTCTATTTTTGTTCCTTTACAACTCTTACATATGGACCTTTTTGGACCTACAAATGTAATGAGTATTGGAAAGAAACAATATTGTCTTGTTAATACTGATGACTTTTCCAGATATGCATGGGTTTTCTTTTTCAGGATAAAAGATGAAACAAGTGAACTCATCAAGAACTTAATTGTTAAACTGGAGAACACATCTGATCAAAAAGTTAAAGCCATAAGATGTGATAATGTCACAGAATTTAAAAATGCTAACTTAATTAACTTTTGTGATCTTATAGGTATTGACAGACAATACAGCTCACCTAGAACTCCTCAACAAAATGGTGTAGCTGAAAGAAGAAATAGAACCATCATTGAAGCAGCAAGATCAATGTTAGCAGACTCAAAATTACCAATTACTTTTTGGGCTGAAGCTGTTAATACTGCCTGTTATGTACAAAACAGAGTATTAATAGTTAAGCCACATCATAAAACACCATATGAACTTTTTAACAAAGAAAACCTTCCATAAGTTTCTTAAAATCATTTGGTTGTCCTTGTACTATTTTGATTACAAGAGAACAAATTGGTAAGTTTGACTGCAAAGCTGATGATGGAATCTTTGTGGGATACTCTACTCAAAGCAAATCATACAGAGTGTTCAACAAAAGATTAAGGATTATTGAAGAAAGCATCAATGTATCCTTTAATGAGAATATACCTAATGAACAAGGAAATGGTTCAGATTGGCTATTTAACATAGACAATCTAACCAAATCCTTTAACACTAACTTGGATTTAAATGTAGGTGATTCAAATTGTCATACTCAAAAGGAAGGAACATCATCTTTCAATACTGGTCAAGAAGAGATGAGATACATAGTAGTTGATACAGTTCCCACAGTTAATACTGAGGACAGTAATAACTCAGATTCTGGGAGCAGTAGTGAATCAGATAATGAGGACAGTAGTAATTCAAATACTACTGAGACCAGTAATAGTACTCAAAATACTACTGGTCCCAGCAACAATATCAATTCTCATAATACAACTGATCCCTGTAATAACATAAATACTACTGATCCCAGTAGTAACTCAGATCTAGCTAATGATGATGAACCAAACATCAATGACAATGAAGAACCTCAATGGGAACAAATCCCTGAGACAAATGAGTCAAATCTTGAAAATCAACTAGTGGTTGATAGAGCTACAAACTCAAGGACTCAAAAGAACCATCCATTAGACAATGTTCTAAGTGATGTTAACTCACAACTACAAACAAGAAGCAAATTAAATAAAAGTCTAACTGCAAACATGTGTAACATAAGTTTAATTGCTAATGAATGTATGTTTGAATGTTTTCTGTCTCAGAATGAACCAAAGAAGATTCAACAAGCAATGAAGGATTCAAACTGGATTGAGGCAATGCAAGAAGAACTCCTTCAATTCAAATTACAAGCTGTTTGGACACTTGTACCTTTACCCAAAGGAAAAAGAGCCATTGGAACAAGATGGATCTTTAGAAACAAGAAAGATGAAAGAGGTATAGTGATCAAGAACAAAGCCAGACTTGTAGCCCAAGGATACACTCAAGAAGAAGGAATAGACTATGATGAAGTGTATGCTACTGTTGCTAGAATTGAAGCAATTAGGATTTTCTTAGCATATGCTTCATTCAAGAAGTTTAAAGTCTATCAAATGGATGTGAAGAGTGCTTTCGTATATGGGACAATTGAAGAAGAAGTATATGTATGCCAACCTCCAGGTTTTGAAGATCCAGAACATGGTGATTATGTATTCAAACTAGACAAAGCTCTGTATGGCCTACATCAGGCACCAAGAGCATGGTATGATACATTATCATCATACTTGTTGAAGAATGATTTTAAAAGAGGAGCAATTGACAAGACTCTGTTCACAAGAAAGGTCAAAAATGATATACTACTAGTTCAAATCTATGTAGATGATATCATTTTTGGATCAACAAATGATTTATTATGTAAAGAGTTTGAAGATCTCATGCAAACCAAATTCAAGATGAGCTCTATGGGTCCAATGAATTTCTTACTTGGACTCCAAGTGAATCAAAGATCAGATGGTATTTTGATAAACCAATCAAAATATGTCAAATATATCTTGGAGAAGTTTTCCATGAAAGACTGCAAGAGTGCAAGTACACCAATGGAAACACACAAACACCTACATCCTGATGCTGAGGGGGAGGATGTAGATGAACACTTATATAGATCAATGATAGGATCATTGATGTACTTAGCAGCATCAAGACCTGACATTATGTACAGTGTCTGTGTGTGTGCAAGATATCAAGCAAGACCTAAAGAATTACACTTGCAGGCTGTTAAAAGAATAATCAGATACTTGAAAAGCAAAGCATCACTTGGTCTATGGTATCCACATGATTCACCTTTTGAACTAATAGCCTACACAGATAGTGACTATGGAGGTGAATGTCAAGATAGAAAGTACACTACTGGTGGATGTCAATTCTTTGGATCAAGACTGGTGTCATGGCAATGTAAGAAACAAAAAAATGTATCCACATCAACTGCTGAAGCAGAGTATGTAGCTGCATCTGCTTGTTGTGCTCAAGTACTTTGGATTCAAAACCAGCTTCTAGACTTTGGTATCTCTATACTTAAAACTCCTATTTTTATTGATAATCAAAGTGCTATTAGTATTGTGAACAATCCAGTAAAACACTCTAAAACTAAACACATTGTAATAAGATTTCATTTTATAAGAGATTGCAATGAAAAGAAGTTAATCAAAGTAGTTAAAATTCATACTGACAATCAATTAGCAGATCTCTTTACAAAAGCATTTGATGTAGGAAGATTCAGCTTCTTAGTTAGCAATATTGGAATGATTTTAATAAATTAATTTCTCACTCAAAATCATGTGTAAAGTTTTTCTGTTGTAAAAAGGTTTTTCTGTTTTACTACTGGTAGGTCATTACTACTGATGTATTTTAAGTATGCACAAAATACTACTGGTAAGACAATAGTACTGGTAAACAATTGTACTCACATATACTACTGGTCTCTAAAAATGGTGGTTACTACTGCTAGGGTTGGTAAATTAGGTCAGTACTAAAATGTCTATAATTACTACTGATGTCAAAATCTATAGTTACTACTGATGTCAAAATCCTTAGTTACTACTGATGTTCATAGATACTACTGACGTTTTCTACTGATATCTAATTTACTACTGGTCTTTAAATTGTTAAGTTACCAAACTAACCCCCATGAAAATAACCGTTGAGTTATGATTCGAAGGGCAATTTAGTCATTTTGCAGGATAAAACGTAAGATATAAATAGCTGATGTCGATTAGTTTAGCACTATTTTCACATCTATTTGCTAAATTCTTATGATAAACCCTAAATAGCGATCATAAACCCTACACCAGTAACAAAATTCATACTCGGAATCTCAAAATCAAACGATCCTCTCTTATCGAAAATCAAAATCAACTACAATGGCGACTCTCAAACCACTCAACATTGAGACAAATCTCAAGTTCTCAGAGTTTCACAACATGTGTGCGTATCTAAAGAATCCAGACAGAACGAAAGACTTCCGTCCAATCGTCATGTTTTTGAAACATTCTTATATAAAGTTTGCACTCACTGTAAACCCTAAAGCCTATCAACAACACCTAGTGAGTTTCTGGGAGAATGCAGAACAAGTCGATGATACAGACTTTACTAAGATAAGGTCAGTAGTAGATGGAAAAGAAATTTTTATATCAGAACGATCAATCAGACACCATCTACAACTCCATGATGATGAAGGTATGATTTCTTTACCCAAGGAAGACCTTGTTGAATGTTTACAAAAAATGGGATATGAGGGAAGACTTGACATTGTCACTTTCCAAAAAGGTCTTCTCTCCCCACAATGGAAAATTTTAATACACACCATTCAACACCGTCTTTCTCCTAAAAGAAGCTCTTGGAATGAGTTTAACAAGTCAATAGCATCTGCTGTTGTTTGTTTATGCACAGACCAAGTCTTTAATTTTTCAAATATGATTTTTGAGGGAATGTTGGGAAATCTTTCTTCTTCAAAATTTTTAATGTATCCCAGATTTCTTCAACATTTACTAAATTGTGAATTACAAAACTTGTCAACTCCTAAAAACATTTTTATAACTCCAGAGTTGAACAAGAAAGTTTTCTCAAATATGAGAAAACAATTTAAATTTTCGGGCAAGGAAACCACTCTGTTTCCTAACATGATCAAAGATCAACCAAATCTTGGAGAAGATTCAATCAAAGATACAACCCCAATTGAACCTCAACCCACTCCTTCACCCCCAGATGCAGCCCAAACACAACCCAAACAGTCACTCAATCATCCACCCAATTAGATGTCCTGAATGTGTCCCAGGAACATGAATTCAATCTGCAGAGTGCTACTCTTCACTCTGTAGAAGACCAGCCTTTAGCCAAATCATTCCAGAAAAGCTATAAAAGGAAGAAATCTTCCTTAAAGGACACCAGGGGACCCATTGAGTCAAACCCCAGGCTTCAAGAGTTGTCCTCCAAGGAGGAGAGAGGGCATGAGGAAAGGGCTCTCACTACTGATGCCCCTAAGGTGGGTGCACAGGATAGTGAGAACATCACTAGGAACCAGACCTCGGCAACTCTTAGTGATGACTCTTTTGAGGAATTACTAAGAGGACCCCGGTGCCAAGAAACCAAAAGGGGGGGCACTACTGCTTCTTCTAGGAAGAAGAGAGTGTCCAAACAACCCATTTCATCACCAAGAAGTGATGAGGGTAGAGAGAAATTCATTGATTTGACGGAAATGATGGAAAACCTTAAAGCCAATGTACCTGTTAGTGAGCCCGATGATCTTGCTAGAAGGAGTGAGGGAAGTATTGAACAAAAACAATTGACGGATAGGATGGAAAACCTTGAAAACGATGTACAAGATTGCCTAAAATATTTAACAAATCAAGGGAGGACCATGTCCTATATGAAGAAGCACATTAATACCATTAACAGAAGGATGAAATTATATGAGCACAGGCTTCTTCAACAAACAAGAATCATTAGAAGGTTGAAAAAGAAGGTTGACAGTAGTGATGCTCTACCAGTTGAGCTCACTAAGGGGGAGAAGGACAACATTGATAGATACTTCCATTGCAGCAGCAGCAACTTCTCTCCTCAACCTTAAAGAATCAAAAGTTGATGAAGGCCAGGTAAATGATGAAGGCCTAGAAGACATGGATGTTACTGTTGAGCCTACTACTGATGCTCCTATAGAAGAACAACCAGAACAAGAAACATCAGTAGTAACTCCTACTACTACTGATGTCATAGCAATAGTAAATCAAGAAGAGGCAGCAAACACTACTGATGCCCTATCAGTAGTAATTCTTGAAGACATACCAGTAGTAACTACCTTGGCTACTACTGATGATATTATTGAGCTGCCACCACTACTTGAGCCTGCAGTAGTAATCCCACCATCACCAGCAACAAAGTCAACACACATGGTAGTGAAAGACATTGATGATGATATCAACTGGTTGGAAGTTGATGAATGCTCTTTACCTCCACATCCTAAGATTCTTCCCATATCTCAAATATACACTTATGGTCATAAATTCAGAATTGAAGCTGCACCAGATATGAAGAGGGAAAATATATTGGAAAGGGAAAAGAAATAGCTGATGAAGACCAACCTAACAGAGCACAAGGTCATGAAATGGTCAACAAAATCAATTATGCTAAATCAGCCAAGCAGGATAGGTGGAAAGTAAAAAGAGCCAATTACTTGAAGAAAGTAGCTGCTACTCTAGCAAGGGAAAATAGAAGATTATCTGAAGAAGCTAGAGTACAAGGCAAAGAATTTAAAGAAGTCAAGTTGGCAGACATAGCAGATATTTCTAAATTGCCACAATTTCAACAAAAAGTCAAAGCTCATGAAGTTGCAGAAACAAGAAAGGAAATTCAACAACAAGAATTACATAAAATAAGACAAATTGAGCTTGAAACAATTGAACTTCTTGAAGCACAAGTACAAGAATGCAAAGAACTGAAAGAAGACATGCCAGAACAGTTTGCAGACAAAAAGAAGGAAATGATCTCATTCTTAAAAGCAAGAGGTCACAACACAAAGGCCTTTGGAAGAATGAAGTTGATCAATTTAATTGAAAAATACTGTATTGAGAAGAAGAAGGAATTAGTTGAAAGAAAGGTTAAGGAAATGGACACCACAAAGACTGAAAGGATTGATCACCAAGATGTACTTAAAAGAAAGATTATTTCTGTTGAATCCTCAGGTGAACCACCTCTACCTTCAAGAAAAAGGAAGGCTGCACTATCTGAACCAGAACAGATAAAGAAACAGAAACAACAGATAGTACAAGTTCATGATATTCCTATTGCTCCCCTAGAAAGCAATCCAATCATCAACTGGAGATGCATAAATGAAGTGATTGAGATTGTTAGAGAAGATAAGGTCACTCAAAGATTTAGAGCTTGGAAACCATTAGTCATGTCCCTAACCAGAAGTGACATAATCAAGATGTTGATTATTGGTAAACCAAGAATGACCAAGAAGACCTGGAAGAATCCAGCTGCAGGTTACATTACAGAAATGATTGATGCTACTTTTTATCCAGAGAAATATCCAGAGAAGTATACAAATCCAGAGAATATTCAAGCCTGGAATGTGCTACCAACGGTCAACATGTACTTCTTTGAATATACAAGTAAGAAGTGTGATTTATTCCTATATGAAAAAGAGTATCCTCACTCTGAGAAAACTCTTTATCAACTTTGGTGCATGAATTTTATTAAGCCTAACGATGCTGTGATGTTCCAAAACAAGTTAAATGAATTTGTGAAAAAGATCAGCAAATATATTATTGCACAAAGGAATAAAAGAAACCAACAGACGTTAGAAGGAGATCAAAGAAGAGCAAAACTGTTGGAAGAAAAGAAAAAGGAGAAGCAGAAGTAAGAAGAAACTTGATTGATTGAAAGAGAATAAATAAGTTTAGGGGGAGATTGTTAGAACAAATCACAGTTCAACTTATTACTGATCATGGTTACTACTGATGAAGACTATGGTTACTACTGATGGGGCAGAAACACTTGATACTGATGAGTTGATACTGGTGAAGACTATAACTAACTTACTACTGGTCATGCATAAAGAGAAGATACTACTGATCATTAGTAGTTACTACTGACGTTGGTTTTGGACTTAATACTGATTATCAGAATTACTACTGATCATCACATTTACTACTGATGATGCATATTTACTACTGGTGATTGCAGTTACTACTGATACGTGTATTTGGAGCAAATCAAGTCTGAGATCTTCGCAGAGTTAGTTATAGAATGTTATTCAATGTATATCTTTTATAATTCGATGTAAATCAAGTCCTAGAATAACTAGGGTAAATAGTTAGGCTTCAAGGACTGCTATAAATAGTTCCTTACGAATTGTAAACGTACGTGTGTATTGTTAATCAATAATATACATTGAAGCTTTTTGTGAATCACTGTGTTCTTAATATTATTGTTCATTGTTCATTCAATATACAATATTCTATTGTTCTTAATATATTAATACAAGTGTTGATCCGCTGCAACTTCTTGTTATTAGTAGATCTGGGTTGGCAATAACTTGTTTTGGTTATTCGATCCTGACACTTTATAAAAGAAGTATGACCCCCTGATGTACCAAACATAACATGATCATTAGTTCTAAAAGACATCCATTCACACCCTTGTTCTCCACCCTTTTTCATGGCCGAGAAAGTCTGCGGTACCACCACCATTTGCCCCACATTGATGACGTCATGAAACACACTCTGTCCCTCGTTGTTCACTATTTGCATCGTCATGTTTCCTTGTGTCACATGGATTATATTGTGTGCGTTCATAAACCAATATGGTGACAGTATAACATTCTGCACTCACCCAAAAATAAATTTAAATATCAGATTAGTTTCCACCCCACATTATATTATTTATCTTTCATTTTCTTCAATAATACTGTTGATTGTTTGTTAGTTAATTCATAAAGAAAGGGAAAATGATAATTCTACGGTTCTTGGTCTGGTCCAATAATTCATCATTTCAGTCCTCGATACTACTGAAATTATTTTATTGGTTCTTGATTTGATTATTCGACGATTGCACATGCTAAAAGTTAAAAGACAAACTATAATTTTTGTATAGCATTTGCTCATTTAACCCGCAGGATATATAAATAATGGGAAAATGATGAGTAGTTAATATTATTATTTGAGTGATAAAAAGTAGTTTTTAAATTGTTAAAATTACTTCTTAGTCGCACCTTAACTTTGTAGTTAAATATTGCAGGCCGGTAAGTTTTCCCAATAAATTCTCAAACAGAAGTTCAGTCTAACCCAACCCAACTGGAACCATAAATAGGCCATTTTGAGAGGAAGCCTTTTAGACTAGTTTCCCTAGTCACTATAACTTTTTGTCAATTATATTTCAAACGTTGCTAATTGCTAGGTATGTATAAGAAATATTAATCTTGTAGGAAACAAGCATAGTAAGTCCCCGCGCTCCGCAGAGGTTTATATGAATCGTTTATTTATTGTAGGAATTAATATAGATTTGTTTAATTTTATATACACATATATATACATATATACTTTTTTGCATTTTATTTGTTTGTCACCTATTCAAATAATATATAAGCTAAATTAACCCAGGGTAAAAACGTTTTGTAGCCTGGGCCTAAATATCTGCTCTTGCTATGTAAGTTTCGTGCCCTTTATTTTAAACCCACTTATTATATAAACTTGAGATTAGAAAGGAAGTTCTAGAAACAAAAGAAAAATAAAAAGCTAACCCACCAATTGGAGCACAATGAACAGTAAAATAATATTTATTTATTATCACCTTTGTATAATATAGTAATAATTAAGTTTTAGTCAACCGACCCGTATCACAAATAGCCCATATTTACCCGAATATATATTCACATGTTATCCAACCCATAAGACCTAGTATTTTGTGAAGTAGATAAATTAGAAACTAGAAATTAACTAACCTTTTTAAGAACTCCCATCTCAGCACTTAGGTTCACCATTTTAAGAATGAGGAGTTTCGAGCTATCAAGTTCGGTCAACCATCCGGGTTGCGGGTTGTAGCGGTCTTCCCGGTACACATCAGCATCGATAAGGCTGGATGTCATCTTGGCTGAACAAACGGTTTCTTCAAAACCGTTACTTCCACCACCAACTTGTTGCATTATGGTCGGTGGTTTGATCACTTGAAGGCCTCTTTCCACCATCACAATGTGACCCCTTGTGTCATCTGGGTTTTGAAGCTTCTGAGCAGTTTCTTGGTCAACATTGAACACCTCAGAAAGGATTTCGAGATTGAACCCTCGGAAGATGTTGCCGGAACCCTCTTCCGGATGTTCTTCTTGTTGTCCTTCTTTTGGGTTTCCGGCAAGGAAAAATCGCTGCAATCACCAAGTTTCAACTGGTTTTAGTTTTCAATACTTCCTGTTTTTCTAAAGTGTTATTTGATAGCATCTGATGAATGATTTAGACTTCCTCTTATATCGCTGAACATGCTTAATTTTTTATTCAGAGGCTGATTCTGTTCGATTAACAAACTGTCATATTAACTGAATCATTAAGAGGCTTATCAAACAACACTTAAGTTTTTAGGGGTTATGTATAGAAAATGTCACTAAAATAAAATAAAACATAAAAATTCGCAATCAAATCAAATAGAGTGTGAGTTATATAAAACTATATGTTGGAGCAAATCACAGGTCAACTTAATATTGATGCTGCAGTTAGTAATCACAGGTCAACTTAATACTGATGCTGCAGTTAGTACTGATCATAGTTACTACTGGTGACTACTATGATTGTTACTGATGGGCAGAACCACTTACTACTGATGAGTTATACTGATGAAGACTATAACTAAAGTTACTACTGATCAAGCACATATTGAAGATACTACTGATCTTAGTAGTTACTACTGACGTTGGTTTTGGACTTACTACTGGTCACCAGAGTTACTACTGACGATGCTTATTTACTACTGGTGATTGCAGTTACTACTGGTATACGTTTTGGAAGCATATCAAGTCCGAGATCTTCGCAGAATTAGTTATAGAATGTAATTCAATGTATATCTTTTATATTTCGAATGTAAATCAAGTCCTAGAATAACTAGGGTAAATAGTTAGGCTTCAAGGACTATTATATATAGTTCCTTACGAATTGTAAACGTACGTGTGTATTGTTAATCGATAATATACATTGAAGCTTTTTGTGAAACTGTGTTCTTAATATTTTCGCATATTGTTTTACAGTTCATTGTTCTTAATATATTGATATAGTGTTGATCCGCTGCAACTTCTATTATCAATTAGATCTAAAGGTGTTTATTAACTCTTCATAGTTAATCGATCCTGACACTATACATTTAGTTAACCTGTACTTAGTGAATAGTGATAATAAAAGAGTGTATGTATGAATGTATTTTAACCTTTTGTGACAATATTATTACTTCGTGGCACTTTTAGAAGTGTGACTAATACCTCTGTTACTTAATGACATTTTAAAAATGCGTATAATGGTATACATACTCTGTGGAACTGATCGAGCTGGTTAGCTTGGTTGGTAGTATCGAGCATAACAAGAGCGATAATTTCTTGTTGACCGTCGTTACATCCAGTGAGCAGCTCCGGTGGGGATGACAAGCACATCACCCTCCCGGAAATTGTGGATCTTCTGGTGATGATCTTGGAACACTTGCGGTTGTTGTGGTGGTTGGAATGTCTCCGGACAGCCGGGCAACATAATCCCTTGATAACCCTTCCCTGAAACAAGAATCATCAACAAATTAACTCCATTAAACAATCAGAATCAGAGAATTAATTTGTAATTAATAGACGGTGTATAAAAGATAATGTTTTCTTCTTTAAGATTTTTTTAACAAGCGGATTGAGTAACAAATTATTTAAGGGAATAATAAATAAAACGATTAGGGAAATAATTAATTTGTGTGAGATGAGAGTGAAGGTCTCTAAAATAATGTTAGCGATGATAAAATGATAGTTTAGTTGTTTAATAGGGAAGTGGATTTTACATCATATATATTATTTTACACACCACAACCACTGTTTTAATGGAATATAATAATTACTCCCTTTGTCCCACAAAAAAGTTCTCATTTCTTATGGGTACAAGCTTTTAGGAGATTATTAGTGGTGGGGTCCTTAGTATTACCTTTGATTAAAATCTAAGGTTAGATTTGAGAGAGAAGGAGTTTTATTGATGAAATCATATGTAATAATATTATTTTATTAATTAGGCCCCTCAAATTTGAGAAATAAAAACTTTTTAGTTGGACAAAATTTAAAGGAGAAATGAGAACTTTTTTGTGGGATGGAGGGAACTAGTATATAATATAGTGTACGTATGAAATTATTTATATGTGTACCCTTATGATAATTGTAAACAAAATAGATGTTTAAGTGTGTCCCAAATAACGATTATGACTATATACCAAAGTAATTATTAGATAAAATGACTAAATTGTATTTTATGAGAAAAAGCAAGAGTATTAATGGAAGGTGAGTACGTAATAGAAGACTCTGAAATTAAAATCACGTTAAATAGGATAAATTGGTAATTAATTACCTCGGAGAATGTAGACCATGAGGGGGGCGTTTACGTACGAAGGTAAAAGAAGTCCTTGCGGTTGGATGTGGTAGCGGATGACCTCCACTCCGGCACACCGGAACTGCTGGTCGCTGGAATCAAAGAATTCCGTGTAACCAGCTTCTGCTTGAACTACATCATTAGGTTCAAGAACATTCATTCTTTGAATCTGGCACTCGTTTTGCTGCTGCTGAAATGATCGGAGAGCAAGGCAGCCATTGAAGAGTAAAAGAAAGCTTAAAGAAAGAGAAAGGAAGTTAGCCATGGTGGTTATACGGCGGATGGTGGTGGTAAAAGTGGTGGTGGAAAATGGGGAATATAAAGAAGTTGAAGGTGGATGTGAGATTGACACATAAGGAAGTGGTGGTAGAAAATATGAGCCAAATTGCAACATGCATGCATGAGTTGTATACTTGTATCATTCTATGACTCATTGCTTTACACATGATCATACGTAGTGTATGTTTTGAAGAGGGGAGTTGTTGGTTTGTGGTTTTGGAAACATTCATTTGGGTTTTGTTTTTATTTCTTCAATATGTTCGGATTATGATGAAATAAATATAATTTAACATATTTATTTACACGAATTGCAAGAATAATTCTTCTAATTATCGTTGATTCAACGAATATCGATAATCATGATGACTTTAACCCAGATATAGATTTTGTAAATTGAAAGAATAAAATGAAATTTTCATAAAAAAACAAAATTAAATGTTCTAGCATCAAAATTAAACTCTAAAATCAAGAATTTCGAATGATCCTAAAAATACATACGAGTCGAAAAGAAAAAAAAATCCAAATGTCACATAAGATACATCGTTTTGGGCACGAAAGTTCCATATACCACTTATGTTCGTGTACCACGACGTTCTCCTCGTTACAAGTTTCGATTTGACTAATCGAGGGCTTAAAACAGATCCCCGTAGTTCAAATTATGCTAATTTTAATAAAACTCTTTATTAATAAAATATTGGGTCTCTAAACAGAAAGACTTGGCGCCAGGTTTCATAACTCATACTGTTACAAGTATAATATATAGCCGAGCTTTTTAGATTATTTTAGTTACACAAATGTGGTTTAATTTATAGGCAACAAAATGTAGATGCTGGTTCTTATAAACGCAGCAAACAAATAAACTATGCAATCCTAGACGCCCCAATTAAGTAACCGTAATGTTCAGTATTCGATTCAAATATTAGGTGGCTAAATGGTTACCTACCAGCAAAATAAAGTTCAAGAGATTAAATTTGGAGCCGTTAACGGTAAATTAAAGTTTGAACTCTTTGTTATAACTAAATTTGTTCACTTATACTAAAGACCATTAATTATTGTTGAAAATTTGAAAAAAATTTCAAATCGAAGTACGTGCGAAAATAAATGTTTCCTTTATATAGAATGGTTAAAAATGGTAGAATAAACATTTAACTTTTTTAGGTTCACATGTCACATCCATTTCATCAGCAAAAGCGTATAAGGCCAGCCAAGATTTCATTTTAATATTCAAATGAAATAGATACTCATAACACATTAAAGCTGGAATAGCTCATTTGGTTAGAGCGTGTGGCTGTTAACCACAAGGTCGGAGGTTCAAGCCCTCCTTCTAGCGTATTTAATTCTTCTAGTGAGTTTCACTGTGTAATTTTTTGTTAACAGAATGATAATATTGTCGAATAATATGAATTTACTCTAACCTAAATATACAAGGCTAAAACAGGTTCACATGAAAAGCAAAGCTCGAGCTCTTATGCCTCAGATCGAATTTGTAACCTGAAGGAAATTATTCGAAAGCTTTTTGTAGATGGTTTTCATGTTATATCCTTAATTTCAAACTATTTTCCCCCAATTTATGCTCTTCTAAGTTTGCCCCCAATTCAAAACTTTATCATTAGTATATAAAACTGGATTTGTTATTCTTGACGTGCACATTGCACAAGATGCGCACCTACATTTCTCGTCCAATGTGAGAGAAATGGCCTTTGAGCCCACCAATTGTATCATTTGCTAAATGTGATTAGTTTTACTATTTATAATTTTGTATGTATGCCACCGGCCCAAATACGATAGGCCCTCACCCAAACCAGAGAACAAAAAATAGGAGATTTTTTGTACACTAAAAATCATTCTTTTACCATGTTAATGTTAATATAATTTATTTTAAATTTAAATGTTATACAAATATGATGTATAATATAGTTTCTGTAACTTAAAAATTACCTCCCACAAAAAGCTTTTTGAAATAGAAGAGTAATTGCAAAAAAGCCATAATTCTCAGCCTCGTTATATGTACAATTTTCTTATTGCTTTTGTAATTTCTTTTTCTTAATGGCCTTCCTATCATGGTCGAGTTTTTCATGTGATGTATGCGACGGCCGTAACCTAACTATTGTGGTGTCCCTATGCGTTTCCGAAGTCTTTCTTTAGCTATTTGGTAAATGTTTACTTAAAGAATGATCGAACATGTGACCTCCAAGGTATTGTAATTAGTGAATTACTCTATTATTTGGCCATTTGATAGTCGTTCCATTGTTAATCGCTAGGATTTTTATTTCTATTGATTTGGCTTATCTTATTACCTAATTTCCTTCCTGAAACAATAACAACTCTTCGACTGATGCTTATCTTACAGTACATTTTGTGCATTCAAACTCAACACAAGTATATAACCACTATTATTCATTAACCATCAAATAACTATCAATTCCAACTCATAACTGAGTTACTCACTTTTGATACAAATTAAGAACATGAAAATTACAAAACTATAATAAAATGACATATGGATCCATAGTGTATGATCTCATGCTCATAAGTCATAACAGCTACAAACAATGATTGAGTTTCAATATATTTTAAAATAAAAACTATTCACATTTGACATATTTTACTATAAATAGATAAAGAAATAAAATAATCTTAGATCAAAAAGTTATTATTTGGATTATGCATTATTCATTTACACTACATTTACCGGCGATTGAAACTCCGGCAAACACATCCTCGGCAGAATATGAAGAGCCAAGATTTCATGTCCCGGAGGTGTTCCCAAAACCCACAACCGCGGCGGCGTGACCACCACATCCACCACTAAAATCCCAACATCCTTTTCACACGCAACACACACTCTCCCACCGCCGCCGGCAATGTACTCCGCCCCTTTTAACCTCTCATCCACCATAATCTCCGACCAATTATCGCCGTCATCATTATATCTTTTCAACACACCTCTTGATTCATCAACTACATAAATAGCTTCTTCATCTATCGATGCCGCCGGACCTTTCCAACCACCCAACATCCCTGCCGGCATTTCCTCCCACTCATCGGAATCAAGATCGTAAATAAATCCTTCTTTTGCATAATCACCTTTAACGTTTACCATACAAAGCTTTCTTTTCCATCCAATGGCATCAATGGCTTCTCTACAAAGCTTTGAATTCTTTAAAGATTTCATATTTTCCCAATACCCATTTGAATCTTTACGTTTTTTATCAAAAGATTCAGTTTTTCGGAATACCCATTTCTCAACGGAGCGAGAAACGATGTCGGTGTAGTGGGAACCGATTCCACTAGCGACGACCACCGTTTCTTGAAATACTCCGGCAGCGCACCATCTTCGTGGGGTGGCGAGTGGAGGGCCGGAGGTCCATGTGTTGGATAGTGGATTGAAGATTATAGGATGTGGGAAAGCAGGAACCGGTAAATTTCGGTGAACGGAGGTGGCGGCAAGGAGGAGGAGGTTGCCGGAGATTGAGAGTGATTGAATTGGTAAACTCCGGTGAATGAACAACGGGTGGTGGAGGGAGAGATGGTTGAGAGAGGCTGGTGACGGTGGTGGATCGATGGTGATCCATTTTGATGAGATCGGATCAAACGAGTGGAGTTTGAGTGTTTCGTTATGGCCGCCGCTGGCGGTGGTGATGGGTAGAGAAAGGGTATAAAGTGATCGGAAAGGTGGGAAGACGGCGGAGTAGATGAGGCAGCGCCATGACCGGCAAACGGAATATAAGGCGGATGGAGAGATGAGAGAGAGACAGAGATGGGCTATGTGATCCGGCAGCCCTGGTAGAAGCGAGTTATGGTGGTCATCGGAAAGTTTACGGGGTTTGGCGGTGGGGTAAGTGGTGGTGCGTGAGGTGGTGGTTGGATTGGCCATATTATATTTTGGGTGACTGCAAAATGTATGTGGTTGAAGAAGCTTAAAAAGGTGTGGGTCTCTTATATTTGTTGTTTATTATTAATATTAATATACGACAATAAGATAAAATGGTGTCAAAAAGTTATACTTCGTATTTTATTTATTAGAAAAACATTATTAATATTTAATACTCCCACCGTCGCATAAAAAAGTTTACATTTCATTTAGACACAATTTTTTAGGAGATAGTTAGTGGTGGAGTCTTTTGTAATACTTTTGATTAAAATATAAAGTTAAATTGGAGAAAGAAAGTGTTTTATTGGTGAATGATCAATAATAATATTATTTTATTAGGTGAGCCCCCAAATTTGAGAAATTTAAACTTTTTGTGGGACAAAATTTTAAGGAGTAATGTAAATTTTTTTGTGGAACGGAGTAAATACTATAGTTTTCTTTCATTTATATTTATATCAAACTATATACTTCCTCCGTTTCAAAATAAGTGATACAAATTAGATTTTAAGTTTTTTAATGTAAAAGATTGTAATGAAAGTTAAATTAGATTAAATTAGATAATTAGTGAGTGAGGGGTCCCACATATTATTATTAAAGTGAGTTTAATTATGTTTAAAAATAAATGTAAGGGTAAATAAGTAATTTCACTTTATTAAAGGAGATAGTTAATGGGTATAGGTCCCACTATATTTTACCAAATAAAGAAAGTTTCAAAGTGTATCACTTATTTTGAAACACCACAAAATAAAAAGTTTATCACTTATTTTGAAACGGAGGAAATAATAAACAAAAATTTATCCCAAATAATCAGTGTTTTTGTGACCGGGTTGGACCGCCCGGTCAGACCGGTCGAACCGGAAAACACACACAATGCCGGTCCAAACTAGCGGGTCAACAGCCAGAAATTAGGACGGATTGAACCGCCGGTTTTTTAAGCAAACCGGGTTGAACCGGGCTTGAAAATCGGGTTGAACCGGACTCAAAAACCTCAGCTCGACTAGATTTAAAATTAAACTAAACTCAAATGCATCAAGCCTATTGGAAAGATACCATTGAGATGCCAGTATTGGTTCCCTGCATGTGCCATATATATACTAGTGTCATCTATTGAACTTTCTCCTCCCACAGCAATGTGGGATGGAAGAAGTAGACTCTTTTTTCCTATTGAGTTGAGTAGTAATACAGATATGTTGGCAACGCTGCTAGTTGTGGCATGTGAATACAGTTGTGGCATGTGAATACCGGATACTGCAATGTGGGATGAATCTAGACCACATATAATAAGTAAATAAATGCAAACTTTGAAATATGAGATTTTTTTTTTTTTAACGGCAAGGGGAAAACCCCAAGAGCTTCGACAATGTCATCACCCTTGGAGCACCCGCAACAAAATATATTAAAACGCTAGCCAGAAACTAGCAAAAGCAAGTACAACCAAGTCAATACAACCAATTATACAACCATCATTTTTACTGTGAGGAAGGAAAGAATATTTAGTTGATCCATATAAAGTCAAGTTTTATGCAGAAAAATGCTATATTGCAATCATGTTTGTGTTTTTGGATCTGTTATCATGTTTGTTTTGTATATTATAAGCTTTCTTTTGCAATCCGGTTCAACCGGGCGGTTCAACCGGTCTGACCGGTTCGACCGTTTTTAAGGCATTGGCCGGTCCGGTTCAAAATCCGGGTTTTAAAACATTGCAAATAATAGTACAGTATAGTAGTTTACGGGGATGATAATTTCTCTTTTACTTAAAAGTTAAAACGGACTGTTTATTACTTTGTCGTCACATAAAAAACTTTTCATTTTACCCTAAATATTTGTTCGAAAAAAAATTCTCATTTGTTACATTTGATGGGCTACGCATAATAAAATACTATTATTATTAAAGACACCACCACTAAGTATCCACTAAATATCTTTTGCTGTCCAAACCAATCTTATATTTTAATCAAAATTATTACCAATGAACTCATCACTAACTATCCCCTTAAAACTTGTGCCAAAATGAAATTATAAGTTTTTTGTGTGACGGAGGGATTATGTTTTATATACTAGTGAAGGAAATGCGTATAAGAGATGTATCTGAAAGTATTTGGTATGGTAGTAATGTTATAAGTTTTTTATGATATAAGATGCTTATAAAATAAACACTAAAATCATTTTCCATTGTGAGTCAAATAAGTTGAAATTAAATTATTTTTGGAAAAAATAACAGTTTTTTAAAAAATGCTTAAAAACTTTAGTCAGTTATATTTATCATTATTTTATCATTATAGTATTTGTAATAATATTAACAAAATTAGTATTTATAAACTCCCGTGACTAGTTTAGTACTTCAGTTTGGCAATTCCTCAGTACTTTTATGTACAAAATTCATCATGCAATTGATATAATGAATCAACTTTTTAGAAGTTTAATGCGATCAAACTAATTATAAAAGTAATTAATATTAGTTTTTTAATGTTCAATAAACCTGATTATTTGTTTGTTAATAAATACAATACAAATAATCAATTTTCAAAACACTATAAGAACTCCTCCACCTGCTTCCCGAAACTCCGCTTTAGACATCTAAAACGCATATAAATGATTTATTGAATTTTTTATTAAACATTTATTTTAAATTATGTGTGTTTTCAAAATCAAGTAAATTAATAATCTGCTTAATCCTAAACACCCCTTAAAATCATATTCTCTTTCTTTATTTCTTAAAACACTTGCTTATTCTTATTTCTATATCCAAACTCAATTGCAGACCATAGGCACCCTAAAAATAAAAAGCGAAACGACGGAGATCAGAATAAAAGGCTAAAGCCGGATCTTGAATACGGACAAACCAGGCATGCCCCTAGATTTCCTTTAAAAGATATAAATGCTATGTAATTTATTAAAAGAATACTTCGTATTACATACATTAGAATTTGTAAATTAATCACAATCATTTCTAATTTTGGTAATAAATGGAGAAGTTGGATTAGGGGTTGCCTCTCATCCTCTTACGCCTCGGTTCTTATTAATGGTTCACCAACAAAGGAATTTAATGTATCAAAAGGGGTTCGTCAAGGCGACCCGTTATCTCCTTTCTTATTCATCATTGCTATGGAAGGTCTTAACGTGGCGATGAAATCCGCATGTGAGAAAAAACTATTCCGGGGTCAAAAGTTAGGTTCACACGGTCCTACTATCTCACACTTATTCTATGCGGATGACGCGATATTTGTGGGTGAAGGTTCTAGTTCAAACTTAAAAAATCTTGCTAGAATCCTAAAATGTTTTCATGCTTCCTCCGGTCTACAAGTTAATTTCCACAAATCTAAAATATTTGGAATCGGAGTTTCATCATCTCAAATAAGTAATTGAGCCAATATATTACATTGTGTTTCCGGGAATTTCCCTTTCACATATCTTGGGGTCCCGGTGGGATCAAACATGAACTTAAAAAAACATTGGACACCGGTGGTCAATCGATTCAATTCAAAATTATCCGGTTGGAAAGGTAAAAATCTATCATTTGGTGGTAGATTAACTTTAGTGAAGTCGGTGCTAAGTAGTTTGCCTCTTTACTACTTTTCATTATTTAAAGCTCCCGCTTGCATCATTGAAAATCTTGAACAAATTAGGAGAAGATTTTTGTGGGGCGATAAAAAAATCAATTGGGTCAAATGGACCACGATTTTAGCAACAAAGAACAATGGTGGCCTCGGTGTTGGTTCTCTCAAAGCCCAAAACTATGCACTATTATCCAAATGGTGGTGGCGGCTTCGGGACGGCAAAAAATGTATTTGGAAAGATGTCATCTCGGCAATTCACAACTTGAAAGGTAAACCAATACATATTATGTCACTGAAAAAATATGCGGGTGTGTGGCGTAATATTACTCGTGTCGAAACGGACCTAAAGAAACTTAATTACTGTTTTTTCGATGCCTTTTCTCTCAAGCTTGGTTCCGGCAATAGTTTTCTGTTTTGGAAAGATCGGTGGTTTGGGAATATGTCTTTACAGGTTATGTTCCCAAACTTATACTTGCTCGAGAATCACAAATCTTGCGTGATTTCTAATAGAATAGTGAATGACGGTTTTAATTGGGACTGGAAAAACGGTCCAAACAATAACGTCACCATTGCAGAATTTTGCTCTTTATTGCATCTGCTTCATATGGTCCGTCTTTCATCATCACCCGACGCCTTATTTTGCAAAGTTTCTAATGATGGTGGTTTTGCGGTGCATTATATTAGGCATTGGCTTGACAAAAAATTAACAACAACTGGATATGTGAACATGTTATGGTCACGCATTGTCCCGATTAAAGTCAAATGCTTGGTGTGGAGAGTCGGTTTAGACAGAATTCCGGTTGCGAAAAGTTTAGAAAAAAGAGGAGTTGATATCGGTTCTTATATATGTAAAACATGTAATCAAGAAACTGAGGATACCGAGCATGTTTTCCTTCATTGTCCCTTGGTGAAAGATGTTCTTTCATATATCTTTAACTGGTGCGGAATACAAATGCCACACTTTCAATCAGTAAAGGATTTATTAGAATTTGGTGCGGGATGGGGAAGCTGCCACACGAAGAAGATGATGCTAACTTTGATAATCCAATGTTTAATATCGTGTGTATGGAAGGCAAGAAATGATGTGATTTTTATCAATATTCACAAATCATACTCGGTGATAGCAAGCGATATTATATCTACATCTTATCTATGGTTGAAACATAGGAGCAAAATAAATTGTAATTCGGTAGAATGGAGCATATCTCCTTTTTTGTCATGCATGTAAACCTTTGCTCGTCTTAGTATCTTGCTAAGTTCGGGTTCTTTTTATATATTATTTGCCGTTTTCAAAAAAATCACAATCATTTCTATATATCACTCATTCATTAATAAAAATATAACTTTTTAATGCATATAAACCGTTTTGTAAATTAATCACAACCCTAATAATTTTTTATTAACAACTTTAATGACTGTCATTGTTAAAACATTTTTTAAATATTTTTTAGTTTAAAAATGTGTAAGTGTGTTCTTCTTTATAAATGTTAGTTGCAAGTGTTTTAATAACGGTCTTTCAATACTTCATTTTTTTTGTGAAAATATATTCTTTCTACATTTAGTCATAAAATTCAAATAAACAATTGTGGGGAAAAAAACAATACTTTATATAAATTAAAGAGTTAATTGCATATATAAATGTTTCTTTAAAATATTACAAATTTAATTTTTACTCTCTAAAAATTCTACTTGCAGTTTTTACTTACCGTTTTGTTTTGTTGCATATGTAGTTTATATAAATCCAAAGATTATAATGAAAAGAAGGCATGATAAAGAGACAAGATAAAAGTTTCAGAGTGAATACTGAATAGTATTATATTTTACACAATTGATATTTGGAATGATATGTTTGTTTTTTCTAAAGAATAAAAATTGTACTAACTACTAAGGTTTTTTGTAATTTATTTTTGAGTTTTGATAACCTTAGTTCTTATAACTGTCTATAAGAATGAATTTATTCCTTAAAATAGTTGTAAAGTAACCACAATCATCAATCACCTGCCATATGTAATCATAAAATACAATCATATTAAACATTAAATTCACTTATAAAAATAACTTTAAAAACTGTCAATATCAAAATCTTTTTACAATAAATACTTGTTATCTCATGTCCTTAGGGCATGAGTTAGAAAAACCTGAATTAATAATTCAGTAAAACCTTCTAATTTCAACTATTTACATGTAAAACAAAGTCTTGCATCGTTATTGTTTTTTTTTATACAAAAAGCATGGTGATGGTTCACAATAATCGTTTACTCGCTAGCAAAAGTCAAACTATGGAGTGAGTTCAAAGTCAAAATTGATAATGGTATAAATTGAGAATATAAAAAGTCAAAAGTTGAGTAGGCCGTGTCAATCTTTTCAACTACGTAATGCATGTAACTCAAAGTCCTCCCAAACCTGGATCTCGATTTTTAAAAAACCTCATATATGAAACTTTAGTAATTATTTTTATTTTTCCTTTTTTAATTATTTCTGTGATAGGGTAAGTTAAAGCCCCGTTAAACCCAATAACCCCGTCATACCCACACACCCGTCAAGTTATTTGCTCGTCATGCACAAAATTGTCATGATTTTGGCGGTACGTTAAATGGTTTTAGGCTTGAAACACCTTTTATAACATGACTTTAACATGCTACACCATACCGGATGCATGTTAAAGTTATGTTAAAACTCAAAAGCTCTATAATATCGCTATAACTAAGCCTCCATATCTTGTGTTCTTAAGGTGATAATTTTTACACCACATCTTTTAAGGTATCTACTACAACACTTGCATTATATAGTTGTACAATATGCAGAAATATTTGTACAGTGTGGTATAAGCATCAAATTTTGTGGTACATAAATTAATTCCCGTGTTCTTATAACAAGGTTATCCAATATGATCAAGTTTTGTTAGTGATATACATAATTTAGATATTGTCTTGAATATTTCTGAACTTTCTCTTAACCATTTAATAGATATATAATTATGGAACAGATTGACATGTAACCTCCATCCCTACCTCCCGCACATTTTTTATTATTATATTTTGAAGTTAAATAATGTTATCTAAATGATTTCAAAGTCGTAATAGTTAAAAGTTAAATAATGTTATCTAAGCAATTACAAAGTCGTAATAGTTAAAACAACATAAGTACATAACATCTTCAAAATGAAGCTATAGTTAGGCGACTTAACCGTGTTATATTTTAAACCATTATTTTAAGTTAAGGATATAAAACACAACCGAAATCAATCAATTTTCCTGAATCCATAGATTTACACATTATTTAAAGACCTATAAGGCTATAAACCACAATTAAACACATAAACTGATTTACACATTATTTAAAGACCTATAAACCACAATTAAACACATAAACTTCGATTGAATTCGAATATTGTATTACTTTGAAGTTTGTATTCCACATATTGCATAAATATTTTACATACCTTACATAATTTGTATGTTTTTTATGTCTCCACTGATCTTTTAGAACAATTAGTTTACATATGTCACATATTTTTCATGTTTTTTTTTTGTCCACACTCTTTTTACAATATTTTTTTATTCATAACATCAAACATTTTTTTCATACCACACACTTTTGTCGTAGGTCCTTCATAGAGTGGTCTCTCTGCATTTAGTACAAGTATGACTATTTATATCTTACATTTCTCATACTTTACATTTAACGGGATTGGATATGAATGTAATTTGAAGTGTTAATAACAAAAATGGAAAATAAAAGTAAATCCTAAAATAAAAGACCATACTGTGGCATTATGGCGTCCACATGTGTCTCGACTCATGGGACCTCAAGAATTTAAAGCCTTTAGCATCACTTAAATTAGGGTTTGGTTTGGTTGGACCTTTTGGACATCAATGTCCCATTTGAATGTAGTAAATGCAAAAAGGTGTTAAAGAGGTTGTTTAATGACTCGATAGACATATATTCATTGCATTCACCGATTTTTGGTCAATAAAATGCGCCTTTTTCCAACGCCCCCTTATCCTTTCGAACCCGAGACATTTATGTACTTCACTTCTACCGAATGGCGTGTAACCTAGCAGTATAAGATATTAGATATTCTCCATAGGCTTGTGGTCACAGGTTTATTCGAATTACGGAAAAAATAATATAGATTTAAAAGTAGTTTAGCGAGTGTGTGTTTGTTGTTAAAAAAAATGTACTTCACTTCTCGTTTTTTTTATCACACACGGGGTTATAACTTCGACAAATTTACTTTTGAACAAGTTGATCTTTAAGTTATTTATAATACAAATCTTTAATGATAATTACAATAGAAAAGGAATGGACTGGATCCTGCCAACCTGACCGTGATACGCACACAAAAACTAGATATTTTATAACACAATCATAGAGATTAACATTACTAATGAACAAGATTTATACTCAAACACCGATTCAAACATATCTCGAAATAATTATTCTTAGGGATATTCAATATTAAAGTTAATGTCTATCAATTATTAAATGTACCTTGAAGTAACACCGATTCAAACATATCTCAAACAGTGTGTTCCTTATCAATACTCTCATCTTTACGGGTCATTTCAGTTTGACTTTCTTCTTTGACTTTGACCTCATTTGTCAAAGGGGTTTCATTTTGTGAAGAAGCAATGATTTCTGCAGGTTTCATATTATCATTCTCTGATGAACCATGACCCATTTTTTGTCTAATTTCTGCACATTTGGAGATGATCTGTTCGAGTTCATCGTGTAGATTTAAAGCTTCAAAAAGCATGACATCATCATTGGTTGTAGTTTCTGCTATTCTTTGAATTATAGGTAGAGATTCCTTGCATTTTTCTAACATGCTAACTGTTAGCTCATCCTGCAGCCATAAAATTTGTGTCATTTTTTGATAATTTTAATATTTTTTGTATACATATAAAGATGCTACAAGAAAGACTTACGTTAATCGGTATGGGCTCAATTCCTGAATCAAGAATGCTTGATAAAAGGTCAAGACTGTTTCTACCAACTAACAACACTTCTTTCTTTTGGTCAACAGTTTGACCAGCATAAGTATATGCAGAAGTATTATCTTCTATACCCAATAAATCCAAATCAGGCAACGGGTAATTATCATTCAGTTGCATAGGTTGTTGATAAACCATTGAATCCGATGTTTGATACCTAGGGCTCATGTTTCCTCCATGTGGGCCCACAGGTATCCCGTTGGTTTTCAGACTCTGTAAAAATGCAAAATATATGCATGCATTTGTTAGTTAAACTATTTTGTTCAACTTCAACACTCTAATTAGTCTAATCTAGATCATTATTCTTGTAATCTTGATGCTAATCGCCATTTTCTAGTAGGAATACTATGCACTTCAAAGTTTATTTATTAGCTCTATAAAGTTTTCAATGCAATCTAAGTGTTCTTGTGAGCTTTAACAAGAAGCTAGCATCTAATCGCAAATATAAAGACCTGATTTTTAATTTTATGGTAATTTGTCTTCATCAGCTCAAACAATTAGATAAAACAATTTTTGTATATTTAATATGATTTTGTATAGACGTTAAAAGCAAGTAGCAGGTAAGAAATGGAGAAATATGCTTCACCAAATGAGTTTGACGGAAAACAGGCAAATACATAAGCTCTTCAGATTCACCCCAAGCCCTAATCAACTGCACCGCTTTCCTCCGATTACGATCATCCGTCCGACCATCCTGAATCATCGCAACCATATCATCAAGCACCTTCTCCGATGCAACCTCCGAGAACACCTTGTCACAGTTCGACGTACACGTTTCCAATAGATCAAGGCTCAGCCGTTGACTAACAGCGTTTTTATTCGAATTAATTTTTTTCTTAATCGCTTTCACGATCTCTGTTCCGTTGAACTGTTCGTTATTAATCATGGCGCAAATTCTCAAGTTCAATCCCCAATTAGGTTCCTCCATCGTCTCTAACGTCGCTTCGTCGACGATTTTGGATTCGGGTGTCGGAGTTTGTAAAATTTCTTTCATTTTGGTGCCGACGGTGCGGCTGATTTGAACTCCGCCGGTCATTAAACGTTCGCCGAAGGAAGATGAAGCGAGTTTGAATTTGTCGAGTTTATCCATGGTTTTGTGTGATGAAATTGAAATGGAAGTTGAAAATTAAAGGCCTAATCAAAAGTGGGAGTGTGTGAAAAGGGAAAGTGAAACCGGTGTGTGATACGTGTGGCGGTTTATTTGGAGGGAATATCGATTATGGTGGATCAGCTTATGTGTTGTCGGTCTGCGGCACCATATGTCGAAAGCAAATTGTCAGTTTGTCACACCCAATCAATTAAAAAAAATAAAAGGTTATTTTTTTTTTTCCTTCAGTAATGATATTTGTGTCTACTATTTGTCCTTACTTATATATTTATAAATTTAATCATAATAAGTGTCAAAATCAAAGGATTTATATGAAGTAAGAAAATTAGTAGATGACATACGTAAGCTTAGAAGTGGATGGACCTATAAATAGATACAAATGATAGATACAAATATCAATTCTCTTTTTCCTTAAACTACTCCCATTAGGACATTTGAGAGTTGGATCACCACAATATAATTATGAAAAAAACTATTGGGGATCACCAAAAGAGATGACCTAGATTGGTGGATGAGACTAATGTCACATGAGGGTCACCAATTATTTTATTCTTTCTTTTTGTTTTTAATGTGAGGTGGAATTCTATAATTGGTTGTTTTAATTTTAATAAGTAACAAAAATTTAGGTTGGGTTGAGTTGTTAATGTGTGTGAAAAATAATATTGGGTTGAGTTGTGTAGGTGGAATAGATAGATATTATTTTTTAATGAAAAAGTGGGGTTGGGTTGCTATACCCAACCCAACCTATATTTTTCATTAAAAAATATTTTTTCTCACTTCCACCCGACAACTCAATCCAACATAAACTTTAACCCCCCATTAGCAACCCAAACCCAATCAAACTACAAATAAAAATTACACATCATATTAAAAATATTTTAAAACCATAAAATTAAGTGACCCCAAGTGGTGACCTAGTATTTCCATGTGATCAAGGTCACCCATTTTTGGTGACCCTCATATTATTTTAATATTATTTTGTGACCCAACCGAACCTTTTTATCCCCAATTAGGGTAATGGAGATAGTCTTGTATCATTGAAAACAGTTGTCTTATACTTTTATCTCTACCCTACCCTACTTTTATTTTATTTTTTTCTTAACATCTTAAGAAACCAAATTACATATACCGAAGCGCGAAACAACGAGAAAAAGTAGAGAAGCCTACCAAGAACTGATTGCACAAAGTTAGTCCACCGACGAAAGATAATGTTTTTGTTGAATATTGAATAAACTCTTTGAGGTGGTATAAACTCTTTGAGGTGGTATAACCATGATTTGTTCATAATTAATTAATTCAAATAACTACCAAATCAATATTTAATTAAACCGCCAAAAAACCCTGCAACTAGATTGACCCGCCAATTTAACCCCCTTTTCTTCTTGTTCCCCCTTCTTTTTCATCCTCATGAATCACTCTGCAAAGTGTTGTTCGCGTTAATTCATACACCCAAATGGATTTTTCTTCATAAAGTTTATTCCTTTGTGCCTTTGGTCCATATCTACGACTGCAAAAATTAGGTTTGTTTCGAAGTTTTTGTTTTCTTCCCGATATCTCTAAAATTTTGTCGTTTTATATGTAATTGAATTATTTCATGTTGTCCAGAACATTAATTTGACCGGTATTCAATAGTATATGACGGAAATTAGTTAATTGTGGTTTGCTTTGTCGCACACCAGCTGTTTGACTAAATGTCTGATGCATTTAGAATTATAATTTTATTAAATTTACATATTTTTTTTTTTCAAACGGCAAAAGGAAGGGGACAAGGGAGCAACAGCATGGCCATCACCCCACAACCCCAACCAAAGAGAGCAATATATATAAATAAAAGACTAGTAAGAAGCTAGCAAAGTACATGAACAACAAAAGAACTACAAAGCTAATAAAGGGCAAAAACACCAAATGGACCATGAAAGATTAATTTTGTTTGCTCTAAATTTCAACCAAGTGAAAACCATTGACTTTATCTCCTCTTGAATTCTTATAACCGATAAGCTGTTGCTTTTGAAAATTCGATTGTTTCTTGATATCCATATACACCACACCATTGCACTTATAACAGCTTGTAAAAAATATTTAGCATTTTTAGAGCGACCTGCATCAATGAAATTGAATATGAATTGTTTTAACGAATTGTGTTGTTTGACATTTAACTGGCACCATCTTGATAACCAACTCCATATTTCTATTGCAAAAGGGCATGAGTAAAAAATGTGCTCCGTGTCTTCGGTAATATGATCACAGTGGCTACAGCAAACCGAAGGGAGAATGATCCCCCTAACACTTAAATTTGATTTTGTCGGGATTCTATCTTGCAACATCTTCCACATAAAGCATTGTTATTAAATTTACATATGAAAATGTCATTGTTAGCTACTGAATACTAGGCATTGTTGTTATGTAACTTATGTTTATCGCCAAAAGTTTATTATAAAATACTAATTCTTGCTTATACATACGCTAAGCTATTGATTTTTGATATTATGCAAAGCAGGAATGGGTACAGAAAAGGTGTTAAAATGTCTAAGCAGCAGTTTTTCTCGATTCATTCATTTGGTGTACCGAATACCCTGCCATGTCAGCAAGACTACAAAAATGTTGATAATTTACTCAAGATTTTCAAACGAATAGTTGATAACATTGATGATGAAAACATACACTCGGATGAAATCATGTGCAAAGAGTTTGAAGAAATTGATTTAGCTGTAAACGAGGCCCGGGAATTCATTGAAAATTGGGGTATTAACATGAGCAAAATTTGCGGGGTTTACAAAGCAAACACTTTTTGTAAAAATTCAAAGATATTCGATCAAGATTTGTGAAACCGTATACATTTCACTGTCATCACAATCAAACTCTAATTCGATTCGACCAAAAAACATGCAAAAAAGACGAAAAGGGAATTCATTTTCGTACCACAGTTTTTAATGTCTATACCACAGGGTATAAGTTTTACAACGTAATGTACAACTACTTAAAGCAATAATTGTGGTAAACCTATTAAAAGTTGTGGTGTATTTATCCCCACCTAGACGAAAATGGCCTTTAGGTTGTTAAAAAGAAGCATCTTTGATGAGACGTCGACTTATTATGTGTTATTTAAAGTTGTTTATTGTATAAACTGAGGGCATTTTCGTCATTTTGCATGTTATTGGTCGTAAATAGTATATAAATGACACAAAAATTCGTACTTAAGCGGCACATTTGAAAATTTTAATAGATTGGTGACCTTAATGAAAAAAAGTTAAATACTTAATTAGCAGAATGCCTATTTTACCCTTTTCATTTTTAGAATGTTATTTTGTTTTTCAATGTATCTGTGCCCTATAATAAGATTTGTGATGAGTGTAATTTTGGGTAGATTGGGAAACATGGTAATTACTAATTTGATGACAGTCAAGGTGTAAAGACTGATAATTTTGTTTGAGAATTCGTAGTTTGTACTTCAATTTTTTAAAGAAACTGATGATAATTTAGTTTGAGAATTAGTAGTTTGTACTTCTTCAAAATTTTTATGGAATGTTTTTATTTGTTACTAAATTTGTAATATTTATAGTTGATGTTTTGAAAAATATGAAAATATGTGTTTGTTCCTTTGATATTATTTTAAAAGTATAAAATTTCAATGAATAAAGTATTATTAAAAAAGTAAAATATTATGAAAATTTTTATAAGTCACCCGTGATTTCACCTAGTTATACATTATACATGTATATATATTTTCTGTTGGAAGTGGATAGTTATTATGTGACATCTGGCCCAATTTGGGACATCTGGCCCGTTTGAGACCTTTTAGTGGGCTGATTGCATGGCCCGTTCATTTAAAAGTGCATGACATTAAATTTTCAGCATTTTTTTGGAAGAATTCAAGAATTTGAAGTTGGAAATTGCAGCAGAGAAATTAGAAGAAGCTTTAAATAACGTAAAAGACAAAAATGTCCCTCCGGTAGAACATTTAACAGAAATCATATCACCAATCTTGTTTTTCATAAACGGGAAACAATGGTGAATTTTGAAAGCTTTAAAATCATTAATGATGTTTCGGTTCCTTCATATTTCATCTGCCCCTTGTCACTACAACTCATGTTTGACCCGGTAATTGTAGCATCGGGTCAAACTTACGAACGGGCTTCCATCCAAATTTGGTTAGATAACGGGCTCACAATATGCCCACATTTATATTTTATTTCTGTTTTTTTATAAATATAATTTAGTAGTATGATAGTAAATTTAAACGTAGTTATAGTTATTTTTAGTAATTAGTAAGATTAGTGGAAGCCAGAGTTGTAACTGGAAGATGAAATTTTTATTTAGAGTTGAGATCAACACTTTTATTTTATACGCTATGTGGAATTGAGGCTCATGTTTTACGGTGGGTTTCAAATATACACATCATATATATAAACTAACATGTTATTAATTAGTTACCGAAACTAACAAATAGAAACATCGATATCAGTTGGTCTTAAAAAAAGACTTTAATATTCATCTACTGTTCATTTGCCCATTTATTACAGGCAATTTGGCAAAATAACTAAAATTGGAGATAAAAAACATAAAATAACATAAAATGTCTAAGAAATATGATTATTACGGTACATATATAATATTATGTGCAATCAATAATATATATTTATCCTATTTTTTACAACTAAAATTTTATAAATAAATAATTTTCTATTTTATTCGAAAAAAAATATAATAACTTATCACTCTTTTCAAACATCAAAAAATCTGAATTTGTCTTGTCCAAATTTTGAAGGAATTTTTTGTTGTTTAATGTTGATGAGTAGAATATTAGTAGCCGTAATTTCTTGAAAAATGAATTATTCACTAAACCAATGAATAACGTGTTTTTTTATAATCACGTGTCCTTTATTATTATCCTAACATAATTAAAATATAACAACTTGGTTATATATAATGTGAATTGTTCAAGGAGGTCCACATATATTTTAAAGTCCTAAGGGATAATTATGGGCTTTTAGATCAAGAAGATCAATGGCTTAGATTAAACAACAAATTAAATGAGTTTTTTAGGTGGAGGGGTATGTTGGTCATTTAACCCTAGAATTAAAACTATCTTCTTCCTCACTTTTCATTCTTCCTTCTCTCTCTACGTCATTTTCTCTCTCTCTCTCTCTCTTTCTTTGCCCTTTCATCTGCCCACTCTCTCTCTCGCTCAAATCAATCGGATACCGACGTGAATAACTCATTTTCGCTTATTTCTACCGTCATATTGCGAAGATCGCTAATTTTACACTCCTACAACTTCGGTTTTCTTCTACATTCAACTTTTACCTGATTTACAATGGCCGATTCTCGTTCTTCTTCGAAAAATCACTCTGATGAAGACGAAAAATCACTCTGATGAAAATCTAAGTAAGTTCAAATACGATTTTGTTGTTTTTATTATGTGTTTTTACAGTTTATGCACAAATACTTGTTCATTTATAGGTTTTTTGTATTTCGAACTTTTCTAGGGTTTCTATATGATAATCTGTCGATTTCATATGATGTTTGTTGATGCGTTTCTCTTAATTTTGTTGTTTTCTATTAAAATAACAAATTTATTGTTAAGTGCTTCAGCTTTCTAATGTTTTGTATAAGTAAATCACATGTGATTTAGCGAAATGTTAATAGCTCCCCTGTTTTTGAAAACCTCTGTCTTAAATCACATGTGATTTAGATCTGTTTAAGTTTAAAACCCATGTGTTTTAGTTAATCACATGTGATTGTGCGTCTATTTAATTTTAAACCATGTATTTGTTTAGTTAATCATCTGTGATTTTATATTTGTTTAATTTTATATCAGATGTTTCTTATTAGTTAATCACATGTGATTTAGATCTGTTTTATTCTGAAACAAATGTTTTTAGTTAATCACATGTGATTCTAAGTCTATTTCGTTTTAAATCATCTTTTTTTTTTTGTGTGTTTAAACATATGTGTTTGTAATTTTGTTTTAAATCAAATGTGATTTTGAAGTTATTATTTGTTTTTTAGTTGTAAATCACATGCGATTTTACTGTTTTTATTATTGATTTAAGCTTTCTAGTGTTTTTTAGTTATAAATCACATGTGATTTTATTGTATTCACATGTTATTTGCCGTTTATTATTTTTTTGTTTACTCTGTTTTTAAATCACATGTGATTTTACGGATTTTATCATAGATTTTTCAGCATTCTAGTGTTTTTTAGTTGTAAATCACATATGATTTTACTGTGTTCATATGTTTTATTATTTTTATGTTTACTCTGTTTTTGAATCACATGTGATTGTTATTTATTATTTGATTATTATGTTATTTAAGTTCAATCACATGTGATTGTTCTCAGTATCTCACCTAATCACAGTCAAATAATTCATATTTTTCAATCACATGTGATTAGTAAGCTAAATTACAGTTGTTTATGTGAGATTGTGAGTTCAATCACATGTGATTTCAGTTTAACTATCTCATATTGTTATTAGTTGTCATAACTTGCTACTTTGTGTTTTATAGGTGGTGATGATGAATATCCTACTATGTTATCTAAGTTGCCTGAGATACGAACTAATGTTAATATTGGTAGAAAAAGATCTCTATCACCATCAAAAACAAAAACTGCTGAGGTGTCAAAGATGATCAAAATAATGCTTAAAAGATCAATTAGCAATGTGATTGGGAATAACATCACCAGTGATTTAATACTAAGTAACATGTTCTGTTTTTGTGTATTGATGTTTACTTTCCAATTACTTGTGATTTTTATTAACAATCACATGTTATTGTTTCTATGTACATATCATTGTTTTTGTGCATTTGATGTTTACTTTCCAATCACATGTGATTTTGTTATGTATATAGACTACTCTGTTTTATAATAAAAACTCTGTTTTACATAACAAAATCACATGTGATTTTTAATGAAATCAAAAGTGATATAATAAAATCACATATGATTTAATACTTAAAAACAAGACTAATAATTTAATTTATGAATTAAACATAAATATTTATAATGACAAAAATAGTCATCCAAAATAATATTCTACAACCAATAATTAACCATCATTAATTATCAAATAAAATGTAAGTTGAAATAATATACCATTTGATAGTACAAATATCCACTTATACTAAATACATAAATTAATACTCTTCCTCCTTTTTCTCAAAAGTCAAATGGTTTTGGCTTGTCTCTTCCTCCTGTCAAGATTCCATTTTCCATCCCCTAGACTTTCATATTTTGGTTATTAACTCATTTTCTCATGCATGCGCATATTCCCAAAGTTGTTCAAGACACATGACACAACACTACTTTTTCCACTTTTCAAGTTAATCACCCAAATGGAAATTTCTTTTTGCTTTTTCTTTTCTTCTCAAACCAAGGTCATTGACCATCCAAATATGTTTGAAAATCCATCTTTTTAAGTCTTGAAAGACTTGTTACTTCTCTGCACACTCTCATCCTACTAGCAAAGTTGTGTTCATACAATCACATGTGATTTATCAAGCGAATCACATGTGATTTGTTTATTAACAACCTCCCCTGTTTTTAAGCAAAGAAATCACATGTGATTCGCTCAGCAACCTCATCTCTACGCACTCAAATAACGTAAAGCAAACAATCACATGTGATTTGTAAACCGAATCACATGTGATTCGCTCACATGTGATTCGCTAAGAAACCTCACATGAAGCATTCAACTAATGCATAACACACAATCACATGTGATTTGTAAAGCGAATCACTTGTGATTTGTTTCTTAACAATCTCCCATGTTTTTAAGCAAATAAATCACATGTGATTCGCTCAGCAACATCATCTCAACGCAGTCAACTAATGCATAGCATACAATCACATGTGATTTGAAAAGCGAATCACTTGTGATTTGTTTCTTAACAACCTCCCCTATTTTTAAGCAAAGAAATCACATGTGATTCGCTTAGCAACCTCACATGAAGCAGCCAACTAATGCATAGCACACAATCACATGTGATTCTGGTAAGTAAAATAATCTAAAGCATACAATCACATGTGATTCGTAATCGAATCACTCGTGATTTGTTATTTAATAATCTCCTCTGTTTTGCTTAAAAAATCACATGTAATCCGCTTAGGAACCTCACCTGATCGCAGTCAAATAATGCAAAGCGTACAATCACATGTGATTCGTAAGAGAATCACTTGTGATTTGTTATCTGGTAAACTTGAATTAAAAATTTTCACCTGAATCATCAATGTTTTTCTCTGTTTCAGTGTTATTGACAGATCTAGATGCGGATTTATTGATAACGTCAGCTATTTTGATTTCGTGATTCAGATTTGCGTTCGATTACGATGATTTTATTCAATCGCAATTTTGATTACAGCTCGAATTCGAGAAAAAAGCGATTCGCTGTTTGTGATTCGATTGATGCAGCCGATTCGATGTTTGAGATTCAAATCTACCGTTTGCGACTCATTGTTTGTGATTTGTGGCTTAGAGATTGCTGGAAATTCACCAAAGCAATTGGAGCGTAAGCTTGATTGAAGAAGGAAGAAGGAAGAAGGAAGAAGGAAGAAGGTCTGACCTAATTTTTTGGACGATAATACCCCTCCTTGTGTAATTTATGGATTGATCTTGATCATTGATTAAGTTTGATCTAATGGTTGTGGATTGTTCCTTGGGACTTTATCATATTGTGGGACCTCCCTGAACACAACTCTATATATAATATCGATTATATGTGTTTCACTAAGAGTTCGAAGAACTAAAATGCGACCTCTTAATCATTTTTAACGAGTAATTTTATATAGGTGGCACGAGTAATTTTACTTGTCAAGAAACTCATATTATATTATCTATATAATATTTATATATCTTAACGATCAATATTCAACAATCCCCCCCCCCCCCCCAAAAAAAAGTATAGCGGTATGTAAATGAGTTTAAAACAGAAAGAGAGTTTACGGAAGGGAATTAATTTCTACACCACAATTTTTGATTAATATAACACAGCGTACAAGTATTACTGCAAACTGTACAAATATATAAAGCAGTAGTTATGGTGAATCCACTAAAAAATGTGATACATTTATCACCCTACCCCTTTTACAGAATAGACCCTAACACTCATTTGAAACATGTATTTATCTGTTGATTAAATATCATTCAACGAATGAATGATCACCTATTTAATTGGTTGCCCGGTTTGTTTTCGGTTTGGATGCACTCATAAGGTGTGTTTTCTCTGATTTATCATGTTTTCACATCACCTTGCACTCACCTATTACTATACCCTAGACCTAAACCCTCACATTTACCAGTTGGCTGAAATATTTCTCTGGGAAGGTGTGGCCAGATCTGGCAAACCATGGGAAGGTATGTCTTTTGAAGTAGTGAGTAACGAGAATTAAAAGAATTTGTAATAAATAGATGCAATCTTTACTAGAGAACTAGTAAAGAGATCGTTTACGGATATTACAACGACTTATAATTAGCGTTACAAACATAAAACTTTTTATTTGGGTAATTTGTTTTTGGTTTTCTGAATTTTCTCCCCCTAGAAATAATAATTCTCCCCCTAGAATTAATATTTCTCCCCCTCGACAAAACAAAGATATTGAAAAGTTGTCAGTTGTAGAAACGTACCTTATACATCATCGGAGGGGCGGAGAAGAGCTTTTGCAGTTACGTATGATTGAACTTAATGCTTTCTGGTTATGAGCGGGTTCTGAATCTGATTTGATCAGAAGCCATTTTGGAACAGGTGAAGTGCCTCCCAGCATTTGAATGTTAATGCCGCCCACGTCTTTCATACGGTTTTTAGCGATTAACTGATTCGTCCTGCCATCTGAGCCCATGATATTGACCGAAAGGTAGTGGCATGTTAGGAACTTCAGTTGTGTAGGTAGGCGTGTTTCTTCTTTCTCATACACCTAGGTGAACCTCAAAATGTCTAATCACTATTCGCCAGCTTAGTCTTTCCTTAATGGCAGTGATTAGCGTGTCAATATTGCTTCGAAGAGAGGTGTTTTCTGGGTTGCTGGGATCTCTGTTCATGTGCCTCCCCTTTTTCTCCAATTTCTTCTTGAGGATGTTCAATGTGCCGTCACAGTACTTGGCAATGTCTGACACACGAAAGAAGACTCTTTCTTTGAAGTAGTTCGTGTAAGTCATTCCCAAGTTGGGTTCACCTAGAACAACTGTTCTCCGAGTTTGAATCTCGGAGGGAAGTGATCTGTAAGGAGCAACTAAGTGAACCTTTGCTGTACCACTCTCAATAGCCATCTGCACATCTTCCATTCGAGCAGCTAATGTTTTAACGAGCATGAAGCGCTTCAGAGCAGCCTGAGCGAAATTTCTCGCATGATTTTTAATTGGATGAGGCGTGTCTGGTAGTAAGCGTACTGTGTTGTAAAGAAATTCTATATCCCGAGGTTCAAGAATATAGAAGTCTCCTTCAGTAATTGTGTACAGTTGATCATCTGCTCTGCGAATATGGAAGATTGTGTACCAGTAGTAGCCTGAGAAATGGTCGGTCGTTATCTCCAGGAGTTGTGTTATCGGGAATTTGCTGTATCGATCGGTTTTGCCCCTAAGGTAATGCATTGTAAGGTAATACATTTTCTTTTCTCGGAAAGGCAGTACCACTTCTTTGTATAAATCCTGATAAATTACAGGCAGCTCTGTCTCCTGGAAAATAGCAGAGAAGCGATCTTCAACAAATGGCATTTTAACTTGTTGAAAGAGGGACGCTTTGGAGATCTTCAGGAGGCGTTTGTTAGCTTTATCCGCCGCTCTCTTCTCGCTATATGATAATACAGGCACATCATGTGTAGGAGAGGCAGTTGGTGGTTCCGGTGCTGGAGTTCTGGCGGCGACCAGTTGATCGTAGTTTCGGAAGTAACGGTGATAATTTTCTCGGGTGAAGGGATATTTTCTGACGTCAAATGGTTCATCCTCCCCTGCTTTGTCGCTGTCAGAGTCATCGTTTGAAGGGGAGGTGGCAGGTTGATTTGATTCGTTAAAAGCGTCCCTCACAATGTTGTCTTCTTCCGGGTCACTAGGTAAATCAATCACTGTGTCCGCCTCTTTTCTCAGAACCTGTTGAACATTGTCGTTTTTATTGTTCTCAACCTCAAAATTTATAGATTGGAGATGACACATAGATTCAAGTTTTTCGGCTTCAGTCATCTCACTGGATTTACGGTTATTTTGGGGCAAGATGTCTTCACTCTCATCTACTCGCCACTGGTTGAGTGGTTCAACGTTCAGCACCTGATTGTAATCAAACTCAACAACCGCTCAGTCATGAAAGTATTCATAGTCTTGTTTTCCTCCTCCCTGTGTTTGATGAGAGGAGCTGGGTTGTTGTTGGGAATGCCTTGCATCTCCGGAGTGTTGAGAACTGGATCCACCACGTTCCAGAATTCTCCTCTGTCCTCCTCCTCCCTGAGGATCATCCTCAGGGTCTCCCGGTCTTCTGTATATAAGGGATCCTTGCCTGCATGGCTCGACCAGTTCTTCTAAGCGATAGTTGAACATCGCTTTAATTTGTTCAATTGTAAATGAACGGGATGCTTCCAGGAGCATTTCTCTGTTAAGTGGATCAGAAGTCGGTGGAAGAGGAGCAACATTTGCCAGCCTACCCTCAAGGTTTTCCAACCTCGTACTGAGTGATTGGATTGTGGAGGTGAGATGAGGGATGATCTGCATTTCTGGATTTGGCATTTCAGTTGTTGTGGTAGTGGTAGCCTCGGATGATGTAGACTGTTGAGGGAGAGTCATTACAACTGTTGCAGGAGGAGTTGTATCGACCCTCGAGGCAGTACCACTTGTGTAGAATGGGGGAAGTGATGTGTCTATTGGAGGTGTTGTTATAAACGGTGAAATTGTGGTGGTTACTGATGCAATTGTGGTTGTGACTGGTGGTATGGTGGTTGTGACTGGTGAGAGTGTAGTAGTGACTGGTGGGATTGTGGTTGTGACTGGTGGTATGGTGGTTGTGATAGGTGAGATTGTAATAGTGACTGGTGGGATTGTGGTTGTGACTGGTGGTATGGTGGTTGTGACTGGTGAGATTGTAGTAGTGACTGGTGGGATTGTTGTTGTAACTGGTGGAGAAGTGATTGTGGAGGCTGGAATTGTGGATGATAGTGGGGGGACTGTTGTTGTGGTAGTTGGGATGGTGGATGAGATAGGAGGATCGGATGTTGTGGTAGTGGGAATTGTTGATGTGATTGGTTGTTGGGTGTGTGGTGGAGAGGGATCCGTGAAGATAGCATCATCAAAGGGGTTTGGGGATCCTTGTGGTGGTGGTGACTGTAGACCATGTTGGGGTGGTGAAGGTGGACCGTGTGGTGATGGTGGTGAATCTGGTCGATCAGACATTGTTGCGGCGGAGTCTGTTGATGATGAAGAAGAGGACGGTTCAGCTGGTTGTTGTGGTTGTCGTATGATGGGTCGAGTAGGCGGAGGTAGAACTTGTTCAGATGATGTAGTGGCAACCGACCCACTTCCTGAGGCACCGCTGGAAAGAATTCGAGGTCGTTTAGCACGTTGGTGAGCCTGTGGTTGTTGCTGTTCAGCCTGTCTACGTCTAGGACGTGGTTGAGATGGTGGTTGGTGTGGTTGAGCTGGTGGTTGTTGTACTGGGGCAGCTTGTTGTGCAGGAGCAGCTGGTTGAGCTGGAACAGGAGGTGCTCCTTCAGGTGTCCAGTCAGGATAATGAAGAGCCCAGTATTGGTTCACACTATCAAGATTGAAGTTTGCGATTTTAAGGAGTGGTAGTGGGATTGCGGCCTCATTGACTTCAGTTGTACCACTGTTGCCCCTTAGAAAATTAACGCTCGATGGTATGAATCTTCGTGCAACATCTCTGGTATGAATGTTTTGGTATCTCTCCATGAAATGTTCTATCATAATTGCCCAGAACCTCGGGTATGGCAGAAATGCCGGTTCCTTTGATTTGGAGAGCTTGAATTCTTCCCACAAGTAGGCAGCATAGTCAAAGTGGCGGTTGTAGCACATGGCATGATAGGCATGGTGAACTTCTTTTGAGGCCCTGTCGTGACCACCTTTCTTTGCTGTCATGCAACGGTTGAAGATTGTGAAGACATGTGACCAGCTTCTTGCCATATTTTTCTTTTTGAGTTCTCTTAAGTCAATAGTTTCCCGAGGAAGGAGAAGACCAAGATCGTGTATCCCGTAATACACTTGCTGGAATGACAGCGGAGGTTCAAAGGTGGTGAGTGGTGGTCTTGAATCGGCACGAGGTAAACGGAAGATGTCATAAAGATCATCTTTTGTGAATTGAATTGGTTGTTCATCAATAATAGTTTCGAAGTGGTGTGGGGTTGTTGATGTCACCAGTGTTAGGTTAACGAAGAACTGTTGTACGTACACCGCTGGAACTGATGGTCTGGCATTTATCGAGTAATAAAGAGGATGGCGTTGGAGAACATGAGAATGGATCGGGTAGTTGATGGAGAACGAGACTTCTTCTTCCGGTGCCCAGTAGGGGTTGTTTTCCGCCATCGGTTTGAGCCTGTATGGAGGAACCAGGGTGTTCTCGTCAATGATATGTTGTGCCGCCATCTGAAGATTAGACACTAAGAAAAAGCGGCACAAAACAATGATTAAAGTTAGTGCACAGTGTTAACAAAAGAAATGTAACGATGATGTTTCACACTTTTCGAGACGAGAGGGTTCAAAGTAATTTTAATAGTTTTTAAAAGATAATATAAAAATTTTAAATTTATTAAAAATATTTAATAAATAAAAATTAGTAAATTATAATTATAAAAAAAAATAAAAAAAACTTAGAAGAAAGAAAAGTAGTTCGGGCCGAGCTACAGTAACAACTTCGGGCCGAACATGTGTGAACTTCGAGTCGAACAACGTTGGTGAAGAACTTCGGGCCGAAGTTGTTTAAGAACTTCGGGCCGAAGTTGTTTAAGAACTTCGGGCCGAAGTTGTTTAAGAACTTCGGGCCGAAGTTGGTGAAGCATTTGACACAAGCTCGAGCCGAACTTGTGAAACAACTTCGGGCCGAACTTGTAACACAAGTTCGGGCCGAAGACTTTTACGATCGAGGGTTTTTCAAAAGATTTTAATAGCAGGCATTCCTAGATCGATTCTAGCATGAAAAACTGGCCAATAGTGGATCGATTCTCCTAAGCGAACACTCTAGATAACATAATACTACCTATGTGTCCCTAGATCGATGAAATCAGTGACTTGCAAACCCTAAGTTCGGTTCGAGCAATTTCAGTCCCGAGTATGGAAATCGATGAATAATATGGTGAAATTGATAGGTTAAAGCTTACCGAAATCGATTGAAAAAGAGGAATCGAGTGTTGTGAAGCAGATTCGAGCTAGAATGACGAAGAATCGAAGAGGAACGAGTTCTGTGTGTTTTCGTAGGTGTTTTTGGTGTGTGTGTTCGAGGAAGAGAAGACGAGAATAGTGAAGTTCGGTGTCTTTTATAGGACATAAATTCGGGCCGAACTTGTAAGCCGACTTAGAACTTCGGGCCTGGAACAGTGTGTAGTTCGGCCCGAAGACGTTTCTCTTTTTTTTTTTTTTTTTTTTTTTTTTTTTTTTGAGAAAATTAAAACAAAAGGAAAATTAAGCATTAAAAAAAAACTTAAAAAATTAGGTGAAAATATAGAAAAATCCTAATTAATGTCGAGAGATGGAAGTTAGGAACGCTGCATCAGCTCCCCCGATACTGATGATATGAGTGAAATCTCTCCATTGACAGTTGACGACTGTTTGACGACCGGGTTTCAAGACGAGATTCTTGAAAGCCATAGTGATGATACGAAGTATGCAACGATTTACCAATTTGAAAAATATGAATTGGAGACAATTAAGTTTTGAGATTTAGCATACCAAGCTTTGAGACAAGATAATTAAAACGTTTTTCGTCCAAAGCCTTGGTAAACAAATCTGCTAATTGAAAATCGGTGGATACGAAGTACAATTCAACATTGCCCAGTTCAACGTGATCTTTGATAAAGTGATATCGAAGATCGATATGTTTGGTTTTAGAATGTTGAACTGGATTGCAAGATATGGCAATTGCACTTCGGGAATCACAATATAAAGGAATGCGGCTATAGGAAAAGCCGTAGTCCTTTAATTGTGATTGCATCCATATCACCTGGGACAGACAGCTAGCGGCGGCAACATATTCTGCTTCAGCGGTTGATAGGGAGACGCAGTTTAGCTTTCTTGATGACCAGCTGACTAGCTTATCCCCCAAAAATTGAACTCCCCCAGATGTACTCTTCCTGTCCAGCATGCACCCAGCATGATCAGCATCAGAGAAGGCAGAAAGATCAAACGAGGTCTCCTTGGGATACCAAAGACCAAGATCTCTGGTGCCTTTTAGGTAACGGAAGATTCGTTTGACTGCCAGAAAGTGAGATTCTTTGGGAGCAGCCTGATACCGAGCACAGATGCATGTTGAAAACATGATATCCGGACGACTGGTCGTTAAGTAAAGGAGTGATCCAATCATACCCCGATAGTTTGTGACATCTACCGGTTTACCATCCAGATCAGCATTTAGTTTGGCGGTCGTGGACATCGGTGTTGCGATAGGTTTACAGTCGTCCATGAGATACTTCTTCAGCAGATCAGAGATATACTTTGATTGATTGATGAAGATGCCAGTTGGAAGTTGACGAACTTGAAGACCTAGGAAGAAGTTCATCTCACCCATCATGCTCATTTCAAAGCGTTTTACCATGAGATCGGAGAAACGTTTGCAATATTTCGGATTTGTAGACCCAAAAATAATGTCATCGACGTAGATCTGAATTAGGATGATGTCTTCCCCGTGTCGTTTGATAAACAAAGTGGTATCAACTTTTCCCTTTGAAAAACCAGTTTCAACTAAGAACTCGGAAAGAACATCATACCATGCCCTAGGGGCCTGTTTCAAGCCATAGAGAGCTTTGTCGAGAACATAGACATAATCTGGATGTTTGGGATTTACAAACCCTTCTGGTTGATGAACAAACACCTCCTCTTTTAGAATACCATTTAAGAATGCAGTCTTTACATCCATCTGATAGATAGTAAAGTTTTTGTGAGCTGCATATGCTAAGAAAATGCGAATGGCTTCTATGCGGGCAACATGAGCAAATGTTTCTTCGTAATCAATGCCTTCCTGTTGAGCGTAACCCTTAGCTACCAACCTTGCTTTGTTACGAATGACGATTCCATTTTCATCTTTCTTGTTCTTAAAAATCCACTTAGTTCCGATGACTGATGATCCCGGTGTTTTAGGAACTAAGCGCCAGACCTTTAATCTTTCGAATTGATTAATCTCTTCCTGCATCGCAATTATCCAGTCTGGATCGGAAAGCGCTTCACAAACTTTCTTCGGTTCAGTGGAGCTTAAGAATGATGCATGATGACATTCATCTGCTGAAGCCCGTCTAGTTTGGACCGAGGAGGCTGGGTTTCCGATGATTTGGTCCAAAGGATGTTCCTTTGTCCACTTCGTAGAATGAGGAAGTGGGAGTTGACCAGGGTTAACGTTGGAATGATCAGTGAAAGCAGGATGTGGTATGATTGCAGTTTCAGTATTGTGAGGATTGATCTGAGGTGGTGGATCGACTCGAGGAAGATGAAATTTAGAGAAATCAATCACCAGTGGAGCGATAATATCTGATGGAGGTGGGGAATCGACTGGTGAAGATTGAGTTCCTTGTGTTGATATTGAAGGACCTGCACTTGATGTGGGTATTGGTGAGTTTGGAGCAGGTGAGGTAGGTGATAGAGTCTCATTTGGGGATGGAGTGTTGATTTCCGGAGCTGTGATTGATTGAGCATCTGCCGGAGGTGGGGGTGGAGGTGGGGGTGTAGGTGGGGGTGGGGGTGGGGGTGGGGGTGGGGTGGGGGTGGAGGTGGGGGTGGGGGTGGGTGTCTGACGTTGTGATATTCATCATGGAAGTGTTGGAATAGGATTTCAAGATCATTCAGAGAGGATGAATGGTTAGTGGAGGTTGTGGGTAGAGGTCTTTCAATGCCAGTTGAGCTTGAATCAAGCAGGAATGTTTCATCGAATGAGACATTGACACTTTCTCTGACCATTCTTGTAGAGCGGTTGTATACTCTGAATGAGGCTGAATCCTTTGAATAGCCTATAAAGACTCCTTCCTTGGCTTTCTCTTCAAACTTGTTGAGTTTCTCGTTATCAGATAGGATGAAGCATCGACTACCAAAGATGTGGAAGAAGTTAACATTTGGTATTCGATTGTTGATTAGCTCATAAGGAGTTTTGTTGTATGTTTTGTTTATGATTGAGCGGTTCTGTGTAAAACAGGCGGTGCTGATGGCTTCTGCCCATAACGACAGAGGAAGTTTTGAAAATGAAAGCATCGTACGAGCAGGTTCCACTAAAGTGCGGTTTCGTCTTTCAACAACACCGTTCTGTTGAGGAGTTCGTGCAGCGGAAAATTGATGGGTGATGCCAGCAGATTCAAGATAAGAGTCAAGGACCCGATTCTTGAATTCAGTACCATTGTCGGTACGGATTGTTTGAACATTTAATTCCAGGTTTACTTGAGTTTTCTTGATAAATGAGATTATGATCTCTGCGGCTTCATCCTTTGAACGAAGGAAATAAACCCATGTGTATCTGGAATAGTCATCAACAATAACCAAAACATAACGTTTTCCTGCAAGACTGTGAACGCTCATTGGACCGCATAAGTCCATATGAAGAAGTTCAAGAGGTTTGGAAGTACTGGGAGCAGGTTTAGGTTTGTGAGACTTTTTGGTCATTTTCCCTTTTTCACACGAAGAACATTTGTGATATTTGTCAAAGGCAACATCAGGCAATCCCGACACATGACCTCATTTTACGAGTTTGTTCATGCTTTTAAAGTTGAGATGAGACAAACGTCGATGCCATAACCATGACTCATTGGCAGTAGCTTTAGACACGAGACAGACTTCTTCGGTTGTACTCAGGTCATTAAGATCAATAGTGAAGTGGTTTGTGTCACGAGTTCCAGTTAGAAGTTCATCCCCGTCATATGTCCGAATGGCACACTTCTTTGTGCGAAAGTTTACTTCTAGAGTCTTGTCACAAAATTTTCCGATGCTGAAGAGATTATGTGAGAGGTCTTCGACAAAGGCAACATTTCTGATTATCAGGTTATGGCAGATAAGATCACCAAGACCTAAGATGGCTGCTAAGTGATCATTTCCAAATTTGACCGTTCCTAAGTATTTTTCACGAAAGTTGGTCAGGAGATTTTTGTTTCCTGTCATGTGCCTCGAACAGCCCGAGTCGAGGTACCACACATTCTACATAAAACAAATAAAACATTTTAGGTACCCAATCTTGTATGGGTCCAGAACGATTAGAGACATATGTTTTATGCAGATATTATGAGATGATCAATTTAGAGCTTTTGGGAACTGCTAGGAGGCAGTTCAGATTTGATGATCCATTTGAGAGATTTTTCAGAGGATTGGATAATCCAATGAGATTTTTCGTTTTTAACCCAAGTATATTTCACATGAGTGGACGTTTTAATGGATGGTTTGTCGAATTTGGGGAGAACTGACGGTTTTGGCTTTTGTGCAGCTTTACCCTGAGGAGATGTGCGACTAGAAGAGAAGTGAGAAACAGAAATTTGTGGTTGTTTAGACGGCATCTTTGATTGTTTTGAGGGTAGCTTTTGAGCTTTTGATCTTTTGTTAGAAACAGAAGTTTGTGGAGTTTGAGAAGATTTCTTCTGTTGTTTGAAAACCGGAGATGATAAGATCTTTTGAGTTGATTTTGCTGGTTTCGTGACGTGTGATTTGCATAGATATGGATAGCACGTTCTGCATGTGTTTATAAGTTTACCAGATTTATGAGAGACGATGTTCTTATGAATACTGCAAGGTGCATCAAGTTTTACAAAAAAACGTTTATCAGTTTGAGTTATCTGTTTCTTTGTAATTTTGTCAAAAAATCTTTTTGTTCCATACTTGTCAGTTTTAACATACACATCACCAAAATCAGGAGAGTAACGGACAGGACGATAAACAGTAGAATCATAGTCTGTTCTAAAAGCTGTTAAAATAGTTTTCACAAAATTAGAGTTTTTACACATGCCATGAGCTTCTTTTGGAGAAATAAACTGTCTAGAGTCATTACATTTATTTTGAACAGAAAAAGATGAAACTACAGACTTAGGTGGACTAGACTTCTTAAGTAGACTAGGCTTCTTAAGCATACTGGATCCAGTCTGAATAGACTTCTTTGACTGTGTGGCTCTGTTGACTTCTGGTTGCTTCATGGACTTCTTCCCTCTGGACTCTAATCTTCCATCTGCAAGATTCAAAATAGGTGGATTAGAGCTTCTCTTCAAGATCGTTGGAACTGGGTTTGTCGGTGCTGGCCCTAATAGAGAGGCTTTAGAATTTTTGGAAACAACATTGCTCGTTTTAGTTTTTAATTCTAAAATGGTGTCCTCTAAATTATGTATTTTGATTTGAAGTTTTTCCTTTTCTTTATCAAAGGCCTTGTGAGTGTCGTCAATTTCAGATTCAAGTTGAACAATTTTCTTTTCTAAAATCAACGGTGGAACATAAAGCTTTGGTTCAATTGTTTGTTTTAAAACTTCATTATCAGAAATGGAAAATTCTTCTGGAGTGGCAATCGGGAAGTACTCATTGTTTTGAAATTTTGCTTTATTCTTTTCATATGTATAGTTCAATTCAGAATAGTTAAAGCTGATTTGAGCGTGTTCCTTCTTTTCTCTGTTGAATTTCTCGATTTCTGCTTCCTCGTCCGGCATATGAAGAAAGCTTTGCCATATTCCCAAGTTCATGTAATCGTAATTGTATAGTGTGGGAACAACATCAGCAGCTTTTTCCAGAGGACGGGAGTTCTCAGCGCCGAGACCCACTTTTGATTTGAAAGATCTGAACTCTTTTGGTTGATTTAATTTTATTGTTTGTTCAGTGTGACCAGCTTTCACAATCGTCTGCTCCAGTTTGGAGATGTGTTCTTCAGCATTTTCTTTCTTGACAGTAAGACTGTGTATGGTTGCTGATTGTTCATCGATTTCTTTGTTAAAATTGTTTGTGATGTTTGTGATTTGTTCATTTAGTTCTTGAATTTCGTTATCAGCTGCCTTCAACTTATCTTGGTAATCCTTCATCTTGATGTCAGCAGACTTCATCCATGTTTGCTCTCGACTGAGTTGGATAGCTAAGTCATTTATCAGCTGCTTGGAGTCGTCTTTGTCATTTGATACCGTCTTCATCGTTTTTAGGTTTGATATTTCAAGATTTTTTGTATTAATTATGTGATTTAGACGATTTACTTCACTGGTGTGAGCAGCATGAAATGTTGACAACTGTTGTTGTAACTCTTGTGTTTTTTGATTTGAATTATTAATTTGATTTACTTGAGGAACAAGAGTTTCAAGTTGGCGACGGAAGGTTAAATTTTCATCTTTTAATTTTTGGATTTGTGTATTTGATGCATTCGTTGTATTTATTTGTGTTTGTAGATCATTTTGTAACTCAGTAATTTGAAATTGAAAAGCTGATTTTGATGTAGACAACTGATTTTGTAAGTCCTTGTTTACTTGAGTTATTTGAAGAGAAACTTGACTTAATTCACTCAAATCATTTAAGAGTTGATCTTTTTCAGATTCCAAATCAGTTATTTGTTTTGTCAAGTGTGATTTCTCATCAATTTTAGTAAAGAGTTTTTCATCAAACAAGGAATTTTCTGATTCATCAGTGTCTGAATCAGTTAATAAAGAGTGTACCTCATTTTCATCATTCTCAGGAATGCCCAGTGCAGCTCTGAGTTCGTTAGATCTCGCCATGAGAGCCAGGCTTGCTGTGCATTCCTCTTCCTCTTGATCATCAGAGTCCTCCAACCACTGTAGATCCTCAGCCAGTAGAACTTTCCCATTTTCAACTTGTTTGGCCATGAGCATTTTCCGTTTAAAGTATTCTGAGTCATTCACCTTTGGCTTCTGGCATTCTTTGGCAAAATGGCCAGTCAGACCACAATTGTAACATTTCTTAGGTGGCTCGGTGGAGGAAGATGAGGATTTGTTGTTCGGGGTTTGAGAAGAGGAATTGAATTTGAAATTTGAGGATGATCTAAGATTGTTGTTGGTTGGTTTCTTATAGTACTTTTTGTTATAGGAGGAAATGAGAGCCAAGGCTTGACGAACTGAGTCGATTTCATCTTGTGTCCCCGCTGGGATCAGAGTTTCTGGTTCTTCATGTACCACCTCTTTTGTTTGTGCTGCAACCATTGCTTCGTTGATACCTTTGTTAAGAGCCAGATTTTGTTTGGTCAACATTGCCAAGGTGTCTGTCATATCTTGCCTGTTTTTGACGATTCCTTTCACCATAGGCTCGTTTTGATGTAGGTACTCATATAGTTCATGAATATCTATGGAGCTCAAATCCTTGTGCTGCATTGCACTGTTTTCAAACATCTCCCACTCCGGTAGTAGGGATTGGATGAATTTGATGTTGATCTCAAGCTTCTCTTTGATGAGGTTGTTCTTTCGGAGATCGTTGAGCATGTTGCAGAATCTAAGATACGTTTGCCCTAGTTCTTCCATTGGGGTAGCTTTGAATTGACCATAGGCGTTTAAGGTCGAAACCATCTTTGCTTTATTACCCAGGTCGGTAACCTCCATTTGCTTTTGAATTTCATCCCAAAGCTCTTTCCCCGTGCTGAAGCTATCAAGGCTGCTGTAGATTTCATTTGTTATGCCTTGTAGCATGTAGGAGTGTGCGAGCACATCCGCCCTAGCCCTATCCTTTTGCTCTTGAGTGTATTCCGCCGGGGGAATTTCGATTACACCTCCAGGTATTGCTGGTTCGGTGTTTAGGGCTGGAGCCACAGCACGATAGAACTTAGCGGGTCCGGTTGTAAGGGATTCAAGGATAGATGGACCAGCTTGTTGGCTCAGGATGAAATGGAGAAACCGTTTCTTCCATTGACCGTATTCTCCTCGGTAGAGAACAGGTGGTTTCGTGTCTGATCCAATAGACAAGGCGTCCTTGGAAGTCATATCTTGTTGGAAGAAAGAACGACCGAAAAAAATATTTAAATATGGAAAAGAAGTTCGGGCCGAAGTACAAAAGAAGTTCGGGCCGAGGTACAAAAGAAGTTCGGGCCGAAGTACAAGAGAAGTTCGGGCCGAAGTACAAGAGAAGTTCGGGTCGAAGTGTAAAAGAAGTTCGGGCCGAAGTTCAAAAGAAGTTCGGGCCGAGGTAGTGAAAGAAGTTCGAGCCGAAGTAGGGTTTGAAGTTCGAGCCGAAGTAGGGTTAAAGTTCGGGCCGAAGTTGGGTAGTAGTTCGGGTCGAAGTTGTGGTGTGAAGTTCGGGCCGAAGTTGTGATGAAGTTCGGGCCGAAGTTGTGATGAAGTTCGGGCCGAAGTTTTTTGATGAATTTCGGGCCGAACTTGTTACTGCTCTCGGGCCGAACAATTTCTTAAGCAGAACAGTTACGAGCAGACCCTGAAAACCCACTAATTTGATCCTAAAATGCTCGTTTCTTGCCCAAATTCACTGATTCTTATAGCAAACTGACCCAAATACTATTTTCTTCAATCCATTGCAACTATATTACTCAAAAACAACCTAGATCTATTCGAAAATTTGAATTTAGAGGGTTTTTGAAGCTTTAATGGTTTTTCCTAAAACCCTTAATTCTTCATCAGTATGGATTAGATTCGATCCTAGCTTGATTCTAAGCTTAATATAACAATAAAAGGAAGCTATTCAATCCATAATAACAAAAAATAATACCTTAAATATGATTTTTGATCTTAAACCCCTTTTTCTTCAAAAACCTTCAAAAACCCACTGATTCTTCTGATTTTAACACCAATTGATGGATTTGGATCGTTTTCAAGATGAAATTATGCTCTGATACCAATTGAAAAGCACAATAACACTGAATCAATGCATTCAATGATGTTTGATGATGATTTTGGTGAAAAAATGAAGAATATGGATTAGGGCTTTTAGAGAGAGAAAGTAGAGAGATGGTAGAGAGAACAATTGCTGGAAAAAATAATTTGATTAATTGCAAAAGTTAAAGTTTTAAGCCTTACATGTTGGTATTTATACCATGGCTTAAAATTTGGTTAGTTAGGACTAATTCCTAAACAAAACTTAACATCTATACAATGTTTCACTTTTACTCCCTAGACTATCTATTACAACTTTATAGTACCTAACAAATTCGTTGTTGTTTTATTTTAAACCAAAAAGGGAATTCTGTGAAGGGACAATTTAGTCATTAAACATAGAATTGTCATGTCAAGAAGTGAGGTAACAAATGCAGAGAAAAGATTATTGAAAGCATTCAGAACAGGAAGCAGAAAGAAAACACCATACACTACCAAGTACCATCCATCCCATCATAATTCTTGTTTCTGTTTTTATTTTCTATAAGTCAAATATGACGTACTAAACATATACTTTACACCTCATATCTACAATTCTATAGAGATAATGTTAAAATATATTTTTAGTATTTTTAAATTGTTTGATCTAATTATCTGATATATTAAATTATTAAAAATGTAGTATGATATTTTAAAATAATTAATTTAATACCATAATTTATTAATTTGTTCATGTTATCTTACATAATTTATTTTATACTATAACTATTGACGAACTGAAAAATAAAGGTTATCTCAATATGTAGAAATTAGAATAAAAAGATATACGTTTTTGTTTTGTCTACGGTTTTATGTTTATATTTGTAGAGAATGCATTTTCGATTTTATAAGATTAAACTCACTATATCCTCATAGCTAAACAATTTTTTTCAAAGAAAATACCCGGTTATAAGGGTGTTCTTTTGCGTGATCAAGTTTATGCTCGTTGACACGACCGTATTCAAACTTTCGTCTGACTGTGTAGTAAATATTTACCCCACATAAGAATCAAACACATAATATTTAGAAAGTTATTTGATCAGTAGACAGATTATTAAAGCAAAACATAGAGAAACAAACCACAACAAAAAACAAGTTAATGGCCAAATCGTACAAAAAAAACTAGTACTAATAAAGTAATAAATAGATAATTTGAGGAGTATTTTTTTTTACCAAATTACAGTTATAGAAGTTTGTGTGCCCTATTATAGGAAACCCAATATGAATCTTTAAACACAAAGCCAGCTCTGTTTATCTTCCCAATATCTTGTGAAAATCTACCAGGGTACACATCTACTATTCTTTTCCACTCAAAACCTTCAAAATCCCATCAATGGCAGCACACCTCAACATCGATACATCATCCATTTCTGCACCATCAATCTCTTAAAAACACCTGTTTACGCTAATTCATACATACACACACACAGCAGGTGTTAAGTTTCTCACTGTTCTTGTGATTAAAAAGGAAACCCTACAATCCAAAAGAGAGACCGCAAAAAGGAAAAATAGAAAAATAATTGTAACCCAAATCAGGAAAAACCATCAGATTCAAGAAAAAAGAAACCTTTAATGGATCCTTACACAGAAGTAGAAACCTCCAACAACAACAACAACAACCAAAACCCTAATAACGTTTTATCAGTTTCTTCTTCTTCCACTTCACCGTCGGCCACCACCACTCCCAGCCGCTACAAAAACCAAAAACGCCGTGACTGGAACACCTTCTGTCAGTACCTGAAAAACCACCGGCCACCGCTCGCTCTTTCCCGGTGCAGTGGCGCCAACGTGCTTGAGTTTCTCCGGTATCTTGATCAGTTTGGCAAGACTAAAGTCCACACACCGGTGTGCCCATTTTACGGTCACCCGAACCCACCGTGCCCTTGCCCGTGTCCGCTCCGACAAGCGTGGGGCAGCTTAGATGCTTTAATCGGTCGTCTCCGGGCAGCTTATGAAGAAACCGGCGGTCAACCGGAGATGAATCCGTTTGGTGCTCGAGCTGTTCGGCTTTATCTTCGAGAAGTTCGAGATCTGCAATCGAAAGCAAGAGGAATTAGTTATGAGAAGAAAAAACGAAAACGACCTCAAACGCAAGAACATATTCAACAGTTTCAAAACATTTCATCGTTTCAAGGTTTCCCTCTTCCACCAACAGATGATCATACTTGAATACCAGGTAGTGTTTAGGGGATTCATTATTGAAAATAGTTATATAATTATTGCGTCAAGATCAAGCGGATCAACAGTTTTGAGGGTGGGGATTCTGCTTGTTTAATCTACTTAATTAGTTACTAGTGAATTAAGAGCATTAAGTTGCTAATTATTCCAAGCTTCTTATTATTGCGTTTAGATAAACAAGTTTGAGGGTACGTTTCAAACTGCTTATTTATGAGAGAAATAAATAAACGGCTTTAAAGTTGTTTATTCCAAATTGCTTATTTCGGTTCAAAGCAGATAATCGGTTTTATAAGAAAACAAAAACAAGGTCTTGGAAATAATATTTCATTTCTTAAAAAAACCTTGATTTTATGTTATGATCTTGTTGGGAAAATTGGAACTACCAGATTAGTTCTCTTGCTAGGACTAGTTTTACTTTTCATGTTTAGATTATGCAGCAAGTTGACTTGTAGTTGCAGGAGCTTGCAGTTGCACTGATAGTTGTATTAATTGTACTTTTAAGATAGTTTTGGAACACAAATTGTAAGTCTTGTAATCTATTTTTGGTTTCAATCAAGATCATGTATGGAGTATCCAACAGCAAGATATATTATGTTCTCGTTCCGTTTTTATCAAATTTCTACAATTTATTTTTACCATATATTAAGTTCAAGTTTTAAATTATATTAAATGTGATCACCCGAAACGATCATACTAAATATTTTTCGGGATGGTTCAAGTATTGAATGTGTTAATTGCAATCGTTTTGGATCTTAGAATATCTAGCTATTTGAAACTGTTCTCCAGGAATAAGGTCTTCCAAGGCTTCGTCAAATTACGTGTTTTATGCTGTTTGTGGAAAAAAAAAATATATGTGATATTTTCTTTTTCAGAGAAGATTAATCAGCATGACATTAATCAACTATAAGTGGATTTATATGTATAAAAAAACAAGCTAGGTCGATTTGTTCAAGTGAAGTTAATGTGATAAATTCTCAGTCATTGAATTTTTGTTTGGGTATTCATGGAAAAAACATCGTATTAGTATTGTAAGATTTTATTAGTTCTCTATATATTTTTTCGTTCAATGAGGTATGTATTAAATGATTAAACATTATTCCTCAAATTTTTTTAGGGCAGAGAGGCTTTTTCTTTATTATATATATAGATATAGATTTTATTAGCTTGATGCAGCACGTGGGAATACTTAATCAAACAGGTATTAGTTATTTTAGCTAGAGTACATGGTGTGATATCACTCATCGCATTATTAACTATGATCGCATCGTAATATATCAGATTTCAACTGATCAGCGCCATTAAGCATTACTAAAACCATTGGATCGATCTCAGGCATTTGGGTTTGGATATCCAAAAGTTCAACTGCATCGAATCATCAAGATTTAACGAGTTGTATTCCATTTGAGTTCACACGGCAACCCATTTCATCATGAGTTACCATGAGGATGGTGGTGTGCAGATCACGTGATCACGAGCCCACAATGGGGTAACCACAAACCCCCCACTCCGTTTTGTAATATTCATCACAATGTTTTAAAACCCGGATTTTAAATCGGACCGGACGATAATCTAAAAATGGTCGGACCGGTTTACTGGCATGTTCAACCGGATTACAATGTTATTAAATATTTACGTTCAGTTAGTTATGTAAAAGACATATAAATCAAAAAATTCCTAAAAAATTATAAAACAAATATTATAAAGATCTAAAAAATTACATAAACTATTTTTCCAACAAAATTTAGTACTCTAAGATTATTATTATTTTTTTTTTTTTGGAAATAGCAAATGATAACAACGGCAACCTACTCGCAATATTCTAACGAGCACCCCGGGTTCGAGCTCATTTACAAGGCAAACCCAGCCCCCATAGGGATTTCTAAAGAAAAATCCCCCATATTTGGCACCACAAAGAGGTGTTTACAGGAATCGAACTTCAGACCTCATGCCTCATATGGGAGTAAAACTCATATATCAATTCAGCTGAGACATAACACTTAATATTCAACTAGACACTTGGTGTTTCAAACTTTAAAATATATAAGTTTCAAACGTATAAAAAATAATGCACAATATCGACTTTAATTTTTTTTAAATGAGATTAAAATAAAAAATACAATTCAAATCCGGCCAGATCATCCCGGTCTGACCAGTGTTCACAGGTAACCCGGCCGATTCGAAGCAGTTCATAAATGGACTTTAAACCGATCGATTCGACCCGACATATTTTCATTTTCCGGTTGGACTGGTCAGACCGGCTGGTCGAACCCGGGTTTTAAAAGATTAATTCATCATATAATATTAAAGTGTAGTACATATTATTAAGTGTTAGCATTATCTTATTCCCCAAAGATATTCTTTTTTATAAATTATAATTTTTTTTTATATCATTTTAAATATGATGTAGACCAAAACGGATGATAATAAAATTGACCTGTTGAGTCCAAGAATATTGGGATAATCTAATTAAAATCATGTTGATTAAAGAATACCGTGGCATTAGTATTATATCTTTTAAAATTATGTATTGGTTACTACTATATTTTTTACTTATTTTATTATTCATTTGATTAATATAAATATCAAAATCAGATGATGAAATTAGTAATTAGAACTAATAAATACCTGTATCTATAATTTATGAATAAAAGAAGGGTTTTGATAATGACAGCCCTAAGGGCTGTCATTAAGTGCATTAAAAATGGTACAAATGAGTAATTCTGAAAATTCAGGAGTCGGTTATAAATGGATGTACAACTTTTTTATGCATGTCTTATGATAGCCCTCAGGGCTGTTATTATCAAAACCCATAAAAGAATAAAATAAAAAAGTTTAGGAATCAATAATTTTTTTCCTTCAACGACATGTTCTCATGTCACAAGATCCCGCAAATTTTGGTAAACTGAAAACCTGAAGGCTTGATTTTCGTATTTGAAATAAGCCGGCGGGACCCGGTTTCTTCCAACTAGTCCAATCAAATAAATATTCGTACAAATGACAAATCTTACCCCTGAATCCCTGATTGCCCACACGTTTGTTACCCATTCAATGATATCCTTCGATTTATTGGATAATTTCCAGCTCGCCCTTTTATTTTTACTGCTGTAATTCTTTTTTTGTTACGTTTCCTATCTCAATTCCGATCATAAACTAAGTAATTACGTTGTAAGAGACCTACAAAGGTCCATAAAGATAATATGAAATACACAAAATTCGTTTAGAAAAAGAAAGTTAATTATGTTGTTTTCGGTAAGGTATTATATTTTAAAATGTTAATTATCTTAAGAGTAACGATATATTTAGTCATATTAATTGGTCCTATTTATTAGATAAAAACACGTGTTAAAATAAGGGATGATATTAAAAAAGATAATTAGTGGATTACATATGTCATTTTATCAAAAGGATAAGATTATGAATATGACCAAATAGTAAAACTAAATATCATTTCTCTTATCTTAAATATTTTCAAAATCTGTTAATAATTTAGTATCTTTTTCGCAATGTTTTCATTATACTTCCTCCGTATCAAAATAAGTGAATCACTTTCCTTTTCGGAATGTATCAAAATAAGTGAATCACTTTAATAATTTACCTTATTTGGTAAGTTTTTATATTTAAAATTATTCATTTACCCTTACTTATTTCTCTTTAAACATCATTAAAAGTGTAGGCGCTATCCATGTTTGTCATCTTCATATATTTTGTTTTTTCACTAATCTTTTATTACCTTATTTTGGCTCAAAAAACGTAAACTTCAAAATGATTCACTTATTTTGATACAGTGGAAGTAGTGTTTAACTCTAAACTCTGGCTGACTCAATGCTTAACCCTAAACTTGTGTTGGCAATGCATATTACTGATCAAGTCGGTCGCTTCACGATGAGTGTAATTTCCTAACAGTTAAATATGATTTAACTCTTAAACTTGCAAATATATGACTGGTAAAAACTTACACTTTTCTTAAGGCTAATTATGGTTTGATATTTAAGTATTGACATGTGATAAGATTATTACAATTTTTTATATGTCCATTAACCAAAATTAAGATAAAACTATTATAAAAATAATTTTTAAGGTTAAAACCTTAAAAAATAATTAAGAAAAAATTACAAGAATAGTACATACTTTCTCCGTATCAAAATAAGTGAATCACTTTCCTATTTGGGGTGTATCAAAATAAGTGAATCACTTTAATAATTTATCTTATTTGGTAAGTTTTTATATTTAAAATTACCTATTTACCCTTACTTTATACTTTTTTAAACATTATTAAAGGTGTGGGCCCCATCCTATTTTGTAATCTTCCTATAAGAGGGTCAGGTATGGTCACATAAGTCGGAATGCCACCTATGTGTCACCTATGCGCCACATCATTATTTCACATTTCACATTCAAAATCCCCAAATACCCGCTCTACCATCACTAACCAATAATACTCATTTAGGACCCACCAAAGTACCCATCACTCACAAAATACTCTTAAAATATTAAAACCCTCTCTCCTCTCATTGGTCCAAAAATACCCTCTCTCCTCCCATTGACTGGTGGTCTACGCCGGATGGCCGGCGAGGTAGGGGTTTGGCGTGGCGGGCGGTATGGTGGCGAGGGTCGGATTGCGATGTGGCAAGCCGGCGACGTAGGGGTCAAGTGATGGTACATGATGCTCTAAAAGCAACAAAATAGTAAAAAAGTGGGTCCTCATCCATTCTAATTACCCAATTTAATTTCACTAATATCTTATTACCTTATTTTGCCTCAAAAAACCTGAACTTCAAATTGATTCACATATTTTGATACGGAGGAAGTATAATTTAGTAAAAATGCACATTTGGTGGTGACTATGTGAGAGATCTAATGTGATTGAATTCAAGCTAATTCATGATGATTTGAGAAGAATTGATGAATCAAGTGTGTGTGTGTTCTTGGTGTTTTAGTGTGTGTAGTTGAGAGAGAATGAAGGAGGGAAGGAGCTTTCAAAAGTGTAACTTCTATTAAGTGTGGGAAAAGCTTACATCCAAAGACAAACTTACAACATTATATACTCCTCACCACTTAACAAAGGAATCGTTAACTAACGATATTAAAGGTCAAAACTTATTACATAAATGGTCCTAACAATCTCCCCCTTTTTGATCTTTAATACGTCATCCCAGTCTTCAGACTTCAGATTCTTCTCATAATCTGTCTTTGGCAAGAAAATGTTTTTCTGAATTTCAAGATCTAAACATTTCAGAAATCTGGAAGTTTAAGATACTCAAAGAGGATATGTTTTTCGTTGATACTGTTTGAGTGAAGAAATCTTATAACTGATTTACTAAAGATTTGAAAATTTTGAGAAAGGGAATATCAGTTAAGTAAGAATTTGACTGGGTTTTCAGATAATGGAGAGGTTGTTTTTGGAATTTTGTGGTAGAGGATTATATTGAGGATAGAATTATAACGTTTTTGAATGGTTTGTCAATCAAAGTTTTGGATGTGTGTGTTTGTTTCGGTAAGAATGATTTGAAAGTTAAAAATTTTGGATATGTATGTATGAAAGTTTTGTATGTAGGAAAGAATGATATGTACATTTAAGATTTGAATGAATGTGGATAATTTGTGTTTGGTATTAACAAAAGATTTGAACAGTTAAGCTTTTGAACGGATATGAATGTTTATGGAATTTGGAAAGAATGATTTATACAGTTAAGCTTGTGATATACGTGGTTGAGATTTTTAGAAAGAATGAATTGAACGGTTAAGCTTTTAGATGTGTGTGTTTGGTTTGGTAAGAATGATTTGTACGATTAAGTTTTGAATTGAGTTGGTTGAGGTTTTGGAGAGAGATTCTGTTGATGATTCGGTTTAGCTCTTCTTAACTTGTTTTTCTGTGTAGTACACTGATTAACATTTTCTCTTTTTCTTAATCTCTTGATCTAAAGCGTTTCTGATTTTGCAGTTGATTTGAGTACATGTGTTATGAATTTTCTTCTTTGATGGGATGTTTGTGGTTCTTTTTGACGTTGTTCGGTTATACATCCGATATTTGAACTATTTCTTGCTCTTTTTCTCCCCCTGATGAGGATCATGACCAGGGTCCTCATGATAAAGCTGAATAGTTGCGTTTTGGAAACGGAGAGAGGAATGGTGTGTCGGTGAAAATTGAGAGCCAAGATCGGAATGAGAACCAGAAACATGTAGTACTCGACAAATTGATTTAATCCTTTGAATGTTTGAGAAAAATATTAGAAAATGAAGAATAGCAGTGTCAATGATCACGTGAAGTCATAAACAGATTCAATCTTTACTGAAGAAACTTCAGTAAAGAGATCGTTTACGGATATGACAAACACGATGATTAGAGACATTGTTAATCAAATATTTGAGATTTAAAAGAAATCAATTTGTTTGGTTATATCAAAGATCGGTGAAGTATACCACTTACAAAGATGCAATCTTCTCTGAATGTGTGTAGAGAAGAGATCGACGGATATACAAAGATCAATGACATAACAATGTGCATTCAAAACGATTTTGAGTGTGTGAGAAGTGGAGAAAGTCAGAATTGAATCTGAGCAGTTTTGAGAAGATGAAAAATGATTTCTCCACGGAGCGTTTAAGAATGAAAATCGTTTAAAAAGTAGTAAGAACAATCAATCCAAGATGGTGTTAAAAACAGATGCAATCAATAATGATTGAAATCAGTAAAGAGATCGACGAATTTAACAGCAAATTGTGTTGAGTGTTACAAACAAGTCATTTAAAAATGAAAAATTTATGTTGTGCAAAATCAGGGTTTTGAAAAATTGAGCCACAACGCAAGAGACGAAAAATTTTGTCATAAATAGATGCAATCTTTACTAATCGAGACTAGTAAAGAGATCGTTTACGAATATGACAAAAATTTGTATCCTACGTTGTGAACACATCATTGTGAGCACAAAGTGAGATAAAAAAATTTGGAATGTTGAGCATCACAGATTAATAAAGAATTTATGAGATTGTGATGTCAACAACTCAATATGAGTAAAAGAAAATGTTTGAAATTGAGTATTGATTTGAAAAATGATAATCGAATTTGAAAGGAGAAAATTTTGATTTACAATTGAAGAATATTAACAATGAAGGAACACAAAGGTAGCAATGAAAAATAAGAGAATTTGCAATAAACAGATGCAATCAGTACCAATCTAGACTGGTAAAGAGATCGTTTACGAATATTGCAAAAGCTAATACTCAACATTGATAAGCTTGTGTGATTGTAAAGGTGTAAGAGGTTGAAAAACTGTTTGAGGTTAAAAAAATTTATTATCAAGATAGAATAAGAAAATTTGTAATAAACATATGCAATCAGTACCAATTGAGATTGGTAATGAAATCGTTTACGGATATTACAAAAATTGATACCCCATATTGATAATTATAAAAAAAAAATTGAAAGGAGCATTGAAAAAGAATGTAGCGATTATAAAGGATGCTCCCCCTCGACAGTTATAATTCAAAAATCATAGAGCGGTTATGCTCCCCCTTGACATAAGAATGTCGATTTTCTCCCCCTTGACAAGTGAATAAAGATTCTCCCCCTCAACCAATGAAGTCATTGAAAACCGGGTTTCAACACTAGTACAAAAATAGCTTTTAGCCACGGTTTTTTTAAACAACCTCACCACAGGTTATCATGTTCGTGTGGCTAAATATCTCAAATAATGTTCTAATATTGTTTTTGCCACATTTTAACTAAATTGTTGTGGCAATTGCAAATTAGATTTGAACACTTTAGCCATGATTAAAGTCATTGAAAACCGGGTTTCAACACTAGTACAAAAATAGCTTTTAGCCACGGTTTTTTTAAACAACCTCACCACAGGTTATCATGTTCGTGTGGCTAAATATCTCAAATAATGTTCTAATATTGTTTTTGCCACATTTTAACTAAATTGTTGTGGCAATTGCAAATTAGATTTGAACACTTTAGCCATGATTTAACATGATAAACGTGTCCATTGCTAGCCACGGTCATGTAGCGTAGCCTTATGTCACACTTTTCGCCATAATTTGTTTTTTAAAACGTGACATTATTTTGTGACAGTTAATACGTGAGGCAAAAGACACATATTTAGCCACATGAATCAACAACTCGTGTGTCCAAAAAATGGTATTCATTTGCCTCATGAAATTCATTGTTGTTGAAAGAAGTATACAACCACGGTTATTATTGTGTGTGTTATGTGGCTATACAATAAACAATATTGACTCAAAAAATTATTTGTGTGCGTGGCTATATGATGGATATTTGCCATACCCTAAATCAAATCAAGATAAAACTAAAATTGTGTGTGGCCATAACCTAAATAATAACAATGGTAAATGTAAAATTAAATTATGTCTCTAAAATTAGTTTATAATCACCATTTAATCGTATATAAATGTGTGTGTACAAGTAGCATATTGTCACGTTAATAATGTTAAATATGGCTAAATATTATCAAGGGTCACATCTATGTGATAACGACTTATGTGGCTAAAGGGAAAACAATAACCATGATTAAGTGTGATACTAGTATTTATGGGCATATGTGTTTATTAGCCACATGAAGTCGTTGTTGTTGAAAGTTAGTATATAACCACGATCATTATTGTGTGTCATGTGGCTATAGGACAAATAATAGTCACTCAATTTTTCATGTGGCTATACCAAGATTATGACTACAGTTAGATTGATTATGTGTCTAAAAGCAACCAATTGTCACGTTAATTGGTTTAAATGTGGCTAAATGTTATCCCACATTGCTATTTGTATGAAAGTTGGGGAATTACTTTCACTATAAAAAGAAGTGTTCACCAACTATATTGAAGCAATCAAAGATTGAGTCCCTTATGCCATTCACGTTGTGTGGCCATTTGACTTACGGCTCGGTGTAGTGCAATTCTTTGGCCGACAATTTAACGGTTTAAATCAGTTTTTTACTAGGGTTTGACTATTACCAATCGGTTTTGACAGGTCAAAAAGGAAATAATAAACATGTTGGTATTTTTTTTAGTGTGCCCAAATGATATCAAAAGTCACGGATTAATTTTTTTTTTATGTGGCTATAGGTTAAACTATAGCCACAATTACAAAAACCTTATGTGTCTATAAGAACTCTACGGTCATCCTCAACATAACTACATGTGACAATACATAATAAATTAGTCACATTGTATATAAAACTATGTGTCTAAAATCGGACTTGTAGTCAACACCAATATAACGATATGTGGCTATATGGTAACTATTAGCCACAATTTACAATAAACTGTGTCTCTAAAAGTAGGATTACAACTATTGTCATTTTAATTGCATATGACTATATGGTAACCATTAGCCACGGTTGTATGCTATCACTACACTTTTCCATATGATATGGCCACTAAATTTTACCGTAGCCATATATGCACTTTAAAACGCGGGAGAATAGACTACGCTTTTGATGTAAAATAAAACTGTGGCTAATGATGTATGGCCACGGTTTTTTGTAGTGGCGATTGATGATTTTTGTACTAGTGCAAGCTTATGTACTTGAAAGCCATTTCTTTGAAAAGCGGGTTATACACTGACGTGTTCATAAGCCATTCTCCTGCAAAACAAATTATACAACTTTTGGTACCCATTTTTATTTGGGTCCGACAGTGTTAGTGTGAAACCACCGATAAGTTGTATCAATTTGATTTAAAGATTGAGAGTTCCAAGAAAAACTGAAACATGATGTTTCATTTGCAAATAATTTCCGGGGAATTATTTGAGATGTTGGAGTTTTGGGAACCCATTTAGCTTTTAAGATCAATGATGTTTTGTAAACATAAACAGGAGATGTTGTTGGCACTTGATGAAAAGTTGATATTGGTGCCAATCAAAGTAAATCTTTTCTTGAATATGTCAAAGATTTAGTTTTGGAAAAGATTTTCTTTGACAGAGTAGTATGTTTCAACACGGTTGATGATTTAGGTTTATCCATTTGAGAATGCTTAAGTCGAGAAGAGGAACCTAATTTATTTGGAGTTTTAGGTGCGGAATTTCCTCTAATAACATGTTTGAGAGCATTTAAATTCTTATCAGAGTGTGGTGGGACCGTGGATCTCCTAGGCTTAGGTTTGGTAGAGGAACTTACTTGTGAATTCTGTTTAGGTTTTGAATTTCCTCTAGCAACCTTAGATTGCTTGATTGTATATAAATCACGATATGCCATGATAGGAGAAAACATTCTTGACTCATAACATTTGGTCTTTGCACCAAAAGGAGAATCTAAGTTCCTAGATGCACTAGGCTTCTTGAGCTTCTGAAGATGAGATGATTTATATTCCTTAAACTGATGACTTCTTCTATCTCCAACAGGGTTGTGTGATTTTGAAACTTTGATGCCAAGTGAACAACCACTTGTGGAAGTACTAGAAATAGGTGACTCCATGCTGGGAACAGGTTTTTGTAGAGAGAGTAAAGAAGCTTCTAAATTTTGAATTTGTATTGTTAACTTCAATTTCTCTTCATCAAAAGATTTATGTGTTTCTTCATTTTTACTTTCTAATTCATAAATTTTGGATTGTAAAACTGATTTTTCTTTATCAAATGCATTTTGTGTTTCATCAATTTCAGTTTCCAATTGACAAATTTTCTTTTCAAGAATTATAGATGGAACATAAATCTTTGGTGTAACCTTTTGTTGAATAACAGCATTTCCTTTAATTTCAAATTCTTCTGGAGTCACGATTGGAAAGTATTCATCATTTTCGAATTGTGCTTTTTTAGTTTCATATGTTTCATTCAATTTAGTGTAATTGAAACTAATTTGCACATTCTCCTTTTTCGCTCTGTTGAAAACCTCAATTTCTTCTTCCTCATCTGTCATCCGAAGGTAACTCTGCCAGGCATCTACATGAATGTATTTCGAATCATACAATGTTGGACGCGCATTGCAAGCCTTCTTAAGATATTCTGGATTGTTGGCTCCCAGTCCTTCTCTTGAATTGAAATATTTGAAATCTTTAGGCTTGTTCAAGTGAATGGTTTGAGCAGTTTGTCCTCGTTTGGTGATTATTTCTTCAAGGTGTTTGATGTGAGAAGACAATTGAGTTTTATCATGTTGAAGTTGATTTGTGACATGTTGTTTGTTGTTTAATTCTCGTGATGTGTTGATGTCATTTTCATGTAAGGTTTCAGATAGTTCTTTAATTTGAGCGTTTAATGATTTAAACTGTGATTCATTATCATCAAATTCTTTTTGTTTACGTTCCAACCAGTTTTTTGTGATTTGATAATCATGAAACGCTTCAACGTATAGCTTGTGATATTTATTATTTCGTTCATTTGATATAGAATCATTTGCATTTTTAAGATTCTGTATTTCAAGTTCTTTTTCTGAAATTGTGTGTGAAAAATTCTGAATATCAGTTTCATATTTAGCTTTCAATTCTGATACTTGAATTTGTAAACCCAGATTCTCGAGTTTGAAATTTTTAATTTGTTTATTATGTTGACCAAGTTATTCATTTTCATTTTGCAAATCATTTAAACGTTTTTTAAATTGATTATTTATATCTTTTTCATCTAAAAGGTTTTGTTTTAAAGAATCAATTTCAGATATCTGGGTTTTAACAACACAAGTATCAGGACCAATCGAATTATCAGTATTTGATAGGAGAGAACTGATTACCTCAATGTCGTTGTTGGCTTCTTCATTGAATTTATCAGAAACCTCAACACTCGCTTCATCCTTTGAATTTGTATCTTCCATCCATTGAAGATCTTCAACTAATAACACTTTTTCAGTCTCTATTTGTTTAGCCTTCAACATCAATCGTTTATAATACCCTGAATCACGAACGATTGTTTTCTTTGTAGCTTTCAAAGGTGTGAGGATTGGCTTTTCAGTTGAGATTGTAGCAGATGGAGCAGATTTGAAGTTGGATGAATAATATGCCTTATATAGAGCATCTTCAAGGTTTTTATCCACATAATCATTTGTAGCTGGTGTAGGTTTTTCCATTTTGTTCTTGTCAATGGTTGATAAGTAGAAAATCTCGTGTTTTAAAAATGTAAAAGGTTGAGCCGAGAAGTGAATTTTTTTTTCCAGGTTTGAGTAAAAGTTCGCGTGTTTAAAATGTGAAAATTTTCTTTTAAAACCTTAAAAAAAATGAAAACGTTAAAAGTGTTTAAAATGTAATTTTTCTTTTAAGAAAAAAATTATTGAAAATTAAAAGTGTTTTAAAAGGTTTACACTTTTAAATCAAATGTAAAGAAATTTTCCCAGGATATACAAATCGGTTTTGAATGTAAAATTTAAACCATTATATACAAAATGTAAAATTCCTTGTGTCGTGACTCAAATTTGATATGGGATGTATTATAAAAACTTCTTCTTTTTGGGCCGGCCGAATGAAGTTAAAATTAAAATTCCTTTGGGCTTTAATGAAATTGAACTGATATTGGGCTTATAAAATTGTTAGAGCTATTATAGGGCTGTATAGTATGTTTTGGGCCAATTTGATCTTGACGGGAACAAGGAAAGCCGAACTTCTTTTTCTTATAGCCGAACACTTCAGATAAACTTTGGATTGAAATTGATTCAATAGCCGAACACTTATGTGTTGATGAAACCGAACTTTAATTGATCGATTTGTTTGATTTTCCCATTATCAAATCAAGATTATAATCGACTGAAAGATTGTTTGAATCAGATTGTTTGATTTTTCGATTAATGAATCAAAATTGTTTGAATCAGATTGGAATTTCCAATCGATATCTGTTTGATTTTCGATTTATTGTTTGATTGTTATATCTTGATTTTTTTTTGATTTGTCTGTTTAAGTTCGAACACTTGATAAAGTCGGGAATTGATTGTTGAAATCTTTGAATTGAATTTGATTGTAGAATTTGAGATCGATTATGTGTTTAATCAAAGTCTGTAATTGATTGCAGAAGATCGATTTGTGAAGATCGAACACTTTATAACCGAAGACTGTGAAGATCAAACTTTGGCCGAACACTGTGAAGATCGAACTTTGGCCGAACAATTTTGAAGTTCGGGCCTAACAATTGGGCCGAAGTGAGTTCGGGCCGAACACTATACAGATCGAAGACATGTACGCACTGTTCTTGAGGCCGAAGATTATTACGTACGTTCAAAAACTTCGACTATTGATCTGATTATGCTCAATTCTCAACCAAATGCAACGATTCAAATCACAAAATGTTAGAAATCACTTTTCTAACAGTTTGATACAATCAAACAGCTCAAAACGAATCAAATCAGCCTTCGATTTTGAGATCACAGTAGACTTTTCGAGTTTTCATATTTTTCACAAAAATCTTCAATTTGAGAGCAATTGTTGATGGATTGAACTGAAATTTGATTCTATTGTTATTAGAATCGATGGAGAAACATGAATCTTTTACAACATTAAATTTCAAGTGACGAACACAACTTTTCTTCAAAAAAATCTCAGATCTGGATCAAATCATCACGAATTTAGATCTACTCTTAGAGAGTTTATGCTCTGATACCAATTGAGAGATCTAATGTGATTGAATTCAAGCTAATTCATGATGATTTGAGAAGAATTGATGAATCAAGTGTGTGTGTTCTTGGTGTTTTAGTGTGTGTAGTTGAGAGAGAATGAAGGAGGGAAGGAGCTTTCAAAAGTGTAACTTCTATTAAGTGTGGGAAAAGCTTACATCCAAAGACAAACTTACAACATTATATACTCCTCACCACTTAACAAAGGAATCGTTAACTAACGATATTAAAGGTCAAAACTTATTACATAAATGGTCCTAACACTATGGTCAATAAAGCGCCTATGGTCAGGTCAATAAAGTGCCTTAAGTAGGATATATTAGGCGATTCAAATGAGATCCAATGCAGACCCAACTTTTGATTCACTCGTGGGATCCGGCGGTTCGAGGGGACCACTAAGGCTCCTCTCTTCTTCAGAATCCATACATCAATTATCATTGTATGGACAATTTTCTTTTGAGCACAGGTTTAGGTTCGGCCTCAAAGAGAAATAAAATTAGGCACCTAACAACGCATCTTCACATACCAAGAAGTACGCGATCACCCCTTCCATTAGAGCACAAGGTGTGGAAGGCATGTTATAGGCATGTTATAGGAATTTTGGGCTTATAACTTGGCTATAACATGGGGAGTAGGGATGCACACAAACCGGTTTTTGACCAAACCGGTTTCGGGTTTGACCCAAACCGGTTTTGGTCAAAGCCGGTCAAAACCGGTTTTCGGCTAACCGATTTCTTTGGGGACTCGAAAACTCTAACCGGTGTAATGGGTATTGTAACCGGTTCGGTTTTGGTTACAAACCGGTTAACCGGTCAAAACCAGTGTGTTGACCAAATTTGCGGTCGGTTTCGAGTCAAAACCGGTTCGGTTAACCGGTTACTAACCGGTTCGAACCATAAAAACCCCAACCGGTTACTAACCGATCGGTTACTCAATAACCGAACCGGTTATGGCCAAAACCGGTTTCGACCGGTTTCGGTTGCGGTTCGGGTATCGGTTTCGGTTATTTTGTGCACGGCTAATGGGGAGTCAAAAGTGGCTCCTTGGTGTTATAGCCAAAGTGATGTTATAGGGGTCTCACATTTGTTATTTGGTGTATTTTGATTGGTTGGAATACCCCAGCCCCTCCCTTTTGGCGACACGCCGTAGTCACAACGAAAAACAAAATGGCGCAGACCCCTCCTCGTATAACATCGCCAAAATGGAGAATTCCTCTATAACTAGCAAATAACGAGGCCACATCTTGCCCTCTTATGGGTGATGAAGGGATCATACTATTCAAACCTTTTTTTTAATGCTTTTCCCCGAGATTTGAAGAAAACTGAAGTTAAATAGGATTTGTAACTAATATCAAATAAAGTGGATGGTTTTTTTAAACAACAATGAGCTAGTTCAACTATTCAACCAAATTAGAAAACCTCAAAAACACAATTAACTATGCTCTAAAATCATTAGTATCCGTACGAATATACATTTATTAACTTTTTTGTTTTTGCTAAATAATTGTTATACCAACATGGAATTTTCATTTGAAAATACTTTTTTGTTATTAAGATCTTTAAACGTAAGATTTTTAGTCGATTTTCATGCTTTTAGTATCTTATTCTCCTAAAAGTTTGCACAAATGTGAGTTTAATAATGATATTTACGGTGAGCACTGAATTTGGGAGTTTGGACATGTATGAAGGAGTAAAGTGTAAAAGTAGTAGCAATGGTCATATGCCGTACGAGAGAGTTTTTGTCGTGTCTAGAAATAAAACCCATCTATGCCCATTTTGGCCCTTTTCTAAACCATCCTACGTCAAATCAAATTGACACACCTTTTCCTTTTTCATTCGATTTCAATGATCATATTTTCGTACTCTTGAAGTTAAAAAAAGGAATTCATTTATGTATCACAACTTTTATTTATTATACCACACTGCGTAAGTTTTACAGTTAACTGTACAAATATGTAAAGCTATAGTTGTGATAGATGAATTAAAAGATATAGTATGAAATTCACTCCCTTTAAAAAAAATGTTAAATTCATAATCCTTTTAACTTTTTGCACATTATTAAATTACTTCCTCCTATTAAAAATAAATGATATACCTTTCACTTTAAATATATCAAAATAAATGATACATTTTGATATTTTATATTATTTGATAAAAAAAAAGTAGAATACACACTCACTAATTATCTTTTTTAATATAGTGAAATAATATTTTTTTTAAATAAAGTGATGTTAATGATGTTTAAAGGTAAAAATAAAAAGGTTATTTCTCTTAAACGCCGTTAACACCATTTTAAAAGTAATCACGGTTGTGGATATTTGCTAGATGTAATAAAAAAACAAATATATATGGCTGTAGATACATATTTTACTTTTGAAAATTTAAAAGCTTGGAAAATCAACCCGAATCTATCAATTGAGCTAACAATATTGACATATATAACTCCAAATCTAACCTCTTTAATTATTATATGTCAAGTTCATGTCGAGTCATAAATTATTGGTTTAGATATGTAATTATGTATAGAGGGTCCGGATCCGGTGAGAATTCAAAAACCGATGAGGACTCAAAAAAAAAACTCTGAAAAAAATCCAAAACAAACTTTTTCGAAAAAATATCTTTTTTAAACATAAAAATCGCAGCCTATAAGATCCAAATATATATATATATATATATATATATATATATATATATATATATATATATATATATATATATATTTAAAAAATGATCCACAAAAAAAAATATGGATCATAATTTTGATCTACAAAAAAAATATGGATCATTATTATGATCCACAAAAAAAGTAGATCATAATTTTTTTTCAAAATTCTTTTTTGGTCAAATGTAGTAATAATCATGGGGAATTATATATACTTCCTGCGTTTCAAAATAAGTAATATAAATTAGAGTGCACGATATTTGAGGCAAAATATAATAATAAAGGTTAATTAGATTAAATTTGATAGTTAGTAGATGATGGGTCCCACATATATTGACTAAAATGAATTTAATGATGTCTAAAAGTAAAAGTAAGGGTACATGTGTTTTTTCACTTTATTAAAAGAGATAGTTAGTGGGTGTGATCCCCATCACCTTTTACCAAATATGGTAAATTTTCAAAGTGTATCACTTATTTTGAAACACCTAATAATGGAAAGTGTATCACTTATTATGAAACGGAGGAAGAATCTTTTTTTGAAATTTTTTGAAATTTTTTTGGGTGTTCTCGCGAGTCCTCACCGGATCTCACTTCTATGTATGCATATTTAAATTAACTTGTAAATATAAAAACGATATATTAAACACTCTCATTCTTTTTTTAACGGCGTCTAATCTACTCATTTTTTTGTCAGGATTTGAACCCATGACCAATACCTTAATACATTCTCCAATATCACTAGACTACAAGGCCTTGAGTAAACACTTTCATTCTTGTATACTGAATTTTAAAAGGAAAATGAAATACTGGGCTGCATCTCACACTATTAAAAGACTATACGGACGCCCAAAGGATCTCTTTTCTGTTTTAGAATTTGGGCTTGGGCTTTTTTTGACTCCTTGACCATTAGAATAAAACGTAAAAATAACTAACCAAAGGTGGTTATTAAAATTCATGTGGGGTGGTTTTTATTAATTAATTTACAATTAATTTATGCCAAAAAAATTTCTTAACCATTACCCTTAGGGCAATGTTTAGCATTTCCCTAAAAATAATGGTCTTTGGACTCTTGGTAACCTAATCTAACTAATTTTTATTTTGAGTAATATAATTTTCATACAATCCACACAAATTTATCCACTTTATTCTAAATGATAACACTTAATTAGTTTGGCCACTAACTTCAATATAGAATTGCGTTAAGGGAGGTTCTTGAATTTTATAAAAATTTAAGGGATAAATCTTAGTCATTGGATCAAAAGATCCTTTAATCATCACCATCATCAAATTACATGTAATTCAATATACAACCACCACCATCAAATCACATGTGATTTAAAATACCACCGCCGGCCACTGCCGCCGGCGACCACCTCCGATCGTCGTCCGCCTCTGCCGGTCACCGTCGGTCGCCGCCTCCTGCCGCCGCAATCACATGTGATTGGATACGCAATCACATATGATTGCAAGCAGCCGACGGTGGCGAGGGGTTGTCGGTGATGCAGACGGTGGCCGGAAGAGGTTGGTGGTGGTGGTCAGCCGTGTTGAATCACATGTGATTTAATACACATGAGGTGGTGGTGGTGGTCGGCGGTGTGCAATCACATATTATTTAATACAATGGCGTGGTGATAGTGTTGATGTGTTGAATCACATGTGATTATGGTGGTGATGGTGATTTGGGGGTTGATTGATCCAAAGGCTGAGATTTATTCCTCAAAACTTTATAAAAATCATTTACCTCCTTAAACGTTTCTCCTTCAATATAATACAAAAATTAAAATCTTATGTATATTGTTAGTACGTGTAAAATCTTAATCCATTTTAGGTATTTTGAAATTACTAATATGTCCTCGTACTAATTATAATTTTCATAAACAAAATAACATTAAAAAAATGCAAGTAAAATTAAATTTTGCAATAAATGCAAATTACATTCAAACTCAAATTTTAAATTTAAGAAATGATATTAATATTTATTATTTGTATTTAAATCAAGATAAATGTTAAATTAATGTGTTACACATTTTATTCCTATGAACAAACACAATCAAATGAGAAAGTTAACCGGGATTCATCTAAAGGGAAGTCGTATCCCGGCATGAAACGCCAACATTCACACATTTCTTCCGACCACTAACCTATTATTACATTATCTTAAATTTCGGGACGAAATTTTTTTTAACAAGGGGAGAATGTGACAACCCTAAAATTTACACATTTAATTCGACATTTATTGTAACCCTAATAGTGTATTGGAACCCTAATTTAATTTATGAGGGCATTTATTTACATTTAAGTCTAGCGATAAACCCTAATGTCATTTATGATATTAACTAGATTTCATTTAAGTCAGTGAAACCCTAGAAATCATGTCAAGTTAGTACACGTCATCACTTGTGCATTTTCATTTTCGTTGCATTATACCGTTAGATCAGTTAGTTAGCGAGTTGGTGACTCAATATAATTATGAAACAAAACAAAAATATAAATTTCATAACTTATAATGATACAATAGCTCAATCAAACAAACCGGTACCAAAAGCAAAGTATAAAACACCTCACACGATTTATTAAACAAGTAACAGCATCTAACACTCGGTACAATACGAAAATACTAAAAGTAGCCAAATATAAATTTGAACTCATAAATTACAACAAGAAGAACATCACATTTAAAAACTGAATAAAACCCCAGTAAAAATATTTTGTTAGGCAAACTTGCCAGTACAGGGACGCGTATACCATATATATATATATATATATATATATATATAACATAAATCATTTAACTTTAATTTAAATTTTTTTTATCTCTACATGAAGACGGGTCACCCAAATTACCAAATAATTTGAAATATTATACAATTTCTTTAACTAAAGCCCATACCCAATGGAAATTCAACACCATTAAGCTTAAGACCCTAAACCTAGTACCCCTATACCTCCATTTCTTTCTCTCGTGGTACACAGCCGACACACCCCCAATACCACCTCGTCTCCTTCTTAAACCAGAATCACCTCCGGCCAGGAATCCTAACTCCGGCAGCCCCCTTCGAACCGAAAACCGACCCTCCATCCCGTATTCTCTCACTCTTGAACGAACTCCGACGAAGAACAGAAAACTACCGGCGAGCTTAGTCGGTGGAGCTTTCACCTCCAGCGAGAACCCATCACCTTCGATGCCATCTCCGGCAAAGAACAACACCATAAAATATTTCCGGTGCAACAACAAGAAACCCAGGCGAACACAGAGCATCTCCTTTCGGCAGCCTCTCTTCCCCTTCGAATTGAAACCCTATCATAATTCACGTGTTCTCCGGCGGAGCATGAATTCCTTCGCAAACCAGAAAACGATTCCAGCAACAAAACCCACAACAGTCCCCGGCGAGGTCAGAACGGATCCGGTGAACCTATTCTCTCTTGAAATCTCCGGTGACCAACCATACGAATACTCTATCTTTTACCGGCAACTAAGGGATTCCAACGCAGCGGTGTTGCGGTAAGCAATGGCAGTAATACCGGCGAAGAAAGAAAACACGAACGACGCGTCAACCTTTTGGCGGCAACAGCGATTCCGGCAAGAGCGCCACCATCACCGATGACGGTCCCTCCCTCTCTGGTAAAACTATCCGTTCTTTTTATGTGACATCCACTTAAGCTGCCGGTGTTCTTTATATTTCCGTCGCAAGAAGAAACCCATAAGTATTTATTTAATTACATATGAATATTTCAGAACTGAAACATCATGTTGAGTTATTTTTATTTATTTAACAATAATCCAATTATTTATTCAATATCTATTTATTATTTAATAAATAATTTAATAATTATTTATTTATAATTATTTAAAATCATATTATATGTAAATAATTATCAGTAGTACAACTACCTATTATTTTCGGTCAATCAAACCGATCTATTATTAAAACACAATGATAATGGAACCATGTCACCAACGTATCGCTCATAGATTACTTATGTGCATTTAGGTCACTAGAAGTCAGTTAGTTGGATCTTGCATTTAACTTATTCGCATTTTGGGAGCTTTCATCAGGTGAGTCCACAGCCCCTCTTTTACTCTATTTTTACCGTTTTACAACTTTGGGGTGAAAAACATATCAAATACTTTTATAAATGTTTGACTGTATATTTTACAAATCTTACTCTGACTGTGAGTCCACAGCCCCACTTTTTACCGTATTTTATTTACTGCTTTTATAAATCTTTGGGGTGAAAAACACATCAACTGTTTTATTAAATGCTTACATTATTTTTTTATTGTGATGATACATTATTCAAAACATGACAAACAGTCTTTATGCTCGGACTAAGTAGGTGTAGTGCATAGGTAGATGCTTACATGCCATAATCTTAGCTAGTTGCGACTAGGCCCTGGATATGCAGATGGTACCATTGGCTGACACTCTTCCTCCCACATTTTGTTGTTACTTAACGGTTCTACCCAACCGTCAGGGGAGTGCATATCTTAGAGAACAGAAACATCACACTTAGAGTTGCAGTTTGATTATGGGCTTAGGGTCGGCATATTAACTCAATGGCGTAGCTAACTGTTGGGGACACCAGTCATGCATTTTCACTATTTACTACTCTTTACAATCTTACTATTTTTATTTACTTACATGTTTTTACATATCAAATTTTATCACAACATTTCTTTATATCAAATCATTTTTGAACATCTTATCATCACACATATTTTTTTTGCCTTGTTGGCACATATACATTTTGGGTAACTCAAATTTATATTTTATTATACCATTTATGCCGATTGGCACACAAAAACTTTGTATTTCAAATCATTTTCAAATAACATTTTACTATACGATTTTGCCATGTTTTGCTTACAAAACCTTGTTTTTTTCAAAACAAAGATTAAACCTGTGGATTCACTCAACAACTTTTTGTTGATCGTTTTATATATGTTTTTCAGGTAATAGGAGAAGCATTGAGTCCTTAGACTTTGGATCATGAGCATGCATATTGTCGAGATGCCACGAACGTCTTTTCATTTCTAAACATAAATTTTTATTTTAATCTTTTCAGTTACATATAAATTTTGGATAGTATTTATTTCAAGTATTAAATACATTGTAAAACTATTAAATGTTTGCAATAATCATAGTTGTGTTACTCATGAATGTTACATCCCGTTCTTCCGCAAACCATTTATTACTATTAAAACCATTTTTGGCGGGGTGTGACAGATTGGTATCAGAGCCAGGTTAACCGATGATATGTGTAACACATTAATTTTTGTTCTTCATATAATCCCTTGATTTTAACATTTATCTTGATTAAGTAAGTAGACACATAACCACACCGGAAATTTATCCAGCAACACCTATGTTAAACACATTTTTGCATGTTTAATAACAACTCAAAATTAATGTCACTTGCTTAACATGCCTATAACACCCCTTTAGAAACACACAAAAATACATCAAACGAATCATCATTTATAACAGATAAAGAAAAATTTCGTTTAACACCCGTTAAATCTTTGGCATCCGACCGATGGCGGATATTTGGTGAGACCGCCGGTATTACTTTGACACCGTCAAATACTCTTTTAAGGCAATTTGGCGAGCCACACATTGTTCTCTAATACACAATCAATGCTAACAAAAATCGTAATCGATAATGTCATATTAGTCGTATATATTGTAGTTTTCTACATCCTAATCACTTCATATCGATCAACATATATCATCATTGCTTACACGGTGGTGATTTCTTTACTTAATTTAAGGAGAGGGATATATGAAACAAAACTACAAAAGAATAAGACGAGAAAAAGAAATTCGGTGAATCGGTGATTCCCATATAATACGAAGATTGGAGGACGTTGTGTTTGATCAAGTTTTTTTTTGTATTTTTCTTGTTTTAGATGTCAGAGACCAATAAGAAACGTTATCATTGTAGTTAAATATGGAAAAACAAATAACACACTAACATAAGATAAGCTTTTGTTGTTTACGCATTGCATAAATTAAAAACACGAAATAACAACACCCGTGGTGACTTAGTGATTGGAATTGATCTCTATAAAGGTCAAATTCTCATGAAGTATCAAATTCAAGCAAAAAGAAAATAAAGATTCGCCTGCTCTGCTCTGACCGCATGTAATTTTCTGAAATTAGTCAGCTTAGTAAGTTGAAATCATGTTAAAAAACACAAAATAAAGTATTACACTATCAAAATGAAACCAATAACATATACAAACCCAAATAAATCTACGTATGTACATATAAATACAATCTATTAATATACCACAAATTAATCACTTGGTTCAAACCGAAATCAAACTCAAGACACTCAATAAATAATCAAATGAAGAAATTAAATGTTCTTATCTAAATTTTCTATACCTAAAACACTTAAGTTTGCATAATCAAATACTACTCGAAGAACACTATGCCATTATGATTATCATCATCTTCAAATTCCATGTCTTGTAGATTATGGGAAGGGAGATAGTCATCCAAACCAAGATCATATAATAAGTCATACGGATCTTCGCCCTTATTATTTGAACTTATAACTATTTGGTCCATAGACTCCTTCAAGGTGGCACGATCTTGAGGTTGTTGGACAAGATTTGAATGGTTGCATTGTTGTGGTGACATGCCAAAGTAATTTTGGTGGTGGTGGTGGTTGTGTTGGATGGCTAGCGGTGGACTTTGATTGGAAAGGGTGGCGGTGGGGGTGTTTGGGTGGTGGACACAAGGTGGCGGCTGGCAACCGGTTGTAATGGTCGGAGATGTTTTAAGATATGGTGAAGTGGCATTATAAGTTGTGTTGTGACACATCTCTTGTGGACAGTGTTCCATGCTATTGTCTCCCTTTGCTTTGTAAAACACTCGACATAACACCCACTCTTCCTGTTCATTGAATTCAACAATTCAAAACGAAATGTTAATTAATCAATTAAAATATTTTGGTCAAGAAAACCTATAGTAAAATAAAAATTATCGAAAAATCATGGATTTTCAAGGCTTAATTAATTGATCCTACCTTGGGAGGAACACTGGGGTTTTCAAGGCGAAATTCATGCATGATCCAACCAGTTTTAATCCCATTTGGTGCTCGGTTCTTGTAAAACACTAAAGTCTTCCTCATTCCTACGATGCCACCTGTCCTTTGATCCACCACCGTCCTATCTTTTCCGGTAGCTTTCCAATATCCACTTGTGGTGGCCCGGTTAGTACGGTATCCCGTGGCATACTTGCGATCACGAAAGCTAAAGAAATACCACTCACTTGAATTAAGTTTCGCCGTCTCTTTAATTAACATAAAAAGAAAAGGTTAATTAATAAGTAATCATTTAATATATGTCATTTAAAACTTAACAAAAAAGACAACAAATGCTGTAAACGACATACAAGTTTGGACAAAAAGTGGTCAATTAAGAGGAATAATTAATGCAGTGTTTCTTGGAGAGGATTCAAATGAAAGGCTAAAAAACATGATGCAGATTGCTGGTACAATGTCAATTTCAGAACATGTCCTTATTAGCGCTACCAATGATGTCTATGTGACAGAAAATATGTTTCCATCCACCAACTTATACTATGGATCACATGTATATACGTATGCTTAAATAATTAATTAGATCGATTATTCGTATTATTTGATGCTTTTACTGTTGGAACGTACTTTCTACATAAATCACGGCTAATCGTTTCATTTTTAGTAAGGAACACGTCACGCGAAAAACACATCACGGTAGTTTTCGTTGAGTGTCGATAATTGTTGCTCCTTTTGTAAGGAACCCTTTGAAGAAAGCAAGATATGGCTCAAAAGACCATCTTATCCGAATGTTGCTTTTCAATCCATTCTCCCCCAAGACACAGAATAGTCTTTTTAATAGTAAATTGAAGGATAGGATTTGATAGAAGGAATATAATCAAATTGATTGATTATGGTGATAGATACATACATTAATGTATTTATAATTTTAATCTGTTGTCATATTCATTAAAATTTAAAAGATATATAGAGAGAGCGAGAGAGAGAAAAAGAGGAGGGGTGGGGGTAGGGGAATAAACAAAATTTCTTGATTCCATATCTACATGACTAAAAGGTGCTTTTGAAGTTTGTCAAGAAAGTTTGTGTTTTTTATTAGGGAATTAGTTTTCATACCACACATTTTGATTCCCATACCACAATATACAAATACTCCTGCAAACTGTACAAGCATATAAAGCACATATTGTGGTACAATGCTTAAAAGATGTGGTATGAAAATCACCCCCTTTTTATTATGGCTATGTTTGGATATTAAACACAAATAATTGAATCTATACAAAATTGAGACTACAAAATTCCCTGTTAATATTTTATTCATCTACATGCATTGTATCATACCATGTATGTGATGTATCCATATATATATGTGTGTAATTTACAAAAGTTTGTGTATCAGCTTTAAAGGTTGAAATTAGAGAGATATGTCTAGTGCTAATAAAGTGTTTCAGAACCTTGAATGGCATCGTGACCGAATGTCCAGAATCTAAAACAGATTTAAACCCTTCGATTTTTGAGTGTTTTTATTCGTAAAACAAGCTGTAATTAATAAGCATGATCTGACAATTATATGTACAAATATATGACTAATTGGTTGTCTACTAGCTCAACCCATCAACCACCATGCCTAACATGTTCACTGTCTGCTTAAAACCAAACAAACCATGCATTTCTTTCCCCAACTCCATGATCATTAAAGAAACATAAATAGTTAGTTTCACTTTCTTTTTTCAATTTTGCTACTACTTTATAATCCAACAGGGTCACTAAACTTATGCTAGAGTACTAGCGACCAGAAAATCTGTCACTAATATATATACCAAGTGACATGTTTAACTGGTTACCCAAAGTTAAGTGATCCTAGTTGCTTGAAAATTAGCAGAGCACATATATAAGCAAATAGTCCAAGAAATTAACCAAAAAAAAAAAAAAAACTCACCAGGAAGCTGCCATGGCTCACAAGTATGAAGATCAATCTCCACTAAAGTTCCCTTAAGAACATCTTCATTTGCTATCTTTTTGTAAAGATAGTGGCAAACCAACTCTTCATCACTAGGGTAAAACCGAAACCCTGGCGGCAGTGTGGCTCCAATATCTCTCAAACCCATTTCTTGATATTTTGGAACTAATTAAACAAATTAAAACCTCTTATTTGATAGGATTGGGTATCGTTGTTGTAAACAGGAAGATTAAAGCATGTTATTAATTGGTTGGATAACTACTAAAGATTTTGTTTTAGGAAGCAAGAAAGGTGCAGAAATTGGTGATAATTACAAGTTCGAATCAAGAGGTTTTGTAATGTGGTAGTATATAGTGAGTTTATAGTAATAAGGAAGAAGAAAAGTGGTGGTTTATATAAGGGGATAGAGGTTGAAAGGTAGGTACGGATCTATCATGTAGCACGAGGTAGTATATGTAACTCCTTAAAATTTCTTGAATAAAGTTACTTTCTAAAAAAATTAAATTTTTTAGTGTAAGTAATACCCTTAAGAAAAAAATATACAAATATTTATATTTTTTTAGTTTTTTTTTTTTCTGTATCCGCATTTGTAATGAAAGGTACCTTTGCCACCTAGAATTCCTTAATTGTGAATCTTTATTCTAATAATTTAATATTATGCTTGTATAGTTCGTTATTGTTTCTGAAGGGGAACTTTCAACAAAAACCAAAGTCACAAGAAATCAATACCTGTCCCTCCATGGTGTGCGTTACTGTTCTAATTTCCAACTTTAATTAAATATTTAATTAAAATATTAACTTTATGTATATGCACCCACAAGTTTATAAGGAAAAATAACTCGTTAGCTCGTGTAATAAGTTGCATTTTATTATCTAATAAAAAGACTAGATTGCTGACGCTAGCAATTGCTAATTTTTTATCAATTCAACCAATCAGAGACAATATATAGTTGCCCGTCATGATTTCACCCTTTATTTGAGGCACCTATTTTTAATTTTCAATTTGGATCCATTCAACCAAGAGGTAAACTTTATTTGTAACGATATAATAACATATACTCCCTCGTCCCCCAAAAAAACTTCTCATTTGGTTTTTGCACAAATTTTTAGGTGATAGTTAGTGGTGGGGTCATTGATAATACTTTTTGTTGGAACAAATCACAGTTCAACTTATTACTGATGCTGCAGTTAATACTGATCATGGTTACTACTGATTATGGTTATTACTGATGGGGCAGAAACACTTAATACTGATGAGTTGATACTGGTGAAGACTATAACTAACTTACTACTGATCATGCACATAATGAAGATACTACTGATCATAGTAATTACTACTGACGTTGGTTTTGGACTTACTACTGATTACCAGAGTTACTACTGATGATGCATATTTACTACTGGTGATTGCAGTTACTACTGGTACGCGTATTTGGAACAAATCAAGTCCGAGATCTTCGCAGAGTTAGTTATATTTGGTTATTCAATGTATATCTTTTATAATTCGATGTAAATCAAGTCCTAGAATAACTAGGGTAAATAGTTAGGCTTCAAGGACTGCTATAAGTAGTTCCTTACGAATTGTAAACGTACGTGTGTATTGTTAATCAATAATATACATTGAAGCTTTTTGTGAATCACTGTGTTCTTAATATTATTGTTCATTGTTCGTTCAATATACAGTATTCTATTGTTCTTATTATATTAATACAAGTGTTGGTCCGCTGCAACTTCTTGTTATTAGTAGATCTGGATTGACAATAACTTGTTTTGGTTATTCGATCCTGACAAGTGGTATCAGAGCTTATTGGTTCTAGATCTACAAATTTTAAGAACAATAAAAAATTTTAATCTTTAAAACACACAGATTGTTAATCATGACTGATAACAATGAAAGTACTCAAGCAAATAAAATCCCTATACTCACTCCCAATAACTTTGGGATGTGGAAGAATCGTATTAAGCAATACATGCTTATTACTGATTATTCCATGTGGGAAGTTGTTGTTGAAGGAAACAAAACCGTTCATGGTCAAGCAACAAGCTCTGCAACTGAAGCAGACAAACTCAAGTGTGAAAAGGAGAAGAAAGACAGAGGAGTCGAACTCAAAGCTCTAAGCACTCTTCTACTGGCCATTCCTAATAACTATCAACATCTCTTTGTTGAATATGATGATGCAAAGATGTTGTGGCAGGCACTGGAAAAGAGATTTGTTGGCACCAAAAGCACCAAAAGAAACATGAAGTCTGTACTAAAACAGGACTTTGAAAATTTCAAAGGCCAAAAGAATGAATCCCTATCTCAAATCTTTGATAGGTTCAACAAACTCATTGGTGAACTGAATCAAGTTGGTGTGAAACCAGAGAATGATGATGTCAACAGAAAATTTCTCAGATCTCTTGGAGAAGAATGGTCTATGTACACAGTCATATATAGACAAGGTGATGCCCTGGAAGAAAAAGAGCTGGATAAATTGTACAATGAGCTTAGGGTGTTTGAATCTGAGGTAAGTTCTCAAACTCCTAATTTATCTTCAAACAATGCTGCTTTTGTGTCTAGTACAGGAACATGTCAGGAAACTGCAAAGGCTGCAGATTGTGAAGATACTGCAAGAGAATCCTTCTTCACTAGTCATGTGCGTACTGCACTAATTAGTGATGATTTGGAAAAATTGAATCTTGATGATCTTGAACAGATGGATCTAAAATGGCAGATGGCTATGCTGAGCCTGAGAACCAAAAGGTTCTTGAAGAGGACTGGTAGAACAAACCTTAACTACAACAAAGGTGACAAGGCTGGATTTGACAAGACTAAAGTCAAATGTTACAACTGTAACAACCTTGGGCACTTTGCTAAAGAATGTCCTCAGCCAGACAAAAGATCAAACTCAACTGCTCTTGTTTCACAACAAGGACAAGGTTATGATTGGAGCTTTCAAGCAGAGGACCATGCACAGAATCAAGGTCTCATGGCTTTCACTAATTCTCCTACTAAGGTACATTCTAAATCTTGCACTCCTGAATGCATTAAAGCATATAAAGATTTAGAAAAACTTAATAAAGAAACACTTGAAGAGATGATTCTAAATAGAAATAGAAGAATTGAATATAATGGTTGTATAGCTGATCTTGAAAATCAAATTAAAATTTATAAAATAACTGATCAAAAGATAAAAGAAGAATTGCTACAAACCACTTATGAAAAAGAACATCTTGAATTAAAATTAAAAGAAACTTTAATCAAACTAGAAGAATATCAAATGGAACTAGAACAAAATAAATTAACCATTAAAAAGTTTGAAAGAAGTTCTCAAATTGTTAATGAATTAACAAGTAATCAAACCACTGAAAAGGTTGTGCATGGAGTGAGATATCATGCAGTACCACCTCCATATAAATTCATTCCTCCACTTAAAGATAGTTCAGAAAGAATCATAAATGAATTAAAAAATGAAAATCAAACTGAATCCAATAATGAAACATCTGAATCAAATGATTCGTCTGATGATGATCAAACTACAGACTCAATTGATACAAGTTTTCACACAGCAAAAAGTCAAGATGACTCTCCTAAATATGATGCTGAAAATATACCAAAAATTTTAAGAAGGGGAAATGAAAGAAATAAAAATCAACTCTTAGATCAAAGAAAACCTGAAGGTGCTAAAGATAAGAAATTAAGATGTGTAATTTGCAACAAAGTAAACCATTTAGCAAAGGATTGTCACTTCAATCCAATTAACTGCAAAGAGTTCAAAGAATTTAAAAACTCTAAAGCAAAAGCAAAAACACAAAGGTTAAAAGATACTACTGATCCATCAGTAGTAAATAAAACAAAATCTTTAAAATCTGAAACACCAAAATTTGAAAGAAATGCACCAAGGTTTGTGCAAAATAAAAGAGTTGGAAGCCCAAAAAACAGCAATTATTTCAAAAATAATGGAAAAACAAATCAAAATAAACAATATTTTAATTTTTCCAACACCAGTAGAAACTTTAACAGGTTTACTACTGATCCTAACCCTAATTACAATGCTGTTGGGTACCAGTACCAAAACACTACTGGTAAAAACCCTAATTTTAAAAATACTACTGCTGCCAAACCAAATGTTAAAAACACTACTGGTCATCCTAAACATGGTAAATACCCAAATACTACTGGTCCATCAGTAGTAAAGTATTCAAAAGTTAAATATAATGGGTATAGACCAAGGTCAGTAGTAAACTCAGACACCAGTAACAAATCCAAAAGGGCAGTAGTAAAACAAAACACCAGTACTAAACAGGTATGGGTACCAAAAACATTTAAAATTAAATCTTCTAAATCTTATTTCTCAAAGGATGAACCCAAGACATATAAAGCTTGGGTTCCCAAACTTAACTAATCATTTACTTACTTGTGCAGAGCATTCAGATCCCTGAAGAAGGTAGAACATGGCATATTGATAGTGGATGTTCAAGGCACATGACTGGAAATCGACAAATTCTTAAAGATTTCAAGTCATTTGATGGAGGGTATGTGGCCTTTGGTGAGAACCCAAAGGGAGGTAAGATTACAGGCAAAGGTACAGTTACAAATGGTAAAATTACTTTTGATGATGTATTTTATGTAGCTGAGCTAAAATACAATCTTGTCAGTGTGTCTCAAGTATGTGATAAAAAGAACAAGATTCTTTTTACAGATATTGAGTGCATCATTCTTTCTCCTGACTTTGTTTTAGATGAAAAATATGTAGTTTTGAGAACTCCAAGGAGAAACAATGTGTATTGCCTGGATATAGGGGGAAAACTCATTTCTTCAAATGAGGTCAACTGTTTTATATCCAAGGCAAATACTACTGAATCAGAACTTTGGCATAGAAGGATGTGTCACACAAACTTTAAAAATATGAACAATTTAGTAAGAAAGAATTTGGTAATTGGATTACCACAAAAACAGTTCATGTGTGATCATCACTGTGTTGCATGCCTAAAAGCTAAACAACATAAGTCTTCTTATAAGTCCAAATTTATAAATTCTATTTCTGTTCCTTTACAACTCTTACATATGGACCTTTTTGGACCTACAAATGTAATGAGTATTGGAAAGAAACAATATTGTCTTGTTATTACTGATGACTTTTCCAGATATACATGGGTTTTCTTTCTCAGGACAAAAGATGAAACAATTGAACTCATCAAGAACTTAATTGTTAAACTGGAGAACACATCTGATCAAAAAGTTAAAGCCATAAGATGTGATAATGGCACAGAATTTAAAAATGCTAACTTAATTAACTTTTGTGATCTTAAAGGTATTGACAGACAATACAGCTCACCTAGAACTCCCCAACAAAATGGTGTAGCTGAGAGAAGAAATAGAACAATCATTGAAGCAGCAAGGTCAATGTTAGCAGACTCAAAATTACCAATTACTTTTTGGGCTGAAGCTGTTAATACTGCCTGTTATGTACAAAACAGAGTATTAATAGTTAAGCCACATCATAAAACACCATATGAACTTTTTAACAAAAGAAAACCTTCCATAAGTTTCTTAAAATCATTTGGTTGTCCTTGTACTATTTTGATTACAAGAGAACAAATTGGTAAGTTTGACTGCAAAGCTGATGATGGAATCTTTGTGGGATACTCTACTCAAAGCAAATCATACAGAGTGTTCAACAAAAGATTAAGGATTATTGAAGAAAGCATCAATGTATCCTTTAATGAGAATATTCCTAATGAACAAGGAAATGGTCCAGATTGGCTATTTAACATAGACAATCTAACCAAATCCTTTAACACTAACATGGATTTAAATGCAGGTGATTCAAATTGTCATACTCAAAAGGAAGGAACATCATCTTTCAATACTGGTCAAGAAGAGATGAGATACATAGTAGTTAATACTGTTCCCGCAGTTAATACTGAGGACAATAATAACTCAAATTCTGGAAGCATTAGTGAATCAGATAATCAGGACAGTAGTAATTTAAATACTACTGATCCCAATAACAACTTAAATACTACTGATCCCAGTAACAACTTAAACACTACTGATCCCAGTAGTAACTATGAACCAGCAAATGATGATGAACCAAACATCAATGACGATGAAGAACCTCAAGAGGAACAATCTCCTGAGACAAATGAGTCCAATCTTGAAAACCAACTAGGTGTTGATAAAGTTCATGGCACCAGAACTGAAAAGAATCATCCTTTGGATCAAGTCCTTAGTGATGTGAACTCAAGCATGCAGACAAGAAGCAAATTACACAAAAGTCTAACTGCAAACATGTGTAACATAAGTTTAATTGCTAATGAATGTATGTTTGAATGCTTTCTGTCTCAGGATGAACCAAAGAAGATTCAACAAGCAATGAAGGACTCAAACTGGATTGAGACAATGCAAGAAGAACTCCTTCAGTTCAAATTACAAGCTGTTTGGACACTTGTACCCGTACCCAAAGGAAAAAGAGCCATTGGAACAAGGTGGATCTTTAGAAACAAGAAAGATGAAAGAGGTATAGTGATCAAGAACAAAGCCAGACTTGTAGCCCAAGGATACACTCAAGAAGAAGGAATAGACTATGATGAAGTATATGCCCCTGTTGCTAGAATTGAAGCAATTAGGATATTCTTAGCATATGCTTCATACAAGAAGTTTAAAGTCTATCAAATGGATGTAATGAGTGCTTTCCTATATGGAAAAATTGAAGAAGAAGTATATGTATGCCAACCTCCAGGTTTTGAAGATCCAAAACATGGTGACTATGTATTCAAACTAGACAAAGCTCTATATGGCCTATATCAGGCACCAAGAGCATGGTATGATACATTATCATCATACTTACTGAAGAATGATTTTAAAAGAGGAGCAATTGACAAGACTCTGTTTACAAGAAATGTCAAAAATTATATACTACTGGTGCAAATCTATGTAGATGATATCATTTTTGGATCAACAAATTATTCATTGTGTAAAGAGTTTGAAAATCTCATGCAAATAAAATTCAAGATGAGCTCTATGGGTCCAATGAACTTCTTCCTTGGACTCCAAGTCAATCAAAGAACAGATGGTATTTTGATAAACTAATCAAAATATATTAAAGACATCTTGGAAAAGTTTGATATGAAAGACTGCAAGAGTGCAAGTACACCAATGGAAACACACAAACACCTACATCCTGATGCTGAGGGGGAGGATGTAGATGAACACTTATACAGATCAATGATAGGATCTTTGATGTACTTAACTGCATCAAGACCTGACATTATGTACAGTGTTTGTGTGTGTGCAAGATATCAAGCAAGACCTAAAGAACTTCACTTGCAGGCTGTCAAAAGAATATTCAGATACTTGAAAGGCAAACCATCACTTGGTCTATGGTACCCACATGACTCACCATTTGAACTCATAGCCTACACAAATAGTGACTATGGAGGTGAATGTCAAGACAGAAAGTCCGCCACTGGTGGATGTCAATTCTTTGGATCAAGACTGGTGTCATGGCAATGTAAGAAACAAACAAATGTATCCACATCAACTGCTGAAGCAGAGTATGTAGCTGCATCTGTTTGTTGTGCTCAAGTACTGTGGATTCAAAACCAGCTTCTAGACTTTGGTATCTCTATCCTTAAAACTCCTATTTTTATTGATAATCAAAGTGCTATTAGTATTGTGAACAATCCAGTAAAACACTCTAAAACTAAACACATTGAAATAAGATTTCACTTTATAAGTGATTGCAATGAAAAGAAGTTAATCAAAGTAGTTAAAATTCATACTGACAATCAATTAGCAGATCTCTTTACAAAAGCATTTGATGTAGGAAGATTCAGCTTTTTGGTTAGCAGTATTGGAATGATTTTAATAAATTAATCTCTCACTCAAAATCTTGTGTAAAGTTTTTCTGTTGTAAAAAGTTATTTTTTTAAGTGTTTTACTACTGGTAGGTTATTAGTACTGGTAAACAATTGTACTCACATATATTACTGGTCTCAAATTTGGTGGTTACTACTGCTAGGGTTGGTAAATTAGGTCAGTACTAAAATTCATTAGTTACCACTGATGTCAAAATTCTTAGTTACTACTGATGTTCATAGATACTACTGACGTTCTCTACTGATATCTAATTTACTACTGGTCCTTATATTGTCAAGTTACCAAACTAACCCCCATGAAAACAACCATTGTGTTATGATTCGAAGGGCAACTTAGTCTTTTTGCAGATCAAATCGTAAGATATAAATAGATGAAGTCGATTAGTTCAGCATTATCCTCACATCGATTTGATAAATCCTCTCGATAAACCCTAAAATCGCGCTCATAACCCTGCATCAGTAACAACATTCAATCGATCAAGAAACTCTGCATTCGTAACAACATCATAAAATCGACGACAATGGCAACTCTACAATCTCTTGATGTTCAAACAAATCTTAAATACTCAGAGTTTCACAACATGTGTGCGTATCTAAAGAATCCAGACGGAACAAAAGATTTTCGTCCAATCGTCAACTTTTTAAAGAACTCTTATATAAAGTTTGCACTCACTGTAAACCCTAAAGCCTATCAACAACACCTAGTGAGTTTCTGGGAAAATGCAGAACAAGTTGATGACACAGACTTTACTAAGATTAGGTCATTAGTAGATGGAAAAGAAATCTTTATATCAGAACGATCAATCAGACACCATCTACAACTCCATGATGATGAAGGTATGTTTTCCTTACCCAAGGAAGACCTTGTTGAATGTTTACAAAACATGGGATATGAGGGAAGACTTGATATTGTCACTTTCCAAAAAGGTCTTCTCTCCCCACAATGGAAATTTTTAATACACACCATTCAACACTGTCTTTCTCCTAAAAGAAGCACATGGAATGAGTTTAATAAAACAATAGCATCTGCTGTTGTTTGTTTATGCACAGACCAAGTATTTAACTTTTTGTAACACCTCATTTTTTCAAAACACCCTTTTTAACATATTTTTAAATAAAAATAATACAATGTCCAATGTTCCCAAAATACGGTTTAACAAAACCAATAAAAGTTTATCAGAGTTATAAAATCCGGTGTTACAAAGATAATATCATAACCATAGGATAAACGAGAACTACCTACGAGCTCCCGAGCTAATCAACACTAGGCCACTTCTAACGCGACCCTCTAATCCAACGATCCTGAACCTGAGTACATAGCCAAAAACAAAGTAGTACGTGAGACAAATAGTCTCGTGAGATACATGGGTTTTCGACCCATTCTCAAAAGATTTACAAAATAATATTTATAATATCAAAAATACTTATTCTTATCATTTCTTATTAATTCATAATTCATCTTCCATTCATTTAACCGTATAGACTAATAAGCTTACCGTAAGCTTACTCGTCATCTAATCACATACTTGTAAGTTATCTCCAAACTTACACTTTCATTATCACATATGCGACGGACCTCTCCGAAGCCAACTCTCCCGATATGGGATGTCATAGGTAAACTATCAAGGTAATTGGGAACCCCCATCTTACCGAGATTCATAAGCTCTCCCCGTTCCCGGGTCGTCATGCTCACTCATCATTGAGTGTCGTAAACTGTGACATTCTACTCTTTGCGCAGGGAGGTACCACCCCAAGTAGACGTCTCATGCTCCCCCATTTCTGGGCGGTCTTATTCCGGATCTTTCATTTCACATATGAGCCTCAGCTCCTTTCATCAAATATGAGCATCAGCTCCTTTCATCACTTATTAGAATACATATATTCTAATTTATCATACTATTCTCTTTATTATTTCATTTTAAATCTGGACTTTACCAAGTCCTTTACTAATTTAAAACATATTTATCTTTTATCGAAATCATATTACTTTGACTCTTCTTTGACTAGAATACACGTTTATTACTAGTCACTTTATACTTATTCTCTTAGTAATTCAATAATTACTCTCATTAGTATAATATACTAATCAATTCTTATTACTTAAAAATCATTGTCTCAAGCTTTATTAATATATATTATTAATAAACCGATTATCAATCTCTTTTAAATCATCATCTTTATTCATACATCTTATTTATGAAAACTCATTGATTACTTTTCACTAAAATATTCCATTACTAGCATTTTCTCATCATATCAACCATATCTTTATTAAAAACGTTTATTAATAAAGACTCTTAAAACATCATAGTTTTCAAAATCATTTGCTATGTACCCAGTAAAAGTCTCATGTACTCACCTTAGCCAAGCTAACTCCAAATCGTGTCTAACAACACGAATCCTTGCTTTCCAACTTGAGAAATGTCACCAATCTTTAGGTCTTCTAGACCTATCATCCATATCATCATAAAATCTAGTTATTATCCATAACTAGCTACCAATAAACTCATAACAACATTTTAACCACCAAGTTCATCCAACTTGGTGAAATCTCAAACCCTAGTTCAAGATTTCTATCAATAATCCCAAATCCAACTTGTACACATCGATTACAAGTTTACAATGAGTGTTCTACACCCATAATTAGTCATCTTCCCCAAAGATGACATGGATGGTTCCCCAAACCACCATTTCTACCCATACAAAGTTCATAACTAGCTAGATAACATCAACAATCAAGAAATCTTACCTTTGATGTTTAGATCCTTTAAGATGGTGAATATTTGAGCTTGAAATCAACAAATCCGACCTTTCTCTCTCTAGAAACGGCATGCAAGTGTTTTGGAGGTGAAAATGAGCAAACCCTAGCTCAAACCCGATTTTATTCTGCTCGCCCAAAGTTCGCGTCGCGAACCCAACTTCGCGTCGCGAAGTTCCCGTGTCGTGACCTCTTCGCGATCGCTAACTGGTCGTGAACTCTGATCGTCAGATACCCCAATTCTCTGTTTGATGTTCCCGATCGGGAACACCTAGTTCGCGTCGCGAACTCTAGCAGCCAGCAGGGCTGCACTTTTTCAACTTTATCTCGACCCGGTTTCGCCCATAACTTTCTCATACGGTGTCCAAATGACCCGAAACCAATTCCTACGGTTCTGAAATGAATTATCCTTATTTATCATATTTTTCCCATATTTTATTTTATTAAAATTTCGGGTCGTTACAACTCTCCACCCCTTAAAAGGATTCCGTCCTCGGAATCAACTCAAGGATTTCCAATCCTCATTCCACTTCCAACTTATGATTCAATAATACCTACGCAATTAATTGCCCACTTGACCCGTTATACCCAAACGGCCAAAAACCAAACTTGAGTTCCTAATACCCGAACGGGTCAAAATTTCACAATTTGACCTTAACCTTTCTCATCATTTAACCAAACTCCCTACTCCCATTGGGATGACATGACCCAATCATTACTAATAACCATTTGACCCAAATGATAGTCAACCCCTCGCTTTGACCAAATTGTCCACATTGTTCCATCTTTGACTTAGCACAAAGTCAACCATTCCTTGACAATTTCCTTACTCACTAGTGATTCCATTAACCATAAATTCCTTAACAATCGACCTTACCTTCATGGTCCAACAACAATCATACTCGGTTTCTAAATTCAACTCGAAATACCCAACGGTTAAAGTCGCACCCTTTGACTACCATTATTTCCATTACTCAATCAACCACTATCATACACACATACATGTGATACATTAAGCCCTTATCCTCGACCAACCATTTTAAACGAAAGTCAAAATCCAATTTTGACCAAAGTCAACAATCCACTAGTTGACCCACCTTGACTTATGAATAAAGTCAACTTACCTTGTTAAATTCCACATATTCTTTATTACTAAGGCATCGCTTCTCAAGCTCTACATTTCCGTTTTCATATTTACATTTCCTTTCTCAATTGTTCCCTTTTTCCTTGATTTCTATTCCCACAATCGATTAACCATTTCCATTTGGATCAACACCAAATCTCTATTACTTTTTAACTTTCATCCAATTACTTATACCCTTTATAATTTCCTTCAAATATCCTTATACCATACTTGAATTTCCCGATTACCGGCTCTAGAGCCTCAATCTTATCCAATCGTGGCCTAACCACCCGATATACATCTTTCACCACTCATGGGCTACTAACCACTTTGCTTCCTAAAGCATTCCTTTTTCATGAACCATAAACTTGTAGGTATCTCCTACACATACTTCTACTCAAACACTACCCGGGCTTTCAACACAAATTCTCATTTGCCATATAATTATAGCAATAACTTAACCATGCGGTTCTACATACAATAGATATAAATCTCACAATTCTGATACATCAGTTCATACTTTAACTATGCCACCGAGATGATCGGAAAGCCTCCAATCCATCAAGGCCCAAACTGTCACAATGATCGGAAAGCCTCCAATCCAAAGTGACTCATACAATACCATCTCATCTTGCATACCATTCCTGTATGCCTCATTCGCTTAACATCATGCTATCATTTTCTTTCATAATCAATCACATTTTCTATCCAAATTTTCACTTTTCCACTTTCCACATAACATTATCTCTCTAAAACATCATGCCTTCCAAGGCCATTATTTCCACCTACACACAATACCACACGGTATGCACAAATTCACTAACCAATTTATTTATCAATCGGCCTTTACTAACATGCTTGCTCAACATAATATTTTCCAATCTTTCCTTTACCACCGAGGTAACCACTAACATCCTTTTAATTATCCATATTTTACCGATTCACACGGTCTTTATGAGTCAACCCATTGACTCTGATCGGTACCCATACATACGCTATCATACTTCTCCTATAAACCCTTTCCAAAAATAAATTATCCACTCTTGATGTCACACCCGACATTTCCGACAAAACCATTTGCCATGGCTACCTACCAACACTCCGTCAGTCATATCCAATTACTAAGGTTCCATTTCATATATACATATATCCTTTTCCTTTTCTCCTTTTTTTTTTTTATAAACTTTACCAATAACAAACTATTCACCTTTGCCATTGCATACGTCAACCCTGACTTGAATATCTACACTACTTATCCGGATTCCCACCGAACACTAAAGTTCTATTTTCAAAAATCATTATTTCTATAGCTTTCCATTCATACTTTACCAGTCTTACCTAACCTTAGTACTTCACTGTACCACTACCCTTTCTTTGAGCACAATTACTATTCTTATGATTCACCTTTCGATAATTTATAATGACATAATCCTTTCTATTCTTATTTCCCGCGACATACCGGTCGCCAACCCATAACTATACACATAGCAACACGGGGAGATTTTTCTCCCAAATAAATTTTTCGCATCATATATTCCATTTATAATTATTTCCATACTTATATCACATAAGCACCAATTTGTGCGACATAACAGCAATTAAATTCCGATTATCTATCAACATTTCATAAACGAATTACCTGAAGCGGCTCGACGAGTTTCCTTCACCCGATTCCTGTTGGCGGTTGATGCCGACGTGTCGGTTCTCTTCCTTGGGCACGCACTACTAAAGTGTCCCACCTCTTGACAAGTGTAGCATTCCACTTCCTCGAGGTTCCTTACTTTGCAATCCTTTGCTCGGTGCCCTACTCGACCACACTTAAAGCATATAGCCGAATTTGCCTTGCATTCCCCACGGTGATTCTTTCCACAACTTTGGCAACTTCCAATACCACTATGCTTTGACGAACTCGACCCCAATCCTTCTTTCTTTGTCAATCCCCAGCTATTATCAAGCTTCTTCTTTTCTTTTCCCGATGCCGACTCTTGTGCCCTTCGCCAAAACACCCTTTCAACACTTCGAGCGGTACAAATGGCCTCATCCAACGTGGTCGCTCGCTTGACTTCCAATTCAAACTCCGGTGGTAGTCCATTTGCATACCGAACCACCTTCATACGCTCCGTCGGATAGGACTTGATCACAAACGGGAGTAATCCCGTAAACTTTTTGGTGTATTCTTCCACCGACATATCTCCCTTCTTGATGAACATGAACTCTTCTTGCAACTCTTCTAGATCTCTCTCGGGACAAAACTTTTCCTTCAACCTTCTCGTGAACTCCTTCCACGGCATCTTGTACACTTTCTTTCCCAAAGTCTCATACATGGTATCCCACCATGTCAATGCTTCATCCTTCAACTGTCGGGATGCATAAACGACCATGTCTTTCTTCGAACACTTGCTACTTTCTAGCACTTGCTCAGTTTCCTGAATCCAACGCATCGTCACCTTCGGTTCCGAACTTCCATAATACACACCGGGGTTGCACGTCATGAATGTCTTGTATGTACATCCTTCTCTTTCCTCCGACTCCGAATCATCCGTCTCTTCGGTCAATGACTTCTCTGTACGGGTCTTGCTACCCGAAGACTTACTTCCACCGCGAGATTTGAAATCATCTCGCCTATCCACACTCAACCGGTTATCGATAATCCGGTTCATATCCACATTCACCTCATCCCTCATCTGATGAAACAAATTTCTGATCGCTTCCATAGTTACCGGGGTTTGGTTTGCATCCAAACCGGAACCTTCTCCATTATTACCGGGATGAGTCGGGATTCGATTTGAATCCGTCTCATGATCTCGTGGAATCTCTCCACTTCTTGGGTTCACCATTTTCTATATCAACATGTTAAACCATTAAAATTCAAAGATTGACTTATTAGTCAAACATAACCCATATAGCCCAAAACATTATCCTTTCTCTTAGGGATCGACCCTAATATACCCATACTTTACTGTCTCAACGGACCGATCAAGGACATCCTATGGAAAACATATGGTCCTACTTAGCATAGCTTAAGACTAGGAAGGTCAAACCTACCTAATTCACTTAAACTATAGCTCTGATACCAAGTTGTAACACCTCATTTTTTCAAAACACCCTTTTTAACATATTTTTAAATAAAAATAATACAATGTCCAATGTTCCCAAAATACGGTTTAACAAAACCAATAAAAGTTTATCAGAGTTATAAAATCCGGTGTTACAAAGATAATATCATAACCATAGGATAAACGAGAACTACCTACGAGCTCCCGAGCTAATCAACACTAGGCCACTTCTAACGCGACCCTCTAATCCAACGATCCTGAACCTGAGTACATAGCCAAAAACAAAGTAGTACGTGAGACAAATAGTCTCGTGAGATACATGGGTTTTCGACCCATTCTCAAAAGATTTACAAAATAATATTTATAATATCAAAAATACTTATTCTTATCATTTCTTATTAATTCATAATTCATCTTCCATTCATTTAACCGTATAGACTAATAAGCTTACCGTAAGCTTACTCGTCATCTAATCACATACTTGTAAGTTATCTCCAAACTTACACTTTCATTATCACATATGCGACGGACCTCTCCGAAGCCAACTCTCCCGATATGGGATGTCATAGGTAAACTATCAAGGTAATTGGGAACCCCCATCTTACCGAGATTCATAAGCTCTCCCCGTTCCCGGGTCGTCATGCTCACTCATCATTGAGTGTCGTAAACTGTGACATTCTACTCTTTGCGCAGGGAGGTACCACCCCAAGTAGACGTCTCATGCTCCCCCATTTCTGGGCGGTCTTATTCCGGATCTTTCATTTCACATATGAGCCTCAGCTCCTTTCATCAAATATGAGCATCAGCTCCTTTCATCACTTATTAGAATACATATATTCTAATTTATCATACTATTCTCTTTATTATTTCATTTTAAATCTGGACTTTACCAAGTCCTTTACTAATTTAAAACATATTTATCTTTTATCGAAATCATATTACTTTGACTCTTCTTTGACTAGAATACACGTTTATTACTAGTCACTTTATACTTATTCTCTTAGTAATTCAATAATTACTCTCATTAGTATAATATACTAATCAATTCTTATTACTTAAAAATCATTGTCTCAAGCTTTATTAATATATATTATTAATAAACCGATTATCAATCTCTTTTAAATCATCATCTTTATTCATACATCTTATTTATGAAAACTCATTGATTACTTTTCACTAAAATATTCCATTACTAGCATTTTCTCATCATATCAACCATATCTTTATTAAAAACGTTTATTAATAAAGACTCTTAAAACATCATAGTTTTCAAAATCATTTGCTATGTACCCAGTAAAAGTCTCATGTACTCACCTTAGCCAAGCTAACTCCAAATCGTGTCTAACAACACGAATCCTTGCTTTCCAACTTGAGAAATGTCACCAATCTTTAGGTCTTCTAGACCTATCATCCATATCATCATAAAATCTAGTTATTATCCATAACTAGCTACCAATAAACTCATAACAACATTTTAACCACCAAGTTCATCCAACTTGGTGAAATCTCAAACCCTAGTTCAAGATTTCTATCAATAATCCCAAATCCAACTTGTACACATCGATTACAAGTTTACAATGAGTGTTCTACACCCATAATTAGTCATCTTCCCCAAAGATGACATGGATGGTTCCCCAAACCACCATTTCTACCCATACAAAGTTCATAACTAGCTAGATAACATCAACAATCAAGAAATCTTACCTTTGATGTTTAGATCCTTTAAGATGGTGAATATTTGAGCTTGAAATCAACAAATCCGACCTTTCTCTCTCTAGAAACGGCATGCAAGTGTTTTGGAGGTGAAAATGAGCAAACCCTAGCTCAAACCCGATTTTATTCTGCTCGCCCAAAGTTCGCGTCGCGAACCCAACTTCGCGTCGCGAAGTTCCCGTGTCGTGACCTCTTCGCGATCGCTAACTGGTCGTGAACTCTGATCGTCAGATACCCCAATTCTCTGTTTGATGTTCCCGATCGGGAACACCTAGTTCGCGTCGCGAACTCTAGCAGCCAGCAGGGCTGCACTTTTTCAACTTTATCTCGACCCGGTTTCGCCCATAACTTTCTCATACGGTGTCCAAATGACCCGAAACCAATTCCTACGGTTCTGAAATGAATTATCCTTATTTATCATATTTTTCCCATATTTTATTTTATTAAAATTTCGGGTCGTTACACTTTTCATATATGATTTTTGAGGGAATGTTGGGAAATCTCTCTACTTCAAAATTTTTAATGTATCCCAGATTTCTTCAACATTTAATAAACTGTGAATTGCAAAACTTGTCAACTCCTAAAAACATTTTTATAACTCCTGAGTTGAACAAGAAAGTTTTCTCAAATATGAGAAAAAAATTTAAATTTTCGGGCAAGGAAACCCCTCTGTTTCCTAACATGATCAAAGATCAATCAAATCTTGGAGAAGGTTCAATCAAAGATACAACCCCAATTGAACCTCAACCCACTCCTTCACCCCCAAATGCAGCCCAAACACAACTTCAAACAGTCACTCAATCATCCACTCAACTAGATGTCCTGAATGTGTCCCAGGCACATGAATTAAATCTGCAGAGTGCTACTCTTCACTCTGTAGAAGACCAGCCAATAGCCAAATCATTTCAGAAAAATTATAAAAGGAAGAAATCTTCCTTAAAGGACACCAGGGGACCCATTGAGTCGAACCCCAGACTCCAAGAGTTGTCCTCTAAGGAGGAGAGAGGACATGAGGAAAGGGCTCTCACTACTGATGCCCTAAAGGTGGGTGCACAGGATAGTGAGAACATCACTAAGACCCAGACCTCGGCAACTCTAAGTGATGACTCTTTTGAGGAATTACTAAGAGGACCCCGGTGCCAAGAAACCACAAGGGGGGCACTATTGCTTCTTCTAGGAAGAAGAGAGTGTCCAAACAACCCATTTCATCACCAAGAAGTGATGAGGGTAGAACTGAAACTATTGATTTGACGGAAAGGATGGAAAACCTTAAAGCCAATGTACCTGTTAGTGAACCCGATGATCTTGCTAGAAGGAGTGAGGGCAGTATTGAACAAAAACAATTGACGGATAGGATGGAAAACCTTGAAACCACTGTACAAGATTGCCTGAAATATTTAACAAATCAAGGGAGAACCATGTCTTATATGAAGAAGCACATTAATACCATCAACAAAAGAATGAAAATGTATGAGCACAGGCTTCTTCAACAAACAAGGATCATAAGAAGGTTGAAAAAGAAGGTTGATAGTAGTGATGCTCCACCAGTTGAGCTCACTAAGGGGGAGAAGGACAACATACAAAACATGATAGATGAATCTATTGCAGCAGCAACTTTTCTCCTCAATCTTAAAGAATCAAAAGTTAATGAAGGCCAGGTTAATGATGAAGGCCTAGAAGATATGGATACTACTGATGCTCCTATAGTAGAACTACCAGTAGTAATTCTACTACTGATATCATAGCAGTAGTAAATCAAGAAGAGGCAGCAAACACTACTGATGCCCTATCAGTAGTAACTCCTGAAAACACACCAGTAGTAACTGCCTTGGTTACTACTGAAGAGGAAGAACAAGAGATCCCAGAGCTAATTGAAAGAGAACGTTATGTTATCATCTCCAAACCACCAACACATGATCAACCACTTATCATACCTGACATTGATGATAATGTGAATTGGTTTAAAGTAGATGAATGCACACTTCCTCCACACCCCAAAATACTATCAGAAGATGAACTTCATTTGTTTTATCCAAAGTTTGTAATTCCTGGTATCCCAGATATGAAATATATTCCACCTCCACCTTCAGCTTGTATTGGAAAGGGAAAGGAAATTTATGATGATGATTATCCCAACAGAGCATTAGGTCACCACATGGTGAACAAAATTAATCATGTCAGATCTGAAAAACAATCTAGATGGAAGGTGAAACATAAGAAATACTTGAAAAATGTGGCTATGTATCAAGCTCTTGAAGAAAAGAAAAAGGCTGAAAAGAAAAAATCAAAAACTCAACAATCTCAAGAAGCTGAAATACCTGTTCAAATAAAAGATGTTCAGATAGAAGCTCAACAAGCAGAATTTAAAAGATTTAGAAAAGTAGAAGAAGAACATCTAAACTGCCTTGAAGATCTGGTAGCTGAAAGTAAAAGAACAAAAGGTGATCTACCAGATGATGTATTTGAACAGAAGAAACTTATGATTGACTTTCTCAAGTCAAAAGGGCACAGTGCAAAGACTTTTGGCAGAATGAAGATGATCACAATTATAGACAAATATTGTACTGCCAAGAAGAAAGAATTAGCTGAACAAGAAGCTGAAGAAGAAAAGAAACTAAAAGCTTTAATCCCAATAAGTCCAAAGTTAATTCAAACTGGTAGTATATCAACTACTGGTGAATCCTCAACTCCCCTAACCAAGAAAAGAAAGGCTCTTACTCAAGAACAGAGTGCTCAAAAGAAATCAAAGACAGAACAAATTATTCCTATTCTTGAAGTACCAGTTGCTCCCCTTCAAAACAATCCAATCATCAATTGGAGAGTTATGACTAATAATGTATTAGAAATTATAAGGGAAGACAAAGTTGTTCAAAGATTTACTGGATGGTTACCATTGATTAGATCATGTTCAAGAAGTGATGTAATCAAACTTCTAATCATTGGAAAACCAAGAATGACAAAGAAATCATGGAAAGATTCTGGAGCTGGATATTTAACAAACATGATTGATGCTGCATTTTATCCAGATACCTACCCAGAAATATTTACAAATCCAGAAAATGTATATGCTTGGAATGTACTCCCAACTGCAAATATGTACTTCTTTGAAAGATCAAGTAAAAACTGTGAGCTTTATTTATATGAAAAAGAATATCCACACTCTGAAAGGACCATGTATCAGATATTCACAAACACCATGATGAGACCATATGATGCTGTAATGTTTCAGAATAAATTGAACTATTTTACAAAGAAAAACAGCAAATACATCATTGAACAAAGAAAGCAACAGAATCAAAGAACCCTAGAGAAAAGAAAGAGGGAAGAAGAAGAACAAAAGAAACTTGAGTAATTCAAAAGGAATTAACAAGTTTAGGGGGAGATTGTTGGAACAAATCACAGTTCAACTTATTACTGATGCTGCAGTTAGTACTGATCATGGTTACTACTGATTATGGTTATTACTGATGGGGCAGAAACACTTAATACTGATGAGTTGATACTGGTGAAGACTATAACTAACTTACTACTGATCATGCACATAATGAAGATACTACTGATCATAGTAATTACTACTGACGTTGGTTTTGGACTTACTACTGATTACCAGAGTTACTACTGATGATGCATATTTACTACTGGTGATTGCAGTTACTACTGGTACGCGTATTTGGAACAAATCAAGTCTGAGATCTTCGCAGAGTTAGTTATATTTGGTTATTCAATGTATATCTTTTATAATTCGATGTAAATCAAGTCCTAGAATAACTAGGGTAAATAGTTAGGCTTCAAGGACTGCTATAAGTAGTTCCTTACGAATTGTAAACGTACGTGTGTATTGTTAATCAATAATATACATTGAAGCTTTTTGTGAATCACTGTGTTCTTAATATTATTGTTCATTGTTCGTTAAATATACAGTATTCTATTGTTCTTATTATATTAATACAAGTGTTGATCCGCTGCAACTTCTTGTTATTAGTAGATCTGGATTGACAATAACTTGTTTTGGTTATTCGATCCTGACACTTTTGATTAAAATATAAGGTTGGATTGGAGAGAAAAAGATAGTTAGTGGATATTAGTGGTAGGGTCTTTAGTAATAATAGTTTTTTATTATGTGGAGCCCATCAAATATGGTAAATGAGAAGTTTTTTGTGGGACAATAATTCAGAGCTAAATGAGAAGTTTTTTGTGGGACGGAGGGAGTATATGCGTAAATTAAATATATAATACAAACTTAACTTCATGCAAAAACTATATTTTTGTGAGAAGTTCAAGAGCTAGAAAATTAAGTGTTCATTCACATGTTATAGAACTACATAATTAAAGTGTTATGTTTATACGTAAACTAATAATCTGCTCTACAATCTATATATTCAAAGTCATACATGTCTTGATACTAGTAAACAGAGTAAGAACTTTCTTAAATACTTTCGCAGTGCTACTAGGCACTAGCTCGATTTCTCTTAGTGCTATTAGCCTATAGTTGTTTGATTTGGTTGGGAAAACATTTGGGTAAACAGAGAAATCCATATTTAGGCTATCCGAGAAAAGTTGAGTCTTTGACTCTGATTTACACGGCCTAACCAGTATTCTCATGACTATTTCTCGACTTTTTCCCTAAACCATCATAAACCATTACCCAGAAAAGTTTGAACTTTAGTATCTTGTGAGACAAATGACCTTTTTTCCAATAAGACATGAGATTTGTCTTAAATTTACGATTTTACACTAAGAAACTATAAAAAAATAAACTTAACCAAAAAAAGAATTTATTGGACTAATTACAAGTGATATTAATAATCCTATCCATTCTGGCACGAATCCGTTTTGAAAATCATAATAAAACAAGTGTACGCTTTTTTTTTAAGTATAAAATGATCTCCCGTTGGTTTGAGTAAAAAATGATCTCAATCCCAAAAAGAACAAACTATTTTGTCTTATAATACTTGAATTTAATAACTAGCCTCAAATAGTAGTAATACTCCCTCCGTCCCACAAAAAATTTTTACATTTCTGTTTAAAATTTTGTCCCACAAAAAAGTTTACATTTCTCAAATTTCAGGGGCCCACCTAATAAAATAATATTATTATTAATCATTCCACTAATAAAACACTTTATCTCTCCAATCTAACCTTATATTTTAATCAAAAGTATTATAAAGCACTCTACAACTTACTATCTCCTAAAAGAATAAAAGATTGTGATCAAATGAAGTGTAAATTTTTTTACGAGACAGGATTAATATTTAGTTAACTTAAGAAGCAAAACTTTAACCTATTTCATATCTCAATTCTCATATAACCTCTTCAATTAATTTTACATAAACATTGATGCATGTAAGGATGGGATATAGAACCGAAAAACTGTATCCGAATCCGTACCGAACCGAAATCGGAACCGATTGGAACCGGATTGCTAAATATCAGGTCGGGTATCGGGTCCAACTTTTACAATAAAATGAGTCTCGGATATTTTGGGTCTGGGTACATCGGGTATAGGACAAATCGGGTCTAGACCCGGAACCGAAATTTAGTTAACTTTTTTATAACCCTAATTAATATTAACCTAATTTAGTTTAATATATAGTTGTCATGCAAGCCCAATATATATGATTCTTCTTTTTCGATCCACGACAACTTAAGTTTCAAAATATTAGAAAGTAGAAAACATTTGATCTATGAGTATTTGAGAATTTGTTTTGTCATAATAACGTTGGTAGTATTCGGTTTATGTTTATTACACGATTGCTATATGTAAAATATTCTAATATTAAATGTATAAACTAACAAATATGAGGCTAACACCCGAAAGCGGCTCTAATTACTATTTCGGTTCCAATCGGGTCTATACCCGATTTACCCGAAACGTACCTGGAACTGAACCGGAACCGGATTCTGTAAAATGGTTCGGTTCTCGGGTCTACTAATCTTCTAAAATCGGGTCTCGTGTATTTCGGGTCCGGGTCGGTTCCAGTCCCGATTCCACCCCTAAATGCAGGCCAGAACGTATCCTTTTGTTTACAAAACATAATATCGTATAGATAAAGAGCTAGCACTGAAATAAGTATAACTTAGCCTATGAGACTCTATTTCTGGCTCATGACCAGACAAATAAAAGTTTGCAACAAGAAGAACATAATGATAAACAAATGTAAGTGGTTTACAGAACTTTCATGGCCAAATTTATGTATTTTATGAGTTATTTCCATTTCAAAATTTTTTGTCTAATTTTTTGATTTTGTTTGTGGGTAAATTTTTGGTCCTTTGTTATTTTAGGCTCATTCGAAAATATAGGTTTATTTTATGGTTTTATTGAAATGTTACAACTGTCAATTTTTTATTTTTATGAAAGTTCATTTTTTATCTATCGTTTCACATAATTTGTGTTTGATTGGAAATTCACTATGATTATCGGTATTTGTTGACTCAATAATAATTAGAAGGACTGTTCCCGGTGTTCATGTGTATCAAAACTTGAATTTATATGTATCTCGTTTTTAGTCTAATTAATATGTACCAATACCATATTTCATATCTTTGTGAAGTTTACTGAAATTAACTATCTAAATCGTTGAGAAGTGTTAGGGTTTGTAATTTAAAATCATGAGCATGATCTAAATACATTAAGTTTGTGAGTTGGTGTGAGAAAACCTCCAAAATCCAGCTTTTTTACTATCTTTGTTAAGGTTATGTCATTGGATATTTGGATCTTTCAATCATTTGTTTATTTTCATGATCCTGCATGTAGCTTTTAGGGTGCATAAAGACCAAACACAATAGACAAAAGGCGCTACTTTTAAAGCCACCCATGACATAATCCTGTGAGTGCATAAAGTCTTTTACTGTCCATTTGTTCTTGTTTTTTAGTTTCTTTATGAAAAAAGAATGGCGCGTGAGGGGCGTGTTGAGATGTCGCACATTGGACAAGAAATGAATCAGTAATGTACTTATAAGGGTCTTGTGTTAATCCTCTTACAACTAATTAGTTTTATGATGAAACCCCACAAACTTACAGTAAACTTGTAACAATGACGGCAACATTTTACATATACTCACCACAATCTTTCACATACATGTCAGATGCACATATTTTCGTATAATACTCATACTCGTAGGTATTTTACTTGTGTATATTATTATAGGCATGCACACACATTCCATATATTTCACTCGCACTTTTACTAAAAGTCTCCCTGAAAGCAATCTCCTAACCTCCGAGTAAAGATATAACTATCTACATGACTACATCTAACCTCTCACGTATTTTTCATATATAAAGGTTGATATCGTTGTTGTTTGTATTTTGTTTTTTTAATTAAAATCTTGGAATCATTAATAGACATGTTTTCTTATTTTTTGGTTCTCCGTTTTTCCAAGTTTCTCTATGTCTTTCGGTCGATGAAAGTTAGGTGTTTAGAGGCAAGAAAAATACCCCTTTTAAACCATTAGGGATCTTGTTTTTTGCTAGTATGCGAACTTGAAATACAAAAGGGATTCAATTGTCATTCATTTCATATATTTCTTCTCATTCAAAATAAGTAATACACTTTTTATATATTACAGTTTCAAAATAAATGATTCACTTTGATAATTTATCTTATTTGGTAAATGATAGTGATGTCAACAACCACTAAACATTATTAACGTCGCTTCTTTCAAAATGTGTGAGACACATCTCATACTAACAATTCAATTTAATCTATTATAAATTTCTAGAATCCTTATTATAATATTTTACTTTAAAAACTGTAAAGCTAACAACGTAGCATTTACTTTAAAAAGAGGGAAATATAACATATATATACATAGTCATAGAGATATGTTTAAATTAATCCTTAATTTTTATGTAGTCATAAGAGACAAATCTCAACCATTAATCAATTATAATTAATAGTCAAAATTAACCACGTAGTTTTCACATGTAGGAATATTTTGGTCATGGGATATTTAGATAAAAAAAATACATATATATATTTTAAAATTATTAATTAATTAGTTAATTTATTTATTTTGTTAAAAAAGAAAATATCATGTGATTATCATATGTGATTGTATACTTGATCATATGTGATTATATAAAGATATCAAATGTGATCAAGATACGAACACATGTGATTATATAAAAACAACAAATGTGATTAAGTATATAATCAAATATGATTATCATATAGTATTGTATTTTAACGAAAAAAATAATTATAAACTTAAAAAAATTTAACCTTTAAAAAATAAAAGTAGATTAAAATTTATGTGGGTATGAAATGATCAAAATACACATCCGTGTATAAAATATATTAATCAATTGTTTAGATTTGTTTTTTCAGATTATAAGAAAAAAAGATTTTCTAATATGTGCCCGAGTGACACAATCATTGTAAATGTTAAATACTCTCTCCATCCCACAAAAAAGTTCTCATTTCTACTTTGAATTTTGTCCCACAAAAAAATTCTCATTTCTATAAATTAATATTATTATCATGGACCCCGCCACTAATTATCTCTTAAAAACATTTTTTTCTCTCCCAATCTTTATCTTTATATATAATAAAAGAAAGCGTTTTTGAAATCTAACCACGTCACTCTTTCCACGTCATAATGACATCATAATTCAGATGTCACATCATCGCCACGTATCACGTATGAATTATTGCCAGCTCATACATCAAATGTGAAAGATATATATTGCAGATTATATAAAGTTTAGAAAACCGAAATGTGAAAGATATATATGGCAGATTTATATTGATACGTGTTATATATATGGAAGATATATATTGCAGATTATTTAAAAATTAGAAATTCGAAATGTGAAAGGTATATATGGCATATTTATATGTTACGTGTGATATATATGGAATATTATAATTCTTATTAAAATATTTCATAATTATCAACAATAATTTCGGAAAATTTGATGCAAATAGACTAATATTCAGCCTATTTAAACCAAAGATAGTACGTTGTATGGTTTAAACCTACTATTTTATCAAATTCTTGCATTCGAATTAAACAACTCTCTGAAACTTCGAACCATTCAACCAGATATCATTGTTCATATAATCTGTTTTTAAAATTATAGTTATGTATTGTAACGTAATTTGTAATCTGTTATATGTCTACGATATTACAATACACATTCTTTTTAAATTTTTAGTAGCTTAGTTTCACTAAAATATGTTTTAAATCATAATCAGCAATCGTGATATATGTATACATTGCAGTTAGATCGAAATGGCATTATAAATCAGATGTATTAACTACAATTGCAGTTAAATTATAAACTACTCATTGTGATGTATGTCAGTCAAGCCAAAACCTGGTCTATATCTTCAGTTGAAGAACATAACAAATGCAACTTTTTATAATTTAACTCGGTAATTGAAACAATATAACATGTGGTATTAATTAATTATATTTGATTGTGATGTTAAAATAGAGCAAAAATAGGAACAAGCAGGATCATAAGCTTAATAATGATGTGAAAGTTGCAATTGAACGGGCACAATGATGAATCACAACCATTCAGTTGGTGGTTTATTGACTCCCAACAATCTCAAAATTGCCATCATACCCTTTTGACCATAAATGGGTATTTTTAACCCAAATAGAAAAGTCAACCTAAAAAGTCAAAATATACATAATTATTTACAATACTCAAGATTACATTGATTATATAAGTAATTATAGCAGTAACTTTGGGATGTAAATTTGATTAGCTTGCATAATCTTAATTTGGTGAACAATTATTTTAGAGGATTTTATGACACATATTATCTTTTTTTGTCCTTCATTAAACTCTATTTGTTGTATAATATCATCCTATATTATTTGTGCTACATCTCTTGAAGATATACTTCCTTAGAATTTAAGCTATTAAATATAACACTATCTACTTCTTTATCATAATAATATGCTACTATGAGCTATCAGTGGAGTAAAAGGTGATACCTAAGGTTTGTCAAGTTTCTAACAAGTTAGTTATTGCAAAAACCATATTATGATATAAACATAACCATAAATCATTTTTTATTAGCGGGTTGGTGTCCAGAAAACCAATTAGTGGGTCAAGTGTCTACGTACCAATTATTTTTTCTACAAATAGTTAGTGGGCCAGGGTCTAAAAAACATAAACCTAAAGAGAAAAATAAAGCCTTTTAATTTTAGGATGTTATAGATTAAATTAGTTAATTTGACTTGAAAAGTCAATGCAATGCTATTTGACCATATGCTATTTGACCATGTTGATTTAATTTTTTGTAGAATGCTCAAGATTTTGATTCAATGCAAAGTCTTTATGTAGTGAATGCCCAAGACAATGCTTTCTATATTGTGAGGTACCATTTAGGGTGTTTTACCAATTCAAAAAACATTTAGGATGCTTTACAAATTCACACAAAATTGTGGAACATCAAAGGAAACATAAGAGACAATGTCGACGGATTGAGATCAAGCATATTTATTATTATTATTAGGAAGCTTTCTGATTTATTTTTAGAAATTTTTTATAAGTCGGCCATGATTTATCACGGGTTATAGGCTAGTAATCTTATATTTTAATCAAATTTATTACAATGACCTCACTACTAACTTTTTCCTAAATATCTGTGCCCAAGAGAAATGAGAACTTTTTTGTGGGACGGAGGGAGTATCTTTTATGCCTCTGTATTTAATTATCAAAAAACTTCATTTTCAATTATGATAAAGGTAAAATTAGTATAACAAAAAAAATATTAATGACTCATAATATCGTTTTACTCCAATTAAGAAAATTTTGGTTTATTAAACGTTCGTTATCATATGCCATAAGACACGCATTAGCAAAACCTAAGAAAAATAACGACTACGTACCTTCAACAATTTTTCATAATGTAATTTACACTTGAAATGACGCCATTTTGGTTCATTTTCGAGTTCTTTTTTCAAACGCCTAATTCTATATAATTTGTTTGATATTAACTGAGTTTATCAAATAATAAGATGAGCCTCTTAAAATGTCAGGAAGAAATAATTTTGTAGCCCGTGATATTTGATTAAACAACCTAGCTACTAGCGATATATTATATTGAATAATTGAAAAACATATAGAGGTGAAGGAATGGACAAGTTCTATTATAAACCCTACTACATGTTAAACAACATATAACTACTTAATTTTAATTTAGTGATTTATTATAACTTGTTGATTATTTTTTTTTAGGATATGCATCAAGAGCCTCGCATAGAAAGTGTATTCACCCATCATCGATACTACTAGAATGTTGGGCATCATCGGCGGTTTTTTAAAGGATCAATGAGGGACTTCTGACGGATTTGTAGCTAAAAAACTAAAGAACTTTTCACGAGGTTCTAACGATGGACTAAAATCCGTAGAAAAACAGTCCATACAATAAACTTTAGCGCTGGATTTTCAACGGATTACCAAAAGGCTTAAATTCCACAGGAAATCCATTGTATATTTGAGTATTTTATTTAAGTAATATTTTCTTTGACTCTGATTTACCCGGCTTAACTGAATTATCTTCGTGGGCATTTCCGAACATATTTACTCGTTAACCCAGATTTGTACATATTGAGATTTGAACTTAAAGTTCCTTTAAAAGTTCTTCAGTTTTCTAGTAGTGTGAAGAAGCTTATCTTCAAGACAACCAACACAAAAGTTAGACAGAAAAGATGTACTTCATCCGATTCAAAATAAGTAACATATTTTAGGTTTCACGATTTTTAAGGTAAAAGATTATAATGATGATTAAATTCGATTAATTGGATGGTTAGTTGGGATTGGGTCCCACTCTTTTTGAATAAAGCGGGGTTAATGATGTTTAAAAGTAAAAGGTAAGGGTAAATGAGTCATTTCACTTTGTAAAAGTATATAGTTAGTGGATGTATGTCCCACTAATTTTTACCAAATAAGGTAATTTTTTAAAATGTATCACTTATTTTGAATCACCCTAAAATGAAAAGTGTATCACTTATTTTGAATCGGAGAAAGTATATATTCTCGCGTTTAACTAGTAAAGCTAACTACAATTTGGTCATGCGAAATTAATAATTCTAACTAATTAAGAGTTTGAATTTTCAAATTAAATGATATCACAAAATCATTTAATTTCAAAATTGAAGTGGTAAAATACAAAATTTAATCATAAAGTCAGAATAGTCATATCATGTCGAATTATCTACAAGCGTAGAAAAATAATCTGGATGAAATAATCGATAGAATACAGTTTCAAATTACAAACGAGTGAACGACTAATGTGGGATCTGCCAATCATGAATGACGTGGCACTGGGACATACCGTCAACTTAACATATGATCATTTGCCACTTGTCATAGAGTATGAGTTTCTTAATTGGGCCCAATGGTTATATGTGTCTAATTAGTAATTTTTAGGGGTGAACATAGTACGGTATCACGTATATTTTTCTCATACCGCGTACCGTACCAACTATAATTGGTACACTGATTTATCTACCATTACCATACCAAGTTTACTTGGTACCAATTTGTTTGGCTACCAACAATCTTGATTGGTACAAATTGGTAATGGTATATACCAACATCACTAACTCATATGAAATTAAAAAAATTAATAACAAAAGAACAATGATATTTTATCATTATCGACCAGTTAAACATATTCACAAGTGTTCCGAACATAGAAACAAAATAAGCAAAATGATATAATATGTTACGTGCTATATAAACATAATCTAGTACGATAAAGTAACAAAAGATGTAGCTATCTTGTCGTAACTGAATCACTGATTTGTGTGAATGTATATATAAAATATTATATTTTCAAAGATGTTTTTAATTTTAAAGTTAAAATAAGTATGTCTTATTATATTATATTAGTTTCAGAGATATTTTTTGGGCACATCTATAATTTAAATAAAATATCGTATATTTTAATATCTAATTGGAATCTTGGGCAAATAGGTTGCTAGTTTGTTATAATATATTAAACTAAAAATCATATAATATATATCTTGGTTGGTACGGTATACCGCGGTATTTAAAATTTGTGTATCATTACCGTACCATGATTACACAATTGGTACGGTACTACCAACCAAACATGTTGGCTACCAACATATTGGCTACCAACTATACTTGGTATGGTTGGTAGCATGTTGGCTGGTTTTATTCGGTACAAATTTGACACCCCTAGTAATTTTATAGGGTTTTTCGATATATATCCATAATAAACGTTTAATAAATTAAAATTTTCTTTAACTTATATAAAGTGATATTCATTAATCATTAATATTTTTGTTTTATACGAATTTTACTCTTATATAATTGAAAACTAAGTTTTTCATTAACTGAATACAAAGCTACAAAAGACATTTAAATTATAATGATATGTCACTAAGACACATATTAAAAAATCTCATTTGTATATTATAAAATCTCAATTATAATATGATTTTATTTATCATATTAACATCATGTCACACGTGCATATAATAATATATCCATAAATGCATTGGGTGTGTATTAAACTATTAATGTTATTAAAGTTGTACAAAATGCAATTTTTATACTACTTTTTACGTTAAATAATATTTTTATCCGATCTTGATCCTATATAATTAATGTTGTATATGCCTAGTAAATCCATTATTTGAGACCTGACTTTGACATTTTTACCTTCTTTATTTTTACATTTCATGATTTATCTTAATTTTTTTTAAAACATGTTTTGTAGGTTTATATATATTTTATTTTTATATATTAAAGGATATTCTCATTATCTGGTAATGTTTACCCAGTGATAATCAAACATGTGACTCTAGGACGTTATTTGATAGAGCCCTTACCATTAATCAATCACCAAATAGTTGTAGATTTATATATATAATTAGCTTATATAGCATGTTATTATTTTGAAATAATTTGCTTGATATAATGTGTAGTCAAAATCAGAAAATCTATTATTGTAAGCAATGGGTGCAAAGTAATAAGAACGAGGAGAATGAAAAATTGTCACTCGATGAATTATTTAATGCCAATAATTAGAAAGATACAAGATCAAGATTATGACATGAATGGCCTTTGCATATCGCACACAACTATGAAATGGCACTTGTCTTGATGTCAATAAAACAACCAGAGACATCTTAATGGTCTTCCTAAACCTAAAAGCGCTCGACCTAATGTCAGCGCCGGTCCAATTAATTTTTGGGTCCGGGGTAAAATCTTAAAAATAAGCTCCCCTGAGTAACTTTTTTTTAAATAACTAAAAAATTTACGCCAAATTAAAAATGCCACCACAATCCCCAAATTAAATTACTGGACCATGTAATCCGTCTATTTTCAATATTCCGTTGGACTTTATCTTGATTCAGATGAGTTTGCACGTATATATACACGGGCTGATTTTTAAAAAATAAGCCCTTAAATTTTGTGGGCTCTGGGCGGCCGCCTTGTCACCCATGCTCAAGGACGGCCCTGCTTAATCCTAATCAGAATAGGCTGAAGTGTGGACTTGTAAAGTTATAAAATTGGATGTAATCGGGAGACCGAACCGTGCGTCCACCACCTTCACGTCCCTCCCCCAACTAAGTGACCCCAACCGACCCCAACCACATACGCATCACCCCCCCCCCCCCCCCCCAACACCTCATTTTAGTTTGGTCACTCAGGTGACCGAATGTTGCGCACAAAAAAAGTTGCTATTGCTTATACATTATGCATGATTAATGTTTAAAAAATCAATTTTAATAATTGATGTATCTCTAATGTGTAACATAAGCTTAGTCACCATTACTAGTAGTCTAAGAGATCTAATCATTTTAGTTTGGTTGTGATGCATTGTACTTTATTACTAAATTTGTAATTAAACATTCAGTTTCCATTGTTAAAAAAAATCTTCGAATTTGATTAGAAGAGAATCAAAACTTGATTCGTTTGATTTTGTTCGGTTTAATTTTGCCTTATAACTATTTAAATATGATTTATTAGTTAAGTGGTTATAGTCAAAATGACAAGATATTATATCATTACACCGGTAAAAAAACATTAACGGGTTTAAAACTAATGCAGCCAAAATGTGGTACGATCGTTTTTGTTTCTTAAAGGCTAAGACCGCGTAAAGAAAGTAGTTGCAATTCAATTTGTGTAACTTTTGTCTCGGGTCTCCGTTATTTTGAAAGTTTTTTGCATTTTTCGTTTTATGTTTATTTTTTGAATTTTATTTTAGACCCAGTTTTTAGCGCATTTGTGTTTTTAAGCCTGTTTAAAAATCTTTGGCTTATTTGACGTTTGTTTAAGATTCTAGAGGGGTTTTTTTATTTTAAGAAACACTAGCCGGTACCCGCGCAAAGCGGCGGCGGATACCCCATAACTATGTTTAGCGGCAATCAAAAAGTTGTTCGAAAACACGTGTTTTTATGTGTTACACTACAGAGACTTCAAAAGTTCAATATGTACCAAGATCATGAAATGATACATAGAAACTGACAAGCAAAATTCGTTTAGAATAATTTGATATCGCTCTTAACTAACTTCCTCTTCTCTTGCTCTTCCATCTACAATTTCTTTTTCAGATTTGCTTCCAATACTCTATTAGCTTCATGAAACACGAAACACTGCAGAAGCAGAAAAAATAGTTTAAAGAAATATATATATAAAGAAGTAACAAATTGGTCATTTCATATTTCATATCATAGATAGAAGATAACATAACATATCCGTCAAAATAACAAAAATACAAGTATTGATATAGTTCTTAAGTCCTACACTAATAACAATTAAAATATTAACTATATCTAAAACAGAAGTCGTTGCCATTGATCAAATTTATAGTTATAATTCTATGACGCTCCTCAATCGGAGAAAGTCATATTAACTATAGTTATTGTCAATTTCTTGATCCCGTAACCAACTGGAACAAGTCTTGTTGTAATAAAAGTCAACGATAATAACAATGTTAGAAACGATGGACTTTTTAGCATCTATCTGCACGATTAAAATCTTAAATGAGCAAAGCATGTAAGATGTAACACCATTAAAATAAAAAGACCATGTTTCTAAAAAAAAAATAAAAATGAGAAGAGTAAACGAGTAAACCGTACATGCACCCCACAAAATCCCTTCCATTCAACACTGTGAACAGCCTCCTCGAGTTTCTTCATGCAAGTCTCATCATCTCATGGCCTTACATCCATAAGAACCAAGGATTTACCACCTATATCAATTTCAAATCAATCTTTATAAACCGTAATTTCAGACAAAAAAAATGTACAGATACTGAAAATAAATATAGTAAAAATCACTCTCTTTCTGCAATACAAAAGTCACAAATATAAGAACCAAACCTCAGCGATTTCTGAGAATTGAAAACAGCTTCTGAACTCGCGTTTGCATCAAGAAATAATGAAATTATAATAATTAAATAGAAGAAGAACGGATAAAGATCAGATTTGCTAAATGAATATGTAGAAGTGGCTGTAATCAAACCGATGTGGCAATTGTTAGTTATAAAGTAACAATTAATTATGAGCATCTTCTATTTGGTTAGCCAATTTCTTCCCTTTACAATTATCAGTAAGAAATGTAAGAACACAAGCTGTATTATTTAGGTTACATACTTTTCTCCAAGGACTCAAAATCTTCTAGGTGCAGAAACCATGGCCCGACCCGTTAAAGAGTTAATACATCAAACATTTACAAAATCATAATAAATAGACAACAAGATTAGACCCAAAACTGTTCGGACACGTTAAATCGACTCACCCAATTTCATCCCAAATTTGTTATTTTTAACAGAAAATGAGGATTCCTTGAAGCCCTGATCATACAAACACAAAAAATGGATAAAACCTTAATAGGAAGCATATACGTAAACACTTGTAGGACAATAATTTTTAAGAAATGGTTACTACAAATTTAACACATAAATTTGCATGTGTTTTCAAGTTGAGTAAATGGTTGATTGTGTGTGCTTGTTCCAAATCTTTCTCCAATTGCTCTTTGCATGCACAAAGCTACATAAATCAAGAAAACATAATTGTAATCATAACTGTTTATCTTTCTCCAATTGCTCTTTCCAATTGCTCTGCCAATATTTTCCATCTTCCTTCCAGCAAAACGGGTGGGTCAGGTAACGAGCCAAAAGAGAAAATTTCTTTTTTTTTTGAAGATAACAATTTCTAAAAGATTCTATGAATTCAAGAAACACAGTGGGCAACATTTACCTGCAAAGATGGCCAAATATATGAAAAAACTTGCGTACAATAAAAATAACTAACTATATCAAATTCCTAATTAGCAACGATAAAATACTTAATTATGTAACATTCTTACGTTACGGTTCTCCTTCTACTAAACTCTTTCATTCCTGCCATTGTATTTAAAAAAAGTCAATTGGCTTTAAGCTACAAGTACCCAGAACCAATTGTTAGGCTTGCAACCTCCAATATAGATGTTGGCATGCTGCAAGATAAGTAAACAATAATGAATTAAAAAACCCTCCAAAAATTAAAATTAATTTAAGAACATCATAATGAAGTACCTCGTTACTAAATTCGTATGGTTCCTATAACCAAGAGACATAGTGTGACCTAAAAACATCATATTGAAAGAGCCCTTACATTTTCCTCAATTTCTTCCCGAAATGAACATTTTTCACAATTTCTTTTACATTTCACGCTGCTAGTCAAACTCAAATCAAGTAATACTTTGAAACATATATAAAAAACTTTCCCGATAAATTCATAAAAGCGATGAAAACCATAGATGCATCAATCATATTAAACACAAACATTAACCATAGAAACCCTAAATCGATCTCATGTATAAAATGTTAGAAATAGATCGAACATAACACATATGAAGCAACAAAAAGTTGAAAGGGCACGAAGATGGAGGTGGTGACTCACCAGAGAAGACAAACCAGAGCTGCGAGAGAGATTGGTGGTCAACAGAGAAGACGAAGCAGGCGGCGATTTAGGGCGGTGGTTTTGTATCTGCAAGAGAGGGGGGTTGAATTGAAGGTTATCATTGACGAAGGAATCGAAGGGTTTTGTATCGGCAAGCATACAGCGATGGGTGCATTTGAATGTAGGTGAGGGAATCGAAATGGTAAGCATTGAAGGGTGGTTCACGACAAGCATTGGTGGGAGAAGGTATTGTGATGATTTTGTACAATACCGATGCAAACTTATCTGTTTCCTACTTTCCCAAACTCTTTCAACTTCCTAAGCTAAATGCCCTACATAAACGTGGTGATTAATAAAACATAATGTTCGAGAAAAAAAAACACAACCCCATGTAGCTCAATTGTTAAAGCGTTGCTATGTTAAAGAGGTGGTCGCATGTTCGATTCTCGCTGGTTGCAGTTTTTTTAAATTCGAGGGAAACACAAAAATAGCAAGTGTGTTGGCTGAATTTTCAGCCTTGCTAATTAAGTAAGGGGTAAACACTTTATAATATAGTAAAGATTAAGTTATTTCTCTTAAAAATCTTATTCTCGTGTTAAATAGATTTTGAATAGCTAAATCTATAATATTTGAATCAATGTGATTTTGAATTGATTTGTCCTAGTTATCTTATTAGAATTATGGAACCAATATATGTTCTGATTTTTTAGTCTAAGGTAACAGTACTAGCTATATATTTAATTTAGTAACTACATAAGGTACAATCTTATAATTAAATTCAGTCTTAAACCAATCAAGATAAAGAGGTGATTTTCACATTATAGATATTATTTTTCACACCATAAATTATTTTGATATGTTATATAGTTTGTTATAAAAGATGTATATTATGATATATGAAGTGATTTCTCTAATATCAAAATCTAACTCTGTGTTCGGTTCCGGAACCGGTGAATCCGGTAACCGAAAAAAGAAAATTTCAAGGACCGAGAACCGGACCAGTTAAACCGGTTCCGGGCCCGGTCCGGTTCCGGGTCGGTTCGGTCTTCAAGCGTGTTTAGAACCGGTAAACCCGGTTTTTGTGTTTGCCATCCGATTATACATTTTCGGTGCATATTTTCATCTTAGAATATAGAACTTAAATATTTTAGTATACTTTTAATGAAAGTATGATGTTTGTGGGGGTTCAGGGGCTGCTTCAAGTAAAATATGTTTCTATTAAAAGCATATATACCTATTATTTCGACATATATATATGAAAACTCGTAAGCCTATATACATATTTATATGCCGGTTCCAAACCCGAAAAAACCGGAACCGAACCGGGACCGGAACTGGTAAACTCGATTTGTTAATTTTTATCAAATCTAAGAACCGGGAACCGGACCGGTTAAGCCGGTTCCGGTTCGGTTCGGTGCCGGTTCCGGTTCGGTTCCGGTTTTCCGATTTTTATACACACCCCTACTATTTACTGAACAATAATTACAACCCTCAAAATAACAACCAAATGCTTCATATACCCGATTAAACTTTGATGATTAAGAGCCAAAGGTTATCTCCCACCTATATATGGGGCAAGACCTTTAACAATCACTTGATGACATGTCATGTTATTGGCTTTTGATTGGTTGCAAATGATGACTCAAAGGGCATTTTAGGGAAAAAAAATTTACATGTCAGCTCCCATGACTGCTTCATCTCCTTTCATTCCCAAAGTACGTATCCCCTCTACGTGCCCTAATTCACTTGCTTGGCACGACCAGAATCCCGTCGACGCAGATGATAGGGGTTCCCCAAGTCGAAATCGCCAATGGCTACTTTATGAAATCGCCAATCGCTTCTCCAAATCGAAATCGCCAGTCGCAAATCTACATGGTCTTTGCTAAATGACGAAATCTCCATGGTCTCTACTCTTTGACGAAATCGACAAGGTAAATTTACAAGTTTTTTATTCAAACTCTCCATGAAATAGGTACCGATAAACGATCATCATCTAATTTAGGGTTTTTGATTTCATCTATTGCAATGCCCTTTTTAGGGACTGGTACAATTTTTACCTAGGATCACAGCAGGCAAAAAAGTGCTGATTCAATGCAACATCATTTGCAGCCCAACCGAAATCACAACCCGTTTGAGATACCCAAATACATAACAAAATGCAAGTCTTGAATAAAAAGTTTTAAACAAATATTAATTTTGCAGGTATTTCAAGAACTATTTGTGTTGTATTAGTTTTTAGTATGTAATGTAAGTATTAAATTGAGGATTTTAATACATGCTTTTCGATGAAGTGATGAACTCCTTTTTATAAAATTGATTTAAGGAAGTGGGTCAAATATCTATGGTTTAATGTTTTTGAACTATTTAATCTTGGTTTTGTTATGCAGTTGTAATGTTTTAAATTTATGAACTATTTAATCTTGGTTATACTTGATCTGCAGGAACAATTCTGTATGCATGTCGCCGTGGCTTATTCCCAATTGAGGGTTGCTATCATTCTCTCATTTTGCTTCAATTTTCTGTGTATCAACTTACAAACTGGTTTTTTAATTTTAATCTCAATTTCATAGTATCTTAAAATGAATTCACATTTGTCAATAACTATTAATTTCTACCTCTTTGACATATTCACCCATTTGTACCGTTTCATCCTTATTGGTAAGTTTATGAAAGCGTTTTGTAGAGGTTAGGTAATAGGTCAAAATGGTATAGGGAGAAACGGGTCAAAATTTTCTATTGGGAGAAATGGATTACCGTTAAAAACATTTTTTACCTATTACTTTAAACTTTGTAAAAAAATAATAATAATGAAATACAAAAACCAAAACCAAAACCATTCAACATGTTTTATTTGATCATTTCAAACCTGTTTGGAAGGCTTTGTATTATTATGCTTTTTTTTTCTAACAGAAGAACTTCAAAATGATTTCGGTTTCCATATGCTTTGAAAAGTTAAAAAGAAATCCATGTCAGTTAGTTGGTTATTATTTCAATTGAAAATTGTATTGAGCCCGCTATATCAATTATGTTTTATAAAACTTCTAGACCTTTTTAAGGTTCTTAAGATGTCAATGCAGATCACGAATTATAATGTAGTCTTCCCATTCAATTTAGGGTTCTCAATAAACAATGCTGATAACAATCGAGATGGTTTGGCTTAAACAATATTTTCCAGATTTTGTGATTGTTACGAATTTATCACATTCCTAGGATTAAATATTTTTGCTAATCAACATCTGATTACTTTATTTTATTATTATAGGTTATTGATAATTTGGTTCTAAATATTAATATGCCTAGGTTGGTGGATAACAATGAAGATGATCATTATTTGCTTATTCAAAATCTCTATTTGGCTACCTTCTTGAGATTTATGGTTTCTAGACCTATAATAACAACACATATCGGTCTTCCATAGACCCTACATGACAAACTGCATCTCCACTTCGTACCAGGTATTACATTAATTATGTTATCTAATGTTATTTTTATGTTTTTCTTCTGTAGTCTCTAAATGCTCAATCAAGAGCGATGCTTATGGAAAAGCTAGATCGAAATGGTATTGCACCAGGGTATGTTCATGAGAAACTCAGTTATAATATTATTTATATTTGTTGCACATAAAAAATTATGATAATAAGTACTCTTGCAGTATTCCTGAATCTTTTGGAGTTGGAGCAGCACCTTTAGTTAACAGGCCTGCTTCATTTCAACCTGGTGAATGGGCCATCTGCAATCCCGGTTCTAGATTTAACCCAAATGGTTTCACCCATTGTTTCAGAGCCCGTTGGGGTCCCTTGCTATTGAAGAATATGTTTGATCCCGCTACTGAGGTTTTTATTTTCTTTCACTGTTAAAATCAGCACTTGCGCGGGGGAAAACGGGAGTTTCGGGCATTTTTGGGTCAAGAGTGTGGTTTGGGCCGACCCGGATAAAATGTCCAAAATTTTCAATTTTATTATGAAAAATTGTTGTCATTTATGATTACAATAGTATTGACCCATTATATATTATTACAATAGTACTGACCCTGATTTCAATTTTATTAAGCTTTTGGCCCTGTTTTTCAGTCCAATATTTTATATTTTTATATGTTTGACCCATTAGAGATAAACATAACCGGCACCATATTTTATAGTGTTGAATAATTTAAGAGAAAAATGAACATTTTGCAGGCTGAACCAGATTTTGATTTCGACATAAAAGATGATGTGGAAGAAGAATGTTCCAGATATAGAAGAGTGAAGCATATCCATGTTGACAAGTATGTGTGTCTGATTATATATTAATGTTCTTGTATTATTTGTCTACTAATTTTGGATATTTCTGGCTTTGTGTAGCTGCTATTTGAAAGTGTTGAAGCAGCCTCACGAGCTCAACAAAGCAATGCATAAAAGATGGTTTGCACGCAGATTGATTTCCGAAATTTTATTGGTAAGTTACTTCTTTTTATGTTTCACGAGTTTGACTTTTTTTTCTTTGACCTTTTTGTATGAAATTCATCAACCGTACGAGTACGATGCCAAGTTTAAAGGAACAGTTTGATAACCATAAAATTAAAGTTTAGAAATATTTGTTTTACATTCATTGACTGATTTACTCAAATTTATAATTCTTTTTAAATTGTTAGGAAACATCAACAATCGGAAAGCTACGCCAACCAAAGATGTCGATCCTATGTTGGATGACATCACTGTTGAAGGGCGATGTATATGCTCATAATCCAGAGTCTTGATCTGGGTATGCAAGACGTTCAGGTGCTAAATTTTTAATTTTGGTCTAATTCCCTAATATTTTTAAAGATATACAAACCCTATAAAATCGTAAAACATGTTTTAATGCAGAATGGCAGGATCCAATTGTACATCAGAAAGGAGTTGATGTTCAGGCTTGAAGGTTATTTGTTGCGACCACGACAACAAGTACACCAACTCAACGACAAACGTTGTATATAAAGAAGTTTTATTTCATCTTTAATTTTTTTATATCGAATTATTCATGTATAACAAAATGTTTATTCACTATTTCAATAATAATTGACTATATGATTTCTTACATTATTCTCATTATTATGCATTCTATATCTCGAAGCATGCCCGCCCAATCGGGCGGGCTTCGAAACTAGTTACTATATATCATGTAGTTAAGCATGCTTTTAAGCAATATTTTTTACTTATTATTCAAATCCAATTATCCATTCCCATAATTAATTAATTGAAGCAATCTTAATTAACTGTATTATACTTGATCGACATATTATTGAATTGCCCATGAAGGCCCCCCCTCTCTTCCAATAAGAATGTATGACAACATGTGTGATGTGACGTGGCACACCATGTCATCATGGCAGGGTGACGTGTCGATCTTTTGCTGGTTGAATAAATGCGATCAATCACTTTCCTATTTCTCTTTCCTATGACAAGGAAGAAGTCACAATGATTGTTAGCAACCGGGGCGCTCGAATGAACAAATTGTGTGAAATTATGATTTTTAGATTTGTAATTTACTTATCTTATTACTATATAAAACATTTAGGCCTACCCCATTAGGCAAGTTTAAAGAGCTCCTTAAATTTGATTTTAAGTACCTTTCCACTTTTGTTAGTTAGTTCTCTACCTTAAAAAAAATAAATCGCGGCTAATAAGATTCAAACCCAAGACGTCTCCTAACTTATCACTATGTGTTAACCACTTGCTATACATTACACTTTGGTAACACCATCCACACTTAATAACAAAAGTCTGTTACTCGAAAACCATTTTACCCAATAACATTAAATATACGACGCTGTAAATCATCAACTCTTACCAAAATCCACATTTCCGTTTAATTATTTATTTCTAACAACAATTATTACCGTGTAAACGAACAACACTTGCTCGCCACGAAATATGGTTTCTGGGTACCCGCCGCCGCATTGCGCGGGTACCCTGCTAGTACACATAAATATACATATATAAACGGTAAATGAGGATATCATGAAAAAAATCAAGTCTTTAATACTGATGTATGCAATATAAATGGTATTTTTCTCATATTTATCATAAAGTGTCAATGAAATTTGAATCTCAGTTTCTTGTAAAATAAAAGTCTCATCTTCCACTAGCACACCTTAATATCGTTATAGATATACAAACATATTATTTGAAATAATATAAGAATAATTACGTGGTGTGGTGTGGGAAGTTGGAGAAAGAGTGACGATTTGATATTCCTACAAGGCTACAATCCTACCCAATAATTTGTATGTTCCATATACTCGATCTATTTACCTTTATACACACCCATAAGTTATGGGCAATCTTATATGTATATAGGGGGTAGCCCCCACAACTCATCAATCACCATTCACTTTAATTTTCGAAATATTATTTTAACTATGTAATCAACGAATTTACTAATATAGTTTTCAAGATAAACCCCTAAAATGTAACTACTCGATACGAGATGTATGTCCTTTGTTTTTGTATTTATAATGATTTTTAGAATCTTCAAATTATCTTCAAATCTTCACATTTGATTAAAAAAACTAAAAATGACTCTAAACCCTTCGAACACTCATTTCTTTTTGTGATTTCTAGGCTCTAGCCTAATAACTCACTGATTTCAATCAATCATGCTCTAATGCCAATTGTGAAGTATGTGATTAAGTGAGTAATTAGGAGAGATATAGAGATTTAAGTTGAGAGAAAAAGTTTGTTTGTTTTGATTATTTCAAATGTGAGATTACAAAGTCTTAGTGACAAAGGAGTTAACATTAAGGGGCGTTTGTCTCGACGTAATCCTCCGTAATGTAATTGAAATCGGTTGTAAATGAATTCGGTTGGAATTGAATTCAGTTGTAATTGAATACGGTTACGCGTTTGGTTACCAAAATGTTGAGTTGTAATTCAAATCGATACTTGTGCATTTTTTTAAAAACTTTTATAAATTCTTTTTTTTTAACTTTTTTATTTTTTATTATTATATTTTTTTTAAATTTTTTTATTTTTTTTATTTTTTTTTTAAATTTTTTATATTATTTTTTTAGTTAAAAAATTATTTTTTTTATTTTTTTAAAATTAATTTTTATTTTTTTATTTATTTTTTATAAAAAAATTTATTTGTTTTTAGAATTTTTTATTTTTTCTATTATTTTTATTTTTTAAAAATTTTAAATTTTTTTTTATTTTTTTATTATTTTTAAATTTTTAAATTTTTTTTTATTTTTTAAAATTTTTAAAATTATTTTTAAAATTATTTTTTAGTTTATTTTATTTTTAAAATTTTTTTTTTATTTCTTTAAATTTTTTTTATTTTTAAATTTTTTTTAATATTTGAATTTATTTTAAAATCTGAAGCATATAAAAATATTCAAATTCAAATTTGTTAGTTTACTAAAGGACCATAATTGAATTCATAGGGTGTTGGGACGGAATTCAATTATAACGAATATCGTAATTCGAAATTACATCGTAATTAAATTACGAAAAAAAAAGTTCATTCAAACGACTTCCGTAATGTAATTGAATTACAATTACAGAAGATTACGGAGGATTACGTCAAAATAAACGGGCCTAAATGTATATACACATCCTCTAACTATTACACAATTGCAATCTAAATTCCCCAACTTTGTAAAGCATAAAACCAACCACTAGTTCAACACATCCAGAATCTTTGTCGGTGATAGCTAGGAGAATAATTTGTGTGTCGGAAATATAGTCTTGCATTAAACGTTCCTATGTAGCATAGCCATCTCTAGGTATGCACCTCCTAGGGTGTTGCTCTGCTCGTGAACTATTGGCTTCATCTTTTTCTAGCATTTGAATATTGTTCAACATAACTTTCATCTTCCGAAAAAGATGATGAAATATCATTCTGAACTTATATTTTGAATTTTAAAGAGGGATATTGAAAAGAGAAAAATGTTCTGGTGTGATTTTGTTTAATGGAATGAGGTGTATCTATTATGTAAAATTTTATTTATTAAAATGACAGTTAATGGAATGAGAGTGTTCTTATAAGGTACTCATCACTGCATTACGCGGATGTCCTACTAGTTTTTTCAAATTTATCTTAACATTTTTCAATGAAATATAAAAGACAGCAAGGATTTAAGATAAGGAGACAACCTTCAAAAAAATTCAACTTGAGGCTTTTTATTTAGAAGCCAATGGAACCTGTCTTTTCCTTATCATATAGTTATATTAGCTTTTGCGTTACACTTCCTTTTAAATAGGTATAATTGGCCCCAACAAGAGATTCGAATGGTGTCACTTTGTGATACGACCCAAGCCCATGCATCATTAACAGCCCAACAATCACCCATGATCCAACAAGTAGTCCGGCTCAAACGTGATATCAAGAAACCTAGCAGATACGTGGATTGAAGAATAAGTCACCAGTGGAAATTTTCTTCCTTTATTTTAGCATGCATGCATCGAATAATGGGGCACATCCCAGTTAGTTAAGAGCACGTTTACTTTTCAAGGATATCCCATGATATCCCACGTATGTATTAGTCTAGGAAGCACTCTCTATTTTCATTTGTATTTAAGCATTGTTATTTCAGTTAGTAAAGATCATCAGAAAATTGCTCCAGTTTGTTGTTCTCTTCTTATCTTGTTTCTTGGGAGATCACCCATCTCAAATTGGGTACTATCAATTGGTGCTTTCATTTGCTCGTTCCCATGCCTCCCCGACGCGACCCTACCTCCTCCGATGACAACCCACCGCCGTCCGATATTCAAGGTCTCATCCAGCTAACCTCCAGCCTCATCAGTCACATGACTGCCCAGTCCACCACCCTAGCCGAACAAACAGAAGCCATCAACAACCTCACCAAAATCCTCACTAAATCCGACACACCACCACCGCCACCACCACCACCACCACCGCCGCCACCGCCACCGCCACCACTACCAAACCCAAACCACAATCAACCCCGACCACCCAAAATTCTACTACCCACCTTCGATGGAACTAACCCATTAGATTGGGTTTTCCAAGCCGAAAACTATTATACTTACTACAACATCTTACCCGCTCAAAGAATCTCACTTGCCGTTTTCTTCTTCACCGGAGAGGCCCTCAGTTGGTACAAACATTTGTCCAACAATAATCTTCTGGGAACATGGCAAGAATTCACACGTGCCTTAGAAACACGATTTGGCCCATCCTCCTATGAAAACCATCAGGCCACCTTGTTTAAACTTCGCCAAAACTCCACTGTTGCAACCTACCAAGCAGAATTTGAAAAATTAAGTAATTGTGTTGACGCTCTTTCTCCCGAAGCTCTTCGAAATTGCTTTATTTCGGGATTAAGAACTGACATACAATCCGAAATGGCACTTCAAAACCCCACTACCCTTCAACAAACATATGGTTTAGCAAAGCTTATCGAAGATAAGCTTGCAACATCCCGTAGCCGATACAACCCATCACCACGTTACAACCCCACCCCAACAACAAATACACCAAACACCCAAACAAAAAGCCCTGCTGTGACCCCGTCCTCCACCAATACCTCAACCCCTGCCTTACTTCCATCACCACCAAAACACCGAACACCACTCCCATTCACCCGCCTTTCTCCGGAAGCACTTCAGAAGCGACGATCAGAGGGTCTTTGTTTCCGATGCCCGGAAAAATTTCACCCCGGCCACGTTTGTAACCCGCCACAATTTCTCCTCATCGCGGATAATGAAGAAGGCCATGATTTTACCAACCTAACCGACTTCGGGTCCCTTAACATCACCGATATCACAAACACCACAAACATAACCAACAACACCACAGACAGCGATATACAACCACCACAATTTCTAGCCCTCTCCAATGCAGCCTTCTATGGTTCCACTTCTCCCCGATCCGTTCGCGTAAAAGGATTCATAAATGGCCATCCAGTCACCACCCTTATTGATTGCGGTAGCACCCACAACATTATCCAACCTCGCATAGCCGACCTCATACCCACGAAACCCACACCCATCACACCATTTCCGGTTATGGTCGGAAACGGACACCATTTGGAATGCAACAGTATGCTCAACGATACACCACTCGAGCTCAACAAGGTCACATTCAACGTTCCGTTCTACGTTATAACGGTTGCCGGTGCCGACATTATACTGGGTCTCGCATGGCTAAGTACACTTGGACCCATCTTGGAAGATTTTTCAATTCCTGAGTTATCATTCAACGTCAAAGGTACCAATTTTGTTCTTAAAGGAGAAAGTTTTACTACTGCCGTAACCCCAAGTTCACTCAATAATTTAGTCAAAAAAAATGCAATTGCTTCCTTACACACAATGATATTTCACCATAAACCCCCACCCCTCAAACACCACAACCGTCAGCCCACCCTAACACCACCATCGAAGCCTTACTCACCAAATACAAACCACTGTTCGATCCACCCAAGGGCCTTCCGCCGCCACGACCACATGATCACCATATTCCATTACTTCCAAATACGCAACCCATCAACGTTAAGCCCTACCGTTACCCTCATTACCAAAAAGAAATAATGACATCTTTGATCACCGAGATGTTACACGACGGGGTTATACAACCTTGTCAAAGCCCGTATTCTTCACCGGTTTTACTTGTACAAAAAAAAGATGGCACATGGCGCTTTTGCGTTGACTATCGGGCACTCAACGCGGTTACGGTACGAGATCGTTTTCCGATTCCCACCGTGGATGAATTACTCGATGAACTTCATGGAGCCACGATCTTTTCAAAAATCGACCTTCGTGCCGGGTACCATCAAATCCGAGTTATTCCATCCGACATCCCAAAAACGGCATTTCGCACCATAGACGGTCACTACGAGTTTCGTGTCATGCCCTTTGGCTTGACTAATGCACCATCCACCTTCCAATCCGCAATGAATGACCTCTTCCGCACCGTGCTCAGAAAATTCTTCCTGGTATTTTTTGATGATATCCTTATTTTTAGCAACAATATTACACGTCATTATGAACATTTGGAATTTGTGTTAAAAACCCTTTTGGATAATCACTTCCATGCAAAGGCCACAAAATGTGTTTTTGCAGCCACATCGATACCATTTTTGGGACACATTATAAATGCATCAGGTGTTCAAGCGGACCCGGACAAAATCTCAACCATCCAATCGTGGGGCCCACCTACATCGTTTACAACATTACGGGCCTTCTTGGGCCTTACGGGCTATTACCACCGCTTCGTACCCACCTACGCTCACATAGCATCTGCCCTCACCGACATTCTCAAAAAACCAGCGTTTACATGGGACCAAAAAGCCGACAAAGCCTTCAACACCCTCAAAAAAGCCATGACACACCTTACCACCCTAGCACTACCCAACTTTACCGAACCTTTCGATATCACCGCGGACGCATCCGGCGTGGCAATAGGAGCGGTTCTATCACAAAATGATAAACCCATCTCTTTTTTTAGCAAGAAGCTATGTGATAGAATGCAAGGTAACTCCACATACATTCGAGAATTATATGCTATCACCGAGTCAATCAAAAAATGGCGTCAATATTTATTGGGCCGCAAATTTCGAGTGTACACGGACCACCATAGCTTAAAGCACCTCCTCACACAAATGATACAAACACCGGAACAACACAAGTGGTTAACCAAACTTTTGGGGTACGACTTTGAATTACATTATAAACCCGGAAAGGAAAACAAAGTTGCCGACGCCTTAAGCCGATCCGAACCAGCTGCATTTCTAGCCATCTCGAGCCCCACTGCCAAATGGCTCGATGAATTACAAACGTATTACAAAACGAGTCCCGAGGGACAAGTTTTGATCGAACAACTGGAGCACAACCAAACCACCGATTCAACACATTCGATCCACAACGGCTTGGTTTATTACCATGACCGTCTTTTTATACCTAACATACCACACATACGTTTACTTGTTTTGCAGGAGTTCCACGCTTCCACCTTGGGCGGTCACGCAGGAATACAAGCCACTACCCGGAGACTTGCATCATCGTTTTATTGGCCGGATTTAAAAAAAGATGTCAAGGAATTTGTTACCAACTGTGCTACATGCCAAACCATCAAATACCCCACCCATAAACCTTATGGCCTACTACAACCCCTACCCATTCCATCAAAACCATGGGAGGATATATCCATGGATTTCATCACACACCTTCCACCATTAAATGGGAAAACGACAATTTGGGTCGTCGTCGATCGATTATCTAAATTTGCTCATTTTCTTGCATTACCATCACACTACACAGCCTCTACCCTTGCCACTACATTCCTAAAAGAAATCTATATTATACATGGCCTTCCTAAATCGATTATCTCGGATCGCGACCCTTTATTTCTAAGCCACTTTTGGACCCAACTCTTCAAACAACTTGGTACAAAGCTCCGACACTCAAGTGCCTACCACCCTCAAACCGACGGCCAAACCGAAGTGGTAAATCGATGCCTGGAATCATACCTTCGAGCTTTTGTACACAACGAGCCTCGTTCATGGAACCGTTACATTTACCTAGCAGAATTTTGGTACAACACTAGCTTTCACTCATCTATTCAAATGACACCATTCAAAGCAGTTTACGGGAATGAGGCCACTACAATACATGACTATACACCCGGAACAAACCGTACCGCATCAATCGACGCCACCTTACAAGAACATCAACAAGTAATTGAAGCTCTCAAACTGTCACTCGAGAAAGCTAGAAAATGAATGACCAAATAGGCCAATAAACACCGCCAAGACAAACAATTTAAAGTAGGCGACTGTGTTTATCTCAAGCTCCGCAACTACCGTCAAAACACTGTTGAAGCTCGACAGAATCAAAAGTTATCCAAAAAGTATTTCGGGCCATACCGTGTATTAGAAAAAATCGGATCAGTAGCATACCGACTTCAGCTTCCCATCACATCCAAAGTCCACCCCGTTTTCCACGTATCATTGTTAAAAGAAAGTCACTCCAATATCACCTCCAACGAATTCCCGAGTGCATGGCTAACTGATGTTCCCACCACAAAACCTCAACCAGATACCATTCTTCAACAACGAGAACATGGAAACACTACTCAGCTCCTCATACAGTGGCGCAACCAAGACATTTCCGAGGCAACGTGGGAGGACTATCATGATATAATCAACCGTTTTCCAGATTTCATCACCGGACACGAGGATGAGTCCAATCTTAAGGGGGAGGGAATTGATACGGCCCAAGCCCATGCATCATTAACAGCCCAACAATCACCCATGATCCAACAAGTAGTCCGGCCCAAACGTGATATCAAGAAACCTAGCAGATACGTGGATTGAAGAATAAGTCACCAGTGGAAATTTTCTTCCTTTATTTTAGCATGCATGCATCGAATAATGGGGCACATCCCAGTTAGTTAAGAGCACGTTTACTTTTCAAGGATATCCCATGATATCCCACGTATGCATTAGTCTAGGAAGCACTCTCTATTTTCATTTGTATTTAAGCATTGTTATTTCAGTTAGTAAAAATCATCAGAAAATTGCTCCAGTTTGTTGTTCTCTTCTTATCTTGTTTCTTGGGAGATCACCCATCTCAAATTGGGTACTATCACTTTGTTTCGTTAAAAGTGAACATAAACGCATGGCAGGTATTTCTAAACCGTCTTCCATTGAAAGACAATCTAGCTTTACCCATGGTTTGCCCACTATCGAGCACAAGAAAATATAGAGCATGCCATTCTTTCATATCCAATCACGAGTTTAATACGGCATAAAAACCTTGTCAGTCCTCATAACACCTTATATTTCTACAAATACTAGCAATGAAATCCAACACGGTCAACATCTCAAAGGAAATCGTTGTAGGTATTATATATACATCTTTTTGGTCGATATGGAACTAAAGAAACAAAATCTCTTTCACAACGGACCAAGAGAAAGACAGATTCCTAAACAAGGACAGGGGTGCCCAAAGGATTAACTAATCCGGAACCGATTAAGCTAATCGGGTCGGATGTATTCGGATCTTATTTTGGTGTCGGGTTTTTAACCTAACCCGACCAACTCGATTTTTAATCGGGTTAGGATTGCTTACCTTTATCGGGTTTCGGGCTGTCCTGATTCGACCCAATTGAAATTATAAAAAATAATCCTTTAAAATTTAAAATATCTTTATCGTTAAATCGATGAATTAGCACATTAACAACTATAATTCATTCAATAAAGATCAATTAACAATTATAAGTGTTAAACCAAAACTTATAAACTTCAATATATTAGCATAATTTTCTATAAACTAGAAATCGTAACTTAGGTGTAACCCACCCAACCCGGGTCAACCCAACAAACCCGAAACATGATCAACCTGATTCCTTAGCGGGCCGGATTTCACGTTAGCTTTTTTTACCTCAAATCCGATGGGGCCGACCCAATAAGAACATAACTTTTGTGGTTAAAATTTATAGGGGTCCGATTGAAAGGCGAATTGGAACGTTAACCCTATTTCGATTGACCCGGGCTAAGTTTTTTTTCTTCCTTGGTTTTCATTTCTCTCCCATGTAAATATTGTTTGGTTTTCATATTGGTTTTCATTTGGCATGCATATTTGTATTTTGGTCCTTTTGGGATTTTTTTTTTTAATTTTATCTTGCTGTTAAAAAAAAGGTATACTTGTCCACGCGATACAATGGGTATTAAGATACATGTTTTTTTTTACACTTAAATAACAATCTTATAGAATTAAAAAATAATTAATTTTAATTTTTTCATAATGGATAGTTAAAATAACATAAATAATAATATTTTTATTATATCTATAGGGTTGTATTAAGTAAGTCCTTGATTTTTATTAAGTTTCAAGGAATAAATTTCAACCATTTATTAATTATAAGCAATGGTCAAGATTAATCACGTATTTTATATATGGAGGGGTATTTTGGTCATCAAAAAAAAGAATTTTTTTTATTATTTTTAATTTTTAATTTTAGAATTATTTTTTTAAAATTTTTAATTATTTTTTTGAATTTTTTTTTCATTAATAACTCATAATGTGATTGCATACTGAATCACATTCGATGACATACTGAATCTCATGTGATTGCATAATTAATCACATGTGATTGTACTAAAACATCAAATGTGATTAAATATACAATCAAATATGATTTTACACTAAAATTACATGTGATTAAGTATTACACGTAATTATCAAATAAATATTATTTTTTAACGAAAAAATAATAATATAATAAATAATAGAAAAATAAAAAATAAAAAAATCGAAATTTTTTTAAGTGCCAAATGACTAAAATACCTCTAATGTATAAAATATGTGATTAATCTTGACCACTAGATCTCATTGATCGATAGTTGAGATTTGTTTCTCAGGACTTCGTAAAAATGATGAACCTCTTTGAACGTTTCTGTATATCTATATATTTAATTGTATGACGCTTATACTTTAAATGTTTTACATAATTAATAATATCATAAAAAACTCATTATTTTTAACGTAGTTAATAAATACCTGCGTGGTCGTTTATTTTTTAGGGAAATGTTGTGTTTTGATTGGCTGAAAAGTTTAGTTTTTTTTTTTAATATTTAAAATTTAGTGGAACGCAAAATGGTGTGGTTGGTGTGGTGAGTATTTACTGAATAAATGATGTGGTGTGGTTTAGTTGCTAAGGTGAATAAATGATGTGATGTGGTGTAGTTGCTAAGGTGACAAATGATGTGGTGTGATCATTTTGACTGATATCCCATAGCCTAAGTGGATATTTCACACTACAATTAAAAGTTACCAAATATTTTGTTATGTCTGATGTTCGATGTATCTAAAGACCTTGGAGGTTTGCATTCACAAGGTGTTGGGTTCGAGTCTTACTGAAGGCTTTTACCAGGTGAATATGTGGTGGAGTTTATTCCTCATACGTGGAGGGTTCGAGGGAAGTCATACTGCCCCTTGTGAATGTCATTGTCTAGACTCGAATCACTAACTGGTCGGTCAAAAAAATTATATATATAAATTGAGAATTAATAATTAGATAACAAGTTTACGAAACAAACATTTTCCGAAAAAATTATCTACTTCCTTTGATTCAAAATAAGTGAAACACTTTTTTTTAGGGTGATTCAAATAAGTGATACACTTTAAAAAATTACCTTATTTAGAAAAAAATAGTGGGACCCACACTCACTAACTATCTACTTTAACAAAGTGAAATTACCCATTTACCTTTACTTTTTACTTTTAAACATCTTTAACCCCACTTTATTCAAAAGGTGTGGGACCCAGTCCCCACTAACCATTCAATTAATCTAATTTAACCATCATTATAATCTTTTGCCTCAAAAACTGTGAAACCCAAAGTGTATCACTTATTTTGAATCGGATGAAGTATAATACTACCTCCGTATCAAAATAAGTGATACACTTCTTGAAACACGATTTTTGAGGCAAAAGATTAAAAAGTGATTTAAAATAGATTAAAGTGGATAGTTAGTGTAGAATGAGTCCCACTTCTTTTGAATAAAGTGATATTAATGATGTTTAAAAGTAAAAGTAAGGGTAAAAGAGTAATTTCATGTTATTAAAGTAGATAGTTAGTAGAGAAAGGGTCCCACTTTTTACCAAATAAGGTAAGTTTTGGAAGTGTATCACTTATTTTGTTTCACCCCTAAATAGAAAGTGTATCACTTATTTTAATACGGAGGTAGTAAAATTTCTCAGAGTGAAATATTTTTTATCTACTATACATAAATAATTTTTTTAAATGGTGTTTGAATATTAAGTTTGATTCTTGTCCAAAATTTTCAAAATAACAAATATAGTTTTACACATATTTTAATTTACGAATATGATGTGTATCTTTGTAAACTCATCTTGAAGCACGCACACATGCTCTTCGTTGAACATTAAAAACTAAATTGACCTTCATTTAAGAAGCCTCCGCCATAATTCTTCTCTACTTAAGAGCACCAGATATGGTGGCTCAAGACATTTCGCTGAATCAGCAGCACCTTAGCGTCACATCATTATTTCACATTTTACATTCAAAATCTCAAATACCCCATCTACCATAACTTAATTTAAAATACTCTATGAGATCTACTAAAATACCCCTTATTCACATAATATCAAATAAAAAAACATTTAATATAATCTCTCTCCTCCGCCATTCAACCAACGCTGCCTCTCGCTCACCTGGCGACCAATACCATAACAAGCCTTAGGTGGCGCTAAATTACTTCCACTCATCTCACGCATGATCCACTTGCACTGCATACTCTAAGGTTGGTGGTTGGATTGAATTTCCACCACTTAAGAATCGACATCTAGAGAGAGATACTAATGGAGCATATCATCGAGTGAAAATGTGTGTTTCTCTTTTAATGTCGCCATTACATGAGGGACATCTAGGCGAGCCGATATCAATTTCAGTAAATTCGATCGGGTTGGAGGGCGTATATTTATTTTATCGGGATCCAATTATTTCATTAAATCAGGAAAAAAAAAATACTCACTCCGCCCCAAATTAATTGTCCACTAGACAAAAGGCATACAGTTTTATGAAAATGCAATTATTGCACTGTCCACCAATAAAATCTCATATTTACCAACTTATAATTCATATGATTGGTTGTAATTTGAAATTGACACTTAATTTGGGACAAACTAAAATAGTAAGATGGACAATAAAAATGGAACGGAGGGAATAGTTAAAAAGTATTCCTAGATTACCGAGTTGGATTAGTTTAAGGATGTCAAGAATGAAATACTCAATCAATGCAACGAATCTAGGCAAAATTTAATGATGTTATAGCAAAATAAATAATCGTCAAGTCGTACAAAGGACCAGAAAGCGTATTTAGTGTTATATTTTTTGCTTATACGTAAAGCTAGGTTGCAATCTCGATATATTTACTATTTATGTATAAGTAGATATGTAATTGTGTTTTATGCATAACAGGTCACCAAGGAAAAAATTGAAAAATGTGGCTAATTTGGAACGCGTCCACTGGTTAAAAGTTGTTAGAAAGAGTTCTTTTTTTCTTTTTTGCATACAACTCGTCTAAAAGAGTATAATTGAATTGATATGGGTTGTATTTTATCAATACATTTTCAGACTATAGAGATTTGTATCGTACAAAATTACCCATTTTAAGACCAATACATTTGCTAGGGGTGTACACAGATTGAAGAAACAACGAAAACTTGAACGGATGAATTTTTGTATTCGAATTCGTTTATTAAGAAATTAGTTTGTTCGTGAACTATTTATTAAAAAAGTATTGAACATAAACCAACTAACATACATTAACTAATACAAAAGATCTTTTTGTGCCTATAACCATTTTGTATACAAAGCAGGATACACACGCAATGTGGCAGTGGATACCCTGTAATTATCTTTTGCAGCAACGACAATGATGATATTGTTAGTAGTAGTGATGGTGGTGGGTGGTTGTGCGTAGTGATGGTGAGTGGTGGCAGTAGTGATTGTGGTACTAATTGTGAGGTGATGGTAATGGGTGGCGGTGGTTAGTGATGTGGGTTGTGGGTGGTGGTGATTAGTGATGTGGGTTGTGGGTGGTGGCCAACATCTGCCCTAGTAGCTCAGTTAGTTAGAGCACTTTGCTACAACATGAGTTGGTTATCATTTAACTAAACGAGTATAAAATCTTGTTTGTTACTTAACAAAAACACAAACCAAATTCCACCACCAAACGATTAATTAACGGTTCATTGAACAATCTGCTAATGCTAATTCGGATGCTTACATTTTGCCAAAGAAAAAGGATAGAGTTTTGGATAGGGCATACCGAACTTTTAATCATTCATGATTCAAACGACTACCGCCACTTGGCGATAGGACAGCGATCTCGGGGATGAAATCTCACATCCAAAATTGATAGACGTAAACGTTTCCTCGAAAATAAACAGACAAAACCTTCTTTCTCCCCTATAATAGAATGACCTTATTACCTAAATTGAACAAAATCCAAATATAATGCATAAGTATATAATTACTGACACCACATGCCCTTTCCATAACTAGATATCAAACTCACAAAGTTAACCAGAAATAGATTACGCACGTTAAAAAAACATACAAGTTTTAAGAACTATGATGGACCCGTTAATTCTTTTGTACTAATGTCCAATCTAATAAAAGGGTATCCGCTATAATGGGTTCTCCAAGGTGACTGAGTTTTGCCCGCGATATACGCGACATAACTGTTTTTGTGACTGTTTTCGAACTTTCCTTTGGCCATCTGGTAAATGTTTACTCAGGGATATCGAGATGAAACGCGTAAACTTTAGGAAGTTATTTGAAAGTCATTCCCATTATGTTATCATATATAGTTTCTTTTATTACTAATGAAATGTACTTGGTAATTGATAAAATGTGATCACATGAATACCTTGTTATAAGTAGTAATGATAATGTACATTAATCATACATGTGCAGTCAGGTATTATTTTGTCAAAGTAGTAAGACTCGAAGAATTCATATAAAGTGCATGTGGTTGTTTAGAACCGTACCAATGTTTGGAATTAAAAACTAGTACCGATTTGGAAATGGCAACATCAGAAAGGAAAATAACGAAAGCGTGAAATAAATTTACCGAAATTGAGGTTACAAACTAGTACGTAATGTGATGAACAGGTTGGCTAATCGGTAAACAATAGCATCGGGAAAAGAAACGGGTACACAAACCAAAAAGATATTTTTTTGGTTTAAAGCAAATGCCAAGACATTGGTACTTTAATTCGATAGTTTAAGAGGAGTGGGTACGAGATATGCGTAGTGGACCACTTTGTAGTAGCTACGTAACATCATATTATACGTTATATGTTGATTGTATATTGTAGATACCAGCAACTCGACAAGAATGAAATTTGGTTCAAAATATGAGATGTAGGATTTGGGTGCTTCGAATACGATAATTGGTATGAGTATCTAGAGATTGATCTAATGCATTTAAATAATTCCATAGATGGTATATTTGGATGATGTTAATTTATCATAAGTATGTGGATTGTGGAGTTAATTCATGTATTCAACTTTTTTTCATTAAGGATTTAAAGTCATCAGGTACTAAAATTACTTTACATGATAACTAAGTATATATCTCATGTACACTAAAATAACATAAAAATATATTGAACATGCTGATTCACACGTATACCAAGAACAATTATTCTAATTAAGTAATTATCGTTAATTCAAGAATACTAATAATCAAAATGATTTTCACTCAAATATAGATTTTGTAAATTGAGAGAAAGATGGAATTTCACATTATAAAAAACTGAATGTTCCAGCATCATAATAGAACCTTAAAATAAACTCAGATTTTTGAATGAGTTTAAAAAGACAAACATGCAGAATAAAGTCCAAAAATTGGCGGGAGAATCTTAAAATACAAATAACTTACAAAATACATAGCTTTAGGCTTGAAAGTCGCTCCTCTTATTTGCAAGTTTCAATTTGAATGGTCTCGGGTCTAAAATGAAGGTTCACGGTCTAAATTATGCTTATTTTAGTAAAGCTTCCTACTCGGGCCACCAAAACTTTGTTGCATATTCAAATCTAACCCAAAAAAGGAGGATTGAGTAGTTATCAATATACGCCACTTGCAAGTTAATTCTTAAGTTACATTGTGTTTAAAAGGACTAGCGTTATTATCGGGAAATCGATTTAATTATATTGACAAGAACACAAGTGTTGCTTTTTTAACTAAGGTCGAGTGGTCAACACTTGCATAGAACAAGCTCAACAACCATATACATGCAAAGTGACTTATACAAGTCACAGACATATCGTGTATTTATATATTCCGTTAAATCTTCAATCATGAACTTTTAGGAACGTCTAATTTTCACTTTCTTAACAAGGTTACTAAGCATGTATTAAGAATATAACACGATCAACAAATGCATAATACCTAATCCAACAGAATTTCATCGACATATCTCACAATCGAATAGAATATGTTTTTCCATAAACAGTTACATTACCAAAAATTGCAATTTTAAAAGTGCAATTAACAAACCATCTTCATTTAAAACTCGGTCACACATTCACCCGTACACAACCAACTATTTGATATAACTAACCAAACCTACACACACAAACAATGTCATCCAAAAAGTAGTTGGAGAAGAACTAGTTAGTATTTGCGAGGTGGTTGCTGAGTTGGCAGCAATCCAAAACGCTTCTTCAAGAGAACTCTCTGCCTTGAGAATTTATCATCTGGCGAGCTGAAAATGAAACAAAAGTTTGACTAGTCAAACACCAACAATGATGTCTATGTTGATATTTGTAGAGGTGACAACACGGGCTAGTTGGGTAATTTGAGTAATGGGCTAGCCCAAATTGGGTTGACAACTTAACATGCCAATGGATATTTTGTCCAGATTCATTGAGAAAATTACACATAATTAATCTGCTGATATGATTAATGGGGTTGCATTATACAACAATGACCTAAGTTTTTTAATTAAAACGATTTAAAAGGCTATACAGATGACTTTAGGCATATTTAACATGTTCGGCTCATTTGACCTGTTTCATATGCTACTAAAGTTGATCTATTTTACCCATTTGGCCCCTTTTTTTCTTTATTGTTAATTTTTTTCTCAATTTTACCCATTCAACCCGTTCTCTTTACTGCTAATTTGATCTACTTTTACCCATTTGTGATTTGTTGTTTTCTTTATTGCAAACTATTTTCTATTTTACCCCTTCGACTGGTTCTCTGTATTGCCAACTTTTCCTAGTTTACCCATTTGACCCGCTTTTTCTAAATACAACCCGAATTGCCCATTATCACATAACAGACTGGAGCTCATACCTCTAAATCTCTAATATATCTGCATAAATATTCTTAGGGCCCAAAAATGTGTTGTATGTTGGTTAAAACACATGCAGCAAAATTAATAAATTCATAAAAGGAAACAAGGAAAACATACCAGGATGAGCAGACTGTGTGGCCAATCCAAGTGGCGATTCCTTCTGTACATCAACAAAACCATAAATTTATGATCAATTATTATATAAAAGATTATCTTTACTATAAAACATGGACCAAAAATCAGCTATTTGTGGAAAGAATAAACTAATCAAAACTCAAATTATAAGGTTACCAACATTAAAAATACAACAAAGCGTTAAAAGAACAAACCTTGGTGGTGTAAACTTTGTCACCATTTTCGTTTATGTAAAACTGGAGATACATTCTTATTCAGTTAACTGCAACAACCATAAAACGCATAAGGTTCCATCAAATCAAACAATTTTAGGGTTTTTGGAATTGCTTGTCAATTCATTATCATCTTATAGCATTTTTCATAAACTAAATATGCAGTTTCAAGTGGTTAAATCAGTCTAAATCTTCGTAACATATTAGCATGAATCAAACTAATAAATTTATAAGCTGTAAAAACCCAAACTTCCAATTTATGTAAGGTGAACATTAAATTATTACTTACAAATCTTATTTAGCACCGATTTAGTGCCACTAGATCAATTAAAAGAGGGAGTTGATTCATACAAAAATACTGATTTTTTTTCAAATGAACAACCATCTGCTTTAAATAGCTCGAACGAGCTTAATAAATCTCAAAAACAATTTTAATCAAACTTAATTTAATGTTAACCTAATTTTTTTATGGTCGGCTATGTATTAGCAGAGGCTTCGCACATATCGAAGCGTTTTGGTAAAATAAACGGGAAAGTACCTTGATTAGCCGGAGGAGAACGTCGACTGTGGAATAAATGGCTTCCGATGATATACGACTGCAAAGAGTTTTAGGGTTTTTCTTGGGGTTTTACTTTTAGGGATTTTTGATTTTATATTATCCAATCGTCGTAATTTGTAGAGAATGCACCCTTTAACTTCATTTTAATTGCGATATTGTTCCTTGTACTTTTGGAAGTATCCAATAGTGAAGTAAAACTTAATTATCATATTTCCTGCATAAAATATGTATCATTTACTTCATTCTTATATGTGACGTTACTATTTCAATCTTTTAAAATTGGTCAATTTAGCAATGTGTTTACCTAATTTAGGTAGAAAGGGAAAGGCCAACTATCATAAAATGCAAGGTAACAAATAAATAGGCCGGACAAAAGACATGAAATCCCTATGCACAATTATTTACACATTTATTTTAGCTATGTTATTAAAACCCATGGTATCAATGCAATGTAAATGCGGGTACCATGTAATTATATTTGGGATGGTGATACTGATGATGATGGTGGATTATGGTGGTGGGTGATAATGATGGTCAATTAAATAATATGAATTTAATAATTAATAAAGAATATATGATAGATCATCTGTTTAAGTAAAGTTATTAGTTAAAACCTCATGAAGTATATAAAAATTCGTATGTTCGAGCCATGCGAAAATGTAAATAAAATTCTCTCGTCAATGTAGCCCAATCATCCCGATTAAGTGAACCTACACTTCTAGAATATTTTCACAAATTTTCGATTTGGATATCAACTGCAATGATTCAACCTTATTTTTTACTATGTCGAAAATCAGTCTTATCTGAAAAACACGCAGTCGACACTTCAAACCCACGTTTCTTCCACTCACATACTGAGGGGTGCTTGTTTGAGGGTATTTGAGGGTAGGTAATAATGGTAAAGGTAATGAAAATAGATGCTTGGTTGAATATAATGTAATTTTCCATTACCCATTAGTGGGTAATAACACATTACTCAACAAATTAAGGGTAATGATTACGTATTCCTTTACCTTTCCTTTTCCCATCCCCTCAATAAAATACACTATCTACCTTCCTTTCTCGATCTCAAATTCTTCAATCCTACGTTGTTCAGATTCAATTCAAATCACTCTGTTCTTTTTCACATTAATCATCACTTCAATCACAAGAAATCTGCATCAGTTTTACTCAATTTCAATATCACATTCTTAATCTCGCAACACCAGAGCCACGAATTAAACGATGTCGTTCGAGCTAGAAGAAGAAGAATCATTCGAACACACATTACTAGTAGTTCGAGAAGTTTCCGTTTTCAAAATCCCGCCGCGTTCCACTAGCGGCGGTTACAAGTGCGGTGAATGGCTTCAATCGGACAAGATCTGGTCCGGCAGACTCCGTGTTGTTTCGTGTAAGGATCGGTGTGAGATCCGGTTAGAAGATCCGAATTCCGGCGATTTGTTTGCTGCTTGTTTTATAAATCCTGGCCAGAGGGAGAACGCGGTGGAATCGGTGCTTGATTCGTCGAGATATTTTGTTTTGAAGATCGAAGATGGCACCGGGAAGCATGCGTTTATAGGGCTAGGGTTTACGGAGAGAAATGAAGCGTTTGATTTCAATGTAGCGTTATCGGATCATGAGAAGTATGTGAAGAGAGAAACGGAAAAGGATGCTGGTGAATCGAGTGATGAGAGTCATATTAATATTCATCCTGCTGTAAATCACAGATTAAAGGTATCATCACTTACAGTTTTCACGAACAAAAATTGAAAATTAGGTCTGAAATTAATGATAATTGAAATGGATTTGGACCTCATTTAGCTCAAATTGTTAAATAAATGCTATTAATTGAATAATTTCACTCAGAAGGTACAGAAACAGTTATTAGAATTGATACAATATCTGATTAGTGAAACATAATGCTAATTTGAAGTGTTATGTAAATTAGGAAGGTGAAACAATTCGAATCACTGTAAAAAACAAACCAGCTAGTGGAGCTGGGATGCTTTCAGCTGCTGGATTATCTGGAACTGAAAAGATTAAACCTTTAAGCCTTGCTCCACCACCTTCTGCCGCCACGAAAACTAAAGCTGCCGGAACTGATAAAGTTAAACCGCTAGGCCTTGCTCCGCCACCTGCCGCCACCGGAAAAATTAGGTCTCCTATCCCACCACCACCCAATGATCCTGCTGCTGTTAAAGGATATAATGAAACTGCAAGGAAATCTACTGATGCTTTTTCTGATTTCTCTCAGATTGAGGTATATATATCGGTTGATTTCTTTTGTATATGTATCACATAATATATATTAATAAATGAAACAAATAGTCTAATTTTCTATTTACATTTCCCCATGAATGCAGAGACATCTTCCTTCAACAACTGGATCTGGATCTGGATCAAGTCAAAGTAAAACGACTGCAGCTGGATGGGCAGCATTTTAACCGTCTCAAAGTGTAATACTTGTTAAGTATTCAACATATTTTTCTTCTGTTACGTTTGGAAAAAAGCAGAATGATACAATATAAGACGGCTGATTATTATTACGAATAATTGTAACCGTAATATGTCATTGTTCAATGTGCGTTATTTCATGGAACCTTGTATTTCATATCTATATGTACAATTATATGAAAATCGAAATCCCCATTTCACTCAAGTTTCAAAGTTAAGATCTTGTGTTGTAGAAGCAAAATAATAATGTTACCACAAAAATTACTTAGAATGTTAATGTTATCGATACTCGGGTTTTGGAATCCAATATGGCCCGTTTGGATTCTTCTCCAAAACCGCAATTTCTTTCAAAAGTGACTTAAAACCCGCAAATTATTTGATGGTATTCTATCTTTAAAATGTGGCACTATACTAGCTGAATCACTAACTCCCATCTCTTTGTTGTAAAAAAGTGCACATCTGACTTATCAAAAATTTGGGCTGGACCTCACCCAAGTTACGGCCTAACCGGACCCCGCCAAACGAACCCAAGCCCGGGTTCAATTGCATCACAGCCACTTGCCCGAACCTAACTAGGTTTGGGGTGGTCTTTGAGGATCATTGGCAGGAGAATCGAGAACTAATGACAACTTCGAGGCATCCATGTTTCTAGAAAATGATCCTTAACTGTACTTTCATTAGTTTTCTGAAATCTAAACTTAGTTAGTTATATAATAATAGTTACAAAAAAGAAGTTTAAATTGTAATACAAGTGGGGGCGGATTGGTTTTTTTGTAAGAACCCAAAAACCACCCCATTTTTTCGTTTTTCACAAATACAAAACCCACAAGTTCAGTTTTCTCTTCTGTGGGGTGGGGGGGGGGGCTTTGGGTCGGCTTTTTCGGTTCTTCAGTTCAGTTTTGCTCACTCCTAGTTTTAATTAAGTAATGAGGGTTTGGTTCCGAGTTGCTTCATTTAACTGGGTACGGGTCGAATCACACAAAAACTGATTTTTTGTTTATCAAAACAAAGCCCGTTCATTGGACCATAATATGTGGGTCTGGGCCTTCAATTTGGCCGGGCCATTCTGTGTTATTCTCACAGCTCACCTCTAAATTCTCTGGCAACACGTTTTGTTACAACTATTTAATTATTTATCATTTTAAAACAATGATAAGTTGGTGAGTAAGAATTACAAAATAGTGATATAAACTACAATTTTTATGATAACTTGATAATAATCATAATTTGAATACTAAAATAAGCGTTAGAATGTAGGCTAAGATCACTAATCAGGGATATACATTAAAACTATGAAGTTTCTAATGATTGAAGCTAAGTATAACTGCTAAGAACTATCGAAGACCGTTTAGTGATAAACTCGATTACCTCTTTAAGATCATGTGTGTCAGTTGGCCTAAGGTTTGTATAGGACATTTAAAGGTCTTTTACATACTAAATGATGGTGTTAGGTGATGAATGCGAAAGGAGATTCAAGTGTCTCGTTTCCTTAGACAAATAAAAACGATGTAGATTCTGATCGTTTTGTTTCTCCTACTTCGAGAGACGTTATTAGGACAAATCGTTATCGGATAATGCTACAATTACTTGTGCCATATGTGATAAAAGTGACATTTTCCCCCATTTTTTAGTCGAGGTGAGCTTTGATCGTTTATGATAACAACTATTGAATCTCATGTCTTGTAAGTTGTAATGTTGCTATTGTGGGTGGATTGACCGGTTGTTTGTGGACCTTATTTTGAAAATTCGTGGCAACGATCTTGGACTTGAGTGTCAATTCTTAGTCATTTTCATTGCCCACTTTATTTTCAAGCCTTAGAAGCAATGTTTTAATACTGAACTGATCATTGATCAATGTCATAAAGATGGTTGAGCTGGTTGGTCTAAATTAGCCGGCCAGTTGGATCGGATGACAATATTGTAGAGTTTTTATGATTAAAGAATTATATAAACGATATACAATGGCAAAAAAGCTAGAAAAATACAAAATAAATACCATAAAAATTGATTTTTTTTCAAAACCTATTTTTCAACTAAGTTTATTATTGTTGAGTTTAGGAACTTATATAAAATATCCAATATTTTATTTATCTCTTTTTATTAAAAAATATTGTTTTTTTGTGGTTCGACCGACATGTTCAGCCCGGTTTTTATGTCAAATATGTTGATTCCGACCGAGCTATAACCATCTATTTAACGGCTCATCCCGACCGGCTAACTTCTCATTTCCAGTTCAACCCGCCGGTCGGGTCTTTAAAACATTGCTTAGAAGCAAACACATTGGTTGATATCTTCTATAATAAGTTTTAAGTTTGGAGTCCAAATTCAAGAACACGCTAGTTTATTTGTTGGTCCCAAATTAAAGTCCCATTTTATGCTTGCACTATTATGGTATAAGTGTTGGTAATTTGACCTAATGGTGGTTGAAAATGACCCAAAGAACTGAGTTATTTATTCTATTTAGTAGAAGTATTCAGTTGGATGTTTTCCTATAAGCAATCTCTCTATTTTTAGATAGAAGTAAGAGTATTTATATCTTACATTCTCCATACCCTTATGGACTATGTATTTGTACTTGAGTTTTAGAGTAATAATTTTAAGTGAACCGTATTGTTATTAGTCATCGAACGGTTGGTTATTCCTCTCTTTTCATATGAAGTAAAAGTCTTGGCTCTGACTACCAAACAACCAATAACACTGCACACCATATAGCTAAAAACATTGTTATGTCATTCCAAGATTCTGATATCGGCTGCATATTGCATTTTGTAATGTATGGTTTGGTTCGAAGATCAAAAGATTGAGTTACTTTATGCTATATATATGTAGGATCTCATGAATTATTACTTTAATTATTGTGATAAGTTCAATCAGAAAACAAACAAAATAAAGTTTACATTTATTTTTTTGTTCTATAAATAGTTAATACTTAATACATTGAATGGGCACTTGTTGGCATCCCACGTTGTTAGGACTTGGTATAAAGATAATTGCTAGTCCTCCTGCCGGCGAATCTCATCGGATAACCCGACAATAAAATAAAATAATTAATTGATTTAAAAATTGATAATTAGTATATGTTAGTTTTTTTAGCAGTAAGCTAACATGCTTTTACAGTTTTACTTGTGTTTAAGACTTTTAGTTAACACTTAAAAAAAAAACGATGAAGCTTGTTGATTATTGCTTAGGGGGGTGTTTTTATTCAAACTTATGATTTTATTTATTTGGCAACACAAAACTTATTTGTTCATCATCAAACACCACAAAACTTATTTGTTCCATCATCAAACACCTTACTATGGAGTTCGATATTTCATTTAACTCAAAGTCAACTTTAAACATATGGCGTACCGTTAGACCATTTCAAATGCTATGTATCCATATAATACATTACTTATAAATATCATACATGCATATGTTTATTAAGATCCAATGTTTGAGAAAATTACATATATCATACAAATTTTACAACACAACATGTAAACAAATTTTCAAAACATTACCCCTAACTAACTTATTGATTAACCAATTTATTGATTGATTATTAAATAAAATAATTTAAAATAGAATCAAATAGGATTGAGATACTGCCAATAAACTTGTTTTGAAAAGCAATGGCATGTGACAGAAAACAAAAGAACATGCACGTCCATGTGAAGGCACGCCTCATGGTCAACATGACTCCAATCTAATTGACACTTTTATGTAATTTTTATTTGGTTATAAAAAATGTTGTAAACTTAAGGGGTAGGTTCTTAGGTCGAATTTGCAATCGATATATATTGTCTACAATAAAGGAATTTGTTAAGTATAACCTTTAGAGTTATGGTTAATACTATTACAATATAATTAAAGTGGTTATAAAATATATAGTTAGTAAAAAATGTTACTTTATAAATATTAAAAATGATTACGTTTGCAAAATCTATAATCAGAACCCATAAGCAAATAATCTTTTAAAAATACAATACCAAAACCTAAATTATCATTACACACTATTTGGGATGGGATTGGGCCCAATAATACCTAAATGGACCTCAAATAGTCGAAACCGAATTTCAAAGAATTAGTAGATCTGAGAATCTAACTTTTATATTGGAAACGGTTCCTGGTATTGATTCGGATAAATTGAGAAGACCAGGTTAAAACAGAAATAGTAATTGGAGCTAGTTTCTGGTTTCTAGACCAAGATAGAACATGTTAGGAGGAGGATGAGTTTTTGTATCATATTTATTAGTTTATGCATTTAATGTATATGTAATATTACGCTGATTTATGAATAGCAATTGTGCAATATACATGAACAAACAAAATAAGAAAATATGAAATGAATTAAATAAGGAAACAAAATATGAAACTAAAAAATAAAGAAAATTAGAAAAATGAGGAACTGAGGCCCGCACTTCGTGGCGGGTTGCAAAGATACACATTACATATATGCACTAATATGTTACTAATTGGTTGTCAGAATTTATAAACAATAATATCAATATCCCCTGGCCTTAAAAAAAAGGTTTACTATTCATGTACTGTTATCATCCCCTGATATATGTGTATATAGGTAATATGAAATAAATAAATGGAAACTAATTTATCAAATTTGATTGGTTAAAAATAGTTATATAAAATTCTACATCTTAATAATTAGTTTTGTATTAGATATTAGGATTACATACAAATAAAAAAAGTTGTTGAAATTTCGTTTTCGGTTTTAAGATCCGATTTGTTCTATATATGATATATTCGGACTTGAAAGATCCGTTACCTGATTTCATGTTGGATTTAAATCCAATACTCCAACCAATATGTAGTAATCCGGTTCCGGTCCTATATATGATATTTTTATGAGTATTGGCATTGATTCCTATCATAGTCGTACCCATTAGATTGAGACATATGTCAAAATCAAAGAATAATATTATGAGAGAGAATTAGTGAATTACACATATTAATCTATTAAATAGATATAATTATCAGTAAAAACAAATGCTCTATTTTTGTATTTCATCCATCGACCACCATAATTATATGGAAATAAATTAATATAGAAACGAAAAGATAAAACAAAAAGGAGGTAACCGAAAGCTTGACCGAATTTTTTTTTTTTTTTTACGGCAAATCTGATCTACTCCTAAATAACCACCTATGTCCAATATAGGACTCGAACCTTCAACCGCTAGGCCATATATATAAAATACGTGTTGAAGTTGTATCTATAGGTCTGGGCTGTAAGCAGCAACAAATATGCGCAGTGGTGGATCCATGCCCAACCAAGGGGTGCATGGCCACCACTTGGCGGGCCATCTATATGTGGAAAAAGTTTTGATAAATAAAATTAGTGTAGAATTTTTATATGGTCCCCACTTAAAATTTTGTCGGCCTCGATTGAATTTGATTCTTGCCACTGAATATGCGAACCGAAGAGGAGAGAGAGAGAAACCTGACACGAAAATGGCGGAGCAATTCTTTATCTGTACGTATATATTTATATCCATTAATTTACATTAATAAAACTTTCTGAATCGATCGATATAATAATTGTGCATCATCATCTCTCCGGCACAGAATTTCCTCGCTGATTTTTAACTCAACGGCCGATTTTGCACCAATTTTGTATCCCATTTTTTCATTTTTTGGCTCTTCAGATCAGGTTATTCATTTCGGTAAGTTGAATTCTTGTCTGCGGCACAATTTTTTATTAAGTTCTTTGATCCGGGAGCCTGTATTGCATATCGAGCTATAACTTTGTGAAAATTTGGTCCACGAATCGAAATGTTGCAATCTGGATAGTTATTTCCGTTGGTTTACAGCTATTGGATCTCGTAAAGCTGTTTATTGCTATTGTTTTGCACTTGTATTTAAAACTATGAGCAATTCATGAGCTCATTAGAAAATTGAAACTTAATCTTCAGTAATTATGATCCGGAACAATTCGTGCTTAGCATGATTCCAGTGATTTACATTTTCTTCATGTATGTGGTGTTAATTTTCATTGATTTTGAATCAAATGTGATTGCAGAAATCTGTTGAGCAGTGATTTTTTAGTAGTTTGTGTATTTTTGAGGCATTGATTTGTGATTGTGATGATTCCATTGGGGTGAGGGAATTGATGGATTCAGCAAGAAGTTGGTTACATAAATTTCAACCAAGAGATCGATTAAGGTCAAATACCAGAAGGAGGGATTCAATGGGTGGCAGTGAAGATGATTCGATTTCAGGTGAAGAAGCATCAGCTGTAACAAAACAAAAAGTAGCTGCAGCTAAAAGTTATATTGAAAATCATTATAAGGAGCAAATGAAGAATTTGCAAGAGAGGAGAGAACGGTAATTTTTATAAAATTAAATAATTATAGATACTACTATTTGCATACCAGTTTAAGCACTTTTAACAGTTCCTGTACATTTTCCTTCATACTTTATTACTACCTAAAATCATATATTCACATGTTATTGTTGATTTCTAAAAGAAGACTAACACTAAGATTTTCACTAAATAGGCGAATTTCACTCGAGCAGAAGTTGGCTGATGCTGACGTGTCAGAGGAAGATCAAAACAACTTACTTAAATCTTTAGAGAAAAAGGAAACTGAATATATGCGTCTTCAAAGGCACAAAATGGGAGTTGATGATTTTGAGCTACTCACCATGATAGGGAAGGGTGCTTTTGGTGAGGTATGATTTTTTATTTTTTATTTTTGTTACTGAATAAAAATATTATTTTTTATTATCGATCATTGTGTGGAGTAGGTGAGAATCTGCAGGGAGAAAACAACAGGCAATGTATATGCCATGAAAAAGCTTAAAAAATCAGAAATGCTTCGTAGAGGCCAAGTATGTGATTTTGTATTTTCTAGATAATATTTGATAAATATATACATAATATATAAATATAAGTCCTATTTAGGTTGAACATGTGAAAGCTGAAAGAAATCTGCTTGCTGAGGTGGACAGTAATTGTATAGTCAAACTTTATTGTTCTTTTCAAGATGCTGAATATTTATATCTTATTATGGAATATTTACCTGGTGGAGATATGATGACACTACTTATGAGAAAAGACACTTTGAATGAAGAGGAAGCTCAATTTTACATTGCAGAAACAATTTTAGCTATTGAATCTATCCACAAACATAATTATGTACATAGGTATGCCTTGTTTTTATTACTTTGTATGGTTTTTTTTACTCCAAAAATATTAATAAGGTAGTTTTAAATTTGTCCCAATTTAGTCATTGTACAAATTTATGTCCAATTTGGTCACTAAAAGATGATTTTGTGTCCCGTTTGTGTCATTCTGCAACCTAATATATTAGGTCATCATGGTGCCGCATGACTTAAACGGGACACAAATCCATCTTTTTGTGACCTAATTGGATAAAAAATTGTACAATGACTAAATAAAGACAAATGTAAACTGAATTATTATTTTAGGACTAAATTACATAAATCATCTCTGTGTTTGTATGAAATTTATGTATTTCGTCCCTGGACTTTTTGTATCACACAAATAGTTCCTAATTTTGGAACTGTAACAAGTTTCTAAACTAGGGACCATTGATGTTACAAGTTTCAAAATTAGAGACCATTGATGTTACGAGTTTCAATATTAGGGACTATTTGTGTAATAGAAAAAAGTCGAGGGACGAAATCCGTAATTTCAGACAATAAAAGCTCTTACTTTATTTCATAATTGTATTTTTTTATTTTTTGCAACAGAGACATAAAGCCAGATAATTTACTACTTGATAAATTTGGTCATTTAAGATTATCAGATTTTGGATTATGCAAACCGTTAGATTGCAGTACACTTGAAGAAACTGATTTTTCAACTGCCAGTGGGACTTCAACTGCTGATGATCGTTCTAATGCACCAAGACGCACACAACAAGAACAACTACAACATTGGCAGAAAAATAGAAGAACACTTGTAACCATTTCAAATTTAATTTTTAATATTAAAAATACTTAATTTTAATATATTTTTATGTTTAATTACTGAATTGCAGGCTTATTCTACTGTTGGAACTCCTGATTATATAGCTCCAGAGGTTTTATTGAAGAAGGGTTATGCATTGGAATGTGACTGGTAAGTAGCATATTAGAATTTATTTATTTATTGTTTTAAATAAAACACTATTTTATTATTTAAGATTTGTGATTTTTCTCGTTATTTAGGTGGTCTCTTGGTGCTATTATGTTTGAAATGCTTGTTGGGTATCCACCGTTTTACTCTGATGATCCCATGTCAACGTGTAGAAAGGTAACATGTTATAAATATCTTTTGATTTTCATAACCGAACTAATATTTGACTTTTGGTCCCCTAAATTTATCAGAAATTGAACTTTCACTCCTATCATTATATAAATTTAGATTTTCGCCCCAAATTTGTCAAATTTGGGATATTTTTCACCTTTCTTGATAATTTTCCCGTATTTGGTAATTTTATTAGCCATAGCATTTGAAATTGATATACACAGCTAATATTTTTCAATTAAGTGTAGATAGTAAACTGGAAAATGCATTTAAAATTTCCTGAAGAAGCAAGGCTATCATTAGAAGCAAAAGATCTAATTAGCAAACTACTTTGTAATGTTAATCAACGGTTGGGATCAAAAGGTGCAGATGAAATAAAGGTGTTGTATGGTGTGTCCTATTCTAGCTTCTTAAAATCGTTTATATACTAAAATTTAAACCAAACTACTCATTTTAATATATTTATTTATTTTTAATTATATTAGGCTCATCCTTGGCTTAGAGGTATTGATTGGGATAGGATTTATCAAATGGAAGCTGCATTTATTCCTGAAGTTAATGATGAGTTGGATACTCAAAACTTTGAAAAATTCGAAGAGGTATGTTAATTCTTAAATTCTACGAATACTATGATTATATATTTATATGCATGATACATAGTTACATACACATATATCTATGATCTTTATCTTATATGATTCATTTTTTTTGTCATATTTGTGTTTCAGTCTGAACACCAAAATAATAGTTCAGGAAGATCTGGACCGTGGAGAAGGGTAACATTCATTATCTCAAATTTTCTTTTTTGATAATATAATAACCACAAGTGGGTTGAAACGGGCCATAACGGGTTTGGGTTGAAGCGGGTCATAACGGGCTTAATTGGGTTGAAACGGATCCAATTTGGTATGGTTAGAACTGGGTCAGGTTGGTTTCACCGGCATACACCCTTTTGTCCGTTTCTTTAAAAAAATAATATACTTTTTTAGAGGCTAAAAATAATAAATTAATACTAATAATAATAATAGTAAAATGGGTGTATTTCTTCTAATTATGTTTTTGTAAAATTGATTCATCATTTGCAGATGCTTTCATCAAAAGATATAAACTTTGTTGGTTACACATACAAAAACTTTGAGATTGTGAATGATTATCAAGTTCCTGGAATGGGTATCTCTCTCTCTCTCTCATCAACACATCCATACTTACATATGCATGCAATGGGTTTAATACATTTATTGTTGCAGCTGAACTTAAAAAGAAAACCACCAAATCAAAGAGACCTACAATCAAGTCATTGTTTGGTAACCTTAATTTACATAAACAACCATTTATTTTATTATTTATAACATACAAAATGTTTTCCTTGAATTAATATTCATAATTTTATAGAGGAAGGACCGGAAACAGACACCGAGGCATCAGATACACCTGCCAGTGGAACGTTTTCAAATCGGTTATGACCAAAAGTTGAAGTTTATGAAAAACAATAGAAAGAGAAATGATTTTCATTTTATAATATATGATCAAATATTCAAACCAGCATCAAAGTTGTGGTTTTTCTTGCTCTACTTTAAGTTACTGTTATTATATTTTACTAATTTACTTCATATGTTTCACTGTTTTCTTTGTAAAAATGGAAATATCTAATGTTAAAGGATGGTCAAGAAAGTTGGTTAAAAATATATTACAAAATTTTGGTCTTTTGACAAAAGAATTTCAAGTTGTGGTTTTAAAACCGAATGAGATTGAGATAATTGGGAGTTTGGGACGATTAAGAAAAGTTTTAATTAAAACAAATAAAACGTGTTGAATTTACAAAACACATGTGCTATGCTAATTACAAAACACAAATTTGCATCCCTATTAACAAGTGATCGAAATTGTTTGATTTAAAGCAATGTTTTAAAACCCGGATTTTGAATCGGACCGGCCAATGCCTAAAATACGGTCGAACCGGTCGGACCGGTTGGGCCGGGTGGTTGAACCGGCTAACAATATTGTTGAATAGTTATGTTGTATATTAAATAATATAAAGACAATTGGTAATAAAATAGTCAAAATTACCTTTAAAAACTTATTAAAAAAGAGAAAGAAGAAGAAGTGAAGTGAAAAAATAAAGTTGTTGCAGGGCTATATCTCTTTTACAATGAGAAATCTAAAAAAGAAGAACATAAATGAAAAACAAAGTTGTTGCAGTGACTATATCTTTGTCCCATATCGAGTGAGTTTACTACAATAGAAAAAGAAGAGAAAAAATGTTGTGCTTCTTTGTCCCACATCGCCTGAGAGGAGAAAGGGTTTAGGTAGGAGCAATATATAAATTCCACTTGCATGCAAACCTTACAGCACATCGACTTGAACATTGCTTCTTTTGGTTTGGTTCAGCTTTAAATCCGGTCTAACCCGGTTTCGAGGCCGGTTTGACCCGGTTTTGTAGAAGAAACCGCCGGTTCATTCCGGTTCAGTTTTGACATATTCGCCCGCAAACACTGATTTTTTCTCTTCTTTTTCTATTGTAGTATACTCACTCGATATGGGACAAAGATATAGCCACTGCAACAACTTTGTTTTTCATTTATGTTCTTTTTTTAGATTTCTCATTGTAAAAGAGATATAGCCCTGCAACAACTTTATTTTTTCACTTCACTTCTTCTTCTTTCTCTTTTTTAATAAGTTTTTAAAGGTAATTTTGACTATTTTATTACCAATTGTCTTTATATTATTTAGGGTAAATGTCAGAAATTGTCCCTGTGGTCTTGCATTTTCTGCTTTTTTGTCCCTAACTTTTTTTTTTCGTGATTTTTGTCCCCGTGCTCTTTAAAATTCTGTTTTTCCGTCCTTCCGTCCATATTTGACTGTTAACTAACAGAATCTGCCAAATAAGTGAGGGTATTTCGTCCTTTTCCATTTTCTTTTTTATTTTCATTTTTTCTATCTCTCTTTCGTCTTCATCTCTCCTTCGTCTTCTTCATATCTCAAAACCACAAAATGTTAAGAAATTCAGATCTCAAAACTACATAAGGAATAAATATCAGATCGCAACTACAGAAATCCTTCATCTTTTCATTTTCTACACCTTCATTGGATTTGTACGATGACTGTTGGTAGTGCTACTGTTGTTTGCAAGAGAGATCTTCAACGAAGCCCTATATCTTCATCATCTCCACCATTGATTTTAAGTTAGGTTTACTGATCTTTTGGATTTGCTTGCTTGCTTAAGATTCCACCATTTGCTTGATGAAAGAAACTCAGGTTCAACGATTTTCTTTCAAAAAAAAACCCATGAGATCATCAAACCCAAATATGGGTTTTGGCCACACTGACTCACTGTGTTAAAATCAAACCTGTAATAACCCATTATCGAGACCATTTGTTATATTCAAATCTGAGTTTCATTTTAAAAACAAATTAGGGTTCATAATCAGGTGGTTAGATGACGAAATCGAGTTTAGAGTTCATCGATTTTGAAGGGGACGCTAACAATTATGTGGAACTTCGACATACCATTGTTATCCTAAAGATGATTCCGAGCAAGAGAGGGCAATTTTCAGACCCAACCTCCAGCCAGATTGGTCGGAAAATCGAAAACGGCGTCGGAAAAGTCAAAACCCCACTTTCTGTTCGTGAAAGTCAAAAACCCACTTACGTTCGTCAAGTTGGGGAAGTCAAGTTTGGTGAAATTCAAAATTAGGGGTAATTTGGGAAAATGGAGAAAAATTTCGTTAGTTAACAGTCAAATTTGGACGGAAGGACGGAAAAACAGAATTTTAAAGAGTACGGGGACAAAAATCCCGAAAAAAAAAGTTTAAGGACAAAAAAGCAGAAAATGCAAGACCACAGGGACAATTTCTGACATTTACCCTATTATTTAATATACAACATAACTATTCAACAATATTGTTAGCCGGTTCAACCACCCGGCCCAACCGGTCCGACCGGTTCGACCGTATTTTAGGCATTGGCCGGTCCGATTCAAAATCCGGGTTTTAAAACATTGGAAAAAATGTTGTGCTTCTTTGTCTCACATCGCCTGAGAGGAGAAAGGGTTTAGGTAGGAGCAATATATAAATTCCACTTGCATGCAAACCTTACAGCACATCGACTTGAACATTGCTTCTTTTGGCTTGGTTCAACTTTAAATCCGGTCTAACCCGGTTTCGAGGCAGGTTTGACCCGGTTTTGTAGAAGAAACCGCCGGTTCATTCCGGTTCAGTTTTGACATATTCGCCCGCTTTATCTGGCCGGTGTAATGTGTTTTTTCCGGTACAACCGGCCGGTCCGACCCGGTCACGAAAACACTGATTTAAAGACAAACATACAAGACGTGACTTTTTTGAGCCAACAATATTAGGGGGAAAAAGTCAATAATTTTTTATTTATTTTAAAAACAAATCCTAATCTACACCTAATTTTCACTTATGTCTACGACGAGACTTGAACCCCCAACCTCAAGGTTGTGAGGTAAACACCATACCGTTAGGCTAAATGCCTTTTGGTAATAAAAAAAAGTCGATAATCTAAAGCGGCAAACTAGCATAACTTAATCGAACCGAATCATAACTTACCTCTTAATCATTCCAATTAAATTAATCAACTTTTTTAATTAATTACTCATTATTTTATTAATCAAGAAACAAAATAATATTTCACCTGATTTCCTCTTTATTCATCCTCCTCATCACGATCCTTCCTTTATATTCAATCATCATATTTTTCTTTTATCATGTTCTTCATCGTATTTCACTGTCCAAAGCATAAAATCTTTATATATAATAAACAAAGGTTTTTCATTGCTGACTCATTGATGAGTCATTGATGAATTGGCGCCACATCACCTGTATATCTAATCGTCTATAAAACCAGTTTTTTTTATTTGTTGCGTCTCTCTTCCGTGATTTCAGGCCACTTCTCAGCTTCATCCCACGTTTGTTTCAGTTTCAACGCAACTGCCTTTAGGTGATATTGTACAAATCGACCCCTTCAATGGTCTTAATAACTCCACCGCATCATCTCTGCCCCTTAATTACTCCATCCCTGTAAGCAATTTTCTTTTTAATTGGGTTCCATATCCAAATTAGGTTATAAAACGGTATGCATGTACAATATCGACCCCTTCAATGGTGAATTCCAGGGTTTTCACCTTCAATTGCAGATTCATGCAGTTGTTTCAGGTTTATGCGTTGCTCAAAAAATTCACCACACCAAGGGAGTATATTCGTAAACATCGATTTCTAATTTGTCTATTTGATTATATCTATGTATCGTGCAATTAAAAGTTGTGTTTTTTCATTTCTATCAGTTGCTTCTGGTGACGAAGATGCAATTAAGTGTAAGTTTGTGTCACTTTTCCAAAATATTTATTTAACATAATACAATACTGTTATTTATTTTATTTAATTCGTCTAAATTTCATACCTATTTAGGTTTTACAAGTGTGACCACCTACATTGGAGCAACAAATCTTTTCATCAACACTAACTTACCTGAAATTATCCAGTTTAAAGAATTGTAAGTAATTTAAAATTTATATTACATAAAAGGCATTTGCACTACCATAAATATATTTCCCTAAACCAAATATACATGTGGAAGGCTGGTTGCTGGTTCTGGAGTAACGAATGCATATATCCCCTGCCAGTTTTCAGCTTAATGTGAGTTCTACTAATGGGCCCCTGAGAGTAACAACTGTTAAATTGCTTCTGAAATTGTTGATCAAAGTATACAAGAACAACAACCCAGGTTTGTGACATTTTATTTATTTAATTGTGTGATTCTTTCTTGTATGCAGAGGTGGCAAAATGGGTGGATCATACGGGTTGGGTAACACCTTTAAAATGTCACAAACCATTATAACCACTACCTATGAATGTCCGTTTGGGAAACATTTATAAAAGCATTACCCAAATTAATCCATTTACAATTGAATTGGTCAAAATCAGATAAATCAATGTTTTATTCTACTTTTTTTAGTCAGCCATTGAAGCATGAGGTAATTAAAAAGTTGATTTGTTAAAAATTGATTTAGTTAATAATTGAATATATATGGTGTTAAGTGTATGCATTTGTGGGGGTTTGTATATGCTTCAGAGTACGAAGAGACAATATCAATGTTGCATCTGTGTTCTACCACATTCAGCCTACTTTTTCTCTTTCAGTTCTCTACACCATTGCTGCTATCTATTGCTCCTCCTTCAATTCTCATCCAAATCAAATCAGTTTGTTAACAACATTTTCATTAACCAATTACGTTCACCAGCAAATTACTTTATTCATCTGATTAATTTTAGAACATATTATGTTTTTTTTTGCACAGATTAATACAAGATTATATTTGGTGATGATGATAAATTTTGGGGCAGGTTTGGGGGTTTCCATAGTTGACCTGCAACCTAGATAGGCCATAAGTGACTCATTTGCTGCTCCCAGAGGGAAGATCCTGATCATGGACGCCTGTTTGAATGGCCAAGGTAACTTCTTTCAACCCGTTTTGACCCGTAATCGATTTTGCCCGCTACTTCGACCTGGCCAAACCTCAAACAGATTCCAATAATTTTTTCAATAGGTCCAACTTTTAGATTAGCTAATCTGTATGTAAGCTATGAAAATTAAAACTTCATTACTAAATAAATAATTATTTTTAATATAGTGGCCTTGAAGGTATTATGCATCTGAATATACTGGAATGATTTTCAACCTGTTTCAACCGTTTATTTTTTCATTTTTCTGAAGAAGAAAATGAGATATACAAGCTAGGGAAGCTGAAATTATATATATTCATGTATGAAATCATATATTAAAAGATAAAAATTAATTTGTGAATATGTAACATGTGAACTTTTCAAGTAGGTATGTTATTTATTGTCTGATTTAGAGATCTCTGATTTCATTCTAGATCTGCACTGAGGCTAAGTAGGTCGTTAATGCAATATTAGGCAACATGATTTTTGAGCTCTTGGATACAAAATATTGGCCAAAATAAAACATTTTATAAATAGAAGAACATCCCCAAATTTGGATTTACAAAAACCTTGGTATGAAATCAGAGTATAAAAGTAGGTGTTACAAAATAGATCATAACCAAGCTAAGACTAAATCCAATCTAGTGTTCTTCTAATCTAGGTCCCGCATCTCTATCCATGCGTACCTAAGCCTTCGATCCTGAACCTGAGTACACACTACAAGAAAAATGGGTATTTGTGAAGGCGCAAAACCGTCCCAAATACTCAAAAAACCGTGCCAAATAGTAGTTGGCACGGTGTTGGCACGGTTTTGCTTCGTCCTTAATATGAGGGTGCCAAATATATTTGGGACGGTTTGCACTTTTGTGCCATAAAATGAGAATCTGGCACGGTTTACGAATTGTTGTGCC